>CM060963.1:209572184-210172184 GCA_030765045.1 Tenodera sinensis
CACCACCATCACCACCATTCCCATCACTACCACCATCACCACCACCACCACCATCATCACCACCACTACCACCACCATCACTACCACCACCACTATCACTACCACCATCACCACCACCAGTATCACCACCATCACCACCACCACCATCACCAGCACCACCAGCATCACCATCACCACCATCATCACCATCATCACCACCACCACCATCATCACCACCACCGTCGTCACCACCATCACCACCACCATCACCACCATCATCACCACCATCACCACCATCACCATCATCACCATCACCACCACCATCACCACCATCACCACCACCGTCACCACCACCACCAGCATCACCACCACCATCACCATCACCACCACCATCACTACCACCACCATCACCACCATCACCATCACCACCACCACCATCATCACCATCATCATCACCACCACCATCATCACCATCATCACCATCACCACCACCATCATCACCATCATCATCACCACCACCATCACCACCATCTACATCACCATCACCACCACCACCACCACCATCACCATCACCCGTGTCTGCCTCACGTTCAAGAGGTCGCGAGTTGGAATCTCGCTTAGGGTAAGTTATCCGGGTAAGGTTTTTTTCCGAGGTTTTCCCTACCCTGAGAAGACGAATGTCGGGTAACTTAAAGCTCCATGTACCTCGGGCTCATTTGAGCATCATTTCACCCATTTCATTTCATTTCATTCATTCGTCCGATATGGCACATTGTTGGAGGACGTTAATTAAAAAAAATCACCATCACCACCATCACTACCACCATCACCATCACCACCATCACCACCACCACCATCACCACCACCATCACCACCACCACCACCATCACCACCACTACCACCACCATCACTACCACCACCACCATCACTACCACCACCATCACCACCACCAGTATCACCACCATCACCACCACCACTATCACCAGCACCACCAGCATCACCATCACCACCATCATCACCACCACCATCATCACCACCACCGTCGTCACCACCATCACTACCATCACCACCACCATCACCACCATCATCATCACCACCATCACCATCATCACCATCATCACCATCACCACCACCATCACCACCACCATCACCACCATCACCACCACCGTCACCACCACCACCAGCATCACCACCACCATCACCACCACCATCACTACCACCACCATCACCACCATCACCACCACCACCACCACCATCATCATCATCATCACCATCATCACCATCACCACCACCACCATCATCACCATCATCATCACCACCACCATCACCACCATCTACATCACCATCACCACCACCATCACCACCATCACTATCACCACCATCACCATCATCATCATCACCACCATCACCATCACCATCACCACCATCACTACCACCATCACCACCATCACCACCATCATCATCACCACCATCACCATCATCACCACCATCACCATCACCACCACCATCACCATCACCACCATCACCACCACCACCATCACCACCACCATCACCACCACCACCATCACCACCACCATCACCACCACCACCATCACCACCACCATCACCACCACCATCACCACCACTACCACCACCATCACTACCACCACCACCATCACTACCACCACCATCACCACCACCAGTATCACCGCCATCACCACCACCACTATCACCAGCAGCACCAGCATCACCATCACCACCATCATCACCACCACCACCATCATCACCACCACCGTCGTCACCACCATCACTACCATCACCACCACCATCACCACCATCACCATCATCACTATCACCACCATCACCACCACCACCATCACTACTATTGTTATGCACAACAAGGAATAAATGCCAATGAAATGCTATGTTTGGAGTTTGTGTTAACTAAAGTTCTTATTACATGCAGCCTATGGGCGTAAGCCTCACGTAGCCCTCGTGGGAAGGTCATAGTGTCTGTGAGTACCTACAAAAACACTATTTTAATTTAGCATGTTATTTGCACCTAATTTAAGCATCATTATCAATTAATTGTAAATTTATTAATTCATCCTCTTGAATATTCATCTTTCACAGGTGTCTTCATTCTTGTAGATAACGCAGACAGAACTGTGCTAAAAAAAAAAAACAAAAAAATAAAGCAAGTAATAAAAATTTATTCATAAGTTAAAGCATGATATTTAATTTTGTATGCAAGTGCACCTTTCATATATATTTTACATATTTACTTTCAAATGATTTATTTATAAATGTACAAAATATGTTTAAAATACATAAGATAGGTTTATATTTTTACTTTCTCTACGTTCTTACAGAAAGTATTTTGGATGCGTATGCTTCCACGGCCTGTGTCCTGATGTGTGATCTTGGCTTCCGGTGAAGGCCGCGTCATCTTGGTCGAAATCGCCGACGTTTCGCTCATCTTGTCATGAGCTTCTTCTGGGCTCTTGTCCGCTCTTTGTCCGGTTGCTCCCGTTTATATACCTGTTGCGAGTCTCTGCTGGTCCCGCCCCTAGGGAAGAATGATCTAGGGAAGAATATCACAGAAAAAGGAAGCGCTAAGGAATTGAACCAGACAACAAAACACAATATTAATTATCTCCAAAACCAACAAAAAGCGGTGACACCAGTGCAAGATCCCATTGGCAGACAGGCAACCAATCGGGGACAAAAGGGGCGGGACCAGCAGAGACTCGCAACAGGTATATAAACGGGAGCAACCGGACAAAGGACAAGATGAGCGAAACGTCGGCGATTTCGACCAAGATGACGCGGCCTTCACCGGAAGCCAAGATCACACAGAAAGTATTTTGTTCCACACAAAGAGCCAGTACCAAAATTTCACTGGAAATGCAACTTTTGAGACTCCCTGAATACAGAAAAGTTGTGTGTGTGTGTCTATGTGAACTGCACAGCACAAATAAAAAGCAAGATGTCGGTTAAATATCAAACTTGGTAATCAAGTTGAGCAGCTTTCAAGGATGCAATACAAACGTTTTCAAGAAAATCCCTCCCCCTAAACTACCCTTTACTTTGAGAGGTAGAACTGGAACTTGAAAATTCAATGCCACAGCTGGTACTAGAACCACAGACCTTCCGCTTACCGGGCGGCTGCTCTAACCATTGAGCTACTGTGACAATCTTTGCCCACACACGGATTGTGTGTTTAAAAACACCAACAGTAAGTTTGTTGGCATAAATAAATAAAAATTATCATCTGAAGGTTATTTAATCCTGGGATATAAAGTACTTACAATAGTAAGTCACCATTGGGGTAATTGTCTCTGATGTGAGACTGCCTTTGTGGTTTACCAGGAGAAATACGAACTGGTTTGAGAATTTAATGCCATTCTGGCAGATTGTCACAGTAGCTCAATGGATAGAGCAGCCGCCTGGTAAGCGGAAGGTCTGTGGTTCAAGTCCCAGCTGTGGCATTGAATTTTTAAGTTCCAGTTCTGCCTCTCAAATATATGTTGAATTTTCTGTGAGTATTCTTTGAAGTTCTCTTTATTCTGAATAACTTTTGTGTAACTGGTAAACTGTAAGAGATACACAAGAAAAAAAAAGATTTTGTTGTTTAATGACGCTGTCAATTGCCAGGATCACATCAGCATCGTCGGTGTGCCGGAATTTTGTTCCAGAGGAGTTGTTTTACATGCCAGTAAATCTACTGACATGGAGCTGTCGTTTTTAAGCACACTTAACAACCATCGGTCTGGGCCAGATTTGAACCCATGATGTTGGGATCAGTAGGCCAGCGTCTAACCAACGAGCCACCCAGACCGACAAGATACACAAAAAATCTAGATTTCATTAAAGCAGAAAAATAAATTTGTTGTGAAATTAATCATTTCTGAGATACTTGTTCTTATTAGTTTGCATTTTAAAATGCTTTTATTTTTCTTGAATAGGAAGTTGGTATTTTATACCCTAGTCATGCAAAGGAAAGGAATTTCAAAGCCCTCACATAGCAACCAGATTTCACTGTCACTGTATTCCCTTAATCCCTTTTGCAGCAAGACAATTTCTGCAAATGTTTATCTTGAAATGTATCAATATGACAAAACCCAGTCTGCTTACTTTTCTATCATTTTATTATTTTCTAAAATGTTAGCACAGATACACAGTTCTCTTGGTGTTAAGAAGTCTACAATCTTTTAGGCTATCACAACTCACAACTGTGTACTTCTCAGCCTTTGAGTGTCTTTCTTCACATCCTCTGTCTCTGATGTACTAATTACAACAATGTAATCACTCACATTGAATCTTTTTACGATGTACCAACATGACACATACACAGCTGACTTGCACTCAGTGACCCTCTGACCGACTGTGAAAACTCACTGCTATGCTCTTCTTTGGCCCCCTTATATACTGGGGATGTGTGAGTTCCACACAGAGACACTGCCCCTTTGATTGTTGAAAGTCACGTACACACAGCAGTTACACGAGGCAGGCAGCCGGACCTTGAAGACCTTTGCCCGCTCATTGGCCCTGCATGTGGTGTGAAGTAGCTTAACCACGACAGTCGTTCATTGAGTACCAAGTCTGGCATCAGAATAAAGGTGAAGTGGATAGAAGATTGCTTTGTAAGAATTATTTGTTTAAGAATAGAGAAGGTCAGGTGAGTCCAACACATTGGATGTTTCTGAAAATGTGTTTTCTGCAATATATTATGTAACATGCCATTGTCACTCTTGGACTCATGTTTATCACTTTCATTATTATTGAATGCAGAATGAGATATTTCATTATCACTTTTGCTCAACTGTTTCTTGGTATTATGTCAAAAAGTGGCATAATAGTTTGAAGCACAGCTTTGCTAAACTGTTTTGGTGGCAAGATGTATGAGAGAAATTGCTAAGTAACCCAGTGACTTAGTGCTCAACGGAACATTTGCTGCCATCTGTTGGCAGTATATGTTAATTATCTGAAGGAGAAGAACCCTGTAAATGCAAAAAGGAAGAGATTGTGAGTAAAGCAATAGAAGCATCATGTTTGATATGTGTATTTGTTGTAGAGAAGTTGTTAGGTTAGAGGTGCTGGATGGGAATAACAACTCACTGCTGCATGTTTACTACTGCACAGCCTGCTTTTTCTGTTCTTATCTGCTGCATGGTAAGTTCAGCATGTTTACAAACACTGCACTTCCATATTAGAGTCTAGTACATCATATGTTTATACTCTTCTATTCCTTAAACGTGTTAAATATTTTTATATCCTTGATATCATATTGTTCTATTTTTCTAGGCAAATTATTGTAAATCTGTTTCCCAATATTTTCTAATCTGTTATTTAGCATTTCCCTAAGTGTGGTCCATTATATGGATGCTTATTAAAATGTTTTTTGTATATATCCCTTTCTGTTATATAGTAGGTATTTAATAGATTGTAAATTATAATACTATCCATAGTTTTGCAACCAATACTGCTTAAACAATGTTAACTGATGATATTGATGAAAAGAGGGAAGAGGGTTACTCAATAAGTCATGGCAACTGAAATGTTGTGGAGGCTGGAAGGAGTTGTGGCCAAGTCGCAGTGACATAGGGGCAAACTGTGCCCTTGCTAGTTGTCATGTATGTGACACTGCTTTGTGGAACTGTTAATCTAGTCCCATGTCTGGTTGCTTGACCAGCCTCAGGTCAGCAGGTGCACAGGAATACATATCTATATACTGACTGCATTTCAAAAATTAAAATATTGTGCTTTTAAGCACCTCCTTTATATTTTCAATAAACAAACAGCTGTAATAATTCAGCGTTAGGATACTAAAAGTTCTCTGTCACTTTTAACCTTCGTTCTTCCAATAAATTAAAATTGCAAATGGTTTGTCTACTCAAGAAGATTGTTTGCTTGTTATTTTTCCATAACTATGATAACAAACAAGGATCAGTTTCCAATGCCTCTGTATTTTGCATTGGGTATGTATCAGGGCTTACAACTGGAAAGTGCCCAAGTGTATATGTGCATGTGTGAACTTTCTGTAGTAAGATATACCACTTTTTTATACTGCCCATTTTCATAATGTGTGCCTTTTTATAAGTTAAGGACCTATAATGGCCTTTTTTCTTTGTTATGAGAATTTTTATCAAGTTTTTTCATGTCATTTTTGTTATTGGGGTTATTTATTAATGTGATGCCCAATGTTCATTTTTGTTTGTTACATATTTGGGAATGTAAAGCTTATTTTGAAACTCTTATATTCTGTAGATTGTGCATTTAAAATTGGGTACTATACTACACAGCACTTGCAGTAAGTTTTAACCATGCTCAAAAATGTATTTCATTCATTATCCAAGACATTGAACAATTTACATTGTTGCTACTTGTTTCTTCACTTTGATTGTTTTTACATTTTGATGGTGAAATGCTGTAGGTGAACTGTGTTATTTCTGCTACTTTATCTAGTTTTAACTCTGTCAGCCTACAATTTATAGATACAAACCTTTTGTTAAAAAAAAAGAAAAAAGAAGAAAGAAAGCACCTGATTTGTGTGACTGTTGGGTATAACAATTGTAACTGCTTTGACCTATTTGTTGGATCTGTCCAATACAGTTAGTTTCCTGCTCCAGTTATAGGCCTCATTAACAACTTGTATGTTTACACAAGAGTGAGTGTAACACTACATTGTGTCCTAAAGGGAAAGGTTGCCATGACTTATTGTGTAATTTGCCCTCATAAGAGTGTGTTTGTTCTTCTTACTTGTCACTTGACAGAACATGTATCCTCATTGCCGAGTCTGACATCATCATAACTAAGTGCAAATTTGGATAATATAAAGATTTTCCCACACTACAAGCTCCCAAGGATTTTTGTACTCTTTTAAAAGCTTTATTTCTTCGCTAATATTACAATTACACAACCAAAAGTGAAAGATATTCCTGAATTTGATATTTGTGAGATGTTCCTTCATTCTTGTTTGTGAATCTTCACAATCGACGGGATGTATTCTGGATAACTCAGCATTAAATAGACAAAATACTTAAGATAATGAGTCACCCTTGGGGAATTGTCTCTGACGTGAGACTGCCTTTGTGGTTTACCAGGAGAAATACAAATCGGTTGGAGAATTCAATGTCATTCTGGCAGGTTATTACAGTAGCTTAGTGGTTAGAGCACCCACCTAGTAAGCGGAGGATCTGTGGTTCAAATCCCTGCTGTGGCATTGAATTTTTCAGTTCCAATTATACCACTCAAACATTGCCCACACACAGCTTGTGTGTTAAAAGAAAAAGAAACACCAACAGTAAGTTGGCATAAATAAAAAATGATTGAATCAGTTTATGATAACTTCACTTATTCAAATTCAGATTCAGACCAATGTAATAGCTGTAAAAACATGTTCAACATTTGAATTTGTGTAACTCAACTTAATATCAAAACCTACTCAATCTGTGAAGTAATTTTTACTTTCTCTACTACATATAGTAAGTAGGGGAAGTAATGTATTCCACCCAAAAATTCAATGTCGAGATTTCACCACAAATACATGTTTTGAGGCCCCCTGAATAAAAAAAGAAGCATTTTTAGAAAAAGATCCATGTTGGTGTGCCTGCCACTGTGGACAGCATAACTCAGTTGTTAAAATCCAACATTGCTATTTGAGTTTAATACTTTTCAAGGATGCAACACAAAGATTTTAAAGAAAATTGCTCACCCTAAACTACTCTTTACATGGAAAATTTTTCAAAATTTTGATCTTATTGAAAATGGCTCTAACAATTTTGATTAAAATGCCATATATTTAAGATATTTTTGTGTTAAATGAAATGTATATGTTGAATTTTGTGACTATAGCCCCTGTAGTCGACTTTACTCTTGATGACTTTTGCATAACTGGTAAACCGTTAGAGATAGAGCAAATCTTACTGTACAAAAAATGTACATCTTGCTACAATACACAGTTTATGGCCAAATAATTTTTTTTGCTGAGTGAACCATTTCGCAGATATTCCTTGTTATTTGTGTGAATTTTGGAAAACTTAAATTTTTGTCAAATAGAATTACGTGATTCATTATTTTTATATCTTAGCCGTGCAAAGAGAACAGAATCTCAAAGCTTTAAAAGATTTGACTATCGCTCAAAGTCTACTGTATTTCCATATCCCCCTTGTACCTACAAGGAAATAAACAGTAAGATAATTTCTGAAGATGTTTATCTCAACTAACTTGCAGAAGATATAGGAATTAAAAGTTTGTGAAAATGGTCAGTACAAGAATAGAGAAAGTCATGTGAGTGCAACACATTAGATTTTTATTATTTCATGTTCTGTTTATATGTCGCCTTGATCATCAAAGGTCATATCAGCCATTTTTAACCTCTTGGAGCAATTGCAATGCTGTTCACTCACTTAATGGTGGTGTTGAACATTGGGTTTCTATTACATTAAATTGACTCACACACTCCCATTCATACTTGCAGACTGTAGGGTGCACGGGGAAAAAGCCTAGGTAAACAAAACTAACCCCTTGCACAAAAGGCAGGTGTGGGGCCAACCTTTGAGCAATTGTTTTGCTTTACTGTTTCCAACTTCTAACTTCAAAAAAATCACACATACTATGTTACTAATTTGAATGGTGTTAAATCAAATTTTGGAACTAATTACTCAAAAACACAGTATGACTAAATTAAAAATGGTGCTTCCAAAAGAAAAACATTGTATATTCATATATCTTCCAAAAATGTTCAATAAATTGAATAAAATTTTTATAAATTACCATATTAAATTGGCTCCCCCAAACAAATACAGTGTGAGAAATAATTTTAAGCATCAGAAATATGTTGCATCAATTGTAACGATTGCCAAAAAATATACATTGGGAAAACAACAATGAATTTGAAAACAAAATTGAAGGAACACCTGAGAAATGTTACATTCACACTAACACATGAATCAGATATAGAGTTTAATTTTGTTATATAATCATTACATCAGCAAAGAAATAAAACTTTGCCTAAAAATTAATGGGAACTAATAGTGAAAGAGGACATGTATATTAGCAGTATATCACTCGTGGACATGAATTTTGAAATACTGGCATCAGACGACCAAACAACACTGATAGGAGAAAGTTGGGTGAAGCAAGGTTTATAACTTTGAAAACAGATGCAGAAGCCAGCGGGCAACCAATCTGTCTCAAGCACGCCTCGTTGTCATCACCCTCTACTACAGATCTTCCATAGACTTCATATCAAGAAGCAACACTAATCACTTCTTTGTCCTTACCACCGAACTGTGAATCAGCGAATGATCCTAAGAGCCCCTCTCCTTCGCAGGTACTTACAGAACTCCATGCTCGTGTAGCTCTGTGTGTATAGAGACCACTCAACACACACATTATAGAACATAAGAGGTGCTGCCATCTGGGACAAACAGAAAAATGTGCAGTGGCAATACACACTTTACTAGTGCCAGGGGCACATACGCAATACTTCCACTATTGATTATTATGCCCATTTAAGTTTGGAAGCCATAGAGATTTACAAACATAAAGACAACTTTAACAGGAAGGAAGAAAGCAAAGGCCAAATAAAGCTTGGTATCCAATGTTAAACAAGCCATGCAAGAAACCTGATGAGAGACAAAATCCAAGATTATATGTCAACAATGGTCTTAGCCAGAGTAAATGCCAATCATAGCGAATGAAAGCAGCCCTGCTTCAGCCAAGTCCTCACAGGAGCCAGGTTACGAGTATAAAGGTTCGATTAACAGTCACCAAGAGTGCAAGAGTATTATGACTATGCCACTGAAGATGTTTGATGCAGTTTCAGAAGAAACATCTGGAAGGACTACGATCCATGAGCCTGCATAGTTATAGGATATCAGTCTCTCCAAGCAGTGCAGAGGAGAAAGTTAAACCTTAGAAAAAGGTGTCACAAATAAAGTGAACTTTTAACTTCCATTCTATACAAAGAACAAATGGAAGAAAAGCAAGCATGCATAGAAATTCAAGAATAGAGGAATAAGACCAAGACCAAGAATAAATTAGTTTACACATAAAGAAAGCACTTTATTTAATGCATCATATGTGGGGAACACTATGAAGACTGTACAGTGCAGTGATGGTGATGACTTGCCTGTGGAGAATGACACTATTGTATATAGTGATATTTGTGTAAAGTGCAGAAAGCCTTACAGATGGACAGTGCAGAGTAATGCTGTCTGATACTGTGATGGTGATGACTTGCCTGTGGAGAATGACACTATTGTATATAGTGATATTTGTGTAAAGTCCAGAAAGCCTTACAGATGGACACTGCAGAGTAATGCTGTCTGATACTGTGATGGTGATGACTTGCCTGTGGAGAATGACACTATTGTATATAGTGATATTTGTGTAAAGTCCAGCAGAAAGCCTTACAGATGGACAGTGCAGAGTAATGCTGTCTGATACTGTGATGGTGATGACTTGCCTGTGGAGAATGACACTATCGTATATAGTGATATTTGTGTAAAGTCCAGCAGAAAGCCTTACAGATGGACACTGCAGAGTAATGCTGTCTGATACTGTGATGGTGATGACTTGCCTGTGGAGAATGACACTATTGTATATAGTGATATTTGTGTAAAGTCCAGCAGAAAGCCTTACAGATGGACACTGCAGAGTAATGCTGTCTGATACTGTGATGGTGATGACTTGCCTGTGGAGAATGACACTATTGTATATAGTGATATTTGTGTAAAGTCCAGCAGAAAGCCTTACAGATGGACACTGCAGAGTAATGCTGTCTGATACTGTGATGGTGATGACTTGCCTGTGGAGAATGACACTTGTATATAGTGATATTTGTGTAAAGTCCAGCAGAAAGCCTTACAGATGGACAGTGCAGAGTAATGCTGTCTGATACTGTGATGGTGATGACTTGCCTGTGGAGAATGACACTATTGTATATAGGTACCTATGTGATATTTGTGTAAAGTGCAGAAAGCCTTACAGATGGACAGTGCAGAGTAATGCTGTCTGATACTGTGATGGTGATGACTTGCCTGTGGAGAATGACACTATTGTATATAGTGATATTTGTGTAAAGTCCAGCAGAAAGCCTTACAGATGGACAGTGCAGAGTAATGCTGTCTGATACTGTGATGGTGATGACTTGCCTGTGGAGAATGACACTATTGTACCTATGTGATATTTGTGTAAAGTCCAGCAGAAAGCCTTACAGATGGACACTGCAGAGTAATGCTGTCTGATACAGTGATGGTGATGACTTGCCTGTGGAGAATGACACTATTGTATATAGTGATATTTGTGTAAAGTCCAGCAGAAAGCCTTACAGATGGACACTGCAGAGTAATGCTGTCTGATACTGTGATGGTGATGACTTGCCTGTGGAGAATGACACTATCGTATATAGTGATATTTGTGTAAAGTGCAGAAAGCCTTACAGATGGACAGTGCAGAGTAATGCTGTCTGATACTGTGATGGTGATGACTTGCCTGTGGAGAATGACACTATTGTATATAGTGATATTTGTGTAAAGTGCAGAAAGCCTTACAGATGGACACTGCAGAGTAATGCTGTCTGATACTGTGATGGTGATGACTTGCCTGTGGAGAATGACACTATTGTATATAGTGATATTTGTGTAAAGTCCAGCAGAAAGCCTTACAGATGGACAGTGCAGAGTAATGCTGTCTGATACTGTGATGGTGATGACTTGCCTGTGGAGAATGACACTATCGTATATAGTGATATTTGTGTAAAGTCCAGCAGAAAGCCTTACAGATGGACACTGCAGAGTAATGCTGTCTGATACTGTGATGGTGATGACTTGCCTGTGGAGAATGACACTATTGTATATAGTGATATTTGTGTAAAGTCCAGCAGAAAGCCTTACAGATGGACACTGCAGAGTAATGCTGTCTGATACTGTGATGGTGATGACTTGCCTGTGGAGAATGACACTATTGTATATAGTGATATTTGTGTAAAGTCCAGCAGAAAGCCTTACAGATGGACAGTGCAGAGTAATGCTGTCTGATACTGTGATGGTGATGACTTGCCTGTGGAGAATGACACTATCGTATATAGTGATATTTGTGTAAAGTCCAGCAGAAAGCCTTACAGATGGACACTGCAGAGTAATGCTGTCTGATACTGTGATGGTGATGACTTGCCTGTGGAGAATGACACTATTGTATATAGTGATATTTGTGTAAAGTCCAGCAGAAAGCCTTACAGATGGACACTGCAGAGTAATGCTGTCTGATACTGTGATGGTGATGACTTGCCTGTGGAGAATGACACTATTGTATATAGTGATATTTGTGTAAAGTCCAGCAGAAAGCCTTACAGATGGACACTGCAGAGTAATGCTGTCTGATACTGTGATGGTGATGACTTGCCTGTGGAGAATGACACTATTGTATATAGTGATATTTGTGTAAAGTCCAGCAGAAAGCCTTACAGATGGACACTGCAGAGTAATGCTGTCTGATACTGTGATGGTGATGACTTGCCTGTGGAGAATGACACTATTGTATATAGTGATATTTGTGTAAAGTCCAGCAGAAAGCCTTACAGATGGACACTGCAGAGTAATGCTGTCTGATACTGTGATGGTGATGACTTGCCTGTGGAGAATGACACTATTGTATATAGTGATATTTGTGTAAAGTCCAGCAGAAAGCCTTACAGATGGACACTGCAGAGTAATGCTGTCTGATACTGTGATGGTGATGACTTGCCTGTGGAGAATGACACTATTGTATATAGTGATATTTGTGTAAAGTCCAGCAGAAAGCCTTACAGATGGACACTGCAGAGTAATGCTGTCTGATACTGTGATGGTGATGACTTGCCTGTGGAGAATGACACTATTGTATATAGTGATATTTGTGTAAAGTTCAGAAAGCCTTACAGAATGTTACTGATTTTTATAATCAAATTGTGAGGTGATAATGTTAATTATTCACAAGGGAACAACAATGTGTGAGATTAGTAATAATTTGGAAGTCTTTAATATGCCTTGTTTCCTAAAGGTTAGTTAGCAGGATGACTCTGTGATCCCCGTAGCCAACCTTCCTGACCCAGGGGTTTTTTCTGAGGTTTCCCTGGGTCGCCAGGCAAATATTCAGAATCATTTCATTTCACCCTTCATCCCATTAGGTTTGTTGGAGCAGCACGGCACTCTGGAAATGTCGTCCCCAGGATTGCAAGGCGAGCCTACTGGTTCAAGCCTGATGAAGGAGGGGAGCCGCATCCCCTTGGGAGTATGAACCTGAAGGGGTGGAAGAGGAACTGAGATGAGCCAGCCTTCTAACTGGGAAAATGTAGGGACCCTGCCCTCTGCTGTCATGTCAACAGATACATTTGCCTCTTCCATCCTCCCTGGGGGTGGCCTTTTGGTCAAGGTTCTAAGCCTCCCTCTCACTAAGTTCAGGAAAAGTTAGAGCATAAAGACCTTAACTGTCAGTACAACACAACAAGAGCAATGAGAACATGTTCTGTTGTGACAGGAAAGTGTGTACCTGCACATAACTCCAGCCAGTTATTGTGTGAAGCTTGTGGAGAGTGAGTCTTGACATTATGGTAAGTACGTCATCTAACATGAATGTGTGTTTTGTGTTGCAGAAGCATGCAGTCTCTGTGCGTACATGAGTGACCCCCATATCAGTCAATATCTGTATTAACTTTAAACATGTTGTTACAAGAACTGTGAGTAGCAGTTATCATAATCAAAATACCACATTTACCAAAGAAACACTGTCCTTTGTGTTGCAGTTTTAACGCACAAATGTTTTTTATCTTAAGTCTTCTTTTTTATATTAAATATTTTGTTCTTGAAATAAGAAAGATGGCATTGGACATATTCTATGGTAGTAAACTGCCACTGTAATTACATAAATTGATATTTTAGTTGTGGTAACTGTTTTTTGTTTTGTTTGCCAATTCACAGTAAACTCACATGGTTCTAAGTCTGATAGCCCTTTAGTATAACCTCCAGTATTGTATAAACTTATGTTGTGAATAATGTGAAAGATGGTCATGTTAGAGGTAGAGCAACCCATGTCCAGTAAGGTAATGCAGAGGGGGAAGTGTATCACAGTTGTCACTGCATCCTTTGGCATTCTGATTCTGACTTGAGAGTCTCTCTCTCTCTCACTCACTATACAACTGGAGAGCCACACAAATTTAAGTAAGGAACATATACTCAGACTAGTTTTCAAACGCAGTGCTTTATTAAACTAAAATGTGCACTTACATATTAACTGGCATAGTTAAATGCTTAAAAAATGATTAGTCTTTATTTATTTATTCTATTTATTTAATCCTTTAAATCAATTCTGTACATAGTGCTTTGATATAGGATACATCAATAATTAAATTGTTGTATCATTGTCAATGAGAAGATAATGTAACTAATAGTGAATAACATTTTTCCCTAATACAGGGATGTAACTCTACTGTACAGGTGCAACAGACATTTCCATCCTTAACTCATTTGCTACATGACATATCTGTTATAGACACTTTCAGCTGTGTCAAGAGATGGCAATGTGATACTCTAGTTCTACTTCATTTCAGAAGAAAGTTGTTAGCAAATATACCGGGTGGAAGGGAAGTCGTTACATTAATTTAAACCAGTGATAGATCTCGGTATCTGGAACACATTTTCTCTCTGAACATTTCCTATGGAAAATAAACAGCATAGCAGTGTGTTTTAAAAACAAACTCATACCCTGCCTTGTCCTTCCGTGTTTACTGTGACAGTGTAGGCCAATGACAAGCGTTAGCTCCCAAAACATTACCGAAAACAAAAGCAGTTTACACCCACAAACCAGGTCAATTCCCTGACCAACCTCAACGCCAAGTTATCGAGTTACATTATCTCTGAAGTAGCAGCTCAGAGTATTCTTTCATGTCTGTTAAGTGATTAATTATTTGGAAAACCTGTGTGATGTACCATAATTACTACCAAAGTTATGTCAGAAATAAGTTACTCTACGCAACTTACAAGTAACAAACTGATAACTTTGTACATCATTGTGGCATTACGCATCCAACTTGGATAAAAACCTGTTTATTTTTTCGAAATCGGCTGATCAAAGAACAAAATGCTATTAGACTTTTTTGTTTGTAATGCTTCTATGAAGCACATATTAGAAGGAATATAATAACTTCCCTTCCATCCTGTAGGTTGAGGCATATATTACCAATACATAAACATTAACTACTCTAGGAGCAAGTTTAACTCCTAAATGCTGTTTACAAACACTTTTAGATAGCAGCAGCATGAATAGTACGATGGCAGGTGAAGGGGTGTGTCATGAACCATTTAGCCATATGTTGATCATGAGACAGTGTTATGTGAATCAGAATGCCAAGGAAATTTGCTCAAGACTTGTAACAACATAGTTCAGTCCCTGAAGGAAAGTGCAACATTTAAATTTGTTTTATAAGTTACCCATTGAGAAATATTGCACTTTTGCTTCAGGGTTACAGAATAAACATAATCCGTCCACTGTGCACTTATTAGTTTAAGATACTGTAGTTGTGTATGTGAAGTGCCTTTTTTAGGATTAAATATACATGATAAGATACCATGTAAAAGCTTTGTTAAGGTAGGCAATGTACCTGTGAAATTGGTCAATATTTATCACTGTGTGCACCCTTTGAAATACAGTATTGTAATGTACCTACACTTAAATGTCCTTTTCTCAACACTTTTCATTACCTACTGCTCTATAAGAGAAAATGTTTGACCAATTAACTTACAATTTTCAGCAAACCTTTGAGCATTGCTTAACAGACCCATATAACCATTTATTTTATCATTATTTTGACAAACATAACAAAGAGTTTAAGAGGTAGAACTGGAACTTAAAAATTCAATGCCACAACTGGGATTTGAACCACAGACCTGGCTTGAGAATTTAATGCCATTCTGGCAGTTTGTCACAATAGCTCAGTGGTTAGAGCGTCCGCCCGGCAAGCGGAAGGTCTGTGGTTCAAATCCCAGTTGTGGCATTGAATTTTTAAGTTCCAGTTCTACCTCTTAAACTTTGCCCACACACGGCTTGTGTGTTTAAAAACACCAACAGTAAGTTTGTTGGCATAAATAAATAATAAACATAACAAAGTTCACTTTCTTTTTCATTCACTTAATTTTCTTCTAAAACTGATGAAAAAAGACACAGTTTTGTTTAACTTTAACACAGTCCACGGTTGCTCATGACCTTGCAACTTACAGCTGCTCTGTCTTCTCGTAACCTTAACACACCTTCCTGTGTTTCAGTTCTCTCTCTGTCTCACACCATCACACTGAAACTGCTTCTCAGTACCAGCGAGTGTGACGTGTGTATTTATCTCTGTCAACACATTCAGTTCTCTCTGTCTCACACCATCACACTGAAACTGCTTCTCAGTACCAGCGAGTGTGACGTGTGTATTTGTCTCTGTCAACACATTCAGTTCTCTCTGTCTCACACCATCACACTGAAACTGCTTCTCAGTACCAGCGAGTGTGACGTGTGTATTTATCTCTGTCAACACATTCAGTTCTCTCACGACAAGTGTATACACATGCGCACTGCCAACAGCTGACACATTCAACAATCACTATTCTATCACAAAACAAGAATCAGTGTTTTCTCACTTTCTTTTACACCAGGATTACACAGCATGTATTTTTCTCGCTATTCACAACAAGCTGGCAGGCAGAGGTCTCGCAAATGTTCTAGAAACTCCTTTGTGCTGCTGCTGTCATTGTTAGGTGTTTACTCACAACCTATGGTGCAATGTCACATTATGTTATCTCGTATTAGATATTTTTATAGCCTGCTATTCATAAAATAATGCTTAAATACAAAGGGCTTCTCCTTGTTTTTTAGCATACTTCTATTTTAGTTTTAAGAGAACTCCAATGTGGGTTGTTTATAATAGTCTGTTAAAGGCAAAATAAGTTTATGAATGCAGAACAAAAACATTTAAACCTCTGAAACAAATGGAGATATGTGATTGAAATTTTCAATATGATTGTTATATCACACTCTCTGTGCGTTGCCAGTGGTTTGACGGTTTTATCCCTACAACTTTTAGTCTTATGTTGGATACTATAAAGGATACAAAGTAAACAAAACAGGGAAACTCTGTGCAAAAGCACTGTTGAACAGTCACAAATATCACAGGAAGAAGAACAGTAGAGAAAACTATGAATTCTTTGTAGAAGAGGTAGTACAGAAAGAAATGGAATTGCGTTTCATAAAAGAAAAGTGAGTAAAGATAACCATATGAATGTAATATGAGGCTTTTCAATTTAAATATATGGAAAATTGTACGAATTGTTTGTAGAAGAGGGAGTGCGATTGTGTTTCATAAAACAAAAGTGTGTAGAAAAAATTGTGTGGGTATAATGTGTTGCATTTCTATTTCAATCATAGAAAATTGTATTTTGAAGGGCGAATAGAGAATGAAATGCGATTGCATTTCGTAAAAGAAAAGTGAGGAGAGAAAACTGTGCATATATAATATGTGGCATTTCTATTTCAGTCATAGAAAATTGTACGAGTTGCATGTTGAAGGGCGGAAAGGTAAGGATATGTGAATGTATTACTTAAAAGAAAAACGAGTGGTGAAAACAATATGCATGTTACCTTGTATAGTAAAATGGATAGCAACAAACCTTTCCCATGGAAATACCGCATTTATATGCCGAATTTGCAGGTGATGGGTCAAGCAGCTTAGGAGCTTATAGATGACAAACATACAAACATTCATTTTTGTATATATGGATTAGCGCACAGTGATAAAGATGTTGTGTATTTAGCTTTGTGACACACAGGTGCATTGCATGTATGGGGCAGTGTTTTAGTGGTGATAGTGCCCCGTTTGGTAACATGGAGCTTGAGCAATATCCACTTCTCTATAACATTGTAAGAATAGAACGTGCAGCTTGTGGATGTGATGTGCAGATATTTAAACAGAGGAATAACGAGTGCTTCCAGTACACAGTGTGTGTCAGTCTGTCTGTCACTTGACATTAATGGTGCATATAGGTGTAGATGTACGCATTGTGATTTATATACAACTACCATGTTTCCCAAACTCTTGCCCCTATTGTTCTACTTTGAAAGGTCCAGGCCCCGCCGAACAGCACCACACTGCAGGTCTATTGTCACACAGGGTCACAGACACACAGAAGTCCTTAATAAGTGCTGAGATCTCTTCATCCCAGCTCCAGGTCCTGCCAATAGCACCACCCCGCAGGCCTATTGTCACACAGGGTCACAGACACACAGAAGTCCTTAATAAGTGCTGAGATCTCTTCATCCCAGCACCAGGTCCTGCCAAACAGCACCACACTGCAGGTCTATTGTCACACAGGGTCACAGACACACAGAAGTCCTTAACAAGTGCTGAGATCTCTTCATCCCAGCACCAGATCCTGCCAATAGCACCACCCTGCAGGTCTATTGTCACACAGGGTCACAGACACACAGAAGTCCTTAACAAGTGCTGAGATCTCTTCATCCCAGCACCAGGTCCTGCCAAACAGCACCACACTGCAGGTCTATTGTCACACAGGGTCACAGACACACAGAAATCCTTAACAAGTGCTGAGATCTCTTCATCCCAGCACCAGATCCTGCCAAACAGCACCACCCTGCAGGTCTATTGTCACACAGGGTCACAGACACACAGAAGTCCTTAACAAGTGCTGAGATCTCTTCATCCCAGCACCAGATCCTGCCAATAGCACCACCCTGCAGGTCTATTGTCACACAGGGTCACAGACACACAGAAGTCCTTAACAAGTGCTGAGATCTCTTCATCCCAGCACCAGGTCCTGCCAAACAGCACCACACTGCAGGTCTATTGTCACACAGGGTCACAGACACACAGAAGTCCTTAACAAGTGCTGAGATCTCTTCATCCCAGCACCAGATCCTGCCAAACAGCACCACCCTGCAGGTCTATTGTCACACAGGGTCACAGACACACAGAAGTCCTTAACAAGTGCTGAGATCTCTTCATCCCAGCACCAGATCCTGCCAATAGCACCACCCTGTAGGTCTATTGTCACACAGGGTCACAGACACACAGAAGTCCTTAACAAGTGCTGAGATCTCTTCATCCCAGCACCAGGTCCTGCCAAACAGCACCACACTGCAGGTCTATTGTCACACAGGGTCACAGACACACAGAAGTCCTTAACAAGTGCTGAGATCTCTTCATCCCAGCACCAGATCCTGCCAAACAGCACCACCCTGCAGGTCAGTTTGTCGGTCTGGGTGGCTCAGTTGGTTAGACGCAGGCCTACTGATCCCAAGGTCGCGGGTTCAAAACCGGCCTAGACCGATGGTTTTTAAGTGTGCTTAAAAACGACAGCTCCATGTCAGTAGATTTACTGGCATGTTAAAGAACTCCTGCGGGACAAAATTCCAGCACACCGGTGACGCTGATGTGATCCTGGCAATTGACAGCGTCGTTAAAAAACAGAATAATTAATTTGCAGGTCAGCTGTCACACAGAAGTCCTTAACAAGTGCTGAGATCTCTTCATCCCAGCACCAGGTCCTGCCGAACAACACCACACTGCAGATCTATTGTCACACAGGGTCACAAACAGACAGGACACAGATGTCCTTAACAAGCGCTGAGATCTCTTCATCCCAGCACCAGGTCTTGCCAAACAGCACTACCCTGCAGGTCTATTGCCACACAGGGTCACAAACAGACAGGACACAGATACACAGAAGTCGTTAACAAGTGCTGAGATCTCTTCATCCCAGCACCAGGTCCTGCCAAACAGCACCACCCTGCAGGTCTATTGCCACACAGGGTCACAAACAGACAGGACACAGATACACAGAAGTCCTTAACAAGTGCTGAGCTCTCTTCATCCCAGCACCAGGTTCTGCCAAACAGCACTACCCTGCAGGTCTATTGCCACACAGGGTCACAAACAGACAGGACACAGTTACAGACACACAGAAGTCCTTAACAAGTGCTGAGCTCTCTTCATCCCAGCACCAGGTCCTGCCAAACAGCACCACCCTGCAGGTCTATTGCCACACAGGGTCACAAACAGACAGGACACAGTTACAGACACACAGAAGTCTTTAACAAGTGCTGAGATCTCTTCATCCCAGCACCAGGTCCTGCCAAACAGCACTACCCTGCAGGTCTATTGCCACACAGGGTCACAGACACACAGAAGTCCTTAACAAGTGCTGAGATCTCTTCATCCCAGCACCAGGTCCTGCCAAACAGCACCACCCTGCAGGTCTATTGCCACACAGGGTCACAAACAGACAGGACACAGTTACAGACACACAGAAGTCTTTAACAAGTGCTGAGCTCTCTTCATCCCAGCACCAGGTCCTGCCAAACAGCACTACCCTGCAGGTCTATTGTCACACAGGGTCATAGATACACAGAAGTCC
Organism: Tenodera sinensis; assembly: GCA_030765045.1. Lineage (NCBI taxonomy): Eukaryota > Metazoa > Arthropoda > Insecta > Mantodea > Mantidae > Tenodera > Tenodera sinensis. Next base: position 209,592,596 of record CM060963.1, read on the forward strand.
TTAACAGGTGCTGAGATCTCTTCATCCCAGCACCAGGTCCTGCCAAACAGCACTACCCTGCAGGTCTATTGTCACACAGGGTCACAGACACACAGAAGTCCTTAACAAGTGCTGAGATCTCTTTATCCCAGCACCAGGTCCTGCCAAACAGCACTACCCTGCAGGTCTATTGTCACACAGGGTCACAAACAGACAGGACACAGACACACAGAAGTCCTTAACAAGTGCTGAGATCTCTTCATCCCAGCACCAGGTCCTGCCAAACAGCACCACTCTGCAGGCCTATTGTCACACAGGGTCACAAACACACAGGGTCACAGACACACAGAAGTCCTTAGCAAGTGCTGAGATCTCTTCATCCCAGCACCAGGTCCTGCCAAACAGCACCACTCTGCAGGTCTATTGTCACACAGGGTCACAAACAGACAGGACACAGACACACAGAAGTCCTTAACAAGTGCTGAGATCTCTTCATCCCAGAACCAGGTCCTGCCAAACAGCACTACCCTGCAGGTCAATTGTCACACAGGGTCACAAACAGACAGGACACAGATACACAGAAGTCCTTAACAAGTGCTGAGATCTCTTCATCCCAGCACCAGGTCCTGCCAAACAGCACCACCCTGCAGGTCAATTGTCACACAGACAGGACACAGTCACACAGAAGTCCTTAACAAGTGCTGAGATCTCTTCATCTCAGCACCAGGTCCTGCCAAACAGCACCACTCTGCAGGCCTATTGTCACACAGACAGGACACAGTCACACAGAAGTCCTTAACAAGTGCTGAGATCTCTTCATCTCAGCATCAGGTCCTGCCAAACAGCACCACTCTGCAGGCCTATTGTCACACAGGGTCACAGATACACAGAAGTCCCTAACAAGTGCTGAGATCTCTTCATCCCAGCACCAGGTCCTGCCAAACAGCACCACCCTGCAGGTCTATTGTCACACAGGGTCACAAACAGACAGGACACAGTTACAGTCACACAGAAGTCCTTAACAAGTGCTGAGATCTCTTCATCCCACCACCAGGTCCTGCCAAACAGCACCACCCTGCAGGTCTATTGCCACACAGGGTCACAAACAGACAGGACACAGTTACAGACACACAGAAGTCCTTAACAAACGCTGAGATCTCTTCATCCCAGCACCAGGTCCTGCCAAACAGCACTACCCTGCAGGTCTATTGTCACACAGGCTCACAAACAGACAGGACACAGACACACAGAAGTCCTTAACAAGTGCTGAGATCTCTTCATCCCCGCACCAGGTCCTGCCAAACAGCACCACTCTGCAGGCCTATTGTCACACAGACTCACAAACAGACAGGACACAGACACACAGAAGTCCTTAACAAGTGCTGAGATCTCTTCATCCCAGCACCAGGTCCTGCCAAACAGCACCACCCTGCAGGTCTATTGTCACACAGGCTCACAAACAGACAGGACACAGACACACAGAAGTCCTTAACAAGTGCTGAGATCTCTTCATCCCAGCACCTGGTCCTGCCAAACAGCACTACCCTGCAGGTCTATTGTCACACAGGGTCACAAACAGACAGGACACAGACACACAGAAGTCCTTAACAAGTGCTGAGATCTCTTCATCCCAGCACCTGGTCCTGCCAAACAGCACTACCCTGCCACCACCAACATGTTGAGTTGCAGAAGGACAGTTTTAAATAGAGCTCAATAATCTCCCATATTATATCCTAAATTTATGATATAACAAGTTGTGGCTATTACCATTCATTTTGAAATAAAGAAATTTGGTAATTGTATGTAAATCACTCTAATAGTTCACTTTTACAATACCAATAAATTATATAGCGGTATACTTTTATTGTTAATTGTTTAAATGATTGACTTTTATGTACATTGTGTAATGTGAGTGTTTGTTCAGGAATATGTGGCCACATTGTACTACATATGGTGAAGGTGGTAAGAGTGGCAGGCATCTACTCACCTTGACCTTATTACATACTTGTCGTCTCATTCCAGGATGTTTCACTCTATAGTTGCCTTGTAGTACAATATTTAGTTGTAATATTTTTCTTCTTTATGTAACTTTTTATATCTAGATAAATTGTAATTATGTTCTTTGTGCTTGACAAATTTCCATTCAAATTGTGTATTTTTGAAAGAAAAGAAATAGGAAATAAATGTTGATTGTTGGAATTTGCAGTAGCAGTTAATGTGAATAAGGAGTTGACATATCACTAAGTACGCTCAATATGTAGTGCTAAATGTGGTTGTGAACAACAAAATGTAATGTGAGGAGCTTCAATAAACTTAAGGCAATAATTTCACTGTCTTCTTCCATCATTTACTTAGAGTTAATCTGCCAGGATAAACAATATTTTGCATGAAATCTCATTGATTAAGAGGAGAAAAATTACCAGAGATTTACTTGTACTTAAAAAGGTGTTTTTTAAACATAGCAAATGACGAAAAGTTGCACAGTGGTTTATGGTAGAGTTCACTTTTGTATTTGTAAGACAGGGAGGGGTGTCAGGTTAGTATTTCTCTGACTTCCATGCAGTCAACATCGTGGGAATGTTTGTTTAAGTACAGTGTTCGGTTGCATTATCAGCCGTCTCTTGTTTATAAAACCGAGATGTTATCACCACCATCAACTTTCATGATATCGCTCACTTGCACAGATCCTAGCAAGGTCATTTGCCATGTCTAAGGAATACCTCTCTACAGATTGTCGTGACACTCCCCAACTCTTGAAGTATAGATACGCAATAGAAGAGGCATGCTCACTTGCATAATAGGATAGCTGGGGATCAGTGCATTGCTCGCTCTCACTGTGATAACTACTCAATAATTGTTTATAATACATAAACATACACCACTTGTGTATGTGACTGTCTGAGTTCTGACATCACTCGCTTGTTCCCCAGCACCTCAGTCACTTCTCCTCTCTCGTGCATGTCGAGTGTCAGGACGTTCTGGACAAACTGTACGTGTATGATAGAGAATTGTAGAGCATTTGGTTCTAGCTACTGCCGTATCACTCAGTTGGGTGAGCAACTGGCAGAGGACTGGCTGCCAGTACTTACTGTACCAACCAACAGATAGAGCCAAGGTTCAAGACATGTGCGTCTCAGTGTTCTGCTCTTAATTATACCATGTCTCAGCCTAGTTCAGTCCTGCTGTAAACAACAAGGCGGAGCTGACTCAACTCGCCACGTGTTAGAGGTACAGGCACGCACAAAAGTTTTGCAACACTAGCAGTACATATATATAGCAGTGCTAACTTCTAGACAAATAGAGTTGGGTTACACATTAAGTTATTAAGTCTATGAATTGGAATATTAAAAGAATCATGCAGCAGGCGCGGTTCTACCTTAAGGGCACATGGTCACGTGCCCCTCCTTTAAAATCAGAATTAAATTTCACGTTAAAATCAGTAATTTATTCAAAATTAGCGCTTCCTTAAAAGCATGCCAGTTACACCCATTGATTACTAGTTTGTATACTCTTTGGTTGTACCAGTTGTATTGAAACTTGACAACATGGCTGGGGTCACATTCTCAGTGTGACTTCTTCAGCTTACTGCTGGCCAATTGCAGCTTGCCATCTTCGTGCACTTCTGGGTACCGGGTGGGGGGAGAAACGCGAGAATAACACTACGCCGGGTCACATAATTCGTGTGACGTTGATGTGAACAAGACACTTTCCTGGTAAAAGTTAGGATTTTGGTCACTAGATGAATGCTAGCAGTAGAGCAGAGACATCTATTCTAGTGGAACTAGTTCTCATTTTGCACACTTCTGTGGTATACATAGCAGCACGTAACAGGAAGGTTTTCGGTTTTCACGCTAATTTACAAGCATCAGGCTTGTATTTCTTTAGTTTACATGAGTCTGTTGGTTAAGTAGTTTTCTCAGGTATGAGTTAATCTAGTTTTAAGTATTCCTATGAGAATATTACAATGAATACAATTAAATATTTGCAGAGTAAGAACTTAACATATGAGGATCGACTGTCAGTAAAGCAGTTAGGTCCACCAAGACCAGACCTCAATATTGAACATGTATATAAGGATAAACATAGAATGTACAATAGAAAATTCAACAAATCATTTTATGAAAAGTGGGAATGGAGCTGCGGGTGTTCAGAAAAAAATGCATTGTTTTGTTTTCCATGTCTTTTGTTCAGTGGTGACGAAATCTGGACCAAAAGTGGTATTAAAGACCTCAAACATTTGTCTGAAAAGTGTAAAAAACATGGAATGTCTAAAAGTAATTTAAATAATGAAACAAATTTAGCAGTCTTGGGGAACCTGAATATCAGAGCACAGCTTGATGATGCGTACAGAACATCTATACGTAAACACAATGAGCTCGTTGAAAAGAATAGGTACATTCTATCGTGCATAATCGACGCAATTCAATTCTGTGGGGAATTTGAATTAGGCTTGCGTGGTCATGACGAGACAGAGGAGTCTGATAATCCAGGTGTTTTCAGAGGTCTCATTAATTATACTGCAGCCCTGGACAGTGTTTTAAAGGACCATTTAGAACACTCGACAGTATTCAAAGGAACGTCGAAGACCATCCAAAATGAACTTTTAGATGCCATTCTGACAATATGCCGGGAAAATATCATCAATGAAATTAGTTCCGAAGAATTTCTCGCCATTCAGGCTGATGAAACGACCGATAATTCATGCACAACCCAAATGTCATTAATTTTAAGATTTCAAAGAGAAGGCAGAATAGTTGAAAGATTTGGGGGGTTTTTTGCAGTTAATGATAGGAGTGCTCGAGGATTAGCTGCAATAATTTTAGACCAGTTACATGAACTAGGTGTCGATAAAACTCCAGAAAAGCTTGTATGCCAAACATTTGATGGAGCTTCTGTCATGAGTGGAGAAAGGGCTGGAGTGCGTTCCCTGATAAAAGAGAAATATCCACGGGCAAATTTTATTCATTGTTATGCACATCAAGGGAATTTGATTCTGCAGAATGCCACTTCATCATCTTCACACAGCAGGATATTTTTTCAAGATCTCCAAGGCATTGGAACATTCTTCTCAAGGTCTCCAAAGAGAATGGATTTCTTAGTAGACTTCGTCCAAAGAAAGATTGGTTCTGTCCCACCAACAAGATGGTATTTTCAACACAGAACTGTAAATACTGTGTTTGAACATAAAGAAAATCTGATGAAATGTTTCGAACACATTAGAGACACTGAACTAAACGACAAAAACGCTTCTGGCCAAGCTGCAGGATTTATTCGCACCTTAAGAGACTCTCAGTTCTCATTCTGGCTGTCTTTCTACCATAAGGTTATGCCTCATGTTGCTATCTTCTTTGACTGCATTCAACAAAAGGATATAGATGCCGTTAAAATGAAAGATTTCATCAGCAAGTTTGTCAAAGCGATAGCGAATGTCCGAAAACAATATGAAGAGATTGGAATCCCTTTAAATGAGCCCATGTCAAAAAGGCGACATATTGATAATGGAGATGACCATATATCTGCTATCGAAGTTTGTGACAGGATTGTGACACATATCGAAGACAGATTTCAGTTTGCAGATCATTTGTGCACATCTAAATTATTTTTTGTGGGCCAGTTTTCACAGTATAGTGCTGTTTTTCCTGAAAATGACTTTCAAACTACTTTAAAACTTTATCCAACCATAAATGGTCCGAAACTGAAAACCGAACTGGAGATATTATATGGACGCGAAGATTTCCGTACAGCCTCCGGCGCGGCCGCGCTTCTGCAGTTTTTCCTCGACAATATTATGTTGCGTACATTTTCTGAGTGTGACAGTGTTGAAGATAATAGTCACAATCCCGATGACGACTGTGGAGGCTGAAAGGTCATTTTCAACATTAAATAGAATAAAGACTTTCTTGCGCAGTTCAATGGGAAATGACAGGTTGAACGCTTTAGCTATGCTGTCAATTGAAAAGAAAATGATACACAACATCCCGGAATTCAACAAGAAAGTGATTGAAGAATTTGCTGCAGTAAAGAACAAGAGGATGGAATTCATATACCGAAAATAAATACAAGGTAAGATTTTATTTTTTGCATGATTACAATTAATTTTACTGTGCCCCACCTTTGTCGAACTTCACGAGCCGCCACTGTCATGCAGTAACATAATGGTTACCTTTAATCGGATTCCTTCCCCTCTATCCACTATAACTGATTTCTGCCTCGCTTTTGAAACTTCAATATCTATCAGCAAACGGTGGAGAGTACTTCGTGAAAAATTCGGCAAGTCCGTGTCAGAATTTACCGCATGCAAAATTTAGTTAAAGAGTCGGCGGTTCATTTCTGAAAAAATAACCATGAACTTTACTGCGTATAGCACTTTTCATAAAATCGTCGTATTTCTGCACGCGCTGTTTGCATTTACGTGATTTTTCCGGTGTTCTTAGAGCTCCGGATGCTTGCTGTTCCATTCTAACACTGTGTACACTACTTGCGGAAACACCAAGGAGATCACTAGTTTCTTTCTCAATGTTTTTTATAGACGATTCCGGGTTTCTTTCTTTAAGAAGTGCGAAACAATGCGCGGTCATTCGCCACTCATCACTTTTTAAAGGTTTGCTTCTCTCGCCACTTTTTAAAGGTTTGCCTCGATTGTGTTTCATTTCGGCTGAAGCACCAGCCTGCTCCATGATAAAAAGCTTACTGATTTTAAATTGCAAATACATTAGTGTCCTTGGACTTGTGAGGTACGCGAGATATACAGTGTTAAATATCAGAAGCAACCCCACACTGTAAACAAAAACATCTTAATCAGCATTCAACTCGATACAGACCTCGTTGCAAGAGTTGCCTGGTGTAGGAATGCAAAAATAGTATATAATAGCAGTGTCCTTTAGTAATTGTTAAGTAAAATGCAGCTTAATTTAACATAATACGTTAATAGTGTGTATAATTTCACCTGTCTTCTGTCTAATCTGTATATATTCCCTTCAGAAGTCACGAGCCGAGAACACATCTATGTAATACGTGAAGCAGAAAGATAAAATGTGGGGCTGTTTATGTTTATAAGAATCGAAACATTTGCATACTTTTCTGTGTCCGAAATTAGCTCGCGCAGAGTAGTGATCGGAAAACTACTTACGTACAATACTGTACTTAAAGGAGGGGTTTATCGTACGTACACAAATAAAAGATAACGCCCATTATCTTCGCCAAACCAATCGACAGCTTAACCGTTTTCTGTCCCAATATCTCTGTCTCTGTCTCTCTTCCCGCCCAGATGTTTACAACAGGATGGAACTAGGTTGAGACATTTTATAAGTGAATGTTAGGGGTAGTGTTCTATACATGCTGAGCAGCAGAAATAACCAGGTGTGCGGCAAGCAGGGCTGTAAAGAGAGGATGAATGATAGTGTGCAAGGACCGAAGGAAGCATTCTGACTACAGATTATACCCTTTTAATGTTTAGCACACGAGTTGCTCAATGCAGGGGTACCCCAAGGCAGTGTCCTGGGCCCCCTGCTATTCTTGACATTCATAAATACTCATCCTTCTCTCCGGGGCTGCAACCTTTATCTCTTCGCCGACGACACTGCAATTACCAATGTCTCATCATGGTATTGCAGTGCGCCTTCAGTGCTATGCAGACATGCTGACAGCATGGTTTGCCATGTGCCATCTCAAGATCAAAGCCATCGCCTTTACCAGACGCCATCTCCAAGAAGTTGACGATCTTTGCCTAGCAGGTGAAAACGTACCATGGTCCACTGGTAGTGAGTGCTACTAGACATGTGCATATCTCAACACTGGCATCCAAAGTCAGCAGAATAGCCATGTACAACAAGAAATCACAGATGTCCTTAAAGAACAAATTACTTACATGCAAACACTGATTTATGCATGCTGAGTCTGGGGAGCTGCAGCCAGAACAAACCTTTATCCACTTCAAGTACTTCAAAACAGATATCTGCGGATAGCCACCACAGCAGAATGGTACATCCCAAACGACAATATTCACTCAGACCTCTCTTTCCCCACCTTGAAAGAATACATTCTACATCTCCCTATAATCTTTGCAAAAGATAAAGGCATATGGAGGTGGGCAATACTGCAGACTCCAGCAAATCCCAAGCTTGCCCGTCCTACCAGCGCTGCCGAATGTGGTGCATGCATCTCACACACTGTTATGTACAGAACCTCTGCCGGTACATGCACTACGCTTGGCAACAGCGCTCTGCTTGAGCATTGGCCAGCGTTCACATGCCTTTAACTTTTGCCAGCAGCCAGCTCTAACCACCTCATCCATGGCCTCGGGGAATATAACATTGACCCCAGGGAGACATACAAAAGAACCAGACTTGTACTAGGCCAGCAATAACCCGACATAGAATATTAACAATTGATAAAATCATCACCATTATCGTCAGTTTAATCATAACCACAAAAAAAAAAAATCATCTGTTACATATCTCTTTCCCTTCATCATTTAACTTTCCATTCCAAACAATTCTTTTCCACCATTCACCCACATCTCTGTCTTTAAGAACCATCTAAAGCCAGTTAGGGATTTAATCTCGGTATGGCAAGAGTCGAGGGCACCTCCCATAGGGAGGACAATCCCTCAACGACTCCACTACATATAGCACACGTTGTGCAGCGTCATCTAGCGTGTGCATTTGAAAGTAGGGATTGCATGCAGCACTCAAAATGTATGTTTCCCTCTGGCGACTTTGGAACATTGATGCAGACCCGGCAGTGGCAATTTCAGTTGGCAAATTAAACTATTTTGTTGTTTAACAATGCTGTCAATTGCTAGGATCTGTTGTTGTTGTTGTAGTGTTTAATGCCCGCTTTTACTACTACGGCACCGCAGGCGGTGACACTGATGATACATGAAGATGGAGCACCGGTGGAATGAGATGGCGGGGGAAACCGGAGTACCCGGAGAAAACCCGCCCTGACGCCGCTTCGTCCACCACAAATACCACATGCGGGTCCCTGGGATCGAACCCGGGCCGCCTAGGTGGTAGGCGAGAATTGCTAGGATCACATCAGCATCACTGGTGTGCTGGAATTTTGTCTCGTAGGAGTTCTTTTACATGTCAGTAAATCTACTGACATGGAGCTGTCATCTTTAAGCACACTTAAAAACCATCAGTCTGGGCCGGGTTTGAACCCGTGACATTGGGATCAGTAGGCCAGTGTCTAACCAACTGAACCACCCAGACCAATTCCAGTCTGCAGGCACTGGCTCTGACATATAGGAAAGGGTTCCCCTTAGCAGACGCGTTGTGCATGCCTACAAGGTATTCTGTGGTGAGTGCGTCTCATGGCCAGAGAACAGGGAATTGTATTTTTCTGGCAAAAAGGGCTTAACTGCTGGCACGTGGCCGGACAGACAAGATGCAACTTTTTTGACGACTTGGCCCCTATGGGCTGCAGACACCAAAAGAAGCTACCGGTTGGCCACCTTAGCACTTGGGTTCCAAAATTGAGAGGACTGACTGACTGCCCATGTCTCACCTTAAATGGCCGTTTTGGCTCGACCCACCCAATGTTTGAAAGGCCACCGGATAAAAAAGTTTCCTGCATTTGGAAAATTCGAGGTTTTCAACCCGAGAACTATCCTAAGAGCTAGAGCACAACTTTGGCCCAAACACCCATTTTCTCCAAAATGGGTACTTTGAGCCATAGTACCCAGAGTGTGTACTTTGCACCATTGTACCAAAAATGGGTACTTTGGTACCCAAAATAGATACTTTTGGCCATTGTACCCAAAATGGCTAGGATTTGTCTAGGAAGTCTGTTTCTAGGAAAATTAGTTTTGTCTAGGAAGGCTAATTTTTTCTAGAAAGAGTAATTTTGTCTATGAAGACTAATTTCGGCTAGAAAGACTAATTTTGTCTAGGAAGACAAATTTCAGCTAGGAAGACTAATTTTGTCTGGGATTGGTGTAGGAAGAGTAATTTTGTCTAGAATGACTAATGTCTAGGAAGACTAATTTTGTCTTTTTGATTGCATGGCTCTTTTCTTTTGCCTATGGGTGTACTTAAAGAAGCAATAAAACAACATCAAAATGACTTGAACACATTACTATTTCATGTTTTAATGTACAAATGATAGTAACTGTGACATTGATCACTTTAAAGCTTCCATAGCTTGTCTTCTGATATCTTCTGCCAAGTTCTTCATTTCTAAAACACTAGATAAGAGATCTTCATTCTGAGCCTGCAAAGTGTTCATTATAGTCTGTAAATTACTGTTCATTTCAACAAATGTTTGTACTTTGTGAAACACAATCTCTGGATCGTTGAGGTCGTCATTGTTTATCTGGCTGGTGGTTGTAACACTACGCTGTGACTCTGTAACAAAAACAACACATTCACTATCACTTATAACACGTACACAGTGTTCATTTTTATTTCTACCTTCATTCTTTGCTTTTCAATTTTATGATGTAACTCTTTGAAGCAAGTCTGCATTTACCTACAAATGCACTCTGCTTTGTGTCATTTAACAATGTATAGTTGTGGTACTTCTATCAGCTCGGTAGCTGCTATCATCAACCTGCAAGATGGGGTCAAATGCATGTTCTAAAGGGATTTTGGGGTTTCTGCTTGTGGACCAATCCCTACCATCCAACACTAAAACACCACTCCTCATAAGCATAAAAACATGAAACCCCAAAATCCCTATCTTCTTTCTTGGAAGTTTGAAAACAGTGTTGTAATAATCAATTTAAACCATAACGGTGAGTAGATTAATAACACTACCAACACTTACTTATAATTTACCAGAACATGTTTCGGAGGCTGACTTTCCTCCATTATCAACTGGTTCTCCCTGGTGTGGGTGGCGATGTTTTCTCTGAGGTCTGCTCTGGTGGTGAGTCAAGAAACTTGCTGAAGATATCTTTCTGAATACTCTGTTTCTATTTTTCAAAATGAAGATTTGTTCCCATGTGAACAGCTCTTGTTTTCCTGTTACGTGTTTGAGGAGCTTTGGTTCTGACTTTATGTTGTGGTTTTATGTCCATTAGTGAGTGGCAGCTGCTGATTTTTCTAACTGTTAGTTTTTTACATTTCTAAAGTGTTTCTTGGATCTTATTTCTAAATTTCTTTTGGTTTTTCCTGTACAGACTTTATTACAGTCACTGTCTTTAATTTGGTAAATACCAGATTTTTTATTGGGTGGGATGGCATCTTTGATGTTTGAGTTCAGTAGATTTTTTATGGAGTAGTGGTTCACTGGTGCTAGCTGAATGTTCTGTTCTTCGAAAACTTTTTTGAATTTTTCGAAGCCCCAAGGATGGAATGTGAATTTTTTTAATGTTTCACATTTTTGTCTACTAACGATTTGGGGAAGCCATTTTTTTGTGCTATTTCAATTATTTTGCAATATTCTGCTTTGTATTCTAGTGTTGGAAGGGGGGTGTTTAAAAACACCAAAAGTAAGTTTGTTGGCATAAATAAATAATAATTAAGATTACATGTATATGAAATATATTTTTAATCAAAATTGTTTGATCAAAGTTCTAAGGCTTTCGTGGCTCGTGTCAATACTAGATACAGTGGGCCATGGTCTCCTGGGCTTCTTCTTCCCAGATATCTTCAGTGGCGGTGATCCTGGTGGAGATTCCAACAGCGACTGTGCTGCAGTATTTATATCAGTGGCTGGAGGAGAGGTGTGTTGTGATTGGTCTGGGTGGACAGTGGGCTGGACTTGTGTTGGCGGTGAATCTACTGAACTCAAACATCAAAGACACCATCCCATCCAATAAAAAATCTGGTATTTACCAAATTAAATGCAGTGACTGTAATAAATTCTGTACAGGAAAAACAAAAGAAACTTAGAAATAAGATCCAAGAAACACTTTAGAAACGTAAAAATCTAACAGAAAAATCAGCAGTTGGCACTCACTAATGGACATAAAGCCAGAACCAAAGCTCCTCAAACACGTAACAGGAAAACAAGAGCTGTTCACATGGGAACAAATCTTCATTTTGAAAAATAGAAACAGAGTATTCAGTTTTTGCATCCCCGAGAAAGATATCTTCAGCAAGTTCCTTGAATCACCACCACAGCAGACCTCAGAGAAAACATCGCCATACACACCAGGGAGAACCAGTTGATAATGGAGGAAAGTCAGGCTCCGAAACATGTTCTGGTAAATTATAAGTAAGTGTTGTCTAGTGTTATTAATCTACTCATCGTACTCTACTGCCGTAGTCACGGATGAAATGTCTGGGAAGAAGGAGCCCAGTAGAACATGACCCAGAAGTCCAGATCATACTGTATCTAAAATTGTTTGAGCTTTTCAACAGTTGTGTTACTATTGTTGAATAAAAATTTGAACACACTTCTATGCTGTTTAAAATTATCAGGCAACCCTAAGAAGAAAAAGATATCTTCTAAATGGTTAGGTCATTACAGATGATGAATGAAATGGGTTAACAAATGACTGCAGGAACCAGAAAGTTTGGATTTACATGCCTCATCTTCAACAATAATACAAAATCCACCAGTTCAGTAGCTCGGGAAATAGAAAGCCCTTACTCATGTATACTTGGGAACAACCAACACTGTAAGAGAATGTGCATATCATATTTGGCACAGACATGATTTGTTTCACTACCACTTCAACTGTAAGAATGAGAGTGAGGAAGTGATTCCCCTCCCCTTATGTATCAGACAGAGTGAACACCTGTATAAGAGTCAGGAAGTGATTCCCCTCCCCTTATGTACCAGACACAGTGAACACCAGTATAAGAGCGAGGAAGTGATTCCCCTCCCCTTATGTATCAGACACAGTGAACACCTGTATAAGAGTGAGGAAGTGATTCCCCTCCCCTTATGTATCAGATAGAGTGAACACCTGTATAAGAGTGAGGAAGTGATTCCCCTCCCCTTATGTATCAGAGTGAACACCTGTATAAGAGTGAGGAAGTGATTCCCCTCCCCTTATGTATCAGAGTGAACACCTGTATAAGAGTGAGGAAGTGATTCCCCTCCCCTTATGTATCAGAGTGAACACCTTTATAAGAGTGAGGAAGTGATTCCCCTCCCCTTATGTACCGGACAGAGTGAACACCTGTATAAGAGTGAGGAAGTGATTCCCCTCCCCTTATGTATCCGAGTGAACACCTGTATAAGAGTGAGGAAGTGATTCCCCTCCCCTTATGTATCAGAGTGAACACCTGTATAAGAGTTAGGAAGTGATTCCCCTCCCCTTATGTATCAGACAGAGTGAACACCTGTATAAGAGTAAGGAAGTGATTCCCCTCCCCTTATGTACCAGACACAGGGAACACCTGTATAAGAGTGAGGAAGTGATTCCCCTCCCCTTATGTATCAGAGTGAACACCTGTATAAGAGTGAGGAAGTGATTCCCCTCCCCTTATGTACCAGACACAGTGAACACCTGTATAAGAGTGAGGAAGTGATTCCCCTCCCCTTATGTACCAGACACAGTGAACACCTGTATAAGAGTGAGGAAGTGATTCCCCTCCCCTTATGTATCAGACAGAGTGAACACCTGTATAAGAGTGAGGAAGTGATTCCCCTCCCCTTATGTACCAGACACAGTGAACACCTGTATAAGAGTGAGGAAGTGATTCCCCTCCCCTTATGTATCAGAGTGAACACCTGTATAAGAGTGAGGAAGTGATTCCCCTCCCCTTATGTACCAGACACAGTGAACACCTGTATAAGAGTGAGGAAGTGATTCCCCTCCCCTTATGTATCAGAGTGAACACCTGTATAAGAGTGAGGAAGTGATTCCCCTCCCCTTATGTACCGGACAGAGTGAACACCTGTATAAGAGTGAGGAAGTGATTCCCCTCCCCTTATGTATCAGAGTGAACACCTGTATAAGAGTGAGGAAGTGATTCCCCTCCCCTTATGTATCAGAGTGAACACCTGTATAAGAGTGAGGAAGTGATTCCCCTCCCCTTATGTACCGGACAGAGTGAACACCTGCATAAGAGTGAGGAAGTGATTCCCCTCCCCTTATGTATCAGAGTGAACACCTGTATAAGAGTGAGGAAGTGATTCCCCTCCCCTTATGTATCAGAGTGAACACCTGTATAAGAGTGAGGAAGTGATTACCCTCCCCTTATGTATCAGAGTGAACACCTGTATAAGAGTGAGGAAGTGATTCCCCTCCCCTTATGTACCAGACACAGTGAACACCTGTATAAGAGTGAGGAAGTGATTCCCCTCCCCTTATGTATCAGAGTGAACACCTGTATAAGAGTGAGGAAGTGATTCCCCTCCCCTTATGTATCAGAGTGAACACCTGTATAAGAGTGAGGAAGTGATTACCCTCCCCTTATGTAGGACTTACAAGCCAGTGTCTAGGGTCAGGCGTCTGTCAGGGAACACAGGAACCTATGTACCAGACAGAGTGAACACCTGCAAGTATGAGAGTGAGGAAGTGATTACCCTCCCCTTAGGTACAACTTACAAGACAATGTCTAGAGTCAGACGTCTGTCAGGAAACATAGGAACCTATGTAGGAGACAGAGTGAGCACCTGCAAGTATGAGAGTGAGGAAGTGATTACCCTCCCCTTATGTAGGACTTACAAGCCAGTGGCTAGAGTCAGACGTCTGTCAGGAAACACAGGAACCTATGTACCAGACAGAGTGAACACCTGCAAGTATGAGAGTGAGGAAGTGATTACCCTCCCCTTAGGTACAACTTACAAGACAATGTCTAGAGTCAGACGTCTGTCAGGAAACACAGGAACCTATGTACCAGACAGAGTGAACACCTGCAAGTATGAGAGTGAGGAAGTAATTACCCTTCCCTTATGTAGGACTTACAAGCCAGTGTCTAGAGTCAGACGTCTGTTAGGGAACACAGGAACCTATGTAGGAGACAGAGTGAACACCTGCAAGAATGAGAGTGGGGAAGTGATTACCCTCCCCTTATGTAGGACTTACAAGACAGTGTCTAGAGTCAGACGTCTGTTAGGGAACACAGGAACCTATGTACCAGACAGAGTGAACACCTGCAAGTATGAGAGTGAGGAAGTGATTACCCTCCCCTTATGTAGGACTTACAAGTCAGTGTCTAGAGTCAGACGTCTGTTAGGGAACACAGGAACCTATGTAGGAGACAGAGTGAACACCTGCAAGTATGAGAGTGAGGAAGTGATTACCCTCCCCTTATGTAGGACTTACAAGACAGTGTCTAAAGTCAGACGCCTGTCAGGGAACACAGGAACCTATGTACCAGACAGAGTGAACACCTGCAAGTATGAAAGTGGGGAAGTGATTACCCTCCCCTTATGTAGGACTTACAAGTCAGTGTCTAGAGTCAGATGTCTGTCAGGGAACACAGGAGCCTATGTACCAGACGGAGTGAACACCTGCAAGTATGAGAGTGAGGAAGTGATTACCCTCCCCTTAGGTACAACTTACAAGACAATGTCTAGAGTCAGACGTCTGTCAGGAAACATAGGAACCTATGTAGGAGACAGAGTGAGCACCTGCAAGTATGAGAGTGAGGAAGTGATTACCCTCCCCTTATGTAGGACTTACAAGCCAGTGGCTAGAGTCAGACGTCTGTCAGGAAACACAGGAACCTATGTACCAGACAGAGTGAACACCTGCAAGTATGAGAGTGAGGAAGTGATTACCCTCCCCTTAGGTACAACTTACAAGACAATGTCTAGAGTCAGACGTCTGTCAGGAAACACAGGAACCTATGTACCAGACAGAGTGAACACCTGCAAGTATGAGAGTGAGGAAGTAATTACCCTTCCCTTATGTAGGACTTACAAGCCAGTGTCTAAAGTCAGACGTCTGTCAGGAAACACAGGAACCTATGTACCAGACAGAGTGAACACCTGCAAGTATGAGAGTGAGGAAGTGATTACCCTCCCCTTAGGTACAACTTACAAGACAATGTCTAGAGTCAGACGTCTGTCAGGAAACACAGGAACCTATGTACCAGACAGAGTGAACACCTGCAAGTATGAGAGTGAGGAAGTAATTACCCTTCCCTTATGTAGGACTTACAAGACAGTGTCTAGAGTCAGACGTCTGTCAGGGAACACAGGAACCTATGTACCAGACAGAGTGAACACCTGCAAGTATGAGAGTGGGGAAGTGATTACCCTCCCCTTATGTAGGACTTACAAGACAGTGTCTAGAGTCAGACGTCTGTCAGGGAACACAGGAACCTATGTACCAGACAGAGTGAACACCTGCAAGTATGAGAGTGGGGAAGTGATTACCCTCCCCTTATGTAGGACTTACAAGACAGTGTCTAGAGTCAGACGTCTGTTAGGGAACACAGGAACCTATGTACCAGACAGAGTGAACACCTGCAAGTATGAGAGTGAGGAAGTGATTACCCTCCCCTTATGTAGGACTTACAAGTCAGTGTCTAGAGTCAGACGTCTGTTAGGGAACACAGGAAACTATGTAGGAGACAGAGTGAACACCTGCAAGTATGAGAGTGAGGAAGTGATTACCCTCCCCTTATGTAGGACTTACAAGACAGTGTCTAAAGTCAGACGCCTGTCAGGGAACACAGGAACCTATGTACCAGACAGAGTGAACACCTGCAAGTATGAGAGTGAGGAAGTGATTACTCTCCCCTTATGTAGGACTTACAAGTCAGTGTCTAAAGTCAGACGTCTGTCAGGGAACACAGGAACCTATGTACCAGACAGAGTGAACACCTGCAAGTGTGAGAGTGGGGAAGTGATTACCCTCCCCTTATGTAGGACTTACAAGACAGTGTCTAGAGTCAGATGTCTGTCAGGGAACACAGGAGCCTATGTACCAGAGTGAACACCTGCAAGTATGAGAGTGAGGAAGTGATTACCCTCCCCTTATGTAGGACTTACAAGCCAGTGTCTAGAGTCAGACGTCTGTCAGGGAACACAGGAACCTATGTACCAGAGTGAACACCTGCAAGTATGAGAGTGAGGAAGTGATTACCCTTCCCTTATGTAGGACTTACAAGACAGTGTCTAGAGTCAGATGTCTGTCAGGGAACACAGGAGCCTATGTACCAGACGGAGTGAACACCTGCAAGTATGAGAGTGAGCAAGAGGATGATATGAAATGCAGGGAAAATGGATGAGAGGAAAGGTGATAATGGAGCATTTGGTGGTATGAGTGGTGAGGGAACCCGGAGAAAACCTGCCCTGACACTACTTCATCCTCCACAAGTACCACATACAGGTGCCTGGGATTGAACCCAGACTGTTTTTGTGGTAGGTGAGTGCTCTAACTGCTCAGCCACAGCACTGCCTCTGCTTCCTCTGCCACTAGGTAATAATAGCAAACAAAAGGCAACCCTCATAAACTGGGTGAGAAGCAATGTAGTCATCTTGTGGTTCCTTTATATTTTTAAACTGCAAACCTAATAAAACCAATGCCTCAAAGTAATGTTATCTTTGGCAGCAGTATCATGTTTTGGAAAAAAATTATCATGCAAAATACTGTTTCTACTTTTAATATTCTGTGGAACAATATGAAAAGTATTTGAGCTCATATGCAAGAATTTTATTCTTAGCACCCAGTCATACAATAAAATAACCCAAAGCTACTACACACATAAACACTTACCATTGATACTTATTTGTTTAGCAAACTTATTCATAATGATAGCAGTTATTTTGTCGAATAGCAGCCTATGCTCATCTAGTGCACAGCTTAGCTCCTTCTATTATCTTATTTTGCTGCTGTGCATGGATGATGATGTTGCCAATGGTGTGACAGTGAAATCCTCACAAGCACGTAAATATTGCCAACTACAGGAAATATTAAAAGTGGAAAAGTGTATGTGCTAGTTCTTGTTCTTGTTCTTACTTTGTAATCTTTAAGTGACATTAGTAATAACCATAATTTAAAACATGCATTCGAGTATCACCACTTTTATTACTCCGTGCATGGTTGGCAACACTCCAGGCACACAGGCCATGCCCAGGAGACAGTGTCGAGTACAATGATTGGAGAATAACCCTGATTGCTTCTTCTTCACTCCTGAAATAGTGACATTTATCCAACGTTGGTGTTACTGGTATTACACACAAGGCTTTCCACCTTTGGTGGGTAATACGCCCGTCCATGTATTTCAAGCAACTAATTGTGCACAGACATGCCAGGTGCAGTGGCCCTACTCATACCCTTTCATTAAACAATAACTTATGTTTTGTCTTTACCGAATGACCAATGTCAGAATCTAGAAATGGAGCAACTAACACCACATACAGAGGTATTTTTTAGAGGTGGCACGTGACCTTGCTCGGATGTGCACGAGTGACATCATGCAAAGCGATGCTGGGGGTAAGTTTCCACCAGCAGCCTGCCTGCTAGTGGGTTAGAAGTCGAAGAGATACTAACCAGACACCCCCTTTATCTTGCAATAGACAAGTGGACTCAACCATAAACTACTGTGTAACATTACGTCACACGCCACCTCTAAAAAATACATCTGTACATAGACTACGAACCTGTACAACATACTGAATTAATACACCAGCAATCAAGATACAGTACACGTCTAATGTCAGCTCAGCATCTCTTGTGAAATAGACCCTGTGGAAAATGACAAAGCTTCCCATCTATCTTAAATAGCCAATAATACTATCATAATTAGTATATAACACAAGTAGCGCTAACTCCTCAGGTGATGCAACTGAGTTGTAAGTCCATGAACTGCAGCACGTTAAATCATTCAACTTCATATTATGAATCACTTTCTCACATTTTACATTATATCCATTGGTAATGACAAAGCTGATTTTCTTGCAAAAAAGGGTACCAGCAGTGTACACAAATCTATAGTTAATCTACCATTTTATGTAGCAGCTAAAAGATTAGTCAACTATGAATTCAAAAAAATTATTGAAAAATATTACTATGAAAAATCAAAAACTAAAAGATGGAAACTACCAAACATTCAAACAGTAATTCCTGAGTATCCTCAGTTGCAACCTTCAGGTTGATTACAGAACATGATTGTCTGACAAAACATTTAAACAGAATCGGGATATATTCTTCACCACTCTGTCCTCTATGTGATCTGCAAGAGGAAATGGACCGAGACCACCTTCAAATATGCCCGTCCACTTCTAGTGCCCCATCCATCAGTGAAAAATATTGGAGAGCAAGAGGATTAATGACTTCATTGTTAGAAATGCACCATTAGCTAACAACGTTATATCCATTATTCTAAAAAAACCAGGATGTATGGTTACCTTAGCATAATCTGTATAACTACTGACTGTTACATAGTTGTGCAAAAATTGATAGTGATATCGATATCCAGTTTTGTACACAGTATAGTTTTCTGCCTGTACTTACGCTGGGAGCCTTCCAGAGCTCTAGCTGGCTAAAACAGACAACTACCTACCCACTATTATGCACATTTACAAATGTATTTACTTACTACAAAATTAATTGGACGTTCTTTAGCATTTAGGAAGTTCAGTTAGTCACAGTGTACTCATTTAGCACAGTAAATATGTATATGTTCTTCCACAGAGTTTAACGAGGTTAGGTTAGAAGCAGTTTTAAGAAAGCATGGCTTTTTACTACTATATTCACTAAATGAGAGATCCGAGGTTAGGCTATGTGTGTGTGTGTGTGTGTGTGTGTGTGTATATATATATATATGTAAGCAATTTTAAGAAAACTAGCATGTTTTTAGCGATGTCGCACAGGTGAGGCTCAAATTTGCCCAGCATATTATAGAACGTCCTATTAATTTCTAGAATCTAAGTCGGCATACCATTTGTATTTTTTCTCAGAGTAAACACAATGTCTCCTTCAGGAGCATTTTTAAGATCATCAAGGAGTTGCTCAGTAACTGGCGGCCGTGGTCTTGGTGGAATATTGGCTTTTTTCTTGAACATAACAACCACGGAGTAACCGCAACATGTATTTAAAGCTTACTTAAGTTGGGCCTATATTTCTGGAAATTCCATTCCCAGAATCTGAAACAAAAGTTAAAAAAGAAAACCTAATTATTAACGCACATTTATTCACATTTACAGTAAGATCACAATATCATGCCATATTTACTTCTTCTTCTCCTTCTTGCTGTCTTATTTTTTTTATATTTACATCAGCTGATTGATAATTTAGACACACACACAATTACATGCAGACAAACTTTTGCAGCAATAGCAAATTTGATGTTTTAAACGAAGGGAATATATAATCCGAGAATTAGCAGAAGTGGCTATTAAGGGTGAAACTGTTCTGAATTGTTAGGAAAAATGTTTCAAGAAGCATTTGAATTCAAGTATTTCGTTAAGTGAAGAAGTCACACATCAGTTTGTTGGCTACCATGAATGCTACAGGATAAATATTACCATCTGCCGGATATTTTTGTAAACTTGAGATTGCGCGGGAATTACCGAGCCGCCAACTCTAGCTATAGACAAGCGCATATTGCCGCGCAAAATTGTTAAGGAAGGAATAGCAGAATTTGCATCTTCATTAATAATATATTTTGAGTTTTGTTAGTCTTTGAACATGCCAGGCGTGGTTTTGAAGACAAGTACTCTTCCAGATGACGTAAAAACTCAGTAAGTTGATTTAGTCACTGAATGTAAAAAGTAGGGTAACTGCATGTCTTGATAAACTAAAGTGCAGATACAGCAGCATTGCCTTCACTTAAACTAGATTTAATTCACCGGAACGGGATTTTGTATATCTGAAATCAATCTGAGTTACCGTATATCCCATACTTTAAGTTTAAGTACTAGAAACTTTTCTCTCATGTGTTCGTTTCATGCTGCAGGTTATTTATGTTCCGTAACTATCACATCACAAGGCAATGAGTATTAACGTTTCTTGTGTTGCTACATTCATAGAATAACCTGTAACTCTTGCTTTATAAGGCTTGAAGGGCTGGACACTGATCTGGAGAACGGTGAGATAACCAAAAAGGGATACTGCAAGAAAAAATGGAAAATCCTCGAACCGCATGCAGATGCATCGATGACGAAACAGATACAGTCACTGCAGCAGCAACTAGAGACGACGAAACTTTCAGAAGTGAGTTATTTTTCCTTGTCAAAATAGCTTCATGCTCTGATTAAGTATCATTTATTTTAGTTGTGTTATATGAAGGTTCCAGTTGTTAACAGCTTCACTGTAGTAAAGTGAATCAGTTGCCGGCCTGGGTCACAAAGGCTGCAGATATAAGAAATGTACAAACCTTTATGGAAAAAATTTGGTAAGGGTTACATATTGTGGAAAAACTTGCCAATGGTTATGTCCGTATTCTGTGTTAGTTTAATGTACAATTTGTAATACATGAGCAATTATTGACACTCAGGATATGAATGTTCAGCAAATTACACCGGAGTAATGGTTACAGTGTTCCTCCTTCACATCAGTGCCAACATGCGCACTCTAAGCTGCAAAGCATAACTAAGGGCTGCAATAAAACTAGCAACTTTCACTTGAACGCTCACATAGCAACCGTTTGCTACTTACTTTCGGCAAACACTTTCTTCCCACTCAAAATGCCACCAGTTTGTGCTTAAAAGGGAGGGTAGGTGTTGACTTCAACGAGGCAACATGTCTTTAAACCACACTTATTCACTCATAATAATTATGCACCAATCCAGGATTCACTGCCATATAATTAACATTATGTTAGAGGGTTCCAGTGAGCGGACAAAGCTGACTGATGGAGTCACATGACTAGTTGGAAAGTTGAGTGGGGAAAGTGAACAGTGTAGGAAAACCTACAAATTTAATAAACATTTGCAGCAACATGTTTGTAAATCTCACCCCAAAAAATTAAATGCAACTGCACCTCTACAAAGTGCAACTGATACATGAGAGATGTGTTATATGATGTTTTGCAGCTGCTAGTCACATGATTCCATCGGCTAGGCTGTCTCTTTTGGTTTGGTTGTTTGAGACCCTCTACATGAACATCAAGTGTATCATATTTCTCATGAAATAGTGTTTTCCCAGCATATGCAACTGGAGCCGAAATGGGTAATTATTCCATATTTAAAGGAAATACATACAAGTGCAGATGTGAACTCATACACCAGCCCGTGATGCATCTTTCTGCAGCCCTTCATAAGCAAATGTTTACTCTGATTTCTAATATTAATTCACATTTCAAGACAAAACTATTTTCTTCCGAATATCTTCCAGTAGATACCTATAAAGTATTATTATTTATTTATGCCAACAAACTTACTGTTGGTGTTTTTAAACACACAAGCTGTGTGTGGGCAAAGTTTGAAAGGTAGAACTGGAACTTAAAAATTCAATGCCACAACTGGTATTTGAACCACAGACCTTCCGCTTACCGGACGGCTTGGAGAAATACAAACTGGTTTGAGAATTTAATGCCATTCTGGCAGTTTGTCACAATAGCTCAGTGTTTAGAGCAGCCGCCCGGTAAGCGGAAGGTCTGTGGCTCAAATCCCAGTTGTGGCATTCAATTTTTAAGTTCCAATTCTACCTTTCAAACTTTGCCCACACACGGCTTGTGTGTTTAAAAACACCAACAGTAAGTTTGTTGGCATAAATAAATAATTACCATCTGAAGGTTATTTAATCCTGGGATATAAAGTACTTACAATAGTAAGTCACCATTGGGGTAACTTGTCTCTGATGTGAGACTGCCTTTGTGGTTTACCAGGAGAAATACAAACTGGTTTGAGAATTTAATGCCATTCTGGCAGTTTGTCACAATAGCTCAGTGGTTAGAGCAGCCGCCCGGTAAGCGGAAGATCTGTGGTTCAAATCCCAGTTATGGCATTGAATTTTTAAGTTCCAGTTCTACCTTTCAAACCTATGAAGTATGTTTAAAGCTGCATTCATTACATTCCCTTTTTCCTCTCAAGAGAAGCAGACTTGGCCCAACGCTGGTTGTGAAGTCTCCAAGCACATGAGAAAGTTGGACAGCAGCGCTCTAGACCATGAAGGAGACTTGCACTGGTTGTGATGTCTCCGTAGACACGAGTTAAATGTGTCCGAGCACATGAGAAAGTTGGACAGCACTGCTCTAGACCATGAAGGAGACTTGCACTGGTTGTGATGTCTCCTTAGACATGAGTTAAATGTGTCCAAGCACATGAGAAAGTTGGGCAGCACTGCTCTAGACCATGAAGGAGACTTGCGCTGGTTGTGATGTCTCCTTAGACATGAGTTAAATGTGTCCGAGCACATGAGAAAGTTGGGCAGCACTGCTCTAGACCATGAAGGAGACTTGCGCTGGTTGTGATGTCTCCTTAGACATGAGTTAAATGTGTCCGAGCACATGAGAAAGTTGGGCAGCACTGCTCTAGACCATGAAGGAGACTTGCGCTGGTTGTGATGTCTCCTTAGACATGAGTTAAATGTGTCCGAGCACATGAGAAAGTTGGGCAGCACTGCTCTAGACCATGAAGGAGACCTGCGCTGGTTGTGATGTCTCCTTAGACATGAGTTAAATGTGTCCGAGCACATGAGAAAGTAGGGCAGCACTGCTCTAGACCATGAAGGAGACTTGCGCTGGTTGTGATGTCTCCTTAGCCATGAGTTAAATGTGTCCAAGCACATGAGAAAGTTGGGCAGCACTGCTCTAGACCATGAAGGAGACTTGTGCTGGTTGTGATGTCTCCTTAGCCATGAGTTAAATGTGTCCAAGCACATGAGAAAGTTGGGCAGCACTGCTCTAGACCATGAAGGAGACCTGCGCTGGTTGTGATGTCTCCTTAGACATGAGTTAAATGTGTCCGAGCACATGAGAAAGTTGGACAGCACTGCTCTAGACCATGAAGGAGACTTGCTCTGGTTGTGATGTCTCCTTAGACATGAGTTAAATGTGTCCGAGCACATGAGAAAGTTGGGCAGCACTGCTCTAGACCATGAAGGAGACTTGCGCTGGTTGTGATGTCTCCTTAGGGATGAGTTAAATGTGTCCGAGCACATGAGAAAGTTGGACAGCACTGCTCTAGACCATGAAGGAGACTTGCACTGGTTGTGATGTCTCCTTAGACATGAGTTAAATGTGTCCAAGCACATGAGAAAGTTGGACAGCACTGCTCTAGACCATGAAGGAGACTTGCGCTGGTTGTGATGTCTCCTTAGGCATGAGTTAAATGTGTCCAAGCACATGAGAAAGTTGGGCAGCACTGCTCTAGACCATGAAGGAGACTTGCGCTGGTTGTGATGTCTCCTTAGGCATGAGTTAAATGTGTCCAAGCACATGAGAAAGTTGGACAGCACTGCTCTAGACCATGAAGGAGACTGGCGCTGGTTGTGATGTCTCCTTAGACATGAGTTAAATGTGTCCGAGCACATGAGAAAGTTGGGCAGCACTGCTCTAGACCATGAAGGAGACTGGCGCTGGTTGTGATGTCTCCTTAGGCATGAGTTAAATGTGTCCAAGCACATGAGAAAGTTGGACAGCACTGCTCTAGACCATGAAGGAGACTTGCGCTGGTTGTGATGTCTCCTTAGGCATGAGTTAAATGTGTCCAAGCACATGAGAAAGTTGGACAGCACTGCTCTAGACCATGAAGGAGACTTGCGCTGGTTGTGATGTCTCCTTAGACATGAGTTAAATGTGTCCGAGCACATGAGAAAGTTGGACAGCACTGCTCTAGACCATGAAGGAGACTTGCGCTGGTTGTGATGTCTCCTTAGACATGAGTTAAATGTGTCCGAGCACATGAGAAAGTTGGGCAGCACTGCTCTAGACCATGAAGGAGACTTGCACTGGTTGTGATGTCTCCTTAGACATGAGTTAAATGTGTCCGAGCACATGAGAAAGTTCGGCAGCACTGCTCTAGACTTTGAAGGAGACTTGGGTGGGTGGGTGGGTTTGTGCGTGCGTGCGGGTGCGTGCGTGGGTGTGTGTAAGGTACTTCAACAAGCAGACATGCACCTACAGCTACTCTCAGACTCATGACATATTGCACCTGAAAATGATCATGTGAAATGTTAGAAATTTTAGTACTGTGGTATTTACGTTATACACCTGACTATGCTCACATCTTTATTGGGCTTTGTCATACGGTTGATTAATTTTACATTTTTAATGTAATAGAACGTAGTTTCCGGGCTTGTAGGCAGTAGTCCTGTCAATGAATAAGCACTGTAGTTTCACCCAAGACTGCTTTGAGTATCTTCACAGAGAGTGACTCCTGGCTGGTTAACGAGAGAGCACCTGACCTGATTGGTTCTGTTGGCGTTTTGGGGCTTCAATTTTGTATTGCCTAGCATCGGCACCCAGGCTGACTGTACATGCAGTTTCTTCTTTTCTGTTGAAAAGGTTTTTATGTTTGTGGATCTCAATGTTTTCTTGGTATAGCCATGCATGGTAATAGGCTGTGTTGTCCAGAACTTCTGTCTTGTCGAACTTGATGTCATGGCCTGTTAGAAGTGCATGCTCAGTCAGTGCTACGCCCATCATGAAAGCCTAAGCATGTATATGACATTTTTTAATTAATATTTTCAAAAGAATATGTATGTACAATTATGTTGTTGTTGGCTAATGCTGAATTTCTGACAATGAAGTCATTAATCCTCTTGCTCTCCAATATTTTTCACTGATGATATTGAAGAGAGCAATAGCAGTAATAGTAACCGCTTTTTAGAGAGCACCATATTTTTATGTTTTGGCAGTCACATCGCTCTCTCACAACCCCCAGAATGTCTGGAGGACCACACCTGTCATTGGTTTACGGGTCTCACCGACCTGACCGGGAGAATTATCAAAATAAATTCACCGACCACATCCTCTGATCACCAATCACAGGACGTATTACATGCCATGACAGGTCAGCATGTTGGGGTTAAGATTTTATAGAGAAATGGAGAGGTTGGAAAAATAAAGACTCACTAGCCCTCAGGAACCCTAATAGCATCGGGGTCGGAAGAGAACAAGAGATGACCAAGGTAAGGTCAGATAGAAAAGTTACAGTGAGGAGCAAAACACCAGTAAGTGGAAGTAATGTTCTGCTCAGCTTGGGTACCTTGTGGTCGCTATCCACATATCCCCTAGACACCAGTAAGTGGAAGTAATGTTCTGCTCAGATTGGGTACCTTGTGGTCACTATTCACATATCCCCTAGACACCAGTAAGTGGAAGTAATGTTCTGCTCAGCTTGGGTACCTTGTGGTCGCTATTCACATATCCCCTAGACAGAGACCCCTGAGTCAGTAGAAACACGTGTATACATCCCTTTTGCACCCAAATATTTATAATTTGTCCTTTATGAATATGTTATCTATGTAATGTTTCATCTTTCTAAAGATTGCTGGCAATTTTGATTAATTCTCTTCTTCAATTCGTTGTTGTGATGAAACATGGTAAGTGTGAATTCCAGAATCAAAACTGTCATCTGTTATTTAACTTGGAAGAACTGATCTACAGGCTACATATTACATTCACATGTCACTCTTCCACGAATAATTTGTATAATTTTCTGTAATTATGATTGAAATAGCAATGCAATGCATACATTCACAAGCTTTTCTATACTCATTTCTCCTCTTATGATATTTAAGTGTAAGTACAATTATTATCAACACTCAATTTAGAATGTTATTTTTTTCTCTTATTCAGTTGAATGTGTTCTCTGCATGTACAGGGCTCTGGTAGAGCAGGCATGTAGTACCCTTTGTCTTATAACTGATAGATGCTCCCATTCTGTAGCTAGCAACATTCTCATACTGCGTGCTAACTCCACACCTGCAGGAGTTGCAGGTGCTTCATTTTGTGATGTTCAGGAGAATGTCATAAAGTTGTCCAGTTGTGCTTGCATCCCTCTCAGAGATAAAGTATTGTTTGATTTCCATCTCTCACTGGGTTAGCTGTGCTGCTAAGACAGCATTGTTTCTTCTCAACCAGTAGCATGCTGCCCTGCGATGTACTTCTAGGTCCAGTGGTAACAGCTATACTTGTATTGACGTAACTTGGGTAGTCTGACAGTTCCCTCAGTGTGTGGTAGTGGAGTGGTAACAGCTATACTTGTATTGACGTAACTTGGGTAGTCTGACAGTTCCCTCAATGTGTGGTAGTGGAGTGGTAACAGTGTTATACTTTTATTGACATAACTTGGGTAGTCTGACAGTTCCCTCAGTGTGTGGTAGTGGAGTGGTAACAGTGTTATACTTGTATTGACATAACTTGGGTAGTCTTGACAGTTCCCTCAGTGTGTGGTAGTGGAGTGGTAACAGTTATACTTGTATTGACGTGACTTGGGTAGTCTGACAGTTCCCTCAGTGTGTGGTAGTGGAGTGGTAACAGTGTTATACTTGTATTGACATAACTTGGGTAGTCTGACAGTTCCCTCGGTGTGTGGTAGTGGAGTGGTAACAGTGTTATACTTGTATTGACATAACTTGGGTAGTCTGACAGTTCCCTCGGTGTGTGGTAGTGGAGTGGTAACAGTGTTATACTTGTATTGACATAACTTGGGTAGTCTTGACAGTTCCCTCGGTGTGTGGTAGTGGAGTGGTAACAGTGTTATACTTGTATTGACATAACTGGGGTAGTCTTGACAGTTCCCTCAGTGTGTGGTAGTGGAGTGGTAACAGTTATACTTGTATTGACGTGACTTGGGTAGTCTGACAGTTCCCTCAGTGTGTGGTAGTGGAGTGGTAACAGTGTTATACTTGTATTGACATAACTTGGGTAGTCTGACAGTTCCCTCAGTGTGTGGTAGTGGAGTGGTAACAGTTATACTTGTATTGAGGTAACTTGGGTAGTCTGACAGTTCCCTCAGTGTGTGGTAGTGGAGTGGTAACAGTTATACTTGTATTGAGGTAACTTGGGTAGTCTGACAGTTCCCTCAGTGTGTGGTAGTAGAGTGGTAACAGTGGTATACTTGTATTGATGTGACTTGGGTAGTCTGACAGTTCCCTCAGTGTGTGGTAGTGGAGTGGTAACAGTGTTATACTTGTATTGACATAACTTGGGTAGTCTGACAGTTCCCTCGGAGTGTGGTAGTGGAGTGGTAACAGTGTTTTACTTGTATTGACATAACTTGGGTAGTCTTGACAGATCCCTCGGTGTGTGGTAGTGGAGTGGTAACAGTGTTATACTTGTATTGACATAACTGGGGTAGTCTTGACAGTTCCCTCGGTGTGTGGTAGTGCAGTGGTAACAGTGTTATACTTGTATTGACATGACTTGGGTAGTCTGACAGTTCCCTCAGTGTGTGGTAGTGGAGTGGTAACAGTTATACTTGTATTGAGGTAACTTGGGTAGTCTGACAGTTCCCTCAATGTGTGGTAGTGGAGTGGTAACAGTGTTATACTTTTATTGACATAACTTGGGTAGTCTGACAGTGTGTGGTAGTGGAGTGGTAACAGTGTTATACTTGTATTGACATAACTTGGGTAGTCTGACAGTTCCCTCAGTGTGTGGTAGTGGAGTGGTAACAGCTATACTTGTATTGACATAACTTGGGTAGTCTGACAGTTCCCTCAGTGTGTGGTAGTGGAGTGGTAACAGTGTTATACTTGTATTGACATAACTTGGGTAGTCTGACAGTTCCCTCAGTGTGTGGTAGTGGAGTGGTAACAGTGTTATACTTGTATTGACATAATTTGGGTAGTCTGACAGTTCCCTCAGTGTGTGGTAGTGGGGTGGTAACAGTGTTATACTTGTATTGACATAACTTGGGTAGTCTGACAGTTCCCTCAGTGTGTGATAGTGGAGTGGTAACAGTTATACTTGTATTGAGGTAACTTGGGTAGTCTGACAGTTCCCTCAGTGTGTGGTAGTGGAGTGGTAACAGTTATACTTGTATTGAGGTAACTTGGGTAGTCTGACAGTTCCCTCAGTGTGTGGTAGTAGAGTGGTAACAGTGGTATACTTGTATTGATGTGACTTGGGTAGTCTGACAGTTCCCTCGGTGTGTGGTAGTGGAGTGGTAACAGTGTTATACTTGTATTGACATGACTTGGGTAGTCTGACAGTTCCCTCAGTGTGTGGTAGTGGAGTGGTAACAGTTATACTTGTATTGAGGTAACTTGGGTAGTCTGACAGTTCCCTCAGTGTGTGGTAGTGGAGTGGTAACAGTTATACTTGTATTGAGGTAACTTGGGTAGTCTGACAGTTCCCTCAGTGTGTGGTAGTAGAGTGGTAACAGTGGTATACTTGTATTGATGTGACTTGGGTAGTCTGACAGTTCCCTCAGTGTGTGGTAGTGGAGTGGTAACAGTTATACTTGTATTGAGGTAACTTGGGTAGTCTAACAGTTCCCTCAGTGTGTGGTAGTGGAGTGGTAAAAGTTATACTTGTATTGACGTGACTTGGGTAGTCTGACAGTTCCCTCGGAGTGTGGTAGTGGAGTGGTAACAGTGTTATACTTGCATTGACATAACTTGGTTAGTCTGACAGTTCCCTCAGTGTGTGGTAGTGGAGTGGTAACAGTGCTATACTTGTATTGAGGTTACTTGGGTAGTCTGACAGTTCCCTCGGTGTACATTACACGTGTGGTTGCAGTTAAGCCCATCTCCCTGGTCGGCATGTTTCCACCTAGTGGGATTCCTTCCCTGTCTAAGAGTCTCATTTAGGACGTAATAGAGATTCGGTGTAATGGTATTACTGAGAGCTTGCACGATCTCATTAGTAATTTTCTCTGGACCAGAAGCTAGGTGGGAGTTAATGTGGTAAATGGTTTTGGTGACTTCTGCAATAGAAAATGATTCTGTCTTTCTCATAGGTGTATTGTCGTCTGTTTGCTGCTCTTATTTGTTTGTGAACTGTAAAATCATCAGTCTGCGTGACCTGGAATATCAGGTTGTCTAATACACAGAGGCCCAGAAACATCCAAACTGCTGTATGGTGTTTTTCCACTGCACACAGAAACACAATAACAGCAGATGCTGTACACAAGGTCCTGTGGTTGACTTGTTTTTCTCTTCTCTGAAAATGCAGTACTGTGCTGACCTGATAATGTGTGATTGAGTTATTAGCAGTGCGCTGTATTATTTTGTCGTGTATTAGTCACAAAGTGTATTATGGCTCAGCATTTGTTTTCTGTTGCACAGTGTGTATGTATGATTCGTATTTGTTAATTCAGCTTACCAAGTGAAAGTGCAATTTGCAGAAGGATTTCCAGGTGATCTGATTATCAGCCTAACTGATATTCTATTGGATTTTAATACTTTTGGTAGGCCATTCTCGTCTGGTGCATGTGGTGCTGATCTTGTCTTTCCATATCTTGCTGGTTTTGTTCAGTTCCTCTTGTATGATTGGGATGGAATTTTGCAAGCTTTTATGAGTTGCTGTTGTCAAAGCTTGAACCAAAATATGCAGTATTGTTTGTTACTTGATTGTGTGGGGTTTCAGTCCCATATACCTGAATCATAAAATTCCTGAAAAAGCAAATACAGGGTAGGTGAATAATAATCGTCAGTGATTTAGCACTAGATGGCACACCCACTTGTCCCTATATAGCACCACATTGAGACAAGATAGTTCATATCCTGTAAAGGACTGTTACCAACCTTTGAATTAAGGGACAAGGTAAGAATATATGCTTTCCTGATGTTTGAGGTTAGCTTCACTGATCCTTCTACCAATGAGCCAGAGTGACCATGCAAAAGCATTCAAGTTTTAATCATTTCAAAGAGGAACATGAGCTTAAATTTGAAATGGGTTTTATGGAAATCCTAAAAGAACATTTTGCTGCCTTAGAAGAATGTCATTTGACAGAAGTTCATGAATATTGGCTTTCACAATGTCCCTTGTGCCACAGTTGTAATTGGTTTGTATACAGAAGTGTAAGCTCTTATTCACTTTCTCTCTTAGATGTGCTGTTACCTTTAATCAAAATTATACTAACTTTAGAGTTAACTTTAGCAACATTCTTAAAGGTCATAATTATGAGGTCTATGCAGTAAATTCCAGAACATCCGTAATTTTGTGCTAATGGAGTTGGAGCAAAATGCTGTTGGCATCCCTGCACACGCCTGTGTTTAATGTGTACCTGCTGGAAGTTTCATTATGGTATGACATGACAGAGTTAGAGAAGTAATGCATCTGCATTAAATGTTGCGTGAAACTCAAGGAAACCTTTACAGAGACACACCAAATGATGGAGGAAGCCCACGGTGATGAGGCTTAAGCCATACTCAGTTTTATGAATGGTTCATGCAGTTAAAAAAGGCCGAACGGAAGTTAAAGATGACCCTTGTTCAGGATGCCCTTCAACATCTACCGATGATGCTCGTCAGAAACATCAACGAAATTGTGGATGCCAATCGAAGACTGACTGTCCGAGATTGCTGAAAAATGTTACATTTCAGTTGGATCATGTCATGAAATCCTGTCACAGTATCTTGGATGCATCATGTTGCTGCCAAGGTCGTCTAGGCTCATGATTCAAGACCAGAAAGAGCAATCTGTGAAGAGCTTTTGTATCGTGCAAATGAGAATCGTAACTGGTGTTGAGACGTGGGTCTATGGTTATGATGTTGAGACTAAGGCTCAATCTTTACAATGGTTCAGCTAAGGTTCTCCCAAGAAGAAAAAAAAAAAATTTGCAAACGGTGCTTTGCACGATCCAAAGAGAGATGTACCAGGACTGCTTCCAGAAGTGTAAACAGTGTATTGATTGTGGAGGAGAGTAATTCAAAGGAGAACATGCACAATAAGTAAATGTTAAGCGCAGAAAAATTTTGTGGACAAAGTTCCGGAATTTTTTGAGCAGCGATGTAGATGTAACACTGATTAAATCCAAATTGAACATTCCTAACACCAGAGAAAATCTACTTATAAGAGAAAATCCATTGGCATTATTACAACCTACCTTCAGTTTGGTATTAATAGAGGAAATAAGTAAATCAGACACACCAAAAGAAATACAAAAACTTCTAGCTCTGGAAACAATCAATACTAGGTATCCCACAGAAGAATGGCTGCACATATATACTGATGGATCCTCCAAAGAAAACCTTACTGGAGCTGGAGTTACGTGTTCACATTTTTCCTTTTATCATTCTGTTGGCAGAGACACAACAAATTATGATGGAGAAATTGAGGCTATACACATTGCTCTCTGACAATTATTAAATCTTCCCTTAAATAAATTTAACAAGGCAGTAATTCTTTCAGATTCTAAAGCTGCAATTCAGGGAATATGTTCAAATACTACAAAGAAGTCAACAAAAATTAGAGAATGCTACAAAATGTTAACACAACTCCAAAAAGTTAATAAGACTGTTCATCTCCAATGGATTCCAGCACACTGTGGAGTCATGGGGAACGAAGCTGCAGACTCACTTGCAAAGAAAGGCACAACAATAAAACAAAAGTCTAAATTCAATTTCTCATATTCCTCAATAAAACGCTTGATCATTAAAAAAAATTTTCTCATTCATACCTACAAGAAATAGAAACAAATGCCAAAGATAAAAAATGGATTACACTACTTTCTAACCCAGATATAATCCCCCAGAGACCAAGGAAAACAGCGGTTGCAGCCTTCCGACTATTGACAAATCACGACTGCAGAGTCTTTCAACTGCACTGATTTACAGAGGTAATGAATTACATTAAATAAAATGACACTCAAATGAGCCTAGAGTCTAAAACTTAAAGAATTGCCTTACGTTTGCCTTATGAGGGTAAAAGCCTTAATCACACAATGCCCGTTAATGAAATTGCAACTTTGGACCCCTTGCACACATTACCACTTCACTAAATAGTCTTGAGCAATGTTTAATTAAAATGTATTTCACTATACGCAAACTGTAATCCGGAAGAAATTGTTGTAAAAGTATTCTTTTAAAAAAAAACTAGCTTATAATGTTGCATAGCTCTTTATAGGCTTAGTAGATAGACGTCCGGAAATTCATGGACCTGCCCAACATTTTAACCATTTGTCCCCCCCTCCTGGCGTCTGGGGGGAATTTTAGAAAAGTCTCTATGTCATATATTTTCAGAAACAAGCAGTAATCGTTAGAAAATGAACTGGTAACTGTGAAAATAGAAATGAATAATTGGTTATTAGCTGCAAGTGCAACTTGCTATGGTTACACGGCTTCACCGGTTACATTCAGAGAGTATACTCGTGCATTGTAACATTGGACGAGAGATTGGCAGTGCTGCATTGTAACATTGGACGAGAGATTGGCAGTGCTGCATTGTAACATTGGACGAGAGATTGGCAGTGCTGCATTGTAACATTGGACAAGAGATTGGCAGTGCTGCATTGTAACATTGGACGAGAGCTTGGCAGTGCTGCATTGTAACATTGGACGAGAGATTGGCAGTGCTGCATTGTAACATTGGACAAGAGATGGCAGTGCTGCATTGTAACATTGGACGAGAGCTTGGCAGTGCTGCATTGTAACATTGGACGAGAGATTGGCAGTGTTGCATTGTAACATTGGATGAGAGATTGGCAGTGCTGCATTGTAACATTGGACAAGAGATGGCAGTGCTGCATTGTAACATTGGACGAGAGCTTGGCAGTGCTGCATTGTAACATTGGACGAGAGCTTGGCAGTGCTGCATTGTAACATTAGACGAGAGATTGGCAGTGCTGCATTGTAACATTGGACGAGAGATTGGCAGTGCTGCATTGTAACATTGGACGAGAGATTGGCAGTGCTGCATTGTAACATTGGACGAGAGATTGGCAGTGCTTCATTGTGACATTAGACGAGAGATTGGCAGTGCTGCATTGTAACATTGGACGAGAGATTGGCAGTGCTGCATTGTAACATTGGACGAGAGCTTGGCTGTGCTGCATTGTAACATTAGACGAGAGATTGGCAATACTGCATTGTAACATTGGACGAGAGATTGGCAGTGCTGCATTGTAGCATTGGACAGATTGGCAGTGCTGCATTGTAATATTGGACGAGAGATTGGCAGTGCTGCATTGTAGCATTGGACGAGAGCTTAGCAGTGCTGCATTGTAACATTGGACAGAGATTGGCAGTGCTGCATTGTAATATTGGACGAGAGATTGGCAGTGCTGCATTGTAACATTGGACACGAGATTGGCAGTGCTGCATTGTAACATTGGACGAGAGATTGGCAGTGCTGCATTGTAACATTGGACGAGAGCTTGGCAGTGCTGCATTGTAACATTAGACGAGAGATTGGCAGTGCTGATTGTAACATTGGACTAGAGATTGGCAGTGCTGCATTGTAACATTAGACGAGAGATTGGCAGTGCTGCATTGTAACATTGAACGAGAGCTTGGCAGTGCTGCATTGTAACATTGGACGAGAGTTTGGCAGTGCTGCATTGTAACATTGGACGAGAGATTGGCAGTGCTGCATTGTAACATTGGACGAGAGCTTGGCAGTGCTGCATTGTAACATTGGACGGAGATTGGCAGTGCTGCATTGTAATATTGGACGAGAGATTGGCAGTGCTGCATTGTAACATTGGACGAGAACTTGGCAGTGCTGCATTGTAACATTGGACGAGAGATTGGCAGTACTGCATTGTAACATTGGACGAGAGATTGGCAGTGCTGCATTGTAACATTGGACGAGAGCTTGGCAGTGCTGCATTGTAACATTGGACGAGAGATTGGCAGTGCTGCATTTGCACTCCAAGACAAGAGGTTGGCAAAGCAACACAATCCTAATGTTGAGTAATAAGAGCACAGAGGGCAGATGAGAGGAACAGATTATCTGTTGATTCAGCTAGAGGTATTGTTTTAGTGAAGTACAATATTAAAAACTTCATTTGTGTGGAGTTTCTTGATTATACTTCAAACAAGCTTCAGAGAAGTATAACTGACTGTTCATGATCTCATTTAACACTGAATGTTTTAGGAATTTAAGAAAATATGGGTATATGTGAATAGCATTTAAATTATAAAGGTACATTAATTTTGCATTGATCGACAATGTCGTACATGTGTCACACATTTCCATGAAGTAATGTAACTGTAGCTGTTTATCCTGTTTGTGGGTAACCTTGTTTCAGGGTGAATATTACGATCATCTGCTAAAGATACTGGAGAACAACATTGAGCATACTGAGTTGCACGACTCAAACAAGAATGATCCCGAGCAAGAAATGGAGAGGAAAGGAAAAGTGTACAGGAAACGTGCGGGAAAGAATGGAGTAAATAGTCGAAAAGTTGTCACAAAGACTGAGAATAGATCAAGCCCTGCAAATACTTGTGGTAAGTTGTGTAGAGTTGGGCAACTTGTTCTTGATTAATAGAGTAGAACCCTGCAAATCCAAACGCAAAATACATGATTTGAAAAAAACTATAAAAAGCTTATTTGTAGTGTAAAGAAAGCATTTTTACTTTCTGTGCTACTAAGTAGAGGGAGTATTGTATTCCACCCAAAAGTTCTATGTCGAGATTTCACTGGAAATATATGTTTTGCTTAGCTGGTAAACTGTAAGAGATAGACCAAATCTTATATACAAAAAATGTACATGTTGTTAAAACACACAAAGTACGTCCAAATGCATACTTTTATAGAGTGAAGCATTTCAGAGATATTGCTTGTTATTTGTGCGAGTTTTGCAATACAAACTTTTCTCAGATGTAAGGTTGCTACTTTTTACCTCTTAGGCATGTAAGGAATATGGTATCTCAAAGCGTACTATATTCCCATATTCCCCTTGTACCTACAAGAAAATGAGCAATAAGATAATTTGTACAAATGTTTATCTCAACTAACATGAAGAACTTGAGGAGTAAGTATTTGTAAGAACGGTACAAGAGTAGAGAAAGTTATGTGAGTGCAACACATCAGATTTATTTTTTTCTAATTGCTCTAAAATTATGTTTTCCCTTGAAGGAAGCAAAAGAGAAAAATTGTTTAAAATTAATTCTTGTGAAATTTCCTGTTTGTTATATAAGTTTCTGTCTTATGTTTCTCAAAACAGGCTCTTCAAATGGTGTTAAGAATACAAAGAAAGTTGAGGCAAAAGGCAAGATTGAGTCATTTTTTAACAAACGCAAAAGTGAGATTGAGGAACCAAGCAAAGAAGAGTCAACAAACAAGAAACAAGCCAATGAGGATACACAACCAGAGAAGAAGATCAAACTTGAAGAAGAGCAGCAGAAAACAACTGAAAGGTACATTTTTGTTGCCTTTCACAATATAACAGCACACTAGGACACACTACACATAATAAAAATTAATAAACATAATTGCAATTGTAACTTTTACAAAAGTACAGTATAGTTAGAGCATGTTCGGAAAGTGACTGTGCAGTTCATGGATGGAGTCCAGGCTAGTTATTTGTTGTAACTGAATGCACAACACAGTCTCTTTGTAGACACTCCTGCCCCAATCTTCAGTCAGAGGGTGTGGTAGCCAGTGACGGATGGACGGACGGACAGACGGACGGACTCTAACAGGCAATTCCATGGCACTTTCTAAGTCTAACCTTCAATTTTCTTGGAATATCCTCAGAAGATCTGGATTATTTTGCATAAATGAAAAACAGTTAGAGACAGACAAAAGCTTACTGAATAAAAAGTGTGGATCTCGTTAAAATACACAATTTATGTAAAATACTTTTTTCTTTTGAGTCAACTATTTCTGATATATTCTTTATTATTTGTTTGAATTTGCCAATACTCCTACTTTTCTCAAATAGGAGTATATTATTTGTTATTTTTATCTGTTGGCATTGCATAGCAACCAGCTCTTGAAACATTTCACTATTGCTTAATACCTACTGTATTTCTATATTCTCCTTGTACCTACAAGAAAATTAACAATAAGATACTTTGTGAAAATGTTTATGTTGATTAAAATGTAGAGAAGTAAGCATTTAGAAGTATAATAGTGTGTTTATATAAGAGTGAGTATAGCTCTACATATATTTGTGAAGAGAGTTTCTCCAAATTGAACTATATTAAAAGTCTGTATACCTATATCACAATATGTTACACTTGGTGTAGGTATCTTGCACTTAACCAAATATTGATATACTTCTTAAACATAAGTAAGTCACTAATGAACAGATAAGATTTGAAAGATACATGTAACCAGCCCACCACTGCAACACAATTGAGTGGCTCAGTCTGCATAAACTGGAAGGAGGTAAATGCAACCTCCCCTTCTGTGCAAATGGACATCACTGGTCTTGCATACTACAACTCACAACCATTTTCTTCTATTAATCGCAACTCAGTCTTTCTTGACTTTGTGTGTCTCAAATAGCTGACTTTGACGATACAGTCACTCAATACTCATTAACTGCATCTTCCATCAAGATACGCCAGTTCTCTCACAATGACATGCACGCGCAGTTTATAGCAGCACCTGTACACCTTGAAGGACTCATGTTTATTTTACTGCATTCAATATTTCCTGCATTGTAAAGTCCATGTTGTAAAAAAATTGTTAATGATTGCTGGAGCAGGTAAAGTTTTATGTATTCTGATTTCAGGAAGCTCAGTAGTATACTTATGAGAGCTTGAATATATCCGAGTGGAGATATTTCCACATACTAAGAAGTGCAAATGGTGGGTTTAGAACTGTTTTATAGCTTTTGGTGTGTGATTAACAAAACTATTGGGTTATTGTTTAATTTAACAGTGAAGATGCAGTAACAGTGAAGTCACAGAAACAGTTGCTGCCTGCGAGGTGCAATATCTGTTGCCAGAGACTGAACGACCCTGACCTCAGACTTTATCAGGGTCATCCTGATGGAGCTGTGGAAGAATATATAGCTCTGACGGACCCCAAACTCTCGCTCTTCACAGGGGAAGAGGAAGCAATAAACGAACATGATGAGCGACCACAAAATAAAGTTACATACTTCACGTAAGTACTTCCTTCTTCAGCTGATATTAGTCATAGTTACTGTAAAATACTGCAAGGTTTATAGTGAAAGTTGAGAATTATCATGAATAGTGAGTGATGGAAGGTAGTTGAAGTATGGATGCTCTGCTCTATACATGGCAACATGCCGGCACATCCTGTTCAAGGTTCCCTAAACATGTGTGTTGCTACAGATATAATAGTGCTTGTATAGTCAGATGCAGAGATGATGACAAAAGGCAACATGTAGGCAAGGTAAATAAAGAGGGTTAAGAGATGCTGTCTGGTGATAATATGAGGGGCATTTGATTTACAACAATTGTTGTATCTTATTAATAAATATGGTTCAATGCATATTGGATGCCTCTATATACTGTGCACCATTGTCAACACATTGCGGCCACCTTGCTCACAACTTCATTATTACATGACGAAGTCACCCAGGCAATGTGGACAAATACAAGAGATTTACAGCAAGTTAGAATACACACTACTAAGCAGAGCTCCAGCAACACACTGACAATAGTGTCCTAGTTGACTCAGTCTGCAGAACTTTTTCAATTATTACATTACTTCCAATTATTTTTTTCAGAATGTGGTATTAACATCTTAAACAAACATCTTTCGGAATGCAAAAAAAATAAACAAATTATCTGAATCATAAAAATCTTTGTGTTGGCTGTTCATAGAAATACCAGCTTTTTTAAGAAGGATTTTTTCAATTCATGGACCTCAAAACATGTATTAGCAGTGTTTTGTTTTGTTTGTTGCAGTGTTTATGACAAAGAGGGTCATCTGTGTCCCTTTGATAGTGGACTGATTGAGAGGAACGTCTTGCTGTACTTCTCTGGCTACATGAAGGCCATCTATGAGGAGAGTTCAGATCCGGAAGGTAACAACTTAACATAAAAACTCTATTGGTAGTGCGTCTTTCATGTCATTGCAAAATTAGAATTTTTGTTGAAATGGGCATATCAATTTGAGGCGCCGAGATAGCAGCAAAATATGTAAGCATTTATGACCTAGAACTTATATAAATAAGACCTTAACATAACATAGTTTACAAAATAATATTTCTCCATCAGTGCTGAACAAGTCTCCGAAATAAGGAACAACTTCATGCTGTTGAAGCACTTCACTTTTGAACTAAACTGAGTTTGCATTGAAACTGAACATTGGGAGGTGCCTTTGTTGACTTTAAGGGCATTTTGTCAATGAAGAGACGAGTAAGGAGGCAGCTTGTTGTGCAGAGGGAGACCGAGTTATAGAGACAGCCAGACAAACACACCCTCTGCTCTAGTTTGCAGACATATCAACAACTATGTGCCAGACGAACTGTACTCCATAGCGGTACTTGCACTTATTGGTTAAACAGTCACATGCTTCTCTGTTACCATGCATATCCATTACATGCTCTGCACTGTGAGCTTTGCAGTAATTGTGTTTATTTGTAACAATATAATTTGAAACATATACATGTAAGTAATATTTTCATGTTTTTGTTTCTGTATCCTTAAAGATATCACAAATACATGCGTTTTTGCTAAAAATTGGTAAAGATAATACTATTACTAAAAAGGTATAAATATGACTTACTGTTATTTGTATATAAATTGTAAAATTCACCCCAAAGTTAAAGGAAAATGTAACTGTCATTAAAAAACTGGTGCTATACCTTCCCTGGCCTTACTTACGTAGCAACGTAATCAAAGGGCAAGGTTGTATTCCACATGAGTGGTTTCTGGCTCTTTCACTGTGTGTTGCCTATGGTAACCACTGCCATCACAGCCATAGAAGCAGATATATGAGTAACACAATGGTGGTAGTGGGTATTTCTTACAATATTTTGTAAAATGTTTAAAACATAAAGCTATGTAGGCTTTCACGGCTGGCGTCTAAATTGTAGAATGAAGTATCTTCTGGGCTGTTATGCCGTGGCCTGCTGGAGATCTGTCTTCCAGACATTTCGTTTACAACTGTGGTAAACATCCTCAGTGGCATTGTCGAAGCCTCGTAGAAGGTATCACTGCGACTAATGCGTCGACTGTCTGTGGCGCTCCATTTATACCATGCGCAACGTGTGCTGATTGGCTCGGGGCGCACAGAGGCGTGGTGGCTGGTGGAGGGGGGTTCTATCTCTCTTATGCTGCTGGTCTCTTCTGATTGGCTTACCTTGCTTTCCTGCTTCTTATGATGTTCTTTATTTTCTATGACTGGATGCCAGTTGCTGTTTAATCTTAAGGCCTCTTCCTTCTTATTAGTTGTTAGGGTACTTATAAATTTCAATAGCCTCTCGCTGTAGTCGGGCATGGTAACGTATGGTAGATGAAAGGATGCGCGTATCCTGGAACTTAATACTGTGTTCACCAACTGCATTAATGGCATGTTCAGCGACCACAGACTTATCAGTTTGGCCCAGGCGGCAGCTTCTTTTGTGTTCCGTGAGTCTGGTCTTAACACTGCGCTGAGTAGTTCCAATGTAAACTGAGCCACAACCACAAGGAATACTGTATACTCCAGCCGATGACAAAGCTTCTCGGGGTTCCTTGGGTGATCGTAGTAAACTGCTTAACGTCTGGTGGGTTTAAAGATCGTCTTGACGTTATGCCACTGTAATATGCAATCAATTCGGTCGGTGACATTTTTCAAGTATGGTAGGAACACAATGCCCTTACTTTTGGGCTGATTTGGATTATTCAATCCAAGAAGTAAGAAGAGCTTGCCGGCCTCCTAAGACTCAACCTGTCATCCTGAATCCAGATTGCAATGTGCAATGAAATCAAAATGTTTCCTGCACCCAAAAATAAATTTGACAGGAGAAATTTTTCAGGTTATAACCTTTTATGATTTTAAATCATCATTAACACTTGAACAATGTAAAAATCAACTTAGAGGAAGTTGCAGCTGAGGCAACACTTTATAGTTGATACAGTGAATGCAAGAGTTCAATTTTTTCTTAGTGATGAATTTTGTGAAGTACGCTCAAGAACTGCTGTTAACAACAAAAAAAATCCTACTGCAACAACCCTTTCCAAGCCTAGGCTTACACTCGGCCGCAGCATCCCCCACCTCTATAGGACATGGTCAGCGTCCAGAGGCCTTCCTCATTGCAACCATGGGTCACTACTTATTCATGAAGTAGCTCCTCAGTTGATCCCTCAGGGATCTAACAACATTGACTGACCTCCCAGCGGGGTAGAATTCCCCACACTGGTACTCGGGATTGAACCCAGATGACTCCATGACAGAGGTGGTCAAGAACTGGTGTTACTGATGCAAATATTACCACTGTTCGAACAATGCTTGAACATCGGACAGTTATTCAGGTGGCTGCGTGTTTGGCATCACTCAAATCTGAAACATTTAGCAATCACCAGGTGGACATGGATTTCATATAAACTAACTCATAATCAAATTGGTCCTGAAAAACATGAAAACATTCCAAGTAGTGCTTAAGAATTTTGATTTGGAATGTCGACTGATAATGAATCTGGATTTATTCTTATGATTTCGAAAACAAAAGCCAATCAGCTCAATCTGTCTTTCAAACTGGACCCAAGTCTACCAAACTCTGACGAATTCTCAGTGCTGGTTAGAAAATTATTGCTTTTTTTTTTCCCAAAATGGATCATGCCATGTACTATATTATCAGAAGACAGACATACCGTTGCTGTCAATTGGCACAGAAATGTCATGTTAAAGTTTTGAGAAAGTGAATGAAAAATGTCCAAACACAATGCAAACACATAACATTATAGTTGTATGGCAAATAACCCAACATGAATATTTAACAGAATAAATATTGCAATTAACATAAAATGCCCAAGCCAAGACAGCATTTATATGTAATATTAAATATGGTTGTCATTACTGTCTCAGATCACTAGCGGGTCATTTCCTCTTTCTTCTTGTTACCTATTCAGAAGAATTAATTCATGTTTTATTTTATTGTCACTTATATGTTGGTGATCCTGCACAGTTATGCTCCTTCACAATGCAATACTCAGTCCATAACTCTTGTAAAAGATTCACTGTTTATACAGAGCCTAGCAAGAATTGTTTTTCCTACAGTTTATAGTTATAATCAATGTCAGCCATGCTCCATGTTACTGTACTGAGTAGTTTCAGATGCAACAATTGGTGAACATAAAACAAACAGAAATAACAACATGAATAATATATTCCTGTTTTTTTCTAAATTAAATGTTCTGGGCTTATAATTTCCCCTACAGTACTATGTAAGGAAAAAGTTGACTTTAGTGCCATCTTGTAATTGGCTCATTATACTGGGTGTTTACTGTGAATATTTTGTGTTGACTGTTTCAGGAGGCATTCCTACCAAAGACCTGGGTCCCATCAATGAGTGGTGGGTGTCAGGCTTTGACGGAGGAGAGAAAGCTCTTATTGGATTCTCAACGGCCTATGGAGAGTATTATCTGATGGAACCAAGTGATGAGTACGCTCCCTTTATGGAAAGTGTGCGTGAAAAAATATTCCTCAGCAAGAAAGTGATAGAAAACTTACTGGATTCTGAAAGTCTTTCATATGAAGACCTTCTGAACAAACTGCAGGTTCGTGCGAGGTGTTATTCGCTTGTTACACTGGAAATGTGGCTTGTTTATGTAATAGTTCTGTTATTGCAGGTTCATGCAAGGTGTTACTTGTTCCACTGGAAATGTGGCTTGTTTATGTAATAGTTGTGTTATTGCAGGTTCATGCAAGGTGTTACTTGTTACACTGGAAGTATGGCTTATTTATGTAATTGGCTTGTTAAATGTAGTAGTTGTGTTACTAGGGATGTTTTAGAAGATAGTAAAACTGAATGAGCATAATTCCTTGATTCTATAACACAAATTTTGCGTGATGTACACTGGTAGGAATGTTTCTTCTGTTTGCAGATAGGTAGGTAGGTAGGTTATGTACTTTCAGTTGATGTGTATGCAGTACCATTTTGTGGATATTCTTCACAATTTCTGGCATGGTCACCTTAGTTGATTGCCCACTTTGTTTGCCTTGGCAGCTCATACAGCCTCATTGAAACTCTGCCACCCAATATTCTAGGAGCAGACTCCCCCAGAGTGGAATCTGCCTCAGCTTTAATATTAGTTGGACTAAGACCTTTCAAATGAAAGTATTATATCACATAACAATGACCAGTTTACCTTGTTTAC
This sequence comes from Tenodera sinensis, assembly GCA_030765045.1. Classification (NCBI taxonomy): domain Eukaryota; kingdom Metazoa; phylum Arthropoda; class Insecta; order Mantodea; family Mantidae; genus Tenodera; species Tenodera sinensis. The sequence continues at coordinate 209,635,449 of CM060963.1, forward strand.
AAATTCACTGAGAGCATTCACTACTGACGGCTGCTAAACAACAACACAGCATCGTGAAACTTTGGACTTGAGCTTTATAACGTTGCTACTTTCCACTAATTCACTTGTTTGAAACAATAACCACTATCTATACATCAGGTCTGGTACTTCTGGAACAATTCTCATAGTACATAAAAACTCTTAAAATGTGAATTTTATGAGGTAGAACTGGAACTTAAAAATTCAATGCCACAACTGGGATTTGAACCACAGACCTTCCGCTTGCCGGGCGGACGCTCTACCACTGAGCTATTGTGACAAACTGCCAGAATGGCATTAAATTCTCAAGCCAGTTCGTATTTTTTCCTGGTAAACCACAAAGGCAGTCTCACATCAGAGACAATTACCCCAATGGTGACTTACTATTGCAAGCACTTTACATCCCAGGATTAAATAACCTTCACATGGTAATTATTATTTATTTATGCCAACAAACTTACTGTTGGTGTTTTTAAACACACAAGCCGTGTGTGGGCAAAGTTTAAGAGGTAGAACTGGAACTTAAAAATTCAATGCCACAACTGGGATTTGAACCACAGACCTTCCGCTTGCCGGGCGGACGCTCTACCACTGAGCTATTGTGACAAACTGCCAGAATGGCATTAAATTCTCAAGCCAGTTCGTTTGTGTTTAAAAACACCAACAGTAAGTTTGTTGGCATAAATAAATAATAATTACCATGTGAATTTTATGTTTTTGTTTTTCTTCCATTACAGTGGAGTAATAAGACAAAGACAGTAATAATAATTAGCCTGTGAGCTAGGGCCTCCTACAGTGGCAGGGTGGCTTACGACTACATCCTGGGTCAGTCAGTTCCGTAGGACTAACAATAATAATACTGTAAAGTAATTGATACAGATATTTGAATAAAGTTTTAGTGTTAAGATAGAGAAACTAGTGTTAACAGGTAGAAGGTAAGGTCATTGTCTGCTCTGTACAGGAGGTGTTCATGATCTGTAATGTGTTCTGTTTCAGACCACTGTACCACCGAGTGGGGTTCAGACCCTCAGTGAAGACACTACTTATACAGGAGGTGTTCATGATCTGTAATGTGTTCTGTTTCAGACCACTGTACCACCGAGTGGGGTTCAGACCCTCAGTGAAGACACTACTTATACAGGAGGTGTGCATGATCTGTAATGTGTTCTGTTTCAGACCACTGTACCACCGAGTGGGGTTCAGACCCCCAGTGAAGACACTACTTATACAGGAGGTGTTCATGATCTGTAATGTGTTCTGTTTCAGACCACTGTACCACCGAGTGGGGTTCAGACCCTCAGTGAAGACACTACTTATACAGGAGGTGTGCATGATCTGTAATGTGTTCTGTTTCAGACCACTGTACCACCGAGTGGGGTTCAGACCCCCAGTGAAGACACTACTTATACAGGAGGTGTGCATGATCTGTAATGTGTTCTGTTTCAGACCACTGTACCACCGAGTGGGGTTCAGACCCCCAGTGAAGACACTACTTATACAGGAGGTGTGCATGATCTGTAATGTGTTCTGTTTCAGACCACTGTACCACCGAGTGGGGTTCAGACCCCCAGTGAAGACACTACTTATACAGGAGGTGTTCATGATCTGTAATGTGTTCTGTTTCAGACCACTGTACCACCGAGTGGGGTTCAGACCCTCAGTGAAGACACTACTTATACAGGAGGTGTGCATGATCTGTAATGTGTTCTGTTTCAGACCACTGTACCACCGAGTGGGGTTCAGACCCTCAGTGAAGACACTACTTATACAGGAGGTGTGCATGATCTGTAATGTGTTCTGTTTCAGACCACTGTACCACCGAGTGGGGTTCAGACCCCCAGTGAAGACACTACTTATACAGGAGGTGTGCATGATCTGTAATGTGTTCTGTTTCAGACCACTGTACCACCGAGTGGGGTTCAGACCCTCAGTGAAGACACTACTTATACAGGAGGTGTGCATGATCTGTAATGTGTTCTGTTTCAGACCACTGTACCACCGAGTGGGGTTCAGACCCTCAGTGAAGACACTACTTATACAGGAGGTGTGCATGATCTGTAATGTGTTCTGTTTCAGACCACTGTACCACCGAGTGGGGTTCAGACCCCCAGTGAAGACACTACTTATACAGGAGGTGTTCATGATCTGTAATGTGTTCTGTTTCAGACCACTGTACCACCGAGTGGGGTTCAGACCCCCAGTGAAGACACTACTTATACAGGAGGTGTGCATGATCTGTAATGTGTTCTGTTTCAGACCACTGTAACACCGAGTGGGGTTCAGACCCTCAGTGAACACACTACTTATACAGGAGGTGTGCATGATCTGTAATGTGTTCTGTTTCAGACCACTGTACCACCGAGTGGGGTTCAGACCCCCAGTGAAGACACTACTTATACAGGAGGTGTGCATGATCTGTAATGTGTTCTGTTTCAGACCACTGTACCACCGAGTGGGGTTCAGACCCCCAGTGAAGACACTACTTATACAGGAGGTGTGCATGATCTGTAATGTGTTCTGTTTCAGACCACTGTACCACCGAGTGGGGTTCAGACCCCCAGTGAAGACACTACTTATACAGGAGGTGTTCATGATCTGTAATGTGTTCTGTTTCAGACCACTGTACCACCGAGTGGGGTTCAGACCCCCAGTGAAGACACTACTTATACAGGAGGTGTGCATGATCTGTAATGTGTTCTGTTTCAGACCACTGTACCACCGAGTGGGGTTCAGACCCTCAGTGAAGACACTACTTATACAGGAGGTGTGCATGATCTGTAATGTGTTCTGTTTCAGACCACTGTACCACCGAGTGGGGTTCAGACCCCCAGTGAAGACACTACTTATACAGGAGGTGTTCATGATCTGTAATGTGTTCTGTTTCAGACCACTGTACCACCGAGTGGGGTTCAGACCCCCAGTGAAGACACTACTTATACAGGAGGTGTGCATGATCTGTAATGTGTTCTGTTTCAGACCACTGTACCACCGAGTGGGGTTCAGACCCTCAGTGAAGACACTACTTATACAGGAGGTGTGCATGATCTGTAATGTGTTCTGTTTCAGACCACTGTAACACCGAGTGGGGTTCAGACCCTCAGTGAAGACACTACTTATACAGGAGGTGTGCATGATCTGTAATGTGTTCTGTTTCAGACCACTGTACCACCGAGTGGGGTTCAGACCCCCAGTGAAGACACTACTTATACAGGAAGTGTGCATGATCTGTAATGTGTTCTGTTTCAGACCACTGTACCACCGAGTGGGGTTCAGACCCCCAGTGAAGACACTACTTATACAGGAGGTGTGCATGATCTGTAATGTGTTCTGTTTCAGACCACTGTACCACCGAGTGGGGTTCAGACCCCCAGTGAAGACACTACTTATACAGGAGGTGTTCATGATCTGTAATGTGTTCTGTTTCAGACCACTGTACCACCGAGTGGGGTTCAGACCCCCAGTGAAGACACTACTTATACAGGAGGTGTGCATGATCTGTAATGTGTTCTGTTTCAGACCACTGTACCACCGAGTGGGGTTCAGACCCCCAGTGAAGACACTACTTATACAGGAGGTGTTCATGATCTGTAATGTGTTCTGTTTCAGACCACTGTACCACCGAGTGGGGTTCAGACCCCCAGTGAAGACACTACTTATACAGTAGGTGTGCATGATCTGTAATGTGTTCTGTTTCAGACCACTGTACCACCGAGTGGGGTTCAGACCCTCAGTGAAGACACTACTTATACAGGAGGTGTGCATGATCTGTAATGTGTTCTGTTTCAGACCACTGTACCACCGAGTGGGGTTCAGACCCTCAGTGAAGACACTGTCTTGCGTCATGCTCAGTTCATTTGTGATCAGGTTTTGAGTTTTGATGCAGTCGCTACAACGGATGAAAATTTTCTGATTACTCGCCCGTTCATGCGCTCTTTGATTAAACTTTCTGGAGTAACTATTGGCAAGAGGTAAGAATTTTAACTAATCACCAATTAAATTAAAACTACAAATAGAATTGATTAATAACACAAAATCACACTCGCTTTTTTAAATTTTCTAAATCATATTTTGGAGAGTAGTTTCCTGAATTACCAACTGAACAGTGATAATGGTTTGAATGCTATTGACTACTATTGCTACCGCCACCACCACCACTACCACCATCACCACCGTCACACATCACCACCGCCACCATCACCACTGCCATCACCACCACCACCACTACCACCATCACCACCACCACTACCACCATCACCACCGTCACCGTCACCATCATCACCAACATCACCACTGCCACCACCACCATCACCAGCGCTACCATCACCACTGCCACCACCAGCACCAGCTGCACCACTGCCACCAGCTCCACCACTGCCACCATTACCACCACTACCACCACTGCCACCATTACCACCATCACCTCCACCACCATCACCACCACCACCATCACCACCACCACCGTCACCATCACCACCATCATCACCACAACCATCACCACCGTTACCACCATAACCACTGCCATCACCTCCACCACCACCAGCTCCACCACGATCACCATCACCACCACCACCGTCACCATCACCACCACCATCAGCACCATCACCATCACCTCCACCACTACCAGCTCCACCACCACCACCATCACTACCACCACCGTCACCATCACCACCACCTTCACCATCACCACCATCATCACTACAACCATCACCACCGTTACCATCATAACCACTGCCATCACCTCCACCACCACCAGCTCCACCACGATCACCACCATGACCACCAGCACTACCACCATCACCGCCACCATCACCACCACTGCCACCATCACCTCCACTGCCACCATCACCTCCACCACCAGCGCCACCACCACCACCAGTGCCACCATCACCAGTGCCACCATCACCAGCGCCACCATCACCAGTGCCACTATCACCAGTGCCACCATCACCAGCGCCACCAGCACCACTGCCACCATCACCAGTGCCACCATCACCAGCGCCACCACTACCACCATCACCACTGTCACCATCACCACTACCACCATCACCACTACCACCATCACCACTGTCACCATCACCACTGCCACCATCACCACTGCCATCACCACCATCACTACCACCAGCTCCACCACCAGTTCATCTCTGTGATTTCTCCAGTAATGAATCATGTTTGACTGTACCAGATACTCTGGACCCACTGCTTGTACACCATTGCTATCACCAAATTGCTTAACATGTAACTTGAAACCTATAGGAGTTCATGTTACCACTGGTAGAAGAGAAACTCACTTTCAATACATTTACTACTCTACTAACTAGAGATCTTGTTTTATTAGTAAGAAGAAAATGGGTGGAAGGATTGAAGCTACTACAGTCCTTTCTTCACAAACAAGTGGCCAGCCATTTATTTGTACAATAACAAAGAAATTCTGATTAACTTTTTTCTCAGGAATTACAGGCTATCTGAGATAAACGTATCTAACTTCACTTACGTATAATTTTTTTTCCTCCATCTGCAAAACTTGTTGGGTTATATAATAGAGGGGGTCCTGTTTTTTAGCAAATGCAGTATTTTACTGGGCGGGATGTTGTCTTTAGTGGCAGACCCAAGTTAGTGTTCTTATGATGTATTTACTAATTGCATACAATTGGATCTTGTGTTTTCTCATAATTTTTCAATTTGTCAATCGTTTGACAGTTATATTTGAATTCTTTGAGTGACATCTCTTCTGTTGCTTGTAGTGTTCTTCCTTTTAACACTTTTTTCTTTTTCACTACTCTCCTTGTGCTTCATGTTGGTGTGCTAGTAAGCCTGTGTGTTAAACTGTTGTAATCTGCCTGTTGGTGCAGTCTCGGCTTCTAGCAACTGTCAGTGTTGCTTTTCTCTAACTCGTGTAGTTTTATTTGATTTTTAACTCCAAAGATAGTACTTTATTTCTGCTTGTAACGCAAATGTTATTGCTTTATAGATTTAACAGCTTTTGTGTCTCTTCAGCATGTTTATTCTGTGCTATAATGTTCTTTATTCATAGTCTGAATTATTATTTTCCTGTGTAGATTGTATTTTGTAATTAATAACAAAAGAGAAATGTTGTTAATGTGATGTTGTTTAGGCGCGCAATGAGGCGAGAGGAAAAGAAAGAGTTCAAATGTCGCAAGAGCGAGTGGACCCGTGCAACAACCACTCCACTAGTGAAGACAATGTTTGAGACATTTTTCCCAGAGCAGCTGGACAAGGACGATAAGGAAAACAAAGTAAGTGTTGTATGCTGTAAGTGGGTCATTCACTGCCGTACAACTTAGGGCCACAAAACTTCCCAATATGCAATGTCAGTGTAATACATCTTTACACTGTGTGATTTCTTACTGGAGAAGGTTTTATTAACATAACTTATATTGTGCATGTTGCCCTCAAAGCAATGCAGCCTACATACACTTCTTGTCACTAGATTACACTAAGTCGTACATGGCACAGTGCCTTGATTGATGATATGGGTTGGTAATATAGAGCTTGTTGCTGCTGCTACACAGGTGTAAACAAGGCACTGTTTATTTACTTAAAGGAATACGTATATATTCGAAACATCGTCAAGAAAACATGCACAAAAACATATACTTACAGTATTATATCGTGATACTGCAACTCACAATTGTTTTCGTATAGCCTTGACTCACTTCTTTCTCTGTCTCTCTTCACTTTCTCTATCTCTCAAACACTAACTCTAACAATGCAATTACTCAACCCTCGTTAAAACTTCTTCACTTCGACAACTGTTTTCTTGCACACTGACCTATTCACACTGCCTGCTTCCATGTGCTCGGCAGCTTTTATACAGGCAATAACATAGTCAGATCTTTCCCGAACGCCTTCAAACAAGCCGGCTGCCAGACACTACTTGAATGCTCTGGAAACCCTTTGTGTTGTTGCCTGATCGTCGTTAGTCACATGTTCGCTCTCGTGAGTGATCTGGGGAAGCTTGGAAAACACTGCTGTGGTTGCAAAGTAGCATCTTGGGTAATTGCTTTTTCTCGACTGTGCAAATAAATGATTGGGAAAGATTTCTAGGGGATGTTGCCCTCTTTTGGGAGCAGTAATGATTCCAAGGTCTCACATCATGTACATGCTTGCAACTGTTATGTCACTGAGTGCTAGTGTACAGTTTGAACACTTATTTTGAAACTATAACTGCACCTATATGTACTGCTTAACAGAAGTTTAGTTTCAATTTTGGATTTAATGATTTGAGTACAAAATCTTGCACACCTTGGGTTGAGCTAGGCCCTGGGCTAAGGGCTTTTTTTAGGGTAGCCCTTCAGTATAATCACCTTTTATAGGCACTTTTCTCATGCTCAGAGGTGTCCCCACACCCTGACCTCACACATTAAGCCACCAGACACCTTGCCCTCACATTATGACACCACACGTCAGCACACCCCACCTCACAAATTACCCACTGCACCTCTTCTCACACATTACGCCACCACTCTCCACCTAACACATTATGCCACCACACTCACACACACATTATGCCACCAGTCTCCACCTAACATTACGCCACCAGTCTCCACCTCACATGTTATGCCACCAGTCTCCACCTCACATTACGCCACCAGTCACCCCCTCATACATTACACCACCAGTCTCCACCTTACACATTATGCCACCACACCCCACCTCACACATTACGTCACGTCTCCACCTCACACATTACGCCACCACACTCCACCTCACACATTACGCCACCGGTCTCCACCTCACATGATGCCAGCAGTCTCCACCTAACGTGCCACCAGACTCCACCTCACATTACGCCACCTCACACATTATGCCACTAGTCTCTACCTCACAGATTATGCCACCAGTCTCCACCTCACATTATGCCACCAGTCTCCACCTCACACATTACGCCACCACACCCCACCTCACACATTACGCCACCAGTCTCCACCTCACACATTATGCCACCAGTCTCCACCCCACACATTATGCCACCAGTCTCCACCTCACACATGCCACCAGCCTCCACCTCACATTATGCCACCAGTCTCCACCTCACACATTAGGCCACCACACCCCACCTCACACATTATGCCACCAGTCTCCACCTCACACATTATGCCACCAGTCTCCACCCCACACATTACGCCACCAGTCTCCACCCCACACATTATGCCACCAGTCTCCACCTCACACATTATGCCACCAGTCTCCACCTCACACATTATTCCACCAGTCTCCACCTCACACATTATGCCACCAGTCTCCACATCACACGTTACACCCCATACCCCACCTCACACATTACGCCACCACACACCACCTCACACATGCCACCATACTCAGGGGTCTCCGTCTACGGGATATGTGAATGGTGACCACAAGGTACCCAAGCTGAGCAGAACATTACTTCCACTTACTGGTGTCTAGGGGATATGTGGATAGTGACCACAAGGTACCCAAGCTGAGCAGAACATTACTTCCACTTACTGGTGTCTAGGGGATATGTGGATAGTGACCATAAGGTACCCAAGCTGAGCAGAACATTACTTCCACTTACTGGTGTCTAGGGGATATGTGGATAGTGACCATAAGGTACCCAAGCTGAGCAGAACATTACCTCCACTTACTGGTGTCCAGGGGATATGTGGATAGTGACCACAAGGTACCCAAGCTGAGCAGAACATTACTTCCACTTACTGGTGTCTAGGGGATATGTGGATAGTGACCACAAGGTACCCAAGCTGAGCAGATCATTACTTCCACTTACTGGTGTCTAGGGGATATGTGGATAGTGACCACAAGGTACCCAAGCTGAGCAGAACATTACTTCCACTTACTGGTGTCTAGGGGATATGTGAATAGTGACCACAAGGTAACCAAACTGAGCAGAACATTAGTTCCACTTACTGGTGTCTAGGGGATATGTGGATAGTGACCACAAGGTACCCAAGCTGAGCAGAACATTACTTCCACTTACTGGTGTCTAGGGGATATGAGGATAGTGACCACAAGGTACCCAAGCTGAGCAGAACATTACTTCCACTTACTGGTGTCTAGGGGATATGTGGATAGTGACCACAAGGTACCCAAGCTGAGCAGAACATTACTTCCATTTACTGGTGTCTAGGGGATATGTGAATAGCGACCACAAGGTACCCAAGCTGAGCAGAACATTAGTTCCACTTACTGGTGTCTAGGGGATATGTGAATAGCGACCACAAGGTACCCAAGCTGAGCAGAGCATTACTTCCACTTACTGGTGTCTAGGGGATATGTGGATAGTGACCACAAGGTACCCAAGCTGAGCAGAACATTAGTTCCACTTACTGGTGTCTAGGGGATATGTGGATAGTGACCACAAGGTACCCAAGCTGAGCAGAGCATTACTTCCACTTACTGGTGTCTAGGGGATATGTGGATAGTGACCACAAGGTACCTAAGCTGAGCAGAACATTACTTCCACTTACTGGTGTTTTGCTCCTCACTGTAACTTTTCTATCGGACCTTACCTTGGTCATCTCTTGTTCTCTTCCGACCCCAATGCTATTAGGGTTCCTGAGGGCTAGGGAGTCTTTATTTTTCCAACCTCTCCATTTCTCTAATTTCTCTATAAAATCTTAACCCCAACATGCTGACCTGTCATGGCATGTAATAAGTCCTCTGATTGGTAATCAGAGGATATGGTTGGTGAATTTATTTTGATAAGTCTCCCGGTCAGGTCGGTGAGACCCGTAAACCAACGACAGGTGTGGTCCTCCATACATTCTGGGGGTTGTGAGAGAGCGATGTGACCGCCAAAACATAAAAATATGGTGCTCTCTAAAAAGCGGTTACATTTACTGCTAAGTCTCTTCGAATATGCCTGGTCACTTCTAGTGCCCTTCCCATCCATCAGTGAAAAATATTGGAGATCAAGAGGATTAATGACTTCACTGTCAGAAATCCAGCATTAGCTAACAATATATAAATGTTATAGTAATATATTTACAGTAATGGATTACTTACTATACACTATCACAAATTAATATTGTATCAATACTATTTATTTGGTCCATATTATCTAAGATATTTGTCACTTGAGTAGTAGTAACCTTCTATGCAGAATTTGTTTAACTCTTTCTTGAATACGTTAAAGTTATTAATGTTTTTCAGATAAGCAGGGAGTTTATGAGGTGCAGTAGTAGGTTTGGTTTTATACATTTCTACCCTATGTGTCTGAACGTGAAAGTTTGTATTTCCTCTGGTGTAGTGCTCATGTATTTGTTTGTTTGACCTACATCTTGCCTGTTGAACAGTTGTACTATTACCTCATACATGTATAGAGAGTATAGAGTTAGAATTCTCAAAATTAGTCTTAACGCTCTTTTTTGGAGAAAGAATACTCGGTTAGTGTACTTTTTAGCACAGCATCCCCACACTGTTATCTCGTATGATAGATGCAGATAGATTAATCCATAATATAACATTGTTCGTGTATTAACATCCACTATATTTGTCATTTTTTTCATTACAAATAACCCTGAGCTTATTTTGTTGCAGATATAATGTGTTCATTCCATGTAAGGTTTTTATCCATGATTACCCCTAAAAAATTTGCCTTTTTGACTGCATTTACTTCTCTGTTTTCAATGAGTATCATTGTATTTGCTATTGACCTATTCTGTGGAGTTTGAAACTGGATGTAATTTGTCTTATTTAAGTTTATGTGCAAGTTATTGGATCTAAAATATTGTATAATTTGTGTTGTGTTACCTATTGTCGCATTTTCCAGAGCCTGAGAACTTATGCCTGTGTTTACTATTGATGTATCATCAGCGCACATAAATATCTTTCCATTGGAGATAATTGGGATATAATTGACATAGATTATAAAGAGAAGGGGGTCGAGAACGGAACTTTGAGGTACTTCATATGTCACTAGTTTACTATTTGAGAAGCATTCAGCGATATGTTGATTCTAAGCATGTGTAATTTCTACTTGTTGGGATCGTTTGCTCAGGTGTGTCTTAATTAATTTGTTTGGTATTCCACGTATCCCATAATGATTCAGTTTATCTAGTAAGGAGTTCATGTTTAACATGATCAAATGCTTTCGAAAGATCCAAAAATATACCGCTATTGATTTCATTACTATCCAACTTGTCGATTATGTGGTTGATTATTTCTGATATGGCATTTTTTGTTGATTTATTTTTTCTGAATCTGTATTGAAAGTTGACCAGAATTTTATATTTGTTTATAAATGATATGATCAGGTATTATTCTTTCCACCAATCAGGAGAGTGGCGAGATAAGTGTTATCGGCCGGTAGTTACTTGTTTCACTCTTGTCTCCTTTTTTATGTATAGCTATTACACTAGATTTGTTCAAACAATCTGGAAACATACCTGACATAACAGAGTTAATTAAATTTAATAATGGTTCTAACATGAAAGGAGCGCATTGCTTTAGTATTAGAGATAGCATCGTTTCAGAAGAGGTTTGGTTTTCAGTTTTTTTAAGGACTCAAGTAATTCTTCTTTTGTTACTTTCTAAAAAATAGAGATCAAATGCGTTGCTTATTTACACTGGATCCTTAGTTCTTAGATGGCCTTTGTTTAGTATTGTTATATTCACCTTTGTTTTTCCCACATTCATTGTTAACAATGCTCCAAGATTTTTTGACTATATTATTACTAACGCTTAGCATACTTTTAATATGGTTTGATTTTGTTTTCTTTAATATATTTTTATATTCCTTCTTATACCTACAATATGCTGCCTTACTTTTTTCATCTTTTGTGGCTTTGTATAGGACGTAATATCTATTTAGTACTTTTTTTGACTTGCTTGATATCTTGATTTATCCGGGGTTTATTTGTGGGACATTTCACTTCCTTAGTGGTTGTGGGGCATGCAATATCTAAATACTATTTGAAAATAGCATAAAATGTTTCCCATTAGCATTAATGTTTTCCTTATTAAATAATTTATCCCATGTTTTATTAGATAGATAATTCATTTGAATTTCTGACTTTTACATAGCATTTCTCCCGTCTTGGTGTATAGAGCAGTCAATCGTGCAGAACTTGCACAGTTCGGCATTCCAGACATCACTCTTTCTTCTTTTGTCCACAGATGCACATTAAACACTAACTCTATAGCTTAATATGCATAATCTAAACTTTAAGTAAACACAATAGTTACACCACAGGGTATGCCTATATAACATCTGGTTCTAGGTGAGAACATGCCACAAATATAAACATTTAGGTGTTGTCTGTATCATTGAGGTTAGTGACACGTCTTATCAATTGGATGAGCCATTTCCAAAATTGTTGTATCTCCAAGAAAGTACCAATTTTGCTACTTGCACTACAATAAATCTTGCTCCAGTGTATGTCTGATTGTAAAGCAATAAAACCTGAGGAGGCATGTTCAGGAATAATCAGTTAGTAATCGCTTCCAGAACATAGTACATGTAGCGAAAAACTACAAACAAATACAGTGTTTGGCATGTGATATAGAAATTAGGATGTGGGCCACAGATGGCAACAAACAAACTTAGAACATGTGCCACAGACAGTGCCAAACAAATGTAAATACATGTAGTACAGGTGTGCACCACTAGGGGCGCATGTGTATATACAGTATATCAATTAACCGCACAGTGGCACAGGTAACTGGGGCCAGGTATAGATAACTGTCGAGGTTCAACAGGCCACTGTGAGCTAGCCTTGTTGTGTACATAGACTCACTTGTCCCTGAGTGATCAGACTCCTTGTCACTCCTGGATAGGACACATGAGCTCAGAGTACAAGGCCCACTGTGTGCTAGCCTTGTTGTGAACATAGCAGACTCACTTCTCCCTGAGTGATCAGTCTCCTTGTCACTCCTGGGTAGGACACATGAGCTCAGAGAGTACAAGGCCCACTGTGTGCTAGCCTTGTTGTGAACATAGCAGACTCACTTGTCCCTGAGTGATCAGTCTCCTTGTCACTCCTGGATAGGACACATGGGCTCAGAGAGTACAAGGCCCACTGTGTGCTAGCCTTGTTGTGAACATAGCAGACTCACTTGTCCCTGAGTGATCAGTGTCCTTGTCACTCCTGGATAGGACACATGAGCTCAGAGATTACAAGGCCCACTGTGTGCTTCGGGACTACCATAGCTGAGGTCTAGAGGCTCTTTGCTAGCAGGGTGTCCCTGCAAGCCATCTTAATGCAGGAAGAGTTCAGGTGTAGCGATACCTTCTCCCATTTCTCTGCTCAATAACTATTCGGACAGAGCATGGAACTGTCGTCTACAGTACACAATTATTGTGCAGTGTATTGGCTTGGGTACTGTTAATACATGTTGGTGCTATGCAAGAGCTAGTTGTCGTTTGAGTCAGTATGTTGTAGAGCACTGGAGAACCTTTGCACTCAGCTAGTTGCTTATATCTCTCATGTAGCATGTTAGTGTGGTGTACAAAATGACTTATGTTTTCAGGGTCCACGCAGACGACGCTGTGGAGTTTGTGAGGCGTGTCAGTTGCCTGACTGTGGCACATGTGTACATTGTCAAGATATGCTCAAGTTTGGTGGCACAGGACGCAGCAAGCAGTGTTGCATACAGCGCAGGTAAGAGAAACATTTCACTCTTGTTCTGTAACTGTGACACATCTTTGGCTTATGGCTGATGTTATCAAGTGGTAAGTAATGGACTATTAAAATGATAATTATTATTTATTTATGGCAATGAACTTACTGTTGGGGTTTTTAAACATACAAGTCGTGTGTGGGTAAAGTTTGAAAGGTAGAATTGGAAATGAAAAATTCAAATGTCGGCAGTGACGCTGAATTTTTCAATTCTGATTCTACCTCTCAAATATAAAAGTGGTGTTTGTTGTGGAACATGCAATGCTATAGAAGAAATAGTATAACCGCAGTTCGCAAGAATTCAATATGGTTATGATGACAATAAACTGCAGTGGACATTACACCAAAAACTAGTATTGCCACGCTACATAATAAATGCATTATTTCTAACCTCAGATATCCTAGGGTTAAAGTAACATGCTTTCAGAACGATAATAAAGTTTGAACATGGTTACCATACAACACATGATGAACCTACTCACCATCGGCAAATCTTGTCCTTGAATAATACTTTTGGATCAAATTACTTCTGAATACTAATTATCCTAATACATTTAATGCAGTGCTGTGTTGCAAACACAAAAATAACAGTAACTATCACTGCATGTACTGTTGTAAAACAGTTCAACATAAAAGCACTGTCACATGAGCCACCCCACCTTACACATTACGTCATGACACAACCCACCTCACACATTGTGTATCACACATACTATACTGTACATTATTGTATATCACACATACTACACTGTACATTATTGTATATCACACATACTACACTGTACATTATTGTATATCACACATACTATACTGTACATTATTGTATATCACACATACTATACTGTACATTATTGTATATCATACATACTACACTTCAATACCAAATTATGAAACATGACTCAAGCGGTAAAATCTTCTACAGTTAAAATAGTCCCCCATTCAGATGTCCAGACAGGGACTGCTTGTCAAGAACCAAAACATTATATTAATAAAACATCTAACATCAGACTTCCACAATGGAACACAGGTGCTATCACCCAAACAAAAAAAGTTGTTGTTAGCTAATGCTGGATTTCTAACGATAAAGTCATTAATCCTCTTGCTGTTCAATATTTTTTCACTTAAAGACATCAATACCAGTAAATGTAACCACATTTTACAGCACAGCATATTTGAATGTTTCGCCACTCACATCACTCTCTCACAACCCCCAGAATATCTGGAGGACCACACCTGTTATTGCTTCACAGGTCACACCGACCTGAGCAAGAAAATTATCAAAATAAATTCACCAACAATATCCTCTGATTACCAATCAAAGGACATATTACCTGCCATGACAGGTGAGCATGTTAGGGGTTAAGGTTTTATAAAGAAATTACAGAGATGGAGACGTTGGAAAAATAAAGACTCCCTAGCCCTCAGGAACCCTAATAGCATCAGGGTCAGAAGAAAACAACAGATGACCAGGGTAAGGTCAGATAGAAAAGTAACAGTGAGGAGCAAAACACCACTAAGTGTAAGTAATGTTCTGCTCAGCTTGGGTACCTTGTGGTGCTATCCACATATCCCCTAGACACCAGTAAGTGGAAGTAATGTACTGCTCAGCTTGGGTGCCTTGTGGTCACTATCCACATATCCCCTAGACATCAGTAAGTGGAAGTAATGTTCTGCTCAGCTAGGGTACCTTGTGGTCACTATCCACATATCCCCTAGACACCAGTAAGTGGAAGTAATGTTCTGCTCAGCTTGGGTACCTTGTGGTCACTATCCACATATCCCCTAGACACCAGTAAGTGGAAGTAATGTTGTGCTCAGCTTGGGTACCTTGTGGTCACTATCCACATATCCCCTAGACACCAGTAAGTGGAAGTAATGTTCTGCTCAGCTTGGGTGCCTTGTGGTCACTATCCACATATCCCCTAGACACCAGTAAGTGGAAGTAATGTTCTGCTCAGCTTGGGTACCTTGTGGTCACTATCCACATATCCCCTAGACACCAGTAAATGGAAGTAATGTTCTGCTCAGCTTGGGTACCTTGTGGTCACTATCCTCATATCCCCTAGACACCAGTAAGTGGAAGTAATGTTCTGCTCAGCTTGGGTACCTTGTGGTCACTATCCACATATCCCCTAGACACCAGTAAGTGGAAGTAATGTTCTGCTCAGCTTGGGTACCTTGTGGTCGCTATCCACATATCCCCTAGACATCAGTAAGTGGAAGTAATGTTCTGCTCAGCTTGGGTACCTTGTGGTCACTATTCACATATCCCCTAGACACCAGTAAGTGGAAGTAATGTTCTGCTCAGCTTGGGTACCTTGTGCTCACTATCCACATATCCCCTAGACACCAGTAAGTGGAAGTAATGTTCTGCTCAGCTTGGGTACCTTGTGGTCACTATTCACATATCCCCTAGACATCAGTAAGTGGAAGTAATGTTCTGCTCAGCTTGGGTACCTTGTGCTCACTATCCACATATCCCCTAGACACCAGTAAGTGGAAGTAATGTTCTGCTCAGCTTGGGTACCTTGTGGTTGCTATCCACATATCCCCTAGACACCAGTAAGTGGAAGTAATGTTCTACTCAGCTTGGGTACCTTGTGGTCACTATCCACATATCCCCTACACACCATTAAGTGTAAGTAATATTCTGCTCAACTTGGGTACCTTGTGGTCACTATTCACATATCCCCTAGACACCAGTAAGTGGAAGTAATGTTCTACTCAGCTTGGGTACCTTGTCGTCACTATCCACACATCCCGTAGACACCAGTAAGTGGAAGTAATGTTCTGCTCAGCTTGGGTACCTTGTGGTCACTATTCACATATCCCCTAGACACCAGTAAGTGGAAGTAATGTTCTGCTCAGCTTGGGTACCTTGTGGTCACTATCCACATATCCCCTAGACACCAGTAAGTGGAAGTAATGTTCTGCTCAACTTGGGTACCTTGTGGTCGCTATTCACATATCCCCTAGACAACAGTAAATGGAAGTAATCTTCTGCTCAGCTTGGGTACCTTATGGTCACTATCCACATATCCCCTAGACACCAGTAAGTGGAAGTAATGTTCTGCTCAGCTTGGGTACCTTGTGCTCACTATTCACATATCCCCTAGACACAAGTAAGTGGAAGTAATGTTCTGCTCAGCTTGGGTACCTTGTGCTCACTATCCACATATCCCCTAGATACAAGTAAGTGGAAGTAATGTTCTGCTCAGCTTGGGTACCTTGTAGTCACTATCCACATATCCCCTAGACAACAGTAAATGGAAGTAATGTTCTGCTCAGCTTGGGTACCTTGTGGTCACTATCCACATATCCCCTAGACACCAGTAAGTGGAAGTAATGTTCTGCTCAGCTTGGGTACCTTGTGGTCACTATCCACATATCCCCTAGATACAAGTAAGTGGAAGTAATGTTCTGCTCAGCTTGGGTACCTTGTAGTCACTATCCACATATCCCCTAGACAACAGTAAATGGAAGTAATGTTCTGCTCAGCTTGGGTACCTTGTGGTCACTATCCACATATCCCCTAGATACAAGTAAGTGGAAGTAATGTTCTGCTCAGCTTGGGTACCTTGTAGTCACTATCCACATATCCCCTAGACAACAGTAAATGGAAGTAATGTTCTGCTCAGCTTGGGTACCTTGTGGTCACTATCCACATATCCCCTAGATACAAGTAAGTGGAAGTAATGTTCTGCTCAGCTTGGGTACCTTGTAGTCACTATCCACATACCCCCTAGACAACAGTAAATGGAAGTAATGTTCTGCTCAGCTTGGGTACCTTGTGGTCACTATTCACATATCCCCTAGACACCAGTAAGTGGAAGTAATGTTCTGCTCAGCTTGGGTACCTTGTGGTCGCTATTCACATATCCCCTAGTCACCAGTAAGTGGAAGTAATGTTCTGCTCAGCTTGGGTACCTTGTGGTCGCTATTCACATATCCCCTAGTCACCAGTAAGTGGAAGTAATGTTCTGCTCAGCCTGGGTACCTTGTGGTCACTATCCACATATCCCCTAGACACCAGTAAATGGAAGTAATGTTCTGCTCAGCTTGGGTACCTTGTGGTCACTATCCTCATATCCCCTAGACACCAGTAAGTGGAAGTAATGTTCTGCTCAGCTTGGGTACCTTGTGGTCACTATCCACATATCCCCTAGACACCAGTAAGTGGAAGTAATGTTCTGCTCAGCTTGGGTACCTTGTGGTCGCTATCCACATATTCCCTAGACATCAGTAAGTGGAAGTAATGTTCTGCTCAGCTGGGGTACCTTGTGCTCACTATCCACATATCCCCTAGACACCAGTAAGTGGAAGTAATGTTCTGCTCAGCTTGGGTACCTTGTGGTCACTATTCACATATCCCCTAGACATCAGTAAGTGGAAGTAATGTTCTGCTCAGCTTGGGTACCTTGTGCTCACTATCCACATATCCCCTAGACACCAGTAAGTGGAAGTAATGTTCTGCTCAGCTTGGGTACCTTGTGGTTGCTATCCACATATCCCCTAGACACCAGTAAGTGGAAGTAATGTTCTACTCAGCTTGGGTACCTTGTGGTCACTATCCACATATCCCCTACACACCATTAAGTGTAAGTAATATTCTGCTCAACTTGGGTACCTTGTGGTCACTATTCACATATCCCTAGACACCAGTAAGTGGAAGTAATGTTCTACTCAGCTTGGGTACCTTGTCGTCACTATCCACATATCCCGTAGACACCAGTAAGTGGAAGTAATGTTCTGCTCAGCTTGGGTACCTTGTGGTCACTATTCACATATCCCCTAGACACCAGTAAGTGGAAGTAATGTTCTGCTCAGCTTGGGTACCTTGTGGTCACTATCCACATATCCCCTAGACACCAGTAAGTGGAAGTAATGTTCTGCTCAACTTGGGTACCTTGTGGTCGCTATTCACATATCCCCTAGACAACAGTAAATGGAAGTAATCTTCTGCTCAGCTTGGGTACCTTATGGTCACTATCCACATATCCCCTAGACACCAGTAAGTGGAAGTAATGTTCTGCTCAGCTTGGGTACCTTGTGCTCACTATTCACATATCCCCTAGACACAAGTAAGTGGAAGTAATGTTCTGCTCAGCTTGGGTACCTTGTGCTCACTATCCACATATCCCCTAGATACAAGTAAGTGGAAGTAATGTTCTGCTCAGCTTGGGTACCTTGTAGTCACTATCCACATATCCCCTAGACAACAGTAAATGGAAGTAATGTTCTGCTCAGCTTGGGTACCTTGTGGTCACTATCCACATATCCCCTAGACACCAGTAAGTGGAAGTAATGTTCTGCTCAGCTTGGGTACCTTGTGGTCACTATCCACATATCCCCTAGATACAAGTAAGTGGAAGTAATGTTCTGCTCAGCTTGGGTACCTTGTGGTCACTATCCACATATCCCCTAGATACAAGTAAGTGGAAGTAATGTTCTGCTCAGCTTGGGTACCTTGTGGTCACTATCCACATATCCCCTAGACAACAGTAAATGGAAGTAATGTTCTGCTCAGCTTGGGTACCTTGTGGTCACTATCCACATATCCCCTAGATACAAGTAAGTGGAAGTAATGTTCTGCTCAGCTTGGGTACCTTGTAGTCACTATCCACATACCCCCTAGACAACAGTAAATGGAAGTAATGTTCTGCTCAGCTTGGGTACCTTGTGGTCACTATCCACATATCCCCTAGACACAAGTAAGTGGAAGTAATGTTCTGCTCAGCTTGGGTACCTTGTAGTCACTATCCACATATCCCCTAGACACCAGTAAGTGGAAGTAATGTTCTGCTCAGCTTGGGTACCTTGTGGTCGCTATTCACATATCCCCTAGTCACCAGTAAGTGGAAGTAATGTTCTGCTCAGCTTGGGTACCTTGTGGTCGCTATTCACATATCCCCTAGTCACCAGTAAGTGGAAGTAATGTTCTGCTCAGCCTGGGTACCTTGTGGTCGCTATCCACATATCCCCTAGACACCAGTAAGTGGAAGTAATGTTCTGCTCAGCTTGGATACCTTGTGGTCACTATCCACATATCCCATAGACACCAGTAAGTGGAAGTAATGTTCTGCTCAGCTTGGGTACCTTGTGGTCACTATCCACATATCCCCTAGACACCAGTAAGTGGAAGTAATGTTCTGTTCAGCTTGGGTACCTTGTGGTTGCTATTCACATATCCCCTAGACACCAGTAAGTGGAAGTAATGTTCTGCTCAGCTTGGGTACCTTGTGGTTGCTATTCACATATCCCCTAGACACCAGTAAGTGGAAGTAATGTTCTGCTCAGCTTGGGTACCTTGTGGTCACTATCCACATATCCCCTAGACACCAGTAAGTGGAAGTAATGTTCTCCTCAGCTTGGCTACCTTGTGGTCACTATCCACATATCCCCTAGACACCAGTAAGTGGAAGTAATGTTCTGCTCAGCTTGGGTACCTTGTGGTCACTATCCACATATCTCCTAGACACCAGTAAGTGGAAGTAATGTTCTGCTCAGCTTGGGTACCTTGTGGTCACTATTCACATATCCCCTAGACACCAGTAAGTGGAAGTAATGTTCTGCTCAGCTTGGGTACCTTGTGGTCACTATCCACATATCCCCTAGACACCAGTAAGTGGAAGTAATGTTCTGCTCAGCTTGGCTACCTTGTGGTCACTATCCACATATCCCCTAGACACCAGTAAGTGGAAGTAATGTTCTGCTCAGCTTGGGTACCTTGTGGTCACTATCCACATATCCCCTAGACACCAGTAAGTGGAAGTAATGTTCTGATCAGCTTGGGTAGCTTGTGGTCGCTATTCACATATCCCCTAGACACCAGTAAGTGGAAGTAATGTTCTGCTCAGCTTGGGTACCTTGTGGTCACTATCCACATATCCCCTAGACACCAGTAAGTGGAAGTAATGTTCTGCTCAGCTTGGGTACCTTGTGGTCACTATCCACATATCCCCTAGACACCAGTAAGTGGAAGTAATGTTCTGCTCAGCTTGGGTACCTTGTGGTTCTATTCACATATCCCCTAGACAGAGACCCCTAAGTCAAAGTGATTATCTAAACTTTGCCATTTCCAAATTTCTGGTTTAATTAAGTGCAATAAACAGGAGGAAATCTCATTTGGTTACAACTACAAATACTGAATGCCTTGTATTTCATCTTTGTAAGGTTCATGATATTTATTAAACAACAAAGAAGTTTAACTGAACAATTAACTCTCAAAACTTAAAATTATATTTAAATGACACAATAATTTTTTGTAAGGTCATGATTTATATTTATATTTTACCCCACTCACGATGGGAAGAATTCTTTTTTAATGCTTACTTACTTTAAAAATGTGATAATGTACATGTTGTATGATGTAATTGCAATATACCACATTTTCATTGTCGGCCGGAAAGGTTTGCAGCAATAATTGTATATATATCACAATATACATGTATGTGTAATATGTACAGATCTGACTGCGATGTTTACAGTTGCAGATTACCCTTCCCACACATACTGGCAGCGCGCACACATTGCAAGCTGTACTAAATAATTGAGATAAAGATGTGTAACACTATGGCTGTAGCTTTACAAACAGTTGGTGGCACTAATGCAACCTAACAGATGCAATGTCACCAAATATAACCAGACTGTGCTATAATGGGGGCAAATGTTACAGTTAGTTTTTGGGGTATCCCAATAAGCTGTTTCCTCACAAAGAGAAAGCTGAAGTTAGAAATGCATGTGACAGTGTTTTGCACAGCCTTGCTAAATTTGTTGTGATGGTTGTTTCAGGTGTCCAAACATGGCCATACAAGAAGCTGAAGATTCAGATCCTGAAGATGAAGATACCTATCAAATGCTTTCTGAGAATTCCAGTAAAGATGAACTAGGGGACTTCACAGCCGTAGCTCACAGGAAACTACGCATTCGGAGTGAGAAAAGGGATATTAAGTGGCTGGGCAAAAGCACTGACGAAGGAAGTAGGAAATATTACAGGTATGTAGTTATAATTTACCTGCACCAGTGTTTATAACATGTGCTGATAGAGAGGAAGTTAACTACAGCAAGTTGAACTAAAGTTTATCTTCTCTAAAATTATCACATTGAATTATCACCTGGTCATTCTTTTGCTGTGTACAAATTATCACTAGGTCATTCTTTTGTTTTGTACAAATTATCCCTAGGTCATTCTTTTGTTTTGTAAAAATTATCACTAGATTATTCTTTTGTTTAGTCAGTGTTGCCAACCATCCCATAAATCACTGAAGAACAATTTATTGCAATCGATGAATAATCAAAATAACTTCCATTTCAATGTAATTATGCTTTTAACAGTTGTTCTTTTAATAATTAATGTATTTTTTCCAGAAAAAAGATATTTGTTAATATTATATGTATATAAAATAAGATATATTTGAGGTTATAAAGTGGTTTTCTGCTATAGCAAGAGAAGCTCAGAGCACCTGTAATTTTTGGGTTTCAGTTTCTTCAGATAGTCATTTAGTTTTTAAGGCCCAGAAAAAATAATTAGAACCATTACAAATATTAGTAATATTAACTTCTGTGGGGCATTCTTTAAAAAATTAAAAATATTAACTGTATCCAGTTTGTATTTATACATCACATTATGTTATGTGAAGCAAAATATTAATTCTATTACAGATGAATGTATTCATTTCTATAATACTAGAAACAAAACAAATTTGAGAGTTATTGAACATAAAATATTGCTGTCTGGTAAAGTATTGTGGAACTGTTTTATTTAATAAATTGCCAGCAAATTAGCAAGAACAGTCCATGTGTTGTTTAAAGATGTTGCTACAGAGAGGCTTATAGTATAGGTGAGTTTCTACACTCAATTTAATAGTTAACTAAATTTATTATATATTTGAATTGATAAATATTGTAGTTAAATTGTTATGAGGGCAATTTTGTAATACTGTAATGTGATGAAACCATGTATACTTTATGTTAATGGGGAATACATTGGAATAAATTTAAACTTCAAAGCTACTCATAAAATATATATGTTAAGTTTGTATATTGTTTATTGTACGTACCTTAGTTGCTGATAACTGTAACATGATAACATTTCTATGTACTTTATTACTGTCTGTTCATCAGCTCGTGGTCTAGGGGACTGATGGGCAGAGGAGGGACGTTCCACAATAGTGTAACCCGAATTTTGTAAACTATATAGATAACGTTGCTGCTTGTTAGGTTGGTAACCTACAATGTTATTCACGCTATGTTTGCTCGCTAATATGCTAACATCTAAAGTAAGAACAAATTAGAAACTAAAAACTTCACTTATCTTAGTAATGTTGCAAGTTTTTCGTGCAAATTGCTGACTAAAGTTTTGAGTTGACTCCAACTCATTCTCAAAGCTATACAAATTTGTTACCAAAGCTAACAGATGTTCATTTTAATCACTAATCTCTGAAAACAAAACACAGATACTGATGCTCATTTTAATTACCAATCTCTGAAAACGAAAATCTGTTTAATACAATCTATAGGAGGTAATTCAAAGTTCATAACACGGTTCCTGTTTTTTAAAATAAATAATTTTCCCCAAACCATTAAATCTATAGGTTCACTTAATTGTTTTAATAATTTAACTTCTGGATTAATTTCATGATTAAATGACCCAAAATGATCTGCCACAGCTGATTTCTCAGTTTGTTTATATTTAATATTTCTAAAATGCTCTTTTATTCTGGTTTCTAAATGACGTTTAGTTTTACCAATATAAATCTTATCACAATCCAAACAGCTAAATTGATAAATGCCAGATATTTTATAATTTGGTATTTTTCTAAAAATACTGTTTGGATTGTGATAAGATTTATATTGGTAAAACTAAACACCATTTAGAAACCAGAATAAAAGAGCATTTTAGAAATATTAAATATAAACAAGCTGAGAAATCAGCTGTGGCAGATCAATTTTGGTCATTTAATCATGAAATTAATCCATAAGTTAAATTATTAAAACAATTAAGTGAAGCCTGCCTCGGTAGTGTGATGGTTAGCGTGTCTGCTAGTCTGCTAGAGGTCGGGAGTTCGAATCTCGCATAGGGTAAGTTATCCGGGTAAGGTTTTTTTCCAAGGTTTTCCCTACCCTGAGAAGACGAATGTCGGGTAACTTAAAGCTCCATGAACCTCGGGCTCATTTGAGCATCATTTCACCCATTTCATTTCATTCATTTGTCCGATATGACAATGTTGGAGGACGTTAAAAAAAAACCAATTAAGTGGACCTATAGATTTAATGGTTTGGGAAAAAATATTTATTTTAAAAAACAGGAACCGTGTTATGAACTTTGAATTACCTCCTATAGATTGTATTTATAGATTTTTGTTTTCAGAGATTACTGATTAAAATGAACATCTGTAGCTTTGGTAACAAATTTGTTTGTATAGCTTTGAGAATGAGTTGGAGTCAACTCGAAACTTTAGTCAGCTTTGCACCAAGAACTTGCAACATTACTAAGATAAGTGAAGTTTTTAGTTTCTAATTTGTTCTTAGTTTAGAATCTTGTTGCTTCACTGTTAATAGCTTCAATTTCTTTAATATGCTAACATCTTTTTATTTCAGTTAAAAATTGGGGTCACTAGTGTTATCTTGGAAGTAAAGAAAAGGGGAGCGTAGAAGTTGATAAATCCCCGCTTTGGAGTGTTGTGAAATCTGCTATTATATTGTGGTTGCAGAGCAGAGGGGTTCAGAGTGACAGTTCCATGTGTAAAATAGATTTTTACAGGATGATTGGAAGAAACAAACTTAAGGACGTTTCTACAGCAGATCCATTTTGGGTTTTATTGGGCCACACTGTCGTTTGCTTGTCCCTATACACATGTGTTCACAATCCCATAGAATTAATTTGGGCCAAACTAAAAAGAATAGTTAGAGAAATGTAACAGGTTACCTATCCTTACAGAAATTGCACAATATAATGCCCGAAAATGTATCACTTGAGACTGAAACAGGCTGGCGAGGTGTTTGAAAACATATGGAAAGGACAGAAAATGTTCAGTGGGAGAAAAACGGAGCAGGTGAATGCATTATGTTTTATAAGCTAAATACACTGCATGAACTAAAAATAACACTTAAGTTCCGCTATTTGGAGTGACTTCTTTGCTTTGATTTAGCATGAATACGCTCCAAGGTTGGCAACATTATTGCAAGGCGATCAGAAGCATGACTCCCGCTGCACATATCTCTTGTTTACCTGGAATTGTTTACAGAGGTACCCACTTGATGCATTCCTCCCAGGGACCATGAGGTGGTGAACAAACAGTAGTTTATCATTAGCAATGTTGTAAGGCAGCCATATTATATAGTTACTGCTAAATAGACGTTACTGTAAAAATCTCCTCGTATGTGACATTTGAGGTGATATATGTTTTGTTGACAGCTCGGCAGTTGTAGGAGAAGAAGAAGTAGCAGCTGGGGATTGTATTCTAGTTGAACCCATAGATTCTGGCAAAGCTCTGTTTGTGGTGCGTATTGTTTACATGTTTGAGGAGAAGAATGGTGTCAAGAAGGCTCATGGTCATTGGTTCTGGTGAGTATTTGAACCCAGCACTCTCCAACATTCACTGCAAGATTCTCACTCAATGCTATGCATCATGTTGGAAACGTTTATTAAAGCAGTCCTCTTCCTACTTTACTCTGAAAGTATTGGAGGGCTCAACTATAATAAACAGAAAAATAAATCAACAGTTACTTTTAGAAACCTAAATTTATTAGCACAGAAAAATATGAAATTAGTACTATGTTAGTAAACTGTGAATCTGTCGGCTGTCTTATACATAAAAACTAAAAAAGACGGCCTAGACCTACTAACAATGTGCATAACAAAGTTTGAATACAAGTTTTTACATTAGCGAGAAAACAAAACACTTAAGAAGTGAATTCACTGGTCTTCTTTTGATGCAATGGACTGAAACAACTTCAAGAGGCCGTGATTCGCCAACTTCCACTCCAGGCTACTGGCGCTAAGTAGATGCCAGCAGTGCTTATAAAAATATTAAAGTAATTGGTTTTTGAGCCTCAGAACGTAGTTGTAAAATACATTACACCATACTGTACTAATTTCCTACTTTCAATCATTTTAATACTTGACACAAGTGCTTAAGGTCAATATGTTGTCGTATTTGATGAAAATGCACCTAATCCCAACAGGGGTTGGTCCCAAGTAGTTTGGACTCCACTGTATTACAAACATATGAAAAGCAGGGAACTATGTAAAAAACATATGCAGGAAATGGCATGAATGGGGGAAGTCGCAACACAATGTGCTTGTATTCCAAGTGCCCATGTTAGCAACATCTTGACAGGGGAGGGAAGGGATGAGCCGAGGAGAAATGCTCCCATGGGGAAGTTGCAACACCATGTGTTTGTATTCCAAGTGCCCATGTTAGCAACATCTTGACAGGGGAGGGAAGGGATGAGCCGAGGAGAAATGCTCCCATGGGGAAGTTGCAACACAATGTGCTTGTATTCCAAGTGCCCATGTTAGCAACATCTTGACAGGGGAGGGAAGGGATGAGCCGAGGAGAAATGCTCCCATGGGGAAGTTGCAACACAATGTGCTTGTATTCCAAGTGCCCATGTTAGCAACATCTTGACAGGGGAGGGAAGGGATGAGCCGAGGAGAAATGCTCCCATGGGGAAGTTGCAACACAATGTGCTTGTATTCCAAGTGCCCATGTTAGCAACATCTTGACAGGGGAGGGAAGGGATGAGCCGAGGAGAAATGCTCCCATGGGGAAGTTGCAACACAATGTGCTTGTATTCCAAGTGCCCATGTTAGCAACAACTTGACAGGGGAGGGAAGGGATGCCGAGGAGAAATGCTCCTATGGGGAAGTTGCAACACAATGTGCTTGTATTCCAAGTGCCGATGTTGGCAACATCTTGACAGGAGAGGGAAGGGATGCCGAGGAGAAAAGCTCCTATGATGCCTTGGATGAAGCACATTGCAAACATTTTGTTCTCTTACTGAAGTTTGTGCACCTTGCATCAAAAGTGCAGTTTACACACGTTTACACAAATGAATAACATACGTGTCTTAAAGGTGTATTCTTAATACTCGTGCAATAAAACAGCACAATATAGTGTTAAAAGAGCACAAAATCCAATTGAAGTATTTTGGTAAATACAAAACATTATCCGAAAAAAGATACAAAATCATTGAAGTGTGGACTCTAGCCATTAGCATTTAAGATGATAGAAGGAGC
This sequence comes from Tenodera sinensis, assembly GCA_030765045.1. Classification (NCBI taxonomy): domain Eukaryota; kingdom Metazoa; phylum Arthropoda; class Insecta; order Mantodea; family Mantidae; genus Tenodera; species Tenodera sinensis. The sequence goes on from CM060963.1 coordinate 209,662,329, forward strand.
ATAAACTGTACATATCTATTATTAAAAATGGAAGTAGTGTTAATGAAATTATTTTCTTTTTAAAATATGAATGAGTCAAATTTACACTTGAGCTACATGAGCTGTAAACTGCTTGAATGTTTTGGGGACATGTGAGCCACTCATATGTATGTATGTTGCAGCCGAGGATCAGACACAGTGCTTGGAGAGACGTCAGATCCAATGGAGCTGTTTGTGGTTGACCAGTGTGAGGAGTTTGAACTGCAGGCAATGTTACAAAAGGCCACTGTTACATATAGAGAGATGCCCCAAAACTGGCATGAGATAGGAGGCTCACAAGAAACTGTATGTGCTGCTTCAGCTGAGGAAGATGGCAAAACCTTCTTCTACCAGAAGAGGTATGTATGTGTACCACAGCTTTCAGAGTTGACTTTAAACTGTTGTTTGAAGGTAGAATCAGTATTCTTGCTTTCTCTACTTCATGCCTATAGTAGAATGTAAAGGAAGTATGTGCTCCTGTTATCAATTTGTTACCAACATTTCACCAGTCTGACTCTAGCCACTGGCTTGTAAGTCCTACATAAGGGGAGGGTAATCACTTCCTCACTCTCATACTTGCAGGTGTTCACTCTGTCTGGTACATAGGTTGCTGTGTTCCCTGACAGACGTCTGACTCTAGACACTGACTTGTAAGTCCTACATAAGGGGAGGGTAATCACTTCCTCACTCTCATTCTTGCAGGTGTTCACTCTGTCTGGTACATAGGTTGCTGTGTTCCCTGACAGACGTCTGACTCTAGACCAGGCCTGTACAGGGTTTCCGCTCCCGAAGCCGGCTCGTTGTTCGCGAGCGGGGTACAGGTACTGGCAGCACTCTTCTTTACAAGTGGACAGAGAGGAGAGGTATCATACAGAGCGTACTACTCGGCCACGATATGAATACACTTCAAGGAAGACGCCACAGTTTTGTTTGCTACCTTAAGTATAGGGATCTGTGCGGAGTGAGGGAACGCGAGGGGAAAGGCAATACTGGGGATGTACAGTCACAATGAAAACAGTAATCACCAGCTGATGTCTTCACATTAGCAACTTATCCTTTCTTTCCCGGCACAACAAATATTATGCGAAAGAGAGTCATCAATGGGAAGATTTTTGGTGGTAATTATTTTAAAAATTCGCATTAATAACTTAAGTGAGCACTGTTTTCTGTTGAATATTATACTAAAACTTTGCATTAATTTCCCACAAAACAGACTCTCGGATAGCAATTTAGCATCCAGTCTTAGAATCTGTCTTTGTAAGCCAAATTTTGAAAAGTGTGGGAATTGAAAAATATGCCAAGTGACTGATCCTACAAATGTGTAACATGTATTTTACTTAGGTTTTCAGTAAGATTGTCTTAAATTCATTATGCAAACGCTTAACACTAAAATACGTATCTTTAAGGACAGTAGTTTTCAAACAACTTGCATGTAGTCCTTCCTTTAATTTTGGAGGAAATCGCCAACCCCTGTTACTAATAATGTTTCGTGTTATCTCACTTATTTGAAGATAATACAAGTAAATATTCTGTTATAATGTTTAATCAAAATAGCTAAGAATATTCATTTAAGGTATAACAGGATTTGAAAGCTGCTATTTAGTTTTTATATAAATATACATTATATCTAATATAAGTTCATATTAAAAGCACTATTATTAATACTGTGTAATTATTCTCTTATTTATTCATTCATAATAGATTGACATTTTTACATCTGAGATTGAAAAGTAATAAAAACATGTATCTTTAAGAGGCACGTAAGTGCATAAGTGGTGTACTTTGCAGTTTGAGAATGCTAACCCAAGGGCTAGGGTAGGTTTAATAGTACCTATAATTCAGCCTAATCATCACAAGGTTGCAACTATTTTAATCAACTTTAATAACTACATCAAGTAGTTTCCTATTTACGCGTGAGATGTACTGTTCCCCTTCGCAGATCCAACTTGTATCTGTGCTATGTATCCTTGTAGGCAATTCTGAAGGAAAAAAATTCATAAGGTGTACACACTCCAAGAAAGGTTTTATTCGCAGACGCGACCAACTTGCAAGTAAACAGGTGTCAATTGATAAAGCTTCTAGTGTTGATATGTATTACGTCATGTTTGGCCCGCTGCATATTAGCACAGTTGAGCCTCGAAGTGCCTGTGACCTTGACACCACCACACAGTCAGTGCTCTATGAGCTGTCATTGTGGCTCGTGCTGAGCGTTCGCGCTCAAAGAGTGCTGTTTGTGCACCCATGCTCTAGACACTGGCTTGTAAGTCTAAGGGGGCTATAAGTGGATGGTAATCAGATAAAAAAAAAGATAAGTTTTTATGAATGAAATCTTTCTAGCAAAATGTGGTAGTACTTATAGCAAGCGTTCATAGTTTGTTTTAACATGAAATTTACGGAATAAAAAGAAAATATTTTCCAAGTTATTTGTTTGAAACCACATGGAACATCCTACATTTTTGATAATTCTTAATGCAATGCTAAGTACTGTTACACAAATTTGTAAAATTTAGTCATCTCTTTATGCTGCAGGTTGGAGTGAATAGTTCTATCTTGAGCATGTTTTACTTTCCATTAAATACAATGTCTTGGCTCTGAAGTGTCACACTAATGAATACAGGAGACAGCACTGCAATTGTCAAGGTGGCCTACAAAGCGTTTCCATAGTAGCAAATGAAATTAGGTATTTTTAGGTTGTATAGGGCCACCTTTTCAAACATATCTCCGTAATTAGTTTATACAGAACTTTTATTTCCTATACCCACAACATAAGCAACAAAATAGTTTTTTATGTAAAATGCGAGGTCTGGTGATGCTTATGAGTACTCCTTTAGCTCATGTTTGAAACTGTTGAACATCCTTCTGACAGATACTGGGACTTGGGACTCAAGGAGCTAGTGAAATCTCTAATGTTCTATTCATTTCTGAAACTAATCTTTTCCCCATTATGACCCCAGGAATGCATATTAAGTATGGTTTAACCTCTTTAGCGATGGCCATTTAAACGTCTGCAAGCCGAGAACTGCTAGCATTTAAATTGTTAAAACTGGTATAAAACTCGTTATTTGCAGTATAAATGTACGTCATCAGCAAAGTTGAGTTGTATTTACAAAACGTTGAAATGGCACAATTTTGTTTCACTGTGGTGAAAAGTCAACTTTGCTCTGTCGAACGCATCTAATGTAAGTTCTCGGAAAGATACAGTAAAGAAACACCCATTGTATATGTGGCTTATGCGTCAGCATACTGTGTAATAAAGCGCTACTGCATGCGTGGTCTCTTGAGTCACCAGAATAGATCAATATTACAACTTTTGCTTACGTGAGTTTCGTAACTTAGTAGAGTCCGTGTCTTTCTTTGTTGAAATACATACGTATACTTTCCTGCTTGTAGCTGAAGCGAGAAGTGGTATAAAAAGGTGTTTTTGCACCAACTGGATATAACCATGTACAATTGTTTGGGGATTTGGACAGCTCTCTAAACTCACACAGGACAATGACCGACCTTGACTACCGACTATAAATAACTCGCAGCCTAATTGAACAATACCACGTTGGGGGTTGAAAATCCAAAACCCCTGCACCCCTCAGACTTCAAGGAAAACATTATCCTAAAAGGATACCACCAACAGCAAAGAAGTCCCGCCCATTTCGAAAGTGTTTCGTGTGCCGCAAGAAGGGAATTCGCGAATGTGGAGATGTACCTACCCTTGTGTGTTTATCCCTGTTTTGAGGTAAATCACTGCAGAACGAACATATTAAGGTAAGCGAATAAAGTATATAGACCTTACTAAAATGTTTCATAAAGGGAAAATTATAATAAGTTGAGTTGCATAAGGGATAAATAAGGGTTAAATGCTTAAACGCACAGGACGCCCATATCGCTCATCCGCCATTTTAAATGGACGTGATTTCACGTCGATATCCCTCAAGAGATTAAAAGACATTGGTCTCGGGGTGCTAAAGTAAATAATTAGCTCTGTTGTAGTTGGAGCATGTTGATTGACAACATTTAATAGCATTCTTTTTGTTTTTGTTTTTCTCAGATATGATTGGATCCATGCACGTTTTGAGGACATTGGTGAAGATCCACCGGTACGAAAAGGGTTTGCCCACAAGTAAGTACATGTAAGTTTGGTCGTTGGGTAATACCTGAGAGGACATGGTACTCATTACTTGTTTGTACAAGTTGCCATTGACCCTTGCGGGATTCACAGAATCGCATATCAATGACCATATACAAAACAATGTTACAACTGAATTTTGTACATCCCGATTCATTTTGTTTGTAACTGACCAATTGATGTTGTTTCAACCACTTCCAATATAATGCACACTATCCACTCTCAAAATTCTTTACTTTCTCTACTACATATAGTAAGTAGGGGAAGTACTGCAATGACCCAAAAATTCAATCTTAAGATTTGACAGAAAATATATGTTTTGAGGCCCCCTGATGTGAGTGTGCACATGTACATATGTGTAAGACTTTTCCCATTCCTCTTCAAGGATTCCTATAAAACAGACTCCAAATTATTGTTAACGAAATGTTGTACATTTACTGCACTGAACATTCCACAAGATTGTTATGCTTTAGCGAGTGAGGTGAAGTTTCATGGATTTATTTCAGGTAGTTGGTGAATGCGTTAAGATGTGATTCTGAAAGTTGGTTACTGATCCATGTTCCAAGGAGTGAATGGTTAGCATATTTTTCTGAAGTATGATCTCTTTTGCAGGTTTTGCTCTTCTTGTGAGAGACTCTATCTTCAGTCAAAGTTTGATCGACCATTTATAGACGAGAAGCTGGACATCAAAAATGAGAAAGGAGAGGTAAGAGCACCTGAGTCAAGGAAACTTAGTGTCAGATATTTTTAGTAGAGTAACTCTACAACTGAACATCTCTTAAATGAATAGAAACTACCAAACGCCAAGTATTCCAAATGTTATTGCAGCAAGGAATCCATCAAATTGTGAAAAGTATTTGTGTGTGGCACAGAGGAGCAATTTCATGAAACCACAATACTACTATTACTGGTGCTGCTAAATAAAGCAACTTGTGTTAAAACTCTGATATAAGGGAATCAGTTGTTCGACTCACTTATGGGCTGTTCCATTATATTTCTGACAGCAGGAGCCTTGCCTTTTGTGTGGGGGAGGGGGCTTTGCAAAATCTCTGATTGTGAGACTCAATGTTAAATTCTCAAACAAAATTCAAAGTGAAGATAATATTCTGGTGCTATTTATTCAATATTTTTAGAACTTAAATTTAATGTAATTTTCATCATATTTTGTGTTTTTTTCTGAAAAGTGCCATTTTAAATGGAATATAAATTATGGCATATTGTTCAGCATTTCATTTCAAAACAATGTTAGCTAACATTTTAATTGTATGTTCAACGAACAGCTGTAGTAAAAGAAAGAACATGAAACCCGCTAGTGAAGGCCTGGACCTACTAACAATGTGCATTACGAAGTTTGAATACAAGTTTTTTACCTTAATGAGAAAACAAGAGAAAAGCAAATCAGCACTTAAGAAGTGAAATGAGTGATGTTGTTTTGTAAGATTTGAAGCTTTCATGGTGAGTGTTATGGATCAAGACTTCACGGTTGATCACCTTTGTTGTTTTGACGCAACGCACTGAAACGACTTGAAGAGGCAATGCTTCACCAGACTACTTGCGCTAGGTAAACCCCAAAAGTGCTTATAAAAACATACCCTCAGAATGCAGTTGTAAAATAAATTACATCATGCTGTACTAATTTCAATCATTTAATACTAAACACATAAATGCTTAAGGTCAATATGTTTTCATATTTGACCAAAATCACCTAATCCGAACAGGGTTCAGTCCCAGTTAGCTTGGATTAGTGCAACTTCCCCAATACAGGAGTGGAACTTATTGTTTTGTAAAACGAATTGTTTAGTTGTTATAGGATGTTCTTATTGAAGAATAAGTAGATAAGCAAATGACTATTAACACTTAATTCTCTGGTAACATTTGGGTTCATCACAGTAATTGTGTTGTCAGGTGTTGTATGGAGTGGTTCACATGAAAGGCGAGGATTATCGTGTGGGATCGTCAGTGTTTCTTCATCCAGGCACTTTCAAGTTCAAGACAACAGGTGCAGTGTTCAGCAAGGACAGGCGAAAGGACGTGAAGGTAAACCAACTGCAACTTAGCCTAGTTTTCTCTCGGCCACTTTTCACCTTTTCAGTAATTGCTTAGTAAAGTGTTGATGTTCTCTGACACATCAAGAAGTAAGCTGTCATTCACAACTGCACAAGCCCCTGAGAGTGTCTGCTAGATGTACCAGGTTTTGGGTAACAGAGAACTCACATAACTGGCCTCCTTATAGGTTATTACTTTCTCTATTTCATATGGTACATAAGTTGGGGAACTATAGTATTTGACCCAAAAATTTCTATGTTGAGATTTTACTGCAAATATGTGTTTTGAGACCCCTGAATTAAAAAAAGAAAGTATTTTTAGAAAAAGATGTGTATGGTGGCATGCATGGGTGAGTGGGTGTCAAAATGAAAAGCCAGTTAAAAATCAAAGAGTTGATATTTTGTGCGTGCGTGCCCTTTATTTACATGGAAATGGGCCCTAATGACCTAGTTGTCAACCCCTTAAAGACCACTCACTCACTCACTTCACATGGAAAACTTTCAAAAACTTTGTTTTTATCTGACTCCTTGTTTTGAGTTTTGCTGTCCACACACGCGTGTGTGCATACAGAAATGCACATGTGCATGCATGCACACATGCATTCACACACAGGTTTGCTTGGAAACAAATCCAAGGCCATACACCTTCAACAGTGTCAGCCAAAGTAAATGCTAGTACATCGACACCAATCATAGCCAATGTAAGCAGCTCACACTTTAGCCCAGCCCATGCAGTTGCCGACCAATTGGAAGCCAGCTCTGCCCACCCATGCTAGGTGTAAAAAGCCTGTAAAACAAAAATGCTCTATGAGAGTTACTGCCATGCCACTGTACATGTTTCACATAGCTTCGGATGAAACATCTGGAAGGGGCTTTTCCAATACTCCATGGTACACAAGCCTGGATAATTTCTACAGGAAAAATTACTATTCAGTTTGGTTACATAATCATACCATCTGGAAATAAATAAAACCTTTAAAACTAAGAATCATTTGGAATTAACAGTGTGGGAAAATTTAAATATGTATTTAAATAGGCATGAATTTTGAAATGCATATGGCTCATGAATAGGAACAAAGTGTGTATTTGTACAGGTGGACGAGGACATATACCCGGAGTTCTACCGCAAATCATCAGACCATGTGAAGGGCTCTAACGTGGAGACTCCAGAACCATTCTGCATAGGTCATATTGTGTCACTATTCACAAAGACTGATGATGACTTAGTCCCAGCGTACGATATTTGGTTAAGGGTTGTGAAGTTGTACAGACCTGAAAACACTCATCGTGGTCCGTCGTTGAGTCAGCAAGCAGATCTCAACATGTTGTACTGGAGCGACGAAGGTGAGTACAGCTTGGCACTTGTCCTTTCATTTCATACAGACAGTATGTCAAAAGATTTGAAGAAAAAATGTTCATTTCATACAGACAGTATGTCAAAAGATTTGAAGAAAAAATGTGTAATTGTGAAAGAATATTGGATACCACCGAACACTTTGTCAGCTTATCTCAAGAATAAGGAGAAGATTTTAAGCACACTCAAGTGAAACTGTACAATCACTGTATTATGTACTTCAAGTTGCACTACTTCACTGCATTATCCTTAATGATAATAAAAAAAACAGGACTGCCTTCAAATATAAATTTTCTGTACTTTATAGCCTTAATAAGGAATGGATATATGTACCTGTGTGGCTAAACTATCAGTGTTAGATGTTGTTGTTGTTGTTTTCTAGTGCCTTGCCTCTGGCAATGAAGCCATTAGCATTCATGCTTTCCAATACTTTTGAACTGTAGTTTCTTCTGTTCTTAATGCTTCACAGGTCTTCAGTGTTAGATGTAACTTTTATAATTCACATTTTTGGACATTTCAAAGATTTTTCTTGTCCCTTCAGCTTGGAATTATCAAAGTTCCACTGTAGGTACAAGAAATGTGGGATGGATTTTGAAATCAGCCAAGATGTACTGTGGGAATGTGAAATATTCACTATACACTGATAGCTTGTTTAGGGTTCTTCTAGAAGTCTGAACACATGAAGCATGTGGTCTCACTATTGGACTTGAGAGATGACCCAGTATAAGACCTCTGGTGAGGCCGTTATCACTATTAGTGGTACCTACACATCTATGTTGTCACATGGTTGAAAGCTCTTTGAAAGATGCACAGTGTAGCAGAAATTATGTATCCAAGTGAACTAATGAGAAAATTCAAGATAATATTGGACATGTCAAGTTTTAGCCATTTAATATAACTTGTTAGCTAATGCTGGATTTCTGACAATGAAGTCATTAATCCTCTTGCTCTCCAATATTTAATATATTGATAGAGCAATAGCAATATAGTAACCGATTTTTAGAGAGCACCATATTTTTATGTTTTGGCGGTCACATCGCTCTCTCACAACCCCCAGAATGTCTGGAGGACCACACCTGTCGTTGGTTTACGGGTCTCACCGACCTGACAGGGAGAGTTATCAAAATAAATTCACCGACCATATCCTCTGATTACCAATGCCATGACAGGTCAGCATGTTAGGGGTTAAGATTTTATAGAGAAATTAGAGAAATGGAGAGGTTGGAAAAATAAAGACTCCCTAGCCCTCAGGAACCATAATAGCATCGAGGTCAGAAGAGAACAAGAGATGACCAAGGTAAGGTCAGATAGAAAAGTTACAGTGAGGAGCAAAACACCAGTAAGTGGAAGTAATGTTCTGCTCAGCTTGGGTACCTTGTGGTCGCTATTCACATATCCCCTAGACACCAGTAAGTGGAAGTAATGTTCTGCTCAGCTTGGGTACCTTGTGGTCGCTATTCACATATCCCCTAGACACCAGTAAGTGGAAGTAATGTTCTGCTCAGCTTGGGTACCTTGTGGTCACTATCCACATATCCCCTAGACACCAGTAAGTGGAAGTAATGTTCTGCTCAGCTTAGTTACCTTGTGGTCGCTATTCACATATCCCCTAGACACCAGTAAGTGGAAGTAATGTTCTGCTCAGCTTGGGTACCTTGTGGTCGCTATCCACATATCCCCTAGACACCAGTAAGTGGAAGTAATCTTCTGCTCAGCTTGGGTACCTTGTAGTCACTATCCACATACCCCCTAGACAACAGTAAATGGAAGTAATGTTCTGCTCAGCTTGGGTACCTTGTGGTCGCTATCCACATATCCCCTAGACACCAGTAAGTGGAAGTAATGTTCTGCTCAGCTTGGGTACCTTGTGGTCGCTATCCACATATCCCCTAGACACCAGTAAGTGGAAGTAATGTTCTGCTCAGCTTGGGTACCTTGTGGTTACTATCCACATATCCCCTAGACACCAGTAAGTGGAAGTAATGTTCTACTCAGCTTGGGTACCTTGTGGTCGCTATCCACATATCCCCTAGACACCAGTAAGTGGAAGTAATCTTCTGCTCAGCTTGGGTACCTTGTGGTCACTATTCACATATCCCCTAGACACCAGTAAGTGGAAGTAATGTTCTGCTCAGCTTGGGTACCTTGTGGTGCTATTCACATATCCCCTAGACACCAGTAAGTGGAAGTAATGTTCTGCTCAGCTTGGGTACCTTGTGGTCACTATTCACATATCTCCTAGACACCAGTAAGTGGAAGTAATGTTCTGCTCAGGTTGGTTACCTTGTGGTCGCTATTCACATATCCCCTAGACACCAGTAAGTGGAAGTAATGTTCTGCTCAGCTTGGGTACCTTGTGGTCACTATTCACATATCCCCTAGACACCAGTAAGTGGAAGTAATGTTCTGCTCAGCTTGGGTACCTTGTGGTCACTATCCACATATCCCCTAGACACCAGTAATTGGAAGTAATGTTCTGCTCAGCTTGGGTACCTTGTGGTCACTATTCACATATCCCCTAGACACCAGTAAGTGGAAGTAATGTTCTGCTCAGCTTGGTTACCTTGTGGTCACTATTCACATATCCCCTAGACACCAGTAAGTGGAAGTAATGTTCTGCTCAGCTTGGGTACCTTGTGGTCACTATTCACATATCCCCTAGACACCAGTAAGTGGAAGTAATGTTCTGCTCAGCTTGGTTACCTTGTGGTCACTATTCACATATCCCCTAGACACCAGTAAGTGGAAGTAATGTTCTGCTCAGCTTGGGTACCTTGTGGTCACTATTCACATATCCCCTAGACACCAGTAAGTGGAAGTAATGTTCTGCTCAGCTTGGGTACCTTGTGGTCACTATTCACATATCCCCTAGACACCAGTAAGTGGAAGTAATGTTCTGCTCAGCTTGGTTACCTTGTGGTCACTATTCACATATCCCCTAGACACCAGTAAGTGGAAGTAATGTTCTGCTCAGCTTGGGTACCTTGTGGTCACTATCCACATATCCCCTAGACACCAGTAAGTGGAAGTAATGTTCTGCTCAGCTTGGTTACCTTGTGGTCGCCATTCACATATCCCCTAGACGGAGACCCTTGAGTAGATTTAATATAAGTAAATTTCCTGTGTAATGTGAATATCAAGGTCATATTTTGTAAATGGCAGTATCCGATCCAAAGCTATTTGACAGAAGAAAACATGGCCGATATTGATTGTAAGAGAAAGTTAAAGTTGTTAACAAAGGAACAGTGGTTGTTACTCATGTAACTAGGACAAGTAAATAGGAGACCAGACACTATTAATTAAAACTTTGTGTAAGATAGATGTGTATTTGAGCAATTACGCTAGGATAACAGGTTAGGTATCTGCAATCCGCATTGCCAAGAGATATTCGGTAAAGAATCATGCAATAGTACTTTCCATACGCGATTGTACCTAAAATGTTGAATAATGTTTACAAGAGATGCTTATTGAGTTCTGCATACCTAAGAATCACAAAAAATATCCAACAATGTTAAACGGAATAGCCTCAGAAATTTAACAGAATTATATTTGTGAAGAGCGAAGTGATTTGTTATAATATTGTTAAAAAACTAAACCCCCAGTGCAATGGCCCATGAAGGGCCAAAGCTTACCGCTTGGCTGTTGCGTTCTCCACCTCTGTGCACTACAGGCATCATGAGAGGGGTGCACTATTGGAGGGTGGGACATAGTCAGCACCCCGAGCCCTCCTGACCAGTTATGCGACCTTCACGACCTGGAGTTGCTACTTCATCAAGTAGCACTTCAATTGGCCCTTCCAGGCCTAACGAGGCTGAGTGCACCCTGTGATAATATTGTTGCTTCATTATAAAGTTAATTATGACAGAAATCTGAGTATTCATTGAAAATATATGTCTTTGCCATCTTTATCCACTACCCCATATGATCTTGAAGTAAGGAACTCATTGCTGCCCCGCCTTTAATTAAAACAAAAATGACACAGCTTTTTTTTTTTTTTTTTTTTTTTTATTTTTTTTTTTTGGACTGGCCCCACCTCCGCCAGCCCAGGTGACGATCATCCGAAAGGGATATACATCGCCTCCCCTACCATGCACTACGTCTACTCTACGAGGATGGAAGGGAAAGTCGGGTGCTGTTATGTCAGGTACCGCCGAAGCAAACCTGATGTTAGTGGGTAACTCTAAAAAGGCACCTGCATACAAGAGAGTATGCAGGCAGAGTGGGGTTAGGTACAGGTCTTGGCACTAGGCCCAGGCCTGGAACCTAAGTGTTAGTAGAGGGTTATCATGCTGAGGGCAGGAATTGGGATAAGGTGCCGTGCTAAGAAAAATTGAGGTGTACGTACCTGAGTCGTGGCTGCAGCCGGAGAGGGAGCTGCTTGGAACTGGCACAGCATGCGCTGCCTGTCCTGGAACATATATACAATAGATATTGATTAGTATTATGTACAGGATGAATAGATATATTTTTATTTGTTTATTTTATTTATATATATATATATTTTTTTTTTATTTTTTTTTTTATAATTGAATGGGGAAGGGGAGAAAAAGAGGAGTTGCAGAGTTGGGTCTTTGTCATATTCGTGGTCCTACTGCGTGGCCGAGTGTCGACATAAGTGGGGTTGCCCTGTGACCCCTGTCCGCCCCGGCAGGGGAGATCATCCATTCGGGGACAGCTGTACATATTGCAAGGGATAAAGCATTCTTTAAGTGGGCAGTTTGTTGTGATGGAAGTGGGCAGTTTGTTGTGATGGAATGTCTTTTGTTTGCAGAGGTTACAGTTAATATGGAGAAAGTGGCTGGGAAGTGCTCTATTGTGTACAGCGAGAATGTAGACGTTCCCATCTCGGAGTGGTCGGCCCAAGGTCCTAATAGGTTCTACTTCACACAAGCGTACAACGCTGCAAAACAAGTGTTTGAGGAACCACCTTCTCGGGCAACACTCATAGGTCTCCAGGGCAAGGTATGTCTCTATGTTTATTATACAGGGGTTGTGCATGTTACCACCTTCTCGGACAACACTCATAGGTCTCCAGGGCAAGGTATGTCTCTATGTTTATTATACAGGGGTTGTACATGTTACCACCTTCTTGGGCAACACTCATAGGTCTCCAGGGCAAGGTATGTCTCTATGTTTATTATACAGGGGTTGTACATGTTACCACCTTCTTGGACAACACTCATAGGTCTCCAGGGCAAGGTACGTCTCTATGTTTATTATACAGGGGTTGTACATGTTACCACCTTCTCGGGCAACACTCATAGGTCTCCAGGGCAAGGTATGTCTCTATGTTTATTATACAGGGGTTGTACATGTTACCACCTTCTTGGACAACACTCATAGGTCTCCAGGGCAAGGTACGTCTCTATGTTTATTATACAGGGGTTGTACATGTTACCACCTTCTCGGACAACACTCATAGGTCTCCTGGGCAAGGTATGTCTCTATGTTTATTATACAGGGGTTGTGCATGTTACCACCTTCTTGGGCAACACTCATAGGTTGCTGGGCAAGGTATGTCTCTATGTTTATTATACAGGGGTTGTACATGTTACCACCTTCTTGGACAACACTCATAAGTCTCCAGGGCAAGGTACGTCTCTACATTTATTATACAGGGGTTGTACATGTCACCACCTTCTTGGACAACACTCATAGGTCTCCAGGGCAAGGTATGTCTCTATGTTTATTATACAGGGGTTGTACATGTTACCACCTTCTCGGACAACACTCATAGGTCTCCAGGGCAAGGTACGTCTCTATGTTTATTATATAGGGGTTGTACATGTTACCACCTTCTTGGACAACACTCATAAGTCTCCAGGGCAAGGTACGTCTCTACATTTATTATACAGGGGTTGTACATGTCACCACCTTCTTGGACAACACTCATAGGTCTCCAGGGCAAGGTATGTCTCTATGTTTATTATACAGGGGTTGTACATGTTACCACCTTCTTGGACAACACTCATAAGTCTCCAGGGCAAGGTACGTCTCTACATTTATTATACAGGGGTTGTACATGTCACCACCTTCTTGGACAACACTCATAGGTCTCCAGGGCAAGGTATGTCTCTATGTTTATTATACAGGGGTTGTACATGTTACCACCTTCTCGGACAACACTCATAGGTCTCCAGGGCAAGGTACGTCTCTATGTTTATTATACAGGGGTTGTACATGTTACCACCTTCTTGGGCAACACTCATAGGTCTCCAGGGCAAGGTACGTCTCTATGTTTATTATACAGGGGTTGTGCATGTTACCACCTTCTTGGGCAACACTCATAGGTCTCCAGGGCAAGGTACGTCTCAATGTTTATTATACAGGTGTTGTACATGTTACCACCTTCTTGGGCAACACTCATAGGTCTCCAGGGCAAGGTATGTCTCTATGTTTATTATACAGGGGTTGTACATGTTACCACCTTCTTGGGCAACACTCATAGGTCTCCAGGGCAAGGTATGTCTCTACGTTTATTATACAGGGGTTGTACATGTTACCACCTTCTTGGGCAACACTCATAGGTCTCCTGGGCAAGGTATGTCTCTAAGTTTATTATACAGGGGTTGTACATGTTACCACCTTCTTGGGCAACACTCATAGGTCTCCTGGGCAAGGTATGTCTCTATGTTTATTATACACGGGTTGTTACCACCTTCTTGGACAACACTCATAGGTCTCCAGGGCAAGGTACGTCTATGTTTATTATACAGGGGTTGTTACCACCTTCTTGGGCAACACTCATAGGTCTCCTGGGCAAGGTATGTCTCTATGTTTATTATACAGGGGTTGTTACCACCTTCTTGGGCAACACTCATAGGTCTCCAGGGCAAGGTATGTCTCTATGTTTATTATACACGGGTTGTTACCACCTTCTTGGGCAACACTCATAGGTCTCCAGGGCAAGGTATGTCTCTACGTTTATTATACAGGGGTTGTACATGTTACCACCTTCTTGGGCAACACTCATAGGTCTCCTGGGCAAGGTATGTCTCTACGTTTATTATACAGGGGTTGTACATGTTACCACCTTCTTGGGCAACACTCATAGGTCTCCTGGGCAAGGTATGTCTCTATGTTTATTATACACGGGTTGTTACCACCTTCTTGGACAACACTCATAGGTCTCCAGGGCAAGGTACGTCTCTATGTTTATTATACAGGGGTTGTTACCACCTTCTTGGGCAACACTCATAGGTCTCCTGGGCAAGGTATGTCTCTATGTTTATTATACAGGGGTTGTTACCACCTTCTTGGGCAACACTCATAGGTCTCCAGGGCAAGGTATGTCTCTATGTTTATTATACACGGGTTGTTACCACCTTCTTGGGCAACACTCATAGGTCTCCAGGGCAAGGTATGTCTCTATGTTTATTATACACGGGTTGTTACCACCTTCTTGGACAACACTCATAGGTCTCCAGGGCAAGGTATGTCTCTATGTTTATTATACACGGGTTGTTACCACCTTCTTGGGCAACACTTATAGGTCTCCAGGGCAAGGTATGTCTCTATGTTTATTATACAGGGGTTGTTACCACCTTCTTGGGCAACACTCATAGGTCTCCAGGGCAAGGTACGTCTCTATGTTTATTATACAGGGGTTGTACATGTTACCACCTTCTTGGGCAACACTCATAGGTCTCCAGGGCAAGGTATGTCTCTATGTTTATTATACACGGGTTGTTACCACCTTCTTGGGCAACACTCATAGGTCTCCATATGTCTCTACGTTTATTATACAGGGGTTGTACATGTTACCACCTTCTTGGGCAACACTCATAGGTCTCCAGGGCAAGGTATGTCTCTATGTTTATTATACAGGGGTTGTACATGTTGCCACCTTCTTGGACAACACTCATAGGTCTCCAGGGCAAGGTATGTCTCTATGTTTATTATACAGGGGTTGTACATGTTACCACCTTCTTGGGCAACACTCATAGGTCTCCAGGGCAAGGTATGTCTCTATGTTTATTATACAGGGGTTGTACATGTTGCCACCTTCTTGGACAACACTCATAGGCCTCCAGGGCATGGTATGTCTCTATGTTTATTATACAGGGGTTGTACATGTTACCACCTTCTTGGGCAACACTCATAGGTCTCCAGGGCAAGGTATGTCTCTATGTTTATTATACAGGGGTTGTACATGTTACCACCTTCTTGGGCAACACTCATAGGTCTCCAGGGCAAGGTATGTCTCTACGTTTATTATACAGGGGTTGTACATGTTACCACCTTCTCGGGCAACACTCATAGGTCTCCAGGGCAAGGTATGTCTCTATGTTTATTATACAGGGGTTGTACATGTTACCACCTTCTTGGACAACACTCATAAGTCTCCAGGGCAAGGTACGTCTCTATGTTTATTATACAGGGGTTGTACATGTTACCACCTTCTCGGCCAACACTCATAGGTCTCCAGGGCAAGGTATGTCTCTATGTTTATTATACAGGGGTTGTACATGTTGCTACCTTCTTGGACAACACTCATAGGTCTCCAGGGCAAGGTACGTCTCTATGTTTATTATACAGGGGTTGTACATGTTACCACCTTCTCGGCCAACACTCATAGGTCTCCAGGGCAAGGTACGTCTCTATGTTTATTATACAGGGGTTGTACATGTTACCACCTTCTTGGACAACACTCATATATTTCAGTTTCTTTCACTCAATTCTCTCATATGGAATAACTATATGGGGTAATGCTACAGGTTGGGAGAGAATCTTTAAAATCCAAAAAAAAGTTATACGCATACTGACCCACTCAAGTTATAGAGTTTCTTGCAGGCCACTATTCAAAACATTAGAAATCCTGACACAACCCAGTCTATATATGTACAATCTAATTATACACGTGCACAATAACCATGACAGATATATAGCAAATCAGCACCAGCATGAACACAACACAAGGCGAAAAGGAGAAATGAAATACCCAGCGCATAGGCTTGCACTCTATGAAAAAAGTCCACAATATATGGGGTGTAAAATACACAATAAATTGCCACAAAGGATTAGGAAAATCCCAAATCCAAACCTCTTTAAAAAAACAGTCAAGAGTTTGTTTGCCAGCAAGGCATACTACTCTGTTACAGAATACATGGAAGATGTACTGTGACCTCAATTTTAGGTGTCTTAACAAATCATTACTGTACATTTTTCTCTTTTACCTTTCTTTTATATTTCTATACTCATGTTTGTAAATATTGTAGACTTATTTTAATCCTTAAAGTTGTAACTATAGTGTATTGACGAGTCACCAATTTACGAGCACCTGCTCACCCATGTAAGTGTAATGTGACGAATAAAGTATAAGTCTCCAGGGCAAGGTACGTCTCTATGTTTATTATACAGGGGTTGTACATGTCACCACCTTCTCGGACAACACTCATAGGTCTCCAGGGCAAGGTACGTCTCTACGTTTATTATACAGGGGTTGTACATGTTACCACCTTCTTGGGCAACACTCATAGGTCTCCAGGGCAAGGTATGTCTCTATGTTTATTATACAGGGGTTGTACATGTTACCACCTTCTTGGGCAACACTCATAGGTCTCCAGGGCAAGGTATGTCTCTACGTTTATTATACAGGGGTTGTACATGTTACCACCTTCTTGGGCAACACTCATAGGTCTCCAGGGCAAGGTATGTCTCTACGTTTATTATACAGGGGTTGTACATGTTACCACCTTCTTGGGCAACACTCATAGGTCTCCAGGGCAAGGTATGTCTCTATGTTTATTATACAGGGGTTGTACATGTTACCACCTTCTTGGGCAACACTCATAGGTCTCCAGGGCAAGGTATGTCTCTATGTTTATTATACAGGGGTTGTACATGTTACCACCTTCTTGGGCAACACTCATAGGTCTCCAGGGCAAGGTATGTCTCTATGTTTATTATACAGGGGTTGTACATGTTACCACCTTCTTGGGCAACACTCATAGGTCTCCAGGGCAAGGTATGTCTCTACGTTTATTATACAGGGGTTGTACATGTTACCACCTTCTTGGACAACACTCATAGGTCTCCAGGGCAAGGTACGTCTCTATGTTTATTATACAGGGGTTGTACATGTTACCACCTTCTTGGGCAACACTCATAGGCCTCCAGGGCAAGGTATGTCTCTATGTTTATTATACAGGGGTTGTACATGTTACCACCTTCTTGGGCAACACTCATAGGTCTCCAGGGCAAGGTACGTCTCTATATTTATTATACAGGGGTTGTACATGTTACCACCTTCTTGGGCAACACTCATAGGTCTCCAGGGCAAGGTGCGTCTCTATGTTTATTATACAGGGGTTGTACATGTTACCACCTTCTTGGACAACACTCATAGATCTCCAGGGCAAGGTATGTCTCTATGTTTATTATACAGGGGTTGTACATGTTACCACCTTCTCGGACAACACTCATAGATCTCCAGGGCAAGGTACGTCTCTATGTTTATTATACAGGGGTTGTACATGTTACCACCTTCTCGGACAACACTCATAGGTCTCCTGGGCAAGGTATGTCTCTATGTTTATTATACAGGGGTTGTACATGTTACCACCTTCTTGGGCAACACTCATAGGTCTCCAGGGCAAGGTATGTCTCTATGTTTATTATACAGGGGTTGTACATGTTACCACCTTCTTGGACAGCACTCATAGGTCTCCAGGGCAAGGTACGTCTCTATGTTTATTATACAGGGGTTGTACATGTTACCACCTTCTTGGGCAACACTCATAGGTCTCCAGGGCAAGGTATGTCTCTATGTTTATTATACAGGGGTTGTACATGTTACCACCTTCTCGGACAACACTCATAGGTCTCCTGGGCAAGGGACGTCTGTACATTTACTATACAGGGGTTGCACATGCTAGGATGAGAGGTTAGAGTTTCTCCTACTTATAAAACTGTCACAAAATTACAAAATCCGTCCAGTTACTTTACTATCATTATTATGTTCTAAACTTTTGTCACAAACAGTTTTGTTGTACTGATGTTAACTCAGTCTACAGTTTTCTCATGTTATCACAACTTACAAATTTTACATGTAGTAACCTTGCCTGGACCTTTCTCTGTCTTTCTTCACTTTCTCAGTCTCTCATACAGTAACAACGATGATGCAGTCACTAAACGCTTGTGAAATCTTCTTTACAGTGCACATGCACAGCTGACACAATGACTGACTTGTAACTCTCCTGCCTCCTGGCCTCCTTATGTAATGGGGATGATGTCACACAGAACTTTCGTGAGCTCTTTCAAACATGCAGACAGTGATGTAACCAGATCCTTCTCGAGGGCACCGAAGAAAAGTCCTTTTTGTGTGACTGCCTTGATTGATAGGTGTTTGCGTGCATGAGGGAGCTTGTCCTGTGCCTTTGTTTGCTTGCTGGCCCAGCATGTGGCATGAAGCAGCTTACTCTGCCTCCACATGGAACATCACAGACACAGGAGAAATGGCTGTCTGTCACTACACACATGCAGAGCCCATTTTCTAAAACTTCTTTTTTGCTTTCTCTAGTACATATAGTAAGTAGGGGAGTTACTGTATACGACCCAAAATGTTGATTTCGAGATTTCACCAGAAATATTTGTTTTGAGGACACCTGGATCCAAAAAACAAAAAAAGAACAATAGGAGTTTTATTAGCCTCTTGAGGGATATCGACGTGAAATCACGTCCATTTAAAATGGCGGATGAGCGATATGGGCGTCCTGTGCGTTTAAGCATTTAACCCTTATTTATCCCTTATGCAACTCAACTTATTATAATTTTCCCTTTATGAAACATTTTAGTAAGGTCTATATACTTTATTCGCTTACCTTAATATGTTCGTTCTGCAGTGATTTACCTCAAAACAGGGATAAACACACAAGGGTAGGTACATCTCCACATTCGCGAATTCCCTTCTTGCGGCACACGAAACACTTTCGAAATGGGCGGGACTTCTTTGCTGTTGGTGGTATCCTTTTAGGATAATGTTTTCCTTGAAGTCTGAGGGGTGCAGGGGTTTTGGATTTTCAACCCCCAACGTGGTATTGTTCAATTAGGCTGCGAGTTATTTATAGTCGGTAGTCAAGGTCGGTCATTGTCCTGTGTGGGTTTAGAGAGCTGTCCAAATCCCCAAACAATTGTATATGGTTATATCCAGTTGGTGCAAAAACACCTTTTTATACCACTTCTCCCTTCAGCTACAAGCAGGAAAGTATACGTATGTATTTCAACAAAGAAAGACACGGACTCTACTCAGTTACGAAACTCGCGTAAGCAAAAGTTGTAATGTTGATCTATTCTGGTGACTCAATAAGCCACGCATGCAGTAGCGATTTATTTCACAGGATGCTGACGCATTAGCCACACATACAATGGGTGTTTCTTTACTGAATCTTTCCGAGAACTAATATTAGATGCGTTCGAAAGAGCAAAGTTGACTTTTCACCACAGTGAAGCAAAATTGTGCCATTTCAACGTTTTGTAAATACAACTCAACTTTGCTGATGACGTACATTTATACAGCAAATAACGAGTTTTATACCAGTTTTTGTTTCATTAAAATAACTTAATATTTACACAAAATACAGCTGTGTATATACGAAGCGCATTTAAGAATTTAAATGCTAGCAGTTCTCGGCTCGCAGACATTTAAATGGCCATCGCTCAAGAGGTTAAAATATCTATATGTGTGTGGCATAATTCAGAAACAAAAGTGGGTGAAAATGTGAAATTGGTATTTAATTTGAATATCTTTCAACAATGCAACATGAAGATTTTAAAAAAGTTGCTTTACATGAAAAATATTGGTTTTCCCAAAAATGGCTTTAACAATTTTGATTAAAATACTATAAGTTTAAGATATTTTTATGGCAAATGAAATGTATATTTTGAATTTTCTGGCTATAGCCTATGTAGTCCTGTTTACTCTTGATTACTTTTGTAGAAGTGGTAAACTGTAAGAGATAGACCAAATCTTACTATACAAAAAATGTATATCTCGCTAAAACACACAATTTAAATCGAAATGCATTTTTTTGTGTGGTGGACCATTGCAGAGATAATCTTTGTTATTTGTGTGAGTTTTACAATACTTATACTTTCCACAAATGGAAGATAGTTATGAATTTTTTTTATCTCTTAGCCATGCAAAGAGAACAAAATTTAAAGCTTTAAAATATTAGACTATCGCTCAAAGTCTACTGTATTCTAATAATCCCCTTGCAGCTACAAGGAAATAAACAATAAGATAATTTGTACAAATGTTTATCTCAACTAACATGAAGATATAGGAATAAGAGTTTGTAAGAATGGTTAGTACAAGAGTAGAGAAAGTAATGTGAGTGTAACATCAGATTTTTCTCTTTTTGGATTGAGGGAGTCTAAAGATGTGTGTGCAGTTAAATGTTAGTGTTGAGTCTAAAATAAGAACAAATTAGAAAGTAAACTGTTGCTTTGCTGTAATAGCTTCAAGTTTTCCTTAATTAACTCTGTTTTGAAATGTAGTAACATGGCCAAGGGACTTGTTTGTAGCTCATCTCCTGTCTGTGTTTTTCAGGGAAAAGGTAAAGGAAAAGGCAAGGGAAAACGAAGTGAGGATGAAGAGAAGAAAAAGAAGTTACTAGAAACTAAAAGTGAAAGTTGGCCACACATAAGTCAAAGATTAAAATCCTTGGATGTGTTTGCAGGATGTGGAGGTGAGTTTGAATATTGTTGGTGGTGTGGGTCTAACAAGGATGCAGGTACGCTACCACTATGCTCATCTCTGTGGTTCCCACAAAGTAACCTTTCACGCCTTATTTATAAGGATGGCTGGTGAGATCAAAATGATGCATACGTCAGTATTTTATTTTGCAAAATCTAGTGAGCTTATTGTCTTATAGGACGTGTGGTACGGAAGTTAAACTCTGTATTTTTACTTTCTCTACTGGTAAGTAGAAGGAAGTATTGTACTCCACCCAAAAATTTGATGTTAAGATTTCACCGGAAATATGTTTTGAGAACCCGTGAACCCCCCAAAAAAAAGCATTTTTAGAAAAAGGTGTGTCTGTCAGTCTGTGGACAGCACAACTGAAAAACGAAAAGTAGGTTAAAAACCAAAGTTGGTATTTAACTTCAATGTCTTTCAAGGATGCAAAACAAAGATTTTGAAGAAACTAGCCCCACCCTAAACTACCCTTTACATGGAAAATTTTTCGAAAATTTTGATTTTCTTGAAAATGGCTCTAATGATTTTGATTAAAATGTCATATGTTTGAGATATTTTTATGACATAAAATGTATATCTTGAATTTTCTGGATATGGCCACTATAGTCGTATTTACTCTGGACGACTTTAACATAACTGTAAACCGTTAGAGATGGATCAAATCTTCATGTACAAAAATGTAGACCTCACTAAAACACAATTTCTATCTGAATATTTTTTTTTTTTTTTTTTGTAGAGTGAACTATTTTGGAGATATTCCTTGTTATTTCTGTCAGTTTCAAAAAACGTTAAAACTTTGGTGAAATGGAACATTATTTATTTTTTTATATGTTAAGTGTTCATAGAGAATGGAATCTCAAGGCTTTAAAAGATCTGACTGTCACTCAAAGCCTACTGTATTCCAATATTCCCCTTGTACCTATAAGGAAATAAGGAATAAGATAATTTGTACAAATGTTTATCTCAACTAACACGTAGAAGATATATGTTTGAGAATTTGTAAGAATGGTTAGTACAAGAGTAGAGAGGGGTTTCAGAGCAGGAAGAGTGTCAAGCTTGAGAGGTGCTGGGAGTTTAACACAAGTGTGGTGCCTATGATGGCATACATCAAGGAAAAATATACCAAATTATGAATGAGTTTGATATAGCTAATGAGCTCATAAACCCCATCTGGGCTGCAGAACACTGATATACAACAGTGTTCAATGTAAGGTTCTAATGAGCTCATAAACCCCATCTGGGCTGCAGAACACTGATATACAACAGTGTTCATGTAGGGTTCTAATGAGCTAATAAACACCATCTGGGCTGCAGAACACTGATATACAACAGTGCTCTTGTAGGGTTCTAATGAGCTAATAAACCCCATCTGGGCTGCAGAACACTGATATACAACAGTGTTCATGTAGGGTTCTAATGAGCTAATAAACACCATCTGGGCTGCAGAACACTGATATACAACAGTGTTCATGTAGGGTTCTAATGAGCTAATAAACCTCATCTGGGCTGCAGAACACTGATATACAACAGTGCTCTTGTAGGGTTCTCGGAGGGTCTGTACCAAGCAGGAGTTGCTGAAAGTTGTTGTGACATGTCATCTAGGCTGTGCTGTGAGTTGTGAAACACTGTGTGCTTGTAGGGTCTGCACCAAGCAGGAGTTGCTGAAAGTTGTTGTGACATGCCATCTAGGCTGTGCTGTGTGTTGTGAAACACTGTGTGCTTGTAGGGTCTGCACCAAGTAGGAGTTGCTGAAAGTTGTTGTGACATGTCATCTAGGCTGTGCTGTGAGTTGTGAAACACTGTGTGCTTGTAGGGTTCTCGGAGGGTCTGTACCAAGCAGGAGTTGCTGAAAGTTGTTGTGACATGTCATCTAGGCTGTGCTGTGAGTTGTGAAACACTGTGTGCTTGTAGGGTCTGCACCAAGTAGGAGTTGCTGAAAGTTGTTGTGACATGTCATCTAGGCTGTGCTGTGAGTTGTGAAACACTGTGTGCTTGTAGGGTTCTCGGAGGGTCTGCACCAAGCAGGAGTTGCTGAAAGTTGTTGTACCATGCCATCTAGGCTGTGCTGTGAGTTGTGAAACACTGTGTGCATGTAGGGTCTGCACCAAGCAGGAGTTGCTGAAAGTTGTTGTGACATGTCATCTAGGCTGTGCTGTGAGTTGTGAAACACTGTGTGCTTGTAGGGTCTGCACCAAGCAGGAGTTGCTGAAAGTTGTTGTGACATGTCATCTAGGCTGTGCTGTGAGTTGTGAAACACTGTGTGCATGTAGGGTCTGCACCAAGCAGGAGTTGCTGAAAGTTGTTGTGACATGTCATCTAGGCTGTGCTGTGAGTTGTGAAACACTGTGTGCTTGTAGGGTCTGCACCAAGCAGGAGTTGCTGAAAGTTGTTGTGACATGCCATCTAGGCTGTGCTGTGAGTTGTGAAACACTGTGTGCTTGTAGGGTCTGCACCAAGTAGGAGTTGCTGAAAGTTGTTGTGACATGCCATCTAGGCTGTGCTGTGAGTTGTGAAACACTGTGTGCTTGTAGGGTCTGTACCAAGTAGGAGTTGCTGAAAGTTGTTGTGACATGCCATCTAGGCTGTGCTGTGAGTTGTGAAACACTGTGTGCTTGTAGGGTCTGCACCAAGCAGGAGTTGCTGAAAGTTGTTGTGACATGCCATCTAGGCTGTGCTGTGAGTTGTGAAACACTGTGTGCTTGTAGGGTTCTCGGAGGGTCTGCACCAAGCAGGAGTTGCTGAAAGTTGTTGGGCTATCGAGAAAGAAGAAGCTGCAGCACATGCATTCCGCCTTAACAATCCTGACTGTATAGTCTTTACTGAAGATTGCAACGTTCTTCTCAAAATGGTGATGAATGTGAGTATTCATCTGCACGTTATCTGTTTAAAATAGTAGTCTAATCAGTGATTCAATTAAAATTCTTACTGTGTTCTATTCTATTAAAAGGCTGCAATACAGGAATAGAATTAACTGTAACAAGTAAATAAAACATAGGGTCATTCAAAAAGTGCACCAATTTTGTTACATCAAATTATGAACGTTAATTTCTCAAATCAAATGAACAAAATTCATAAATATGTTGGTCACATCTTTCAATTTGAGTTATGATGAATGATGTCAGACATATGACCTCTACTGTGCTGGCATGGGAAAGCTCTGTCCGTGAAATTCACTATAATTGCCTGACACATTTCCATGGATTTCACAGACTTGCAAAATTTCCTCTTTTAAGTCATGAATGTTACACATTTATTGACATTTACCAATGATTTAAGAAAAAAGTCACATGACCTTGGGGGACATTGATGGTCAGCATTATGTGAAACGAGGCGATGAAGGAACCACTCTTGGTCAGCAGCATCCCCCAGAACTTCTGAAGTGAGGTCACATTATTGCATGGTATCAGTTTCCATTAAAAGCCGTCATCTTGGAAACTAATGTGATGATCCACTTTCAGCTGCTGCATTCACTGAATTTTGTAAGGCTGGTGATGGAGATCATGGAGAATTGTCTGCCTAATTCTTGGGAACGGTGAAGAACTGATTTCATTGGCCTAACAACCACAGCAATGTTTGCTCAGATCGACCACTACAGTAAATTTTCACTGTTGTACCCATTTCATAAGTCTGCAAACATTTATACATTTGCTACTTCATTTCATGTGGTCACCTGACAGTTGCATAAGTTTGTCCATTCTGATAGAAAGTTTTCATAATTACCAACTGTAAACTGCTCCACGGGTAGACACAGATTGTAGAAATGCAAGAAATTCACACTAAAGTGACAGTGGCAATGTTTGTGCATATAGCAACTATACAAAACAATATTGGCAAGTGGTGGACAAAAGTTTACCGAATATGCAAAACCGGTGCACTTTTATGGTCAGTTGGTGATAGGAATATCAGGGATCTTATCAGCAGTCAATAAACAAACTAATTGCATATGTTTACATAGTTACCGAATTGTGTAATTTGCCTGTATACTCTGTTCATCTAGAGATTAGAGGAGACGTAAACAAAACCACGTGCATTTTGATCTCAGCTCGCCCTCTTGACGCTTTCGCCGTGTAAATAGTCCCTTGAAGAAATACTGTTACTAAGGTCTGAAATGTCACTTAATGTTTGCTAAAGCATAAAATAAATGTACTAAGCATAGTTAAAGTGTAAGAATACACAGTTAAGTGAATCTGCAACCAGCCTATTTCATTCTGTGTGTACATTATTCAGTATGAAAGTAACATGGCGGAACAAGTAAGTTGTGAAACACAAGCGCGGCAAACTGTTACAAAGTGGTGAAAAGACAACAATATTGAACGTGTTTAACAAATTCTGCAAGAAATATCCCGAACTTGCTATCGAAGACATGATGAAATTAACATCCGAGTTTACCGGTGTGTCATTTGCAAGTATTTACAGCACACGCAAAGAAAAGTCGCCAGTTGGTGAAGATCCCAGCAAAAAGCGACCACGTACCAGATAAATGGTGGATGTAGTTTGCAACGAATTTGTGGGATCTGCAATCCGTCGAAAAGTTCACCAGTTCTTTGTTAACAATGAACCCCCATCTTAAACAAAGTGCTGTTGGCAGTTAACTCTGATCCCGGTCTTCCAGATTTAAAACGAACTTCCCTCCACAAGCTGCTTCTGGAGATTGGTTTCGATATTATGAGCAGGAAATGAAAAAGTGTTATTGTGGACAGAGATGATGTAAGTAGCAGTTAATTTCCATGTGCTACATGTTATTTGTATCAAATAAATATATCCTTTTAGTAGTGTAAAATGCATATTATACCTACACGTAGCGGTAGGTAACTGTGTTGCGTCATTGCGAATGCACGTGGCCGCGGAGTGATACAAACCGGTGCTTTGTTTACATCTCCTCTAATCTCTTGATGAACAGAGTATAGACTGCATGGGAGTTGAGCTCTCTTTACGACTTTGCAGCCACATTTAAAATGCATGGACATGACAAAGCATTACATTCTATTGCAGTATTTACATTATGTTTACACCTATTGCATATGAAAGGGTAAAACTGCTACAGTAACTCATGTTACTTTTCAGGGAGAGGAAACGAATGAAAGAGGTCAGCGTTTGCCAAAGAAAGGAGAGGTGGAACTTATGTGTGGAGGACCTCCGTGCCAGGGATTTAGTGGCATGAACCGCTTTAACTCTCGACAATACTCACTCTTCAAGGTACACAATTACACTATTTTTACAAAAATATCTAATATTAAGCTCATTAAAGATTAGATTTCTTTTTAAGTTGGAATCGTAGCACTAAAAACATGTCAAAAAAAGGCAAGTTTTACCTGAATATGTTTTGAGGCTTGTTCATCATTATCCAGCTTATAGCATTTAGCAGTGGTGTTTGAATATGTTGGTTGTGATGTGATTGGTGCTTGTGTTATCAATTTCCTGCAAACGAGATATCCAATTTCAAGTTGCTTCATAGAAAATGGAGAAAAGTCAATTTCGTATTCACAAAAAGCATTATTTTTTATATGGTGAGACAATGAAGTAAACAGAAGAAATGCTGAAAAATTATTATGGGTACTCTGGCATGGTTGACAGAATTTTGATGTGACCGTTTGAGCATGAGAGGTGCTGAGTGCACAGGATGGCCGGTTGATGTCACAACAGAAGAAATGGTGAGCAAAATTGCAGATATTGTGATGGATGGCCAGTTTTAGACAGCCATGACCCTGTACATCCCAAATAAATGTGTGTGTAATATCCTGCATGAATATTTGGTATGAGAACGTTGTTGGCAAGATGGATGTTGCAACTGCTCACAGTTGGCAAGGGGAATTGTGTGTCCATTTGAACATTTTCCAGCGCTATCTAAATGAGTTTTTGTGGCAGTTGATGGAACCTGGATCCATTACTGTCTCCCTGAGTCAATCCAGGCGATGGTGCCCTTTGGCTCTAGAGAAAGTGAATACCTTTTCATCAGTAGGAGAAATCGTTGCAGCCATCTTTTGGGATTCCCAAGCCTCGATATCCATGCACTAGATTGAAAAGGGTAAAACGATCACAGATTGATATTGTGCCACAATACTAGAACAATTTCCCAAGGAACTGTTAATGAAAAAACCCCATCTGGTGAAGAAAAAGGACTGAACAAGGCCATAAACTGGCCTGGAAAAAAGTTAAAACAGGCAACTAATAAGTGAAGGTGATTGTAACATGTGAACATTTGGTATACAGAAGTACCTGTTAATTGAAGAATAAGATGGTTACTGACGACTTGGTATGCAATAGCCACATGCTTCACATTTACCAATTGTCTGCAAACTATGTCACTGACAATGAGGAATATGGTATTCCCTGCCGTGAACCTAACAGTTTCTGGGACAGCATGTTCTACTACATGTAGTAACTAGGGCAAGTATTGTATTCCACCCAAAAACAATGTCAAGATTTCACTAGAAATATGTTTTGAGGCCCGCTGAATCCAAAAAAAGCATTTTTAGGAAAAGGTCTGTGTGTGCATGCAAACAACATAACACAAAAATGAAAAGTCTATTAGAAACCAAAGTTGCTATTTCCCTTTCAGACCCAAGGGTATAGTTTTATGTATTTATTTGGTTCTTTTTATGTTTTACTATGGAAAAAATATACAATTGACAGAAATACAAGTAAAATATATGATGCTGTGTTCTTTATGACCCAGACATTTGTGTGGGCTGGGACTTATTACCTGCATGTAGTGCAGAGTGTGATATGTGTGGAAACTCAAACACGGGTGGGTGGGTATACATCTGGTTCTTGTTCTCTTATTGCAGCAGTTCGTTCACAGTGACTGAAATTGTCAAGGTTTTGCTGGTCTGTATATCTTCATTCTCATACTCCTTTTCTGATTCCCTAACTGCCATGTGGAAATGGAAGAGATGCAAAATATCCTTTTTATGGACTTGATTTTGTTGACAGTGCTGCCTGTATTGCACATGCTAAATCTGCTAAATGCAGAATTACCTTCAAAGTCCATTTTTTAGTTTTTATGAATGTGCTATAGGCTTCTATCAACTGATCTTACAGGTCAACACCGCCCATTGATTTATTGTAATTGAATACAATGGCAGAACATGAAACAGTTTTTTTTTCTGCAATATAATGCATTGTGTGACTCTCAATTGGTTCACAACCAATGCATGTAGAGGCAGATATCGTACAACCACTTTATCATCAGATCGGCAAAACTTCTATATCTCATTGTTTCATCAGATGAGAACCTGTTTCTCATTATAGTTCCTGTTGCTTTGTATCCCATCTCATTCCGTGTATTTAGTAATGGTAATGTAAAATATCTATCAAAAAAAAGTCTTGCGCCTTTGGGCAATGATTCTGAAAGTCTCAAAGCAACACTTGGGCCAATACCAAGATCTGACTGTCCTAATGAAGTTGATTTGCCTTGATAAATTTCAAAGTCCACTACAAGCCCTTTGCTTGTTGCAATGACAAAATTCTTAAGTCCAACTGGTCGTGGTTTATTTGGTGCGTACTGCCGAGGATTACATCTACCAGTAAATGGTATCATTTGTTCATCTACAGAGTTGTCTCCTGGAAGTCGCTCAAGTTTTAAGCAGATCTCCCTCACTGTGTCTATGACTGGCTGAACCTTCCATAACTCATCTGCTATCACTGGCAGTCGCTATTCACATTGCCGATGCTTCACACAACCTGTGATGATGTGCATGCCAAAAAGCTTCTTTATTTCTTGTGAGCTGGTGTCAATATTTTCTCCCTTTTTTGAAAGATGGTACATATTTGTGAACTGGGCTGCTACCTCAAAAATCTTATCAGGGAAATACTGCTCCAAGTAACTTAGTGGAGTTTTTACTTCACTTACAACCTGCAACAAAAGATTAAACCACAATTATTGGCATCTTCATATTATTATATGTCATTTCTGCTATCTGTAAAAGGTAAAAATTATATTTCCTATTGCAAATGTTAAATGTTGAGTTGATTAAAAGAACTCCTGAATGTGTCAGTATTTTCAGGGATAGAATTATAATTTGTATTTCCAGCATTTACCTGATTTATTTGAGTAAATGGTGCAACTACTTGGAAAAGGTCTTTTCCTCTACAGATGTTTCCTCTATTGCTGTTTTATTAGTTGAAACTGGAGTGGTAGCCAACATTTCATCACCACTGAATTCTTCCACATCTGAATTTTCAGCCAGTACTTTGAGGAATTCATCATACGGCAATGAGGGAATATCTGAAAAAATCACAAAAATATGCTAAAGGCATTTAAATAAGGTTTAGCCTTGGTTAAACGTCAGTAAATGGAAATCCACAAGCATAATCTAACATTAACCTAAAATTCTTAAAATGAACTGAGTCCAGGAGTAAGTACAAGTCGCCTGAGTTAACCCAGGCGGATGGTAAAGGGGCCACGGTACCTATCTGTTTAGTTCAGATTTACCCGTGTGGTTTAATAAGTGTTGTCTAATTTTACAAGCTTTGATGTTAATGTCGGTTGATGGTGCAGATTGGTTTCCTATGTTGTCACTGGCGGTGGGATGTGTCCGACCTTGGATATCTGGCCATCCGAGCGACCATTGCCCTACTGCTTACTTTGCCAGTGACAGGATACCGAGAGGAATAGGTGAAGGGTGTGGTAGTGCCAAGTGTGGAGTACATTTGGCAGTTTAGGTGTTTGAGGGGATAGCAGTAGTTACCAATTCTTTTATTTGTACCAATTCTTTTACATAACTTTTACAATTATTCTACTCTAACCTAAACTACATACAAATTTTACATAACCTTATTGCTACCTTGGTTTGCATGGCACCCAGGCCATTTGCCTCCCAGGTAGCTCTGATCAATCTATTCCATCTTATATTAATTAATTGTCCCTCTCCCCCACTCTGCCTTCTTCATTTACACTCTTTACTTTTCTTGCCCATTTTTCTCTTACTTTCTTCAAAAACTCACCTATACTTCTCAGTAGTTACCAGCCAACCTTGGGTAAGTGTCGCTGTCTAGGTACACGATGGTCATATTGCCCCAGCATGCTGACCAACTGGTTAGGGCGAGCGAGGTGTGAGTTTGGCATACATTGTGCGAGTCCTGTCCCACACAACATCCACAATATATGGGATGCCGGAATAAGTGTGGAGGATGTGTGATGGGAATCTACGGTCGGTATCGCAGATCATCCCAAGCGCCCTGTTCTGCACTGACCCATACAATTGTGTATGTGAACAACTAAAGTGAAGTATATATCTTTATGCTGTTTTTAGTTTCCAGTATCATTATTTAACTTTTTTGTGTAATTTTTAGATACCTTTTGAAGGTCAAATTTCTTACTTACCAACATGTTTTTGTCTCCACGCAGCCATTTTGTAAATCATCAACTTTCACTGTCTTCTGCTGCCCTCCTGTGGCAAGATTTTAAACCACTAGCAATTGCAATCTGTGAAACAAAGTCCCCACAATCGTGTGGACTGAACTCTCATGCATCAAAGAGTGAGCAGAATATGAAAGAAAACCTAACCCACACAATTGAGTGTACAGGGTCTGAAAGGGATTTAAATTTAACATCTTTTAAGGATGCAACACAAAGATTTTGAAGAAAATTCCTCCATCCTAAACTACTCTTTCTGTGGAAAATTTTGATTTTCTCAAAAATGGCTCAAACAATTTTGATTAAAATGCCATAGATTTAAGATATTTTTATGACAAATGAAATGTGTATTTTGAATTTTCTGGCTATAGCCCATGAAGTTCTGTTTATTCTGGATGACTTTTGCATAACTGATAAATCATAAGAGATAGACAAAATCTTACTATACAAAAAATGTAGACCTTGCTAAAACACACAATTTATGTACAAATGAATTTTTTTGTGGAGTGAACCCTGTTGGAGATATTCCTTGTTATTTGTGTGAATTCTGTAATCCTTATATCTTCCCGAAATGGAAGATTGTTATTCATTTTTTGTCTTAGCTGTGCAAAGAGAACAGAATCTCAAAGCTTTAAAAGACTTGACTATTGCTCAAAGTGTAATGTATTCCAATATTCCCCTTGTACCTACAAGGAAATAAGAGTAAGATAATTTCTGAAAATGTTTTATCTCAACTAATATGAAGAAGATATAGGAATAAGAGTGTGTAAGAATGGTTAGTACAAGAGTAGAGAAAGTCATGTGAGTGCAACACATCACATTTTGTGCAGTAATATTTGTCAGTAGTGAAGAGCTGAAATATTAATAGGATGATTATGCAGTGAAGTCTCAAGTTCTGATTGCTTGTTTATATATCAAGGTGTCACCATTATGTAGTGGTGACGATATACAATGAAGTATGCTAACATACACATGTTAATATCTGGAGGGAGTTTTATTGCTAGACCACGGCCCACAACTTTGGATAATCATTTTCTACATAATGAAACTGGCTGTGAAAGCTTACACAGTTTAAACATTAACAGATTGTTAAATTACAGAGCAAGTGATGCTAACCTGCACCTACATTTAAGTACTGAAGATGCATCATACAGCTTCTAAAGATTAATTAAGTTTTAATATTACATTTCCAAATCAATGTCGCGGTTTGTAACATTTGTGCAAAATAATTTGAGAGGTAGAATTTTTCAGTTCCAGTTCTACCCGTCAAACATTGCCGACACACGGCTTGTGTGTTTAAAAACCCAACAGTAAGTTTGTTGCCATAAATAAATAATAATGTTGAAATAATGTTTTGTTTCTGGTTTTCAGAATTCGCTGATTGTTTCGTACCTGTCTTACTGTGATTACTATCGTCCACGGTTTTTCATTTTGGAGAATGTACGTAACTTTGTATCATTCAAACGCAGCATGGTCCTGAAGCTAACGTTGCGCTGTCTGTTGAGTATGGGATATCAGTGTACTTTTGGAGTGTTGCAGGCTGGGAGCTATGGTGTGCCCCAAACAAGGAGACGGTAAGTGTGCAGCCTGGCACTGTCTGACAACCCTGTCTGTTGAGTATGGGATATCAGTGTACTTTTGGAGTGTTGCAGGCTGGGAGCTATGGTGTGCCCCAAACAAGGAGACGGTAAGTGTGCAGCCTGGCACTGTCTGACAACCCTGTCTGTTGAGTATGGGATATCAGTGTACTTTTGGAGTGTTGCAGGCTGGGAGCTATGGTGTGCCCCAAACAAGGAGACGGTAAGTGTGCAGCCTGGCACTGTCTGACAACCCTGTCTGTTGAGTATGGGATATCAGTGTACTTTTGGAGTGTTGCAGGCTGGGAGCTATGGTGTGCCCCAAACAAGGAGACGGTAAGTGTGCAGCCTGGCACTGTCTGACAACCCTGTTTGTTGAGTATGGAATATCAGTGTACTTTTGGAGTGTTGCAGGCTGGGAGCTATGGTGTGCCCCAAACAAGGAGACGGTAAGTGTGCAGCCAAGCTCAGTTGTGCTGCCTGGCACTGTCTGACAACCCTCTCTGTTGAAAATTAACTCCTTCCATACACCCACCGTCATTTTGGTCATTTAATCATGAAATTAATCCAGAAGTTAAATTATTAAAACAATTAAGTGGTCCTATAGATTTATTTTAAAAAACAGGAACCGTGTTATGAACTTCAAATTACCATCTATAGGTTGTATTTATAAATTTTTATTTTCAGAGATTGGTAAATAAAAATTGAATATCAGTATTTGATTTTGTTTTCAGAAAAAAATGAAAGATTGTAGCTTTGGTAACGAATTTGTTTGTATAGCTTTGAGAATGAGTTGGAGATAACTTGAAACCCAGGGTCAGCAAAAAGAACTGCAACATTACTAAGATAAGTGAAGTTTATTAGTTTCTAATTTGTTCTTACTTTAGAATGCTATAGTAGATTCTTCTTTGGGAGACAAAATAGAAAAGGATTGCACCTTTTGATAACATACATGTTCATCATTTTCTAAATTCTATATACGCTACAAAGAGTTTGTTGCTGTCAGGGTTGTGATGCAGAACAAGTTGTATGAGGATTAATACAAAATTATCCAATAGTTGGTTTCAAATGTGTCCAACCGATGTAAATTTAAATGTCTAATGTTGCTTGTGAGGAGCTTTTTCACAATACAATATTTTGTGAGATAAAAGAATGAATAATACAGCAGAGAAGTTGGAAACCATGCTCACTTGCTATTTTAATGAACATGCTAAATAAAACATTTGAAATGTAAATTATAATAGTAGTAATTGGTTTTTTATTCAGCATAAAGTTACAAGTAATCTTTGCTCTTTCACGTGATATATGGCTAAAGCAGGGTCAGCTGTATTACATGTTAATCAGAAGAGTTTGGTGCACTATGTGTGTGTTGTGTGCTGTAGAACTGTTACTCTGTGTTTCAGAGCCATCATTCTTGCTGCAGCCCCTGGTGAAGTGCTACCGAAGTATCCTGAACCAACTCACGTCTTCAGCCCTAAAGCCTGTCAGCTGAGTGTCATGGTGGATGACAAGAAGGTACATCAAGTAGTGTTCTGTATTGTCATTTAACTAATCTCATGTGGTTGTATTTTCTGTGCAACTTCCCTTTGTGACAGTTGTGTAAGGAAGTACAGTAGAAGCCCAAAATAGCGCTGTCTGGAATGCCATGTATTCAGATTTAATGTAGGGGAAAGATGTGCCCCGAAAATATATCATACTTCTTATTTATTTGTAAAAGTTGAGTTTAAAATTTTCTTGAAAGAGGCGTAGTGGAATATATTTTCACTATCCCTAGCATGGACCTTGGCCATCGCTGCCATCATATTGCAAGCATTGTTAAGAATTTCCCAAAGTAACAAGACATGAAGAAGATATTGTGCATGTTAGTGAAGTGATAAGATGATTCTGTGTATGGAGGAACAGTATCACCCATCTTGCTGCAATCAAACAATATGCATAGAATAAAATGTGAATTATGCTGTCAAACAGAACTTACTGATTCCTTTAAGACAATGCAGGATTAGGTTAGTGTATAATGTAATGTATGTACTGTGTAAATTAAGGTTGGTTGCAAGATTGGAATAACCGCAGGCGTAATGTGTATAATTGCATTTAAAAGTGGTGTGCTTTAATGAATATTACATACTTTACAATGTACTGTCATTAAAATCACCTATTAAAATACTTTTGGGTTCTATGGGAATAGAATTTAGATCTAGTGTATTGTCTGGAGGATTCTAGATACTGTAAATTCTATAGTGGTAGTTACTTTTCCATACTTCAATTTTAACTATTTCTGATTTATTTTGTTCTTTCATTGTTTTTTGGATTTGGATAGTAGCTTTCATATTTCTTTTAATTCCTGTAAGAATACCACCTGCTATTTGACGAGCCTTTGGAAGTATATGTGTAGTGTACTGATCCATTTCAAAGTATATTTCCTGTTCTTCTGATATATTGGCTTCTTGTACTGTGAAGACATCTATATCTTGGTCTTTTAATATTTTCATTAGCTCTTGTTTTTTAGGCTGGGACATGCCTCCTGCATTCCATTGTAGAATTCTTAAAGTATTGGAATTGTTGTGATGAAATTTGCCTAAAGATGTCCCCACCCGGAGATCCGATTGGGGGACAGTTTTAACTCCGGAATGTTTATCTTTAGGACTCATATTCATGTATGTGGCTTTCATGTAACTGTTTTCTTAACGGGCACCAGTTTTACAATGTGGCAGTTACATCACCCGTCTTAAACCCCCATTTTGCAAGGGGGACCACACCTATCGTTGGTCAACGGGTCCATCGGACCTAGCCGGGAGGACTAAATAGGTGCCAAAGATAAAAAATGGATTACACTACTTTCCAACCCAGATATAATCCCCCAGAGACCAAGGAAAACAGTGGTTGCAGCCTTCCGACTATTGACAAATCATGACTGCTTAGCAAATCATCTCTACAGAATAGGTATCTCAGCCTCACCAATATGTGTCCTGTGTAACGATCCAGCAGAAATGAACGAAGACCACTTGAAGACCTGTGAAGCATTAAGATCAGAAGAAACTACAGTTCAAAAGTATTGGAAAGCACGAATGCTAATGGCTTCATTGCCAGATGCAAGGCATTAGAAAACAACAACAACAATGTACTGTCATTTGTTATTGCTCAAATGTTTGCCACCATCTCCATGACCTCCGCAAAACGATTTTGTCACTTCTACGCATCACAGAATGGTTATAATGCATGTCCCCCAAGAAGCGCATGTAAGTACAAGTGAGCCTGCTCACTGTATGACCAGCAGCTTTGCTAGTGTATATCAGCCCTTTTGACAAGATGTTTGAACTGTTGTGGGCATCATTTTAACACTTTTTGGTGGTTCATTACTTCCTCTCTGAGGAAAGTAATCTGAAATTTCTTTATCAATGTGCCATTGAATTGTTAACACTTATTTAAAATTACAGTAATAATTCAATGTAACACATGAGTAAGCTGATATAATCAACTAAATGACACATTCTGTAACTTCACTACTGTCGCCTGCCTGCATTCACTTGTTTCCAATGACATCACTATTATGTCCTAACCCCTTCTGAACACCATGGTGAGCCGGCACGTGTGCCAGCTTGCAGCGAAGGCAACTTGAAAATAAGGTTTAACATAACATTTCAATATTAACTTCTGGCTAAACTTCTAGAATTGTGAGAAAAAGACATCATTTGAGTTGTAGGATTTAAAGCTTTCATGGCGTGCATTATTAATTAAGGCTTCACGGGTGATCAGCCCTGTGACATTTAAAAACATTAAGCTTTCGACCATTGTAGACTCCATGGCCTTCATCAGAATGAAAAATGACGGTTAGCTTTCCGCTCCCCATATATATATATATACAATGTCACCATGGCCGGTGACAAACAACCCGAAACAGCAGGCCCAATCACAAATCATCACCCGCTCATTGGCCAGGGCAACACAACCCCCTCCCACCTAACATAGCTTGTGTGTTTAAAAATACTAGCAGTAAGTTATAATACATCATTTGTTCTCAAAATGTTATGCTTTTGTTTCTATAATCAGCACTTCATTCTTAGCCATTGTTATGCTAGACCATTCTAAGGCAGAAGTAGAAAGTTTCTTTTTTTCTCCTCATCCATGTCTTAACGAGTGAAATTGCAATAGAATTATTTATTAGATTTATTGTGTAGAATATTCTGATAATGGATGGTGCATATATTGCAAATGCATAATAATAAACTAAACCCCAGAACAACAGCCTTTAGTGGGCCAAGGCCTACTGATCCCCCAGGCGTCATTAGTGGGGTGCACTACTGGAGGGTGGGACGTGGTCAGTACCCCAGTAGCTCCTCAATTGGCTCCTCAGGGATATAACAAGCTTACTGTGTCCTGGACCAGGTCCCCCACGCCATAGGCAGGAAATACATAATAATTCTATCTCATATTTGAACATTGTATTGCCTTATAAATTGCTTGAACACTTCCACCAACACTGCTGTGACGTGCAAAGCCTTCCTGTAAGCAAGAGAGATATGACTCAAGTAGATATAGGCTGAAGCTGGTGTACGTACGTACATCACTTTATCAATCATAACCTCAACATTTGCCTTTGTTACACATACATATGCATGTTCATTTATTTTCAGTGTCATGATGGGGAATGTTGTAATTTGTTTTAACTTTATTGTCATCAATAGACTCTTTACAGGAGCATCTGACATTTCCCAAACATATACAATAAATCTTGAGTACAGATATATATAATCATTATAATTCAGCAACACTATGCAAACACTAATTAGATATGATTTTAAAGCAATTTTGAAGTTCCTATTTACATTATTTTTAACCTGTATGGGTAAAATGTATTATAAAATAATGCTCCAATTCTGTAAGGATCTTTATTAGTTTGGCTTTTATCTGAGCTCACCCTATGATAATCATTTACCCCTCTAGTTTCATATTTATAGCAGTCTTTATTGAGCGCATTAAATTCTTTCTTATTCTTAACAAGTAAAATACTTTTACACACATACAGAGAAACTGCCGTAATAATGTAAGACATAGCCATATGTAATGTTTGAATTATTTTGCCACCCAAACAATGCTCTAATGTGATTGGATGTTGGTAGAGGTCCTTTCTTTTTAATGACATCCCAGTGCGCCAGATTGACTTTCCTTTTTGTTATATTTATAGTGATGGGCTATTCTTAACTCCCTCAGATGGACTCACAATCTGTATAGCAATTTGAAGGTATCTAGGAATAGCGTAGCTAATTGTGGTATTTGTATGATATTGTGTCTGCTTGTCTCTTGTCAGGGTTCCTGAAAGTGATGACCGCAGTAGAGTTGAGATATACCATATTATCCAGCTACCTAACTGCTTCTTAACATCTCAGGATGTTATGTTTGTGAAGGCAATTGACAAGAGAGAATATTTGATAACATACTGGCGTTTATTCCTGAAATAAAACTCAAAAAACTGCTTATCTGCACTTCCCAAGTATTCAATATGGCCAACATTATGCCAAAAGCAGTACTGCCAACCTATATAATAAAAGCATTCTTTCTAACCTTAAATATCACAGAGTTAAAGTAACATGCTTTCAAATAATAATAGGTAATGCTTGAACATGGTTACCACACAACACATGATGAACCTACTCACCGTCGGCAAATCTTGTCCTGCAATAACACTTTTGGATAAGATCAGTTATGAACGTTAAGTATCGGTATATATTTAATGCAGTGCTGTGTTGCAAACACAAAAATAACAACAGTAACTATCACTGCATATACTGTTCTAAAATAATTCAAGACAAAACCACACACACACCAGCAATACAATGGCACTTACAGATTAATTAATACAGCATCTAAACAGAATCTTGTTTTAAAATCTTATCAGTTGGCTTCTCTGCAACGTGTTCAAAAACAAGGGCTTCTGTGGCAACATAGATGCAGTAACACCAACTATGGTCATAGCTTTACCATGGTTATATTGGTGGTACTAATGCAGCTAACAGATGCAGTATAACTAGATCGTGCCATAATGGGGGAAAATGTCACAGTTGGCTTTTGGGGTATTTGAATAAGCTGTTTCCTTTAAAACAAGTTCAGTTTCCTTTCTATTGCAAGTGTTGAACTAAATCACTATCTGTCCCTGCTATTTACAGAAGTTATTGGACCTAACTCATTTCACACACAGTTCTTCCTGCCCTGGATGACTTACTGGTTTACAAGTGACAAACTCTGTCCTTGGCGATTTCTTAATAGCAGCAGTTGGATGCAGAAGTTATTGGACCTAACTCATTTCACACACAGTTCTTCCTGCCCTGGATGACTTACTGGTTTACAAGTGACAAACTCTGTCCTTGGCGATTTCTTAATAGCAGCAGACTTGAGTTAGGTACAGAATGTGTTTATAGACCCTTCTAATGACGCTAACTTTTGTGCAAGATGCCCAATTTTCATTCTGATTGGTTTTTCAACAGGTGTTTTAAGAAAACAAAATTGTCCATCATTTTGATTCATGCTTCTTCTAACACTTGGGGAATACCAACTGTTCCTATCTCTTTCTATTTGTCTCCTATTTTTATAACTGTTGGACTCTATCGTTATTACATAACCTTTGGTCCCTTTCCGTACTTGTTAATTGAGTAATGGTTTGTGTATCTTATGTCATTGCTAATGATTACATGATTGGCCACATTTTCTGTACAGGTTATCCACAATCTTTTAAGATATTGTGACATTGGTTAAGATCTCTATGGAGTAAGGTTGCCATAGATCAAATACTCCTGGATGATCGCTACCAAGGAGCTGAAAAAAATAAGATAGTGTTAGAAAGCTTAACTGTGTAAGTTAATATAAAGTTGAATTGTAATTCTGTTAAACTGGAGTATGTGAAGCCAACTGAGTGTAAAAGTAAAGGTAATAAATGGTTGAGAACTTAATAAAGTTACAATATTTTTATTTACTATAATTCTTATTTCTTATGATGCATAGTTATATTTAAACTGTACATGTTATATGTCTGCTTTCAAATTTCATCATGAAGATGAAGCTAATAATG
This sequence comes from Tenodera sinensis, assembly GCA_030765045.1. NCBI lineage: Eukaryota > Metazoa > Arthropoda > Insecta > Mantodea > Mantidae > Tenodera > Tenodera sinensis. The sequence goes on from CM060963.1 coordinate 209,701,560, forward strand.
CAACATTTTTAAAATGTGGTTTTATTTTCAGTTCATATGCAACACTAAATGGCTGTACTCGGCACCGTTTAGGACAATTACAGTTCGTGATGCAATGTCAGATTTACCTGAAATTACCAACGGACATCGCAAGGAAGAAATGCCTTATGGTGGAGAACCATTGTCTCACTTTCAGCGCCAGGTAAACAAGTATGTTCAAAGATAGTGCCACTGTTACACAAGGCAGTAAAGCAATTGCAAATTCATTTCTCTGAGAGAGAGAGTTGTTTTGCTTTTCACAAAACATGCAACTGCTAATATCAATGAATAAATTTATTTCAAACTTTGTGAGTTCTAGTTATACAAATATATTGTTAACATAACAAAATAATAAAATAAAACAAATATAATTAATTTTAACAATGTTTCCCAGCATTACCTTAGCTAATGGAGGCCAGCAGCTATTCCAATTGGTAATTTACACAATTTATTCCTCCCTTTTTGAGTTTCTTATTTCTATTACTTCCCCTTATATTTAACAATTTGTTTTATATGCAATGGGGAAGATAATTATATCCAACATTTACTTATACAACTCATCGCCCTTTCCCATATTTTTATTCATACTTCTTTTTAACCATTTAACCATATTTTTCATAAATATTTTGCTCCTTTCTCCCTATATATTCATTACCTCCCCCCCCCCTCCCTCTTTTCATGCTTATCATGCCAATTAGATTTGTTATTCCTGTTCTAGGCCATGCATATCCCATTCAATACTCTGATATATTTTTCTCTTCTCCATTCTGTTTTTAAGCATCTGAAATCTATTAACCTTTTTACTTTCTCTACTGGTAAGTAGGGGAAGTATTGTATTCCACCCAAAAATACGAAGTCGAGATTTCACCGGAAATACATGTTTTGAGGCCCCCTGAATCCAAAAAAAGCATTTTTAGAAAAAGGTCCATGTGTGTGTCTGTCAGTCTGTGGACAGCATAGCTCAAAAACGAAAAGTCGGTTAAAAACCAAAGTTCGTATTTAAGTTTAATGTCGTTCAAGGATGTGACACGAAGATTTTGAAGAAAATAGCCCCACCCTAAACTACCCTTTACATGGAAAATTTTTCGAAAATTTTGATTTTCTTGAAAATGACTAACGATTTTGATTAAAATGTCATATGTTTGAGATATTTTGATGACAAATGAAATGTATATCTTGAATTTTCTGGCTATAGCCCCTGTAGTCGTATTTACTCTGGACGACTTTTGCATAACTGGTAAACCGTTAGAGATAGACCAAATTATACTATACAAAAAATGTAGATCTTGCTAAAATACACAATTTATGTCTCATTAATTTTTTTGTAGGGTGAACCATTTCGGAGATATACCTTGTTATGTGTGTGAGTTTCGGGAAACTTGGAACTTTCGTGAAATGGGTCATCGTTGTTCATTTTTTTATATGTTACGTGTACAAAGAGAACGGAATCTCAAAGCTTTAAAGGATTTGACTATCGCACAAAGCCTACTGTATTCCAATATTCCCCTTGCACCTACAAGGAAATAAGCAATAAGATAATTTGTACAAATGTTTATTTTAACTAACACGAAGAAGATATAGGAATAAGAGTTTGTAAGAATGGTTAGTACAAGAGTAGAGAAAGTCATGTGAGTGCAACACATCAGATTTTTTCATTAAAATTACTTACAATTTCTTTGTCTAGTGTTATTCTGATTTCCTTCCAAAAGCCTTACTTTTGTTGTCTCTTTTGGCCCATGTCTGTCCATTCCTCCGAGAGCCAGCATTAGCAAACAACAGCATATTTCCTCCAGTATTGCCTATCTGTATTTTGTTCATCCAAGTTTCTTTATCCCCCATTTTCTTTTGTAAAACCAACTATTGGTTACTAATATGAAAACATGTTCCATTAAAGCTACGTAGGCTTTCACGGCCGGCGTCTGAATTGTAGAAAGAAGTATCTTCCGGGCTGTTATGCCGTGGTCTGCTGGAGATCTGTCTTCCAGACGTTTCGTTTACAACTGCGGTAAACATCCTCAGTGGCGTTGTCGAAGTCTCCTCATGGAAGGTATCACTGCGACTGATGCGTCGACTGTCTGTGGGGCTCCATTTATACCATGCGCAACGGCGCTGATTGGCCCGGGGCGTCCAGAGGCGTGGTGGCTGGTAGAGGGGGTTCTATCTCTCTTATGCTGCTGGTCTCTTCTGATTGGCTTACCTTGCTATCCTGCTTCTTATGATGTTATGATGTTCTGGAGTCCCACAGACAGTCGACACATCAGTCGCAGTGATACCTTCCACGAGGAGACTTCGACAACGCCACTGAGGATGTTTACCGCAGTTGTAAACGAAACGTCTGGAAGACAGATCTCCAGCAGACCACGGCATAACAGCCCGGAAGATACTTCTTTCTACAACATGTTCCATTCTTTAACAAACTATTATTACAAATGCTTATTCTTGTATCTACTTCAAGTTAATCAAGATAAACATTTATTTTATTACATATTTCCTAGTAGGTAGAAAGGGAATAAGGTAAACTTAAGTGACAGTCAAATCTTCTAAGAGCTGGTCACTATGTGATGGCTTTGAAATTCTCTTCTCTTTGTATGTCTAAGAAAACAAAATGAAGAAAAGCGTATTTGAAAATTCAAAGCAATAACAAACAATATCTTGGAAATGATTAATGCACAACAAATTTTGACACAAATTATATGGTAATGAGATTTACGTTTTTGTCTGACTTATGGTTTTCCAGAAATGCAACACTCATCCACAATGAAGAGCACTTAAAGGCAAGATATGCATTTTGTCTACTAACTAAAGCATAAAATACAGTTGTTTGTGATCTTGCAACTTACAACTGTTTCAGTTCACCAGTAACACAGTTTCCTGTCATTCAGTTCTCTCTATCTAACAAACTACTGGCTTCAACAGTCACACTCACTAAAAGTACTTCACACAACAATTACAAAGCAACATATCCCAAACTGTCTCTCTCAACACATACAGTTAAAACCAAATATATTGGTAGCTTAACCAAAAATGCCAAAATTATTCTAAGATATAAATAAAACTTATAAAATCTCAGGATGACCACTATACATACATACATCGTGGCATGTGTGCACACACACATTTACCACTACCGTTGTCCCAATCATAAACCAACAATGACTCCCTCTTTCGCCATCCTGCAAGCTTTATAAAAGGAATGACATAGTATGGGTTTTTCTAAAAATTCACCTTTTTGTCAAGCAACTTGACAGCTGGAAGTCTCATGAATGTTCTGGAAAACTCTTTGTTCCAACCGCTGCATTGTTGTCAGTCATGTACCCACAAGCCATGCAGTGGAGTGGGATAGCTTGGCCTTGGCTCTTTGTTTTGTGGTCCATGGCACCAAGTGGTGTGAGGTACTTGACCTCTATTCCTTCTTATGTGTGATAAAGTGCTTCATTATTATTGTTATGTTTTAGATTCGAGGTAACCAGTACCAACCTGTGCTGCGAGATCACATTTGCAAGGATATGGCTCCAATCATTGAGGCACGGATAGCACACATACCTACGGCTAGTGGCTCGGACTGGAGAGATTTGCCCAATATTACAGTGAGACTCAGTGATGGAAACTTCTCAAAAAAACTGTAAGTTGAAATATACATAAGAACACAATAACAATGTTTTTCTTTCTTATGATGAAAACAAAGGATTTGAAATTGAACCAAAGCACAGTTTAATCTTACTTATGTGTTTTTGTATTGTTTAGGCTCTAGACTGTGTCCACTAATATTTAGGTCATTATCTATCACATTTTTCTTGTTGCCATGTACAAATATAGTTACATATTATATTTGATATATTAGTATACCATATTGTTGCTGTTGCACTAGACACATTGAGAGGCATCAATATTTTCAGAATGTATTGTTTCTGTGCACATTGTGACTTTGCCCAGTTTTAAAACTGTTACTTCACTGATGTTCGCAGTCAGTCTGTATCTTCATAAGCAACATTTAGGAAACTTCTTGTATAGGATGATACCTTCTCAGGGTAACAGCCATGTCAAATATGGGTAACTGCCCAAGCTTTCAGTGACTAACTCTGCCACCATCCTCAGGGGAACTGAAGCAGTGGATACGATCTACCTACTCTCTTCCCAATGGTCAATGGAGACAGTGGCCTTCCCATTAACCAGACCTCAATCCATTAGTTTTCTGGCTATGGAGACATTTACAGACATTGGTCTATGCCAAACCTATCGAAAATGTGCATACATTGGACATTTTTCTAAAATGGCTCATATCTCAACGACATTTCTGGACATATATTTATAGGGACATTTTAGTTTTGACCAGTGCCAACTCCTGTTGCAGTATCGGGTGAGTGAGTGAGTGATTAAGGTGTAAGGGCCGGTCGACAGCTAGGTCATTAGAGCCCCTTGCAATATCTGACACTTTTTTTTAAACGCTCTGTATGTGTGCTCAGCCATTGCCGATCTTTCTGGGTAACGTAGTTGATGCAATCTTCTACAGTTGTGCATGTCTGTTCAATATAAACTTTATTTCCTACTTGGTGAGTAATCTCCCAATTTTCCCCGGCAGGGGGCCACAATAAGGAATGACTGGTATGTCCGTATGTTCTTTCTTTGTGTTGGGTTCACGGTTGCATTTACAGCACATTTTGTTAAAAGTTCTGTTTATCTCCTGGCTAGTGCATTGATTCTGCCTGAAAACTCTGCAAGGTTTGTTGTGGTAGATGTTCAAGGTCAGAGATTGCAGTCACTCGATGACTGTCTTCTTCAACTGGCACTGTTAAGATATAGATTGGTGTGAGTTGGCTTTCTATACACTACGGCCCTGGTGGCCGTCGTTAAGGGTAAACCCTCCTGATGTTCAGTCTCCATGCTAGGATGGATCCTTTTGAGAAATTCATCGAATACCTTGAGGGCACCTTTTCCATGTGGCCACAGCACAAATGTAGTCACAGCTAGGTGCCTAAAAATGTAGAAACAGATTTAAAGAAGAACAAAATACAGAATTCAAGAGGATTTCTATTCACTTGACAAATTTTTAAATAGGAGGTAATTACATAATTAAAATTAGTAAATATTATTGTAGATGAAAGATAATATAAAGATTAGTTCTAAACCATTCAAATACAAATTAAGTAGGAGTATGTACTCCAGAATAGAATTATATAAAGAACAATTAGGTTCAAATAAGTAATCACTTACAACTTTGTCTGGTACATAGGTTCCTGTGTTCCCTGAAAGACGTCTGACTCTAGACACTGACTTGTAAGTCCTACATAAGGGGAGGGTAATCACTTCCTCACTCTCATACTTGCAGGTGTTCACTCTGTCTGGTACATAGGTTCCTGTGTTCCCTGAAAGACGTCTGACCCTAGACACTGGCTTGTAAGTCCTACATAAGGGGAGGGTAATCACTTCCTCACTCTCATACTTGCAGGTGTTCACTCTGTCTGGTACATAGGTTCCTGTGTTCCCTGACAGACGTCTGACTCTAGACACTGACTTGTAAGTCCTACATAAGGGGAGGGTAATCACTTCCTCACTCTCATACTTGCAGGTGTTCACTCTGGTACATAGGTTCCTGTGTTCCCTGACAGACGTCTGACTCTAGACACTGACTTGTAAGTCCTACATAAGGGGAGGGTAATCACTTCCTCACTCTCATACTTGCAGGTGTTCACTCTGTCTGGTACATAGGTTCCTGTGTTCCCTGACAGACGTCTGACTCTAGACACTGACTTGTAAGTCCTACATAAGGGAAGGGTAATCACTTCCTCACTCTCATACTTGCAGGTGTTCACTCTGTCTGGTACATAGGTTCCTGTGTTCCCTGACAGACGTCTGACTCTAGACACTGACTTGTAAGTCCTACATAAGGGGAGGGTAATCACTTCCTCACTCTCATACTTGCAGGTGTTCACTCTGTCTGGTACATAGGTTCCTGTGTTCCCTGACAGACGTCTGACTCTAGACACTGGCTTGTAAGTCCTACATAAGGGGAGGGTAATCACTTCCTCACTCTCATACTTGCAGGTGTTCACTCTGTCTGGTACATAGGTTCCTGTGTTCTCTGACAGACGTCTGACGCTAGACACTGGCTTGTAAGTCCTACATAAGCGGAGGGTAATCACTTCCTCACTCTCATACTTGCAGGTGTTCACTCTGTCTGGTACATAGGTTCCTGTGTTCCCCGACAGACGTCTGACTCTAGACACTGTCTTGTAAGTCCTACATAAGGGGAGGGTAATCACTTCCTCACTCTCATACTTGCAGGTGTTCACTCTGTCTGGTACATAGGTTCCTGTGTTCCCCGACAGACGTGTGACTGTAGACACTGGCTTGTAAGTCCTACATAAGGGGAGGGTAATCACTTCCTCACTCTCATACTTTTGCAGGTGTTCACTCTGTCTGGTACATAGGTTCCTGTGTTCCCCGACAGACGTCTGACTGTAGACACTGGCTTGTAAGTCCTACATAAGGGGAGGGTAATCACTTCCTCACTCTCATACTTGCAGGTGTTCACTCTGTCTGGTACATAGGTTCCTGTGTTCCCTGACAGATGTCTGACCCTAGACACTGGCTTGTAAGTCCTACATAAGGGGAGGGTAATCACTTCCTCACTCTCATACTTGCAGGTGTCCACTCTGTCTGGTACATGGGTTCCTGTGCTCCCTGATAGACGTCTGACTCTAGACACTGGCTTGTAAGTCCTACATAAGGGGAGGGGAATCACTTCCTCACTCTCATACTTGCAGGTGTTCACTCTGTCTGGTACATAGGTTCCTGTGCTCCCTGACAGACGTCTGACTCTAGACACTGTTTTGTAAGTCCTACATTAGGGGAGGGTAATCACTTCCTCACTCTCATACTTGAAGGTGTTCACTCTGTCTGGTACATAGGTTCCTGTGTTCCCCGACAGACGTCTGACTCTAGACACTGGCTTGTAAGTCCTATATAAGGGGAGGGTGATCAGGTAAAGAAAAAAGTAAATGACTTATAATTTATTTGAAAATTACTATAATTAGTGTGTTGACATGAAGCACAAAGATTGTGATGAAACATGATACAAAATATAAAGAAAATGTTCTCTATGGCTTTGTCTGCACACATCCACTCTGTGGACTAAACCATAGATGACTCTAGAGCATAGTTGCTGTTCTATTAAAATGTTCAAATGCTACTGTAATACTGACTGAGGTGTTTTCCAAGGTTTTCCTCCGCCCTTAAGGCAAATGTGGGGTATGTGTGTTTCACCTCGGTGCGACTTTGTATTATTTTCTTAAACTTTATATATTGTAAATATGAGAATGTTTTAACATTTTTTCACAAAGCCTACGTATATTGTGTATGAATTTTTGTGGTGAATGAATCTGAATCTGTCGTCCAAATCCCTGCTATGGCATTAAATTTTTCAGTCCTGATTCTGCTAATGTGTTTAACAAATTGAATTTTGGAATTGTTGCATTTTTTTGCAGTGAATGTTGTGGCCATAGAGACATATAGGGAGGCATATTTAAGCTATTGAATGAACCATACTTTTGTTCTCAGGCAATACTTACACCACGATAAGAAGAATGGAAAGTCGTCTAAAGGTGCACTGCGTGGAGTGTGTGCCTGTGCTAATGGGAAGCCTTGTGATCCAATGGACAAGCAATACAATACACTGATACCTTGGTGCTTGCCCCACACTGGCAATCGTCACAACAACTGGGCTGGACTATACGGACGCTTGGAATGGGACGGCTTCTTCAGCACAACAGTGACCAACCCAGAGCCTATGGGCAAGCAGGTAATAATCCCCACGATGTATCGACAGTGACTACATGCTGTGTCATAGACTTCACTTTAGATCCCCCGAGTCTATGGGCAAGCAGGTAATAATCCCCACGATGTATCGACAGTGACTACATGCTGTGTCATAGACTTCACTTTAGATCCCCCGAGTCTATGGGCAAGCAGGTAACTAATCCCCACGATGTATCGACAGTGACTACATGCTGTGTCATAGACTTCACTTTAGATCCCCCGAGTCTATGGGCAAGCAGGTAACTAATCCCCACGATGTATCGACAGTGACTACATGCTGTGTCATAGACTTAACTTTAGATCCCCCGAGTCTATGGGCAAGCAGGTAACTAATCCCCACGATGTATCGACAGTGACTACATGCTGTGTCATAGACTTCACTTTAGATCCCCCGAGTCTATGGGCAAGCAGGTAACTAATCCCCACGATGTATCGACAGTGACTACATGCTGTGTCATAGACTTCACTTTACATCCCCCGAGTCTATGGGCAAGCAGGTAACTAATCCCCACGATGTATCGACAGTGACTACATGCTGTGTCATAGACTTCACTTTAGATCCCCCGAGTCTATGGACAAGCAGGTAACTAATCCCCACGATGTATCGACAGTGAGTGTTTCATCCTGTTGATGTGCCACAAGTACATGCTCTGTCATAGACTTCACTTTACATCCCCCGAGTCTATGGACAAGCGGGTAACTAATCCCCACGATTTATCGACAGTGAGTGTTTCATCCTGTTGATGGACCACAAGTACATGCTCTGTCATAGACTTCACTTTACATCCCCCGAGTCTATGGACAAGCTGGTAACTAATACCCACGATGTATCGACAGTGACTACATGCTGTGTCATAGACTTCACTTTAGATCCCCCGAGTCTATGGGCAAGCAGGTAACTAATCCCCACGATGTATCGACAGTGAGTGTTTCATCCTGTTGATGTGCCACAAGTACATGCTCTGTCATAGACTTCACTTTACATCCCCCGAGTCTATGGACAAGCGGGTAACTAATCCCCACGATGTATCGACAGTGAGTGTTTCATCCTGTTGATGTGCCACAAGTACATGCTCTGTCATAGACTTCACTTTACATCCCCCGAGTCTATGGGCAAGCAGGTAACTAATCCCCACGATGTATCGACAGTGAGTGTTTCATCCTGTTGATGTGCCACAAGTACATGCTCTGTCATAGACTTCACTTTACATCCCCCGAGTCTATGGACAAGCGGGTAACTAATCCCCACGATGTATCGACAGTGAGTGTTTCATCCTGTTGATGGACCACAAGTACATGCTCTGTCATAGACTTCACTTTACATCCCCCGAGTCTATGGACAAGCTGGTAACTAATACCCACGATGTATCGACAGTGACTACATGCTGTGTCATAGACTTCACTTTAGATCCCCCGAGTCTATGGGCAAGCAGGTAACTAATCCCCACGATGTATCGACAGTGACTACATGCTGTGTCATAGACTTGACTTTAGATCCCCCGAGTCTATGGGCAAGCAGGTAACTAATCCCCACGATGTATCGACAGTGACTACATGCTGTGTCATAGACTTCACTTTAGATCCCCCGAGTCTATGGGCAAGCAGGTAACTAATCCCCACGATGTATCGACAGTGAGTGTTTCATCCTGTTGATGGACCACAAGTACATGCTCTGTCATAGACTTCACTTTAGATCCCCCGAGTCTATGGGCAAGCAGGTAACTAATCCCCACGATGTATCGACAGTGACTACATGCTGTGTCATAGACTTAACTTTAGATCCCCCGAGTCTATGGACAAGCAGGTAACTAATCCCCACGATGTATCGACAGTGAGTGTTTCATCCTGTTGATGGACCACAAGTACATGCTCTGTCATAGACTTCACTTTACATCCCCCGAGTCTATGGACAAGCAGGTAACTAATACCCACGATGTATCGACAGTGAGTGTTTCATCCTGGTGATGGACCATAAGTACATGCTCTGTCATAGACTTCACTTTAGATCCCCCGAGTCTATGGACAAGCAGGTAACTAATCCCCACGATGTATCGACAGTGACTACATGCTGTGTCATAGACTTCACTTTAGATCCCCCGAGTCTATGGGCAAGCAGGTAACTAATCCCCACGATGTATCGACAGTGAGTGTTTCATCCTGTTGATGGACCACAAGTACATGCTCTGTCATAGACTTCACTTTAGATCCCCCGAGTCTATGGGCAAGCAGGTAACTAATCCCCACGATGTATCGACAGTGACTACATGCTGTGTCATAGACTTAACTTTAGATCCCCCGAGTCTATGGACAAGCAGGTAACTAATCCCCACGATGTATCGACAGTGAGTGTTTCATCCTGTTGATGGACCACAAGTACATGCTCTGTCATAGACTTCACTTTACATCCCCCGAGTCTATGGACAAGCTGGTAACTAATACCCACGATGTATCGACAGTGAGTGTTTCATCCTGGTGATGGACCATAAGTACATGCTCTGTCATAGACTTCACTTTACATCCCCCGAGTCTATGGACAAGCAGGTAACTAATCCCCACGATGTATCGACAGTGAGTGTTTCATCCTGGTGATGGACCATAAGTACATGCTCTGTCATAGACTTCACTTTACATCCCCCGAGTCTATGGACAAGCAGGTAACTAATCCCCACGATGTATCGACAGTGAGTGTTTCATCCTGTTGATGGGCCACGAGTACATGCTCTGTCATAGACTTCACTTTACATCCCCCGAGTCTATGGACAAGCAGGTAACTAATCCCCACAATGTATCGACAGTGAGTGTTTCATCCTGTTGATGGACCACAAGTACATGCTCTGTCATCGACTTCACTTTACATCCCCCGAGTCTATGGACAAGCAGGTAACTAATCCCCACGATGTATCGACAGTGAGTGTTTCATCCTGTTGATGGACCACAAGTACATGCTCTGTCATAGACTTCACTTTACATCCCCCGAGTCTATGGACAAGCAGGTAACTAATCCCCACGATGTATCGACAGTGAGTGTTTCATCCTGTTGATGGACCACAAGTACATGCTCTGTCATAGACTTCACTTTAGATCCCCCGAGTCTATGGACAAGCAGGTAACTAATCCCCACGATGTATCGACAGTGAGTGTTTCATCCTGTTGATGTGCCACAAGTACATGCTCTGTCCTAGACTTCACTTTATACATCCCCCGAGTCTATGGACAAGCAGGTAACTAATCCCCACGATGTATCGACAGTGAGTGTTTCATCCTGGTGATGGACCATAAGTACATGCTCTTGTCATAGACTTCACTTTACATCCCCCGAGTCTATGGACAAGCAGGTAACTAATCCCCACGATGTATCGACAGTGAGTGTTTCATCCTGTTGATGTGCCACAAGTACATGCTCTGTCATAGACTTCACTTTACATCCCCCGAGTCTATGGACAAGCGGGTAACTAATCCCCACGATGTATCGACAGTGAGTGTTTCATCCTGTTGATGGACCACGAGTACATGCTCTGTCATAGACTTCACTTTAGATCCCCCGAGTCTATGGACAAGCAGGTAATAATCCCCACGATGTATCGACAGTGAGTGTTTCATCCTGGTGATGGACCATAAGTACATGCTCTTGTCATAGACTTCACTTTAGATCCCCCGAGTCTATGGACAAGCAGGTAATAATCCCCACGATGTATCGACAGTGAGTGTTTCATCCTGTTGATGGGCCACAAGTACATGCTCTGTCATAGACTTCACTTTACATCCCCCGAGCCTATGGGCAAGCAGGTAACTAATCCCCACAATGTATCGACAGTGAGTAGATGCTCTGTCATAGACCTCACTTTACATCCCCCGAGTCTATGGACAAGCAGGTAATAATCCCCACAATGTATCGACAGTGAGTGTTTCACCCTGTTGATGGACCACAAGTACGTGCTCTGTCATAGACTTCACTTTACATCCCCCGAGTCTATGGACAAGCAGGTAATAATCCCCACAATGTATCGACAGTGAGTGTTTCACCCTGTTGATGGACCACAAGTACGTGCTCTGTCATAGACTTCACTTTACATCCCCCGAGTCTATGGACAAGCAGGTAACTAATCCCCACGATGTATCGACAGTGAGTGTTTCATCCTGTTGATGGACCACGAGTACGTGCTCTGTCATAGACTTCACTTTACATCCCCCGAGTCTATGGACAAGCGGGTAACTAATCCCCACGATTTATCGACAGTGAGTGTTTCATCCTGTTGATGGACCACGAGTACGTGCTCTGTCAAAGGCCTTACTTTTGGTCGTTTGTGTGCGACATGAGCCTTGGTAATACAGCACACTAGATCAGAGATATTCAACCAAGGGTGCACAAAGACCATTTAGGGGGTACTGATCATTTAAAATGCACATACAGTCAGTATAATATATCTCCTAAATGATCACAAATAACAAAAGGTAATAAAATTAGAAATATAAATACAGCCAATATAACGTTTTTTTGAATAAATATAAATAGTGAAAAACATTTGAATCAGAGAGATTTGAATTGTCCTCAGTCCAAGAATGTATATTACTTACTCTACCAGTTAAGTTAGGATTAGTGATGGACTTTTGGAAATAATCAAATTCCTCCTACAAAGTCTCACCTTACAGTTTTTAAAACACTTTCTAGAAATTAAAAAAAACGATAATACGCTAATACGGATTACAAAGTCATTTTGCATTGTCATCAATTCCTCTGATGTTCCTGTAATATTAAAAGAAAGTCTTTTAGAAATGTGTTGACAGTTTACTGAAAATAAACATTGAAATATGTGAATTTGTGATTTGTGGTGTAATGCAAGCAGTGACACTGCCTTGTTCCATTCCCCTCTATTGTTTAGTGTGCAGGTTTTCTCTGCGTTGACAGCAATCAGAACAAAACAAACGAGTTACTTGAATCCAGAATCACAGTTGATGCTCTCTCTGCCAAATATTGAGCCACGAATAGAGGAGCTGGTGTCCACAAAACAAGCCCAGCCATGTCATTAATAGATCACAAAGTCATGTACTCTTTGTGTATGTGCCATCTGTAATATAGTTGTTGTAAAATGTTAAATCTGTTTTAGATATTGCGTATAATTTGAATTAAGGATAACTCTAGGTCTAGGACTAGGCCTAGAGGTACAGGCTGGAATGGGAAATTGTCTTTGGGAGTATGAACAGAAAAAAGGATAACTCTAGGACTAGGCCTAGAGGTACAGGCTGGAATGGGAAATTGTCTTTGGGAGTATGAACAGAAAAAAGGATAACTCTAGGACTAGGCTAGAGGTACAGGCTGGAATGGGAAATTGTCTTTGTGAGTATGTACAGAAAAAAGGATAACTCTAGGACTAGGCTAGAGGTACAGGCTGGAATGGGAAATTGTCTTTGTGAGTATGTACAGAAAAAAGGATAACTCTAGGACTAGGCCTAGAGGTACAGGCTGGAATGGGAAATTGTCTTTGTGAGTATGTACAGAAAAAAGGATAACTCTAGGACTAGACCTAGAGGTACAGGCTGGAATGGGAAATTGTCTTTGGGAGTATGTACAGAAAAAAGGATAACTCTAGGACTAGGCTAGAGGTACAGGCTGGAATGGGAAATTGTCTTTGGGAGTATGAACAGAAAAAAGGATAACTCTAGGACTAGGCCTAGAGGTACAGGCTGGAATGGGAAATTGTCTTTGTGAGTATGAACAGAAAAAAGGATAACTCTAGGACTAGGCCTAGAGGTACAGGCTGGAATGGGAAATTGTCTTTGTGAGTATGTACAGAAAAAAGGATAACTCTAGGACTAGGCCTAGAGGTACAGGCTGGAATGGGAAATTGTCTTTGGGAGTATGTACAGAAAAAAGGATAACTCTAGGACTAGGCCTAGAGGTACAGGCTGGAATGGGAAATTGTCTTTGGGAGTATGAACAGAAAAAAGGATAACTCTAGGACTAGGCTAGAGGTACAGGCTGGAATGGGAAATTGTCTTTGTGAGTATGTACAGAAAAAAGGATAACTCTAGGACTAGGCCTAGAGGTACAGGCTGGAATGGGAAATTGTCTTTGTGAGTATGTACAGAAAAAAGGATAACTCTAGGACTAGGCTAGAGGTACAGGCTGGAATGGGAAATTGTCTTTGTGAGTATGTACAGAAAAAAGGATAACTCTAGGACTAGACCTAGAGGTACAGCCTGGAATGGGAAATTGTCTTTGTGAGTATGTACAGAAAAAAGGATAACTCTAGGACTAGGCTAGAGGTACAGGCTGGAATGGGAAATTGTCTTTGTGAGTATGTACAGAAAAAAGGATAACTCTAGGACTAGGCCTAGAGGTACAGGCTGGAATGGGAAATTGTCTTTGGGAGTATGAACAGAAAAAAGGATAACTCTAGGACTAGGCCTAGAGGTACAGGCTGGAATGGGAAATTGTCTTTGGGAGTATGAACAGAAAAAAGGATAACTCTAGGACTAGGCCTAGAGGTACAGGCTGGAATGGGAAATTGTCTTTGGGAGTATGTACAGAAAAAAGGATAACTCTAGGACTAGGCCTAGAGGTACAGGCTGGAATGGGAAATTGTCTTTGTGAGTATGTACAGAAAAAAGGATAACTCTAGGACTAGGCCTAGAGGTACAGGCTGGAATGGGAAATTGTCTTTGTGAGTATGTACAGAAAAAAGGATAACTCTAGGACTAGGCCTAGAGGTACAGGCTGGAATGGGAAATTGTCTTTGGGAGTATGAACAGAAAAAAGGATAACTCTAGGACTAGGCCTAGAGGTACAGGCTGGAATGGGAAATTGTCTTTGTGAGTATGTACAGAAAAAAGGATAACTCTAGGACTAGGCCTAGAGGTACAGGCTGGAATGGGAAATTGTCTTTGGGAGTATGAACAGAAAAAAGGATAACTCTAGGACTAGGCCTAGAGGTACAGGCTGGAATGGGAAATTGTCTTTGGGAGTATGAACAGAAAAAAGGATAACTCTAGGACTAGGCCTAGAGGTACAGGCTGGAATGGGAAATTGTCTTTGGGAGTATGAACAGAAAAAAGGATAACTCTAGGACTAGGCTAGAGGTACAGGCTGGAATGGGAAATTGTCTTTGTGAGTATGTACAGAAAAAAGGATAACTCTAGGACTAGGCCTAGAGGTACAGGCTGGAATGGGAAATTGTCTTTGTGAGTATGTACAGAAAAAAGGATAACTCTAGGACTAGGCCTAGAGGTACAGGCTGGAATGGGAAATTGTCTTTGGGAGTATGAACAGAAAAAAGGATAACTCTAGGACTAGGCTAGAGGTACAGGCTGGAATGGGAAATTGTCTTTGTGAGTATGTACAGAAAAAAGGTTGAATACCAGTGCACTAGATGGCCAGGTTACTTGCTGCATGTTTTACATGAGATGAGCTTGCTTATGCTGAATATGCTAGGGAAACACTGGTTCTGTTCCAGACTGACTCCCTATTTCTAGTATAGTTGGAAGTACAGGGCTTTTGAATTGGTTCTTCACCGCTGCACGGCCTTTTGCCTGTGCGAGTTTGAAGGTACCATGGCCGGGTTTGTCGCTCCTAACAAGCCACACGTAAAACATGTATAAAAATTTTACTTTATAGAAAATGCTGGAAATGTCGCCAATGATGGTTTAATCGATCCACAGCTTCTGTTCTTTTCAGATGAGGCATTGTTTCATCTAAATGGTCGCGTGAGCACTCATAACAGTCGGTATTGGGCATCTCAAAATTCACATCACGTTCAAGAAATCCCTCATTATGATCGAAGCTTTGGAGTTTGGTGTGCTGTTAGCGCTAGACGCATAATTGATCCAATATTTTACGACCAGACTGTAAGTAAAGAGAGGTACCAAAATGACATTTTGTCCCCATATTTTCGTGAACTGACAGAAGAAGACAAATCATATGGGTGGTTTCAACAAGATTCTGTTACTGCAAGTACAGATCGTGACTGAAAAAGATTGTCCAAACTAGAAATGTATATTATTATTTACTTAGCCAACAAACTTACTGTTGGTGTTTTTAAACACACAAGTTTAAGAGGTAGAACTGGAACTTAAAAATTCAATGTATATATTTAAACAGTCATATTTTGTTTCTTTCTCGTGTTAAGATAATTTTATCTGCATTTTCAAAGCATTTTGTTGCATTTAGACTTAAGACAAATGACTGTTGTTGCAGGGTCGAGTGTTACATCCAGAGCAGACGAGAGTTGTGAGTGTTCGGGAGTGTGCTCGCTCACAAGGATTCCCTGACACATACAGATTCTTTGGCAACATACTGGACAAACATCGTCAGGTAGGTTTGTAACAACTTTGCTGCCTCTCAGCCATACTAGTTGGAATAAATTAATATTTAAATTAACTTTCAGTACAAGTAGAAGGGTGATAATTTACAAATATAATTGGAAGAAGAAACATTATAAGTAGAAAAGCTGCTCCATTGGACACCTGCTGCTGCTGATGATGCAGACAAGTTCTTCTTGAAACATGTTCCAAATTGCAACTCATTGTTATAAACACTGATGATTTATCCCTACAACTTTTACACTTATTCAGTAGCTTTGTATTTCTTTAGAAACATTTAAAAATTACTTGAACTGGTTAATAAAACTGTGGGTCAGAATAAAGAACAAAAAAGAGAAAAGAAATGGGAAAATATGACAAGTGTTTGAAATAAAGGACAGGAGCGCCCAGAGGCACTTAATGTCTGTACATTTATTATGCTTTGCTGGACAAGGAAAAGTTCCATGGACTTTAATTTGTAGAACATTACACTGATTTGCTTGCAGGTTGGAAACGCTGTTCCTCCACCAATGGCAGCAGCTATAGGCTATGAACTGAGGAAGAGCATTGCCAAGTCAGAGGAGAAGAAAACAGAAACCTCAAAGATGGAGGTCTCCTAGAAGAGACTGAGTTTGTTTCATAGGGGGAAATCAAACATTCACGTGTATTATATTTTAAAGATTGTTGTATAATTATGATTTTACAAGCAGAACAGTTGAATGTAAATTTTTATCACTGAATTGATCATTATGAAATTGCCTGGTTATTGTGATTCATTTAATGTGATAAAGTCTAAGAGAAACATTTTATGTAAAGAAATCAAATAAATAATTTTTCACTTTTTAAAAAAGTAAGCACTTCACTTTGTAGTACATAAATGAAGTATCCTTTATTGCAGCATATACCAGGAGAACAAAAAGCTTACGAATGGGCTTTGCAGTGTTTTGCCAATCCACATCCTCGACACTTGCCGTCTGCCACTATCATAGAAAGGCATGGATGAAACTAGACATTTTTAAAACTACTTTAAAGGCTTTACTTACCAACTTCATGAAAGAAGATGCTGAAACTGGCCATCATCCTTGTCACCTATTTAGGAAACTTATCCATCACTCGCCGTAGTTCATGTTGAGAAATGCTGGTAGATATTTTGTTTTAGTTATTCCAGGATGTGTGCATTTGCCTTGTACACTTTGTTTTAAGTTACACCAGAGATAGAAATTGTTTATTTGAGCTCTCGGAAACCTTTCTCCGCTAATGGTTGCACCATACACCAATTTGTTTTGTCATCAAGGGGTACTTCATGAATAATATTAGGTTCTCAGTTATAGGACCATTTTTTTTACTTTCTCTACTATGCATAGTAAGTAGAGGAAGTATTGTATTGCACCCAAAAATTTGATGTTGAGATTTCACTGGAAATGTATGTTTTGAGGGCCCTTGAATCCAAAAATAAAGCATTTTTAGAAAAAGGTCTGTGTGTGCAAGTCTGTCAGTCTGCGCAGCATAAGTCAAAAATAAAAAGTCTGTTAAAAACCAAAGTTGGTATTTGAGTATAATGTCTTAAGGTTGTGACACAAAGATTTTGAAGAAAATTCCTCCACCCTAACTTTAGGATGAAACATTTTTAAAAAATTTTGATTTTCTTGAATGGCTCTAAAATTTTTATTATACTTTGAATTTTGTGGCTATAGCCTATGTAGTCCTATTTACTCTTGATGACTTTTGCATAACTGGTAAACAATTTATGTTCAAATATTTTTTGTAGCAGAACCATTTTGAAGGTATTGCTAGTTATTTGTGTCAGTTTTGGAAAACAAACTTTCTTTAAATGGAAGATTGTGATACATTTTTTTATATGTTAACCGTGCAAAGAGAACAAAATTTCAAAGGTTTAAAAGATTTGACTATTGCTCAAAGTCTACTGTATTCCCATATTTCCCTTGTACCTACAAGGAAATAAAATAATTTCTGAAAATGTCTATCTCAACTAACACGAAGATATAGGAATGAGGTTATAAGAATTGTTAGTACAGGAGTAGAGAAAGTCATGTGGGTGCAACACAAGATGGTGGTGGTGGCTAACTGAGCATAACCAGGAGCAGAGAGTTTGCGGAAATGAAGGTAATGCCCAAACTAATATTGAAGCTGACCTAGACAAGGGCCCTTCTTAGACAAGGGCCCTTCCTAGACAAGGACCCTTCCTAGACAAGGGCCCTTCCACGACAAGGCCCCTCCTAGACAAGGCCCCTCCTAGACAAGGGCCCTTCCTAGACAAGGGCCCTTCCTAGACAAGGGCCCTTCCTAGACAAGGTCCCTTCCACGACAAGGGCCCTTCCTAGACAAGGTCCCTTCCTAGACAAGGGCCCTTCCTAGAAAAGGGCCCTTCCTAGAAAAGGGCCCCTCCTAGACAAGGGCCCTTCCTAGAAAAGGGCCCCTCCTAGACAAGGGCTCATCCTAGACAAGGCCCTTCCTAGACAAGGGCCCTTCCTAGACAAGGGCCCTTCCTAGAAAAGGGCCCCTCCTAGACAAGGGCCCTTCCTAGAAAAGGGCCCCTCCTAGACAAGGGCTCATCCTAGACAACGCCCTTCCTAGAAAAGGGCCCTTCCTAGAAAAGGGCCTATCGTAGACAAGGACCCTTCCTAGACAAGGGCCCTTCCTAGACAAGGGCCCCTCCTAGACAAGAGCCCTTCCTAGACAAGGACCCTTCCTAGACAAGGGCCCTTCCACGACAAGGCCCCTCCTAGACAAGGCCCCTCCTAGACAAGGGCCCTTCCTAGAAAAGGGCCCCTCCTAGACAAGGGCGAATCCTAGACAAGGGCCCTTCCTAGACAAGGGCCCTTCCTAGACAAGGTCCCTTCCTAGACAAGGGCCCTATCTAGAAAAGGGCCCTTCCTAGACAAGGGCCCTTCCTAGACAAAGGCCCTTCCTAGACAAGGGCCCTTCCCAGACAAGGGCCCTTCCTAGAAAAGGGACTTCCTAGACAAGGGCCCTTCCTAGACAAGGGCCCATCTTAGACAAGGTCCCTTCCTAGACAAGGGCCCTTCCTAGACAAGGGCCCCTCCTAGACAAGAGCCCTTCCTAGACAAGGTCCCTTCCTAGACAAGGGCCCTTCCTAGACAAGGGCCCCTTCTAGACAACGGCCCCTCCTAGACAAGAGCCCTTCCTAGACAAGGGCCCTTCCTAGACAAGGGCCCTTCCTAGTAAAGGGCCCTATCTAGAAAAGGGCCCTTCCTAGACAAGGGCCCTTCCTAGACAAGGGCCCTTCCTAGACAAGGGCCCTTCCTAGACAAGGGCCCTTCCTAGACAAAGGCCCTTCCTAGACAAGGGCCCTTCCCAGACAAGGGCCCTTCCTAGAAAAGGGCCCTTCCTAGACAAGGGCCCTTCCTAGACAAGGTCCCTTCCACGACAAGGGCCCTTCCTAGACAAGGTCCCTTCCTAGACAAGGGCCCTTCCTAGACAAGGGCCCCTCCTAGACAAGAGCCCTTCCTAGACAAGGACCCTTCCTAGACAAGGGCCCTTCCACGACAAGGCCCCTCCTAGACAAGGCCCCTCCTAGACAAGGGCCCTTCCTAGAAAAGGGCCCCTCCTAGACAAGGGCGAATCCTAGACAAGGGCCCTTCCTAGACAAGGGCCCTTCCTAAACAAGGTCCCTTCCTAGGCAAGGGCCCATCCTAGACAAGGGCCCTTCCTAGACAAGGGCCCTTCCTAGACAAGGGCCCCTCCTAGACAAGGGCCCTTCCTAGAAAAGGGCCCTTCCTAGAAATGGGCCCTTCCTAGACAAGGGCCCTTCCTAGACAAGGGCCCTTCCTAGAAAAGGGCCCTTCCTAGAAAAGGGCCCTTCCTAGAAAAGGGCCCTTCCTAGAAAAGGGCCCTTCCTAGAAAAGGGCCCTTCCTAGACAAGGGCCCTTCCTAGACAAGGGCACTTCCTAGACAAGGGCCCTTCCTAGACGAGGGCCCTTCCTAGACGAGGGCCCTTCCTAGACAAGGGCCCTAACTAGACAAGGGCCCTTCCTAGACAAGGGCCCTTCCTAGACAAGGGCCCCTCCTAGACAAGGGCCCTTCCTAGACAAGGGCCCTTCCTAGACAAGTCCCTTCCTAGACAAGTCCCTTCCTAGACAAGGGCCCTTCCTAGACAAGGGCCCTACCTAGTCAAGGGCCCTTCCAAGAAAAGGGCCCTTCCTAGAAAAGGGCCCTTCCTAGAAAAGGGTCCTTCCTAGACAAGGGCCCTTCCTAGAAAAGGGCCCTTCCTAGACAAGGGCCCTTCCTAGACAAGGGCCCTTCCTAGACATGGGCCCTTCCTAGACAAGGGCCCTTCCTAGAAAAGGGCCCTTCCTAGACAAGGGCCCTTCCTAGACGAGGGCCCTTCCTAGACAAGGGCCCTTCCTAGACAAGTGCCCTTCCTAGAAAAGGGCCCATCCTAGACAAGGGCCCTTCCTAGACAATGGCCCTTCCTAGACAAGGGCCCTTCCTAGAAAAGGGCCCTTCCTAGAAAAGGGCCCTTCCTAGAAAAGGGCCCTTCCTAGAAAAGGGCCCTTCCTAGACAAGGGCCCTTCTTAGACGAGGGCCCTTCCTAGACGAGGGCCCTTCCTAGACAACGGCCCTTCCTAGACAAGGGCCCTTCCTAGAAAAGGGCCCTTCCTAGAAAAGGGCCCTTCCTAGAAAAGGGCCCTTCCTAGACAAGGGCCCTTCGTAGACAAGGGCCCTTCCTAGACAAGTCCCTTCCTAGACAAGGGCCCATCCTAGACAAGGGCCCTTCCTAGACAAGGGCCCTACCTAGTCAAGGGCCCTTCCAAGAAAAGGGCCCTTCCTAGAAAAGGGCCCTTCCTAGAAAAGGGCCCTTCCTAGACAAGGGCCCTTCCTAGACAAGGGCCTTTCCTAGACAAGGACCCTTCCTAGGCAAGGGCCCTTCCTAGACAAGGGCCCTTCCTAGACAAGGCCCTTCCTAGACAAGGGTCCTTCCTAGACAATGGCCCTTAATAGACAAGGGCCCTTCCTAGAAAAGGGCCCCTCCTAGACAAGGGCCCATCCTAGACAAGGGCCCTTCCTAGACAAGGGCCCCTCCTAGGCAAGGGCCCATCCTAGACAAGGGCCCTTCCTAGACAAGGGCCCTTCCTAGACAAGGGCCCCTCCTAGACAAGGGCCCTTCCTAGAAAAGGGCCGTTCCTAGAAATGGGCCCTTCCTAGACAAGGGCCCTTCCTAGACAAGGGCCCTTCCTAGACAAGGGCCCTTCCTAGAAAAGGGCCCTTCCTAGAAAAGGGCCCTTCCTAGAAAAGGGCCCTTCCTAGAAAAGGGCCCTTCCTAGACAAGGGCCCTTCCTAGACAAGGGCACTTCCTAGACAAGGGCCCTTCCTAGACGAGGGCCCTTCCTAGACGAGGGCCCTTCCTAGACAAGGGCCCTAACTAGACAAGGGCCCTTCCTAGACAAGGGCCCTTCCTAGACAAGGGCCCCTCCTAGACAAGGGCCCTTCCTAGACAAGGGCCCTTCCTAGACAAGAGCCTTTCCTAGAAAAGGGCCCTTCCTAGAAAAGGGCCTTTCCTAGAAAAGGGCCCTTCCTAGAAAAGTGCCCTTCCTAGAAAAGGGCCCTTCCTAGAAAAGGGCCCTTCCTAGACAAGGGCCCTTCCTAGACAAGGGCCCCTCCTAGACAAGGGCCCCTCCTAGAAAAGGGCCCTTCCTAGAAAAGGGCCCTTCCTAGACAAGGGCCCTTCCTAGACAAGGGCCCTTCCTAGAATAGGGCCCTTCCTAGACAAGGGCCCTTCCTAGACAAGGGCCCTTCCTAGACAAGGGCCCTTCCTAGACAAGGGCCCCTTCTAGAAAAGGGCCCATCCTAGACAAGGGCCCTTCCTAGACAAGGGCCCTTCCTAGACAAGGGCCCGTCCTAGAAAAGGGCCCTTCCTAGAAAAGGGCCCTTCCTAGACAAGGGCCCTTCCTAGACGAGGGCCCTTCCTAGACAAGGGCCCTTCCTAGACAAGTGCCCTTCCTAGAAAAGGGCCCATCCTAGACAAGGGCCCTTCCTAGACAAGGGCCCTTCCTAGACAAGGGCCCTTCCTAGAAAAGGGCCCTTCCTAGAAAAGGGCCCTTCCTAGAAAAGGGCCCTTCCTAGAAAAGGGCCCTTCCTAGACAAGGGCCCTTCTTGGACAAGGCCCCTCCTAGAAAAGGGCCCTTCCTAGACAAGGGCCCTTCCTAGACAAGGGCCCTTCCTAGAATAGGGCCCTTCCTAGACAAGGGCCCTTCCTAGACAAGGGCCCTTCCTAGACAAGGGCCCCTCCTAGACAAGGGCCCATCCTAGACAAGGGCCCATCCTAGACAAGGGCCCTTCCTAGACAAGGGCCCTTCCTAGACGAGGACCCTTCCTAGAAAAGGGCCCTTCCTAGAAAAGGGCCCTTCCTAGACAAGGGCCCTTCCTAGACGAGGGCCCTTCCTAGACAAGGGCCCTTCCTAGACAAGTGCCCTTCCTAGAAAAGGGCCCATCCTAGACAAGGGCCCTTCCTAGACAATGGCCCTTCCTAGACAAGGGCCCTTCCTAGAAAAGGGCCCTTCCTAGAAAAGGGCCCTTCCTAGAAAAGGGCCCTTCCTAGAAAAGGGCCCTTCCTAGACAAGGGCCCTTCCTAGACGAGGGCCCTTCCTAGACGAGGGCCCTTCCTAGACAACGGCCCTTCCTAGACAAGGGCCCTTCCTAGAAAAGGGCCCTTCCTAGAAAAGGGCCCTTCCTAGAAAAGGGCCCTTCCTAGAAAAGGGCCCTTCCTAGACAAGGGCCCTTCGTAGACAAGGGCCCTTCCTAGACAAGTCCCTTCCTAGACAAGGGCCCTTCCTAGACAAGGGCCCTTCCTAGACAAGGGCCCTACCTAGTCAAGGGCCCTTCCAAGAAAAGGGCCCTTCCTAGAAAAGGGCCCTTCCTAGAAAAGGGCCCTTCCTAGACAAGGGCCCTTCCTAGACAAGGGCCTTTCCTAGACAAGGACCCTTCCTAGGCAAGGGCCCTTCCTAGACAAGGGCCCTTCCTAGACAAGGGCCCTTCCTAGACAAGGGTCCTTCCTAGACAAGGGCCCTTAATAGACAAGGGCCCTTCCTAGAAAAGGGCCCCTCCTAGACAAGGGCCCATCCTAGACAAGGGCCCTTCCTAGACAAGGGCCCCTCCTAGGCAAGGGCCCATCCTAGACAAGGGCCCTTCCTAGACAAGGGCCCTTCCTAGACAAGGGCCCCTCCTAGACAAGGGCCCTTCCTAGAAAAGGGCCGTTCCTAGAAATGGGCCCTTCCTAGACAAGGGCCCTTCCTAGACAAGGGCCCTTCCTAGACAAGGGCCCTTCCTAGAAAAGGGCCCTTCCTAGAAAAGGGCCCTTCCTAGAAAAGGGCCCTTCCTAGACAAGGGCCCTTCCTAGACAAGGGCACTTCCTAGACAAGGGCCCTTCCTAGACGAGGGCCCTTCCTAGACGAGGGCCCTTCCTAGACGAGGGCCCTACCTAGACAAGGGCCCTAACTAGACAAGGGCCCTTCCTAGACAAGGGCCCTTCCTAGACAAGGGCCCCTCCTAGACAAGGGCCCTTCCTAGACAAGGGCCCTTCCTAGACAAGTCCCTTCCTAGACAAGGGCCCTTCCTAGACAAGGGCCCTTCCTAGACAAGGGCCCTTCCTAGAAAAGGGCCCTTCCTACAAAAGGGCCCTTCCTAGACAAGGGCCCTTCCTAGACAAGGGTCCTTCCTAGAAAAGAGCCCTTCCTAGACAAGGGCCCTTCCTAGAAAAGGGCCCTTCCTAGACAAGGGCCCTTCCTAGACAAGGGCCCTTCCTAGACATGGGCCCTTCCTAGACAAGGGCCCTTCCTAGAAAAGGGCCCTTCCTAGAAAAGGGCCCTTCCTAGAAAAGGGCCCTTCCTAGAAAAGGGCCCTTCCTAGAAAAGGGCCCTTCCTAGACAAGGGCCCTTCTTGGACAAGGCCCCTCCTAGAAAAGGGCCCTTCCTAGACAAGGGCCCTTCCTAGACAAGGGCCCTTCCTAGAAAAGGGCCCTTCCTAGACAAGGGCCCTTCCTAGGCAAGGGCCCTTCCTAGACAAGGGCCCTTCCTAGACAAGGACCTTTCCTAGACAAGGGCCCTTCCTAGACAAGGGCCCTTCCTAGACAAGGGCCCTTCCTTGACAAGGGCCTTTCCTAGAAAAGGGCCCTTCCTAGAAAAGGGCCCTTCCTAGAAAAGGGCCCTTCCTAGATAAGGGCCCTTCCTAGACAAGGGCCCTTCCTAGACAAGGGCCCTTCCTAGAAAAGGGCCCTTCCTAGAAAAGGGCCCTTCCTAGACAAGGGCCCTTCCTAGACAAGGGCCCTTCCTAGAATAGGGCCCTTCCTAGACAAGGGCCCTTCCTAGACAAGGGCCCTTCCTAGACAAGGGCCCTTCCTAGACAAGGGCCCCTTCTAGACAAGGGCCCATCCTAGACAAGGGCCCTTCCTAGACAAGGGCCCTTCCTAGAAAAGGGCCCTTCCTAGAAAAGGGCCCTTCCTAGACAAGGGCCCTTCCTAGAAAAGGGCCCTTCCTAGACAAGGGCCCTTCCTAGACAAGGGCCCTTCCTAGACATGGGCCCTTCCTAGACAAGGGCCCTTCCTAGAAAAGGGCCCTTCCTAGACAAGGGCCCTTCCTAGACAAGGGCCCTTCCTAGACATGGGCCCTTCCTAGACAAGGGCCCTTCCTAGAAAAGGGCCCTTCCTAGACAAGGGCCCTTCCTAGACGAGGGCCCTTCCTAGACAAGGGCCCTTCCTAGACAAGTGCCCTTCCTAGAAAAGGGCCCATCCTAGACAAGGGCCCTTCCTAGACAATGGCCCTTCCTAGACAAGGGCCCTTCCTAGAAAAGGGCCCTTCCTAGAAAAGGGCCCTTCCTAGAAAAGGGCCCTTCCTAGAAAAGGGCCCTTCCTAGACAAGGGCCCTTCCTAGACGAGGGCCCATCCTAGACGAGGGCCCTTCCTAGACAACGGCCCTTCCTAGACAAGGGCCCTTCCTAGAAAAGGGCCCTTCCTAGAAAAGGGCCCTTCCTAGAAAAGGGCCCTTGCTAGAAAAGGGCCCTTCCTAGACAAGGGCCCTTCGTAGACAAGGGCCCTTCCTAGACAAGTCCCTTCCTAGACAAGGGCCCATCCTAGACAAGGGCCCTTCCTAGACAAGGGCCCTACCTAGTCAAGGGCCCTTCCAAGAAAAGGGCCCTTCCTAGAAAAGGGCGCTTGCTAGAAAAGGGCCCTTCCTAGACAAGGGCCCTTCCTAGACAAGGGCCTTTCCTAGACAAGGACCCTTCCTAGGCAAGGGCCCTTCCTAGACAAGGGCCCTTCCTAGACAAGGGCCCTTCCTAGACAAGGGTCCTTCCTAGACAAGGGCCCTTAATAGACAAGGGCCCTTCCTAGAAAAGGGCCCCTCCTAGACAAGGGCCCATCCTAGACAAGGGCCCTTCCTAGACAAGGGCCCCTCCTAGGCAAGGGCCCATCCTAGACAAGGGCCCTTCCTAGACAAGGGCCCTTCCTAGACAAGGGCCCCTCCTAGACAAGGGCCCTTCCTAGAAAAGGGCCGTTCCTAGAAATGGGCCCTTCCTAGACAAGGGCCCTTCCTAGACAAGGGCCCTTCCTAGACAAGGGCCCTTCCTAGAAAAGGGCCCTTCCTAGAAAAGGGCCCTTCCTAGAAAAGGGCCCTTCCTAGAAAAGGGCCCTTCCTAGACAAGGGCCCTTCCTAGACAAGGGCACTTCCTAGACAAGGGCCCTTCCTAGACGAGGGCCCTTCCTAGACGAGGGCCCTTCCTAGACAAGGGCCCTAACTAGACAAGGGCCCTTCCTAGACAAGGGCCCTTCCTAGACAAGGGCCCCTCCTAGACAAGGGCCCTTCCTAGACAAGGGCCCTTCCTAGACAAGAGCCCTTCCTAGAAAAGGGCCCTTCCTAGAAAAGGGCCCTTCCTAGAAAAGGGCCCTTCCTAGAAAAGGGCCCTTCCTAGACAAGGGCCCTTCCTAGACAAGGGCACTTCCTAGACAAGGGCCCTTCCTAGACGAGGGCCCTTCCTAGACGAGGGCCCTTCCTAGACAAGGGCCCTAACTAGACAAGGGCCCTTCCTAGACAAGGGCCCTTCCTAGACAAGGGCCCCTCCTAGACAAGGGCCCTTCCTAGACAAGGGCCCTTCCTAGACAAGAGCCTTTCCTAGAAAAGGGCCCTTCCTAGAAAAGGGCCTTTCCTAGAAAAGGGCCCTTCCTAGAAAAGTGCCCTTCCTAGAAAAGGGCCCTTCCTAGAAAAGGGCCCTTCCTAGACAAGGGGCCCTCCTAGACAAGGGCCCCTCCTAGACAAGGGCCCCTCCTAGAAAAGGGCCCTTCCTAGAAAAGGGCCCTTCCTAGACAAGGGCCCTTCCTAGACAAGGGCCCTTCCTAGAATAGGGCCCTTCCTAGACAAGGGCCCTTCCTAGACAAGGGCCCTTCCTAGACAAGGGCCCTTCCTAGACAAGGGCCCTTCCTAGACAAGGGCCCCTTCTAGAAAAGCGCCCATCCTAGACAAGGGCCCTTCCTAGACAAGGGCCCTTCCTAGACAAGGGCCCGTCCTAGAAAAGGGCCCTTCCTAGAAAAGGGCCCTTCCTAGACAAGGGCCCTTCCTAGACGAGGGCCCTTCCTAGACAAGGGCCCTTCCTAGACAAGTGCCCTTCCTAGAAAAGGGCCCATCCTAGACAAGGGCCCTTCCTAGACAAGGGCCCTTCCTAGACAAGGGCCCTTCCTAGAAAAGGGCCCTTCCTAGAAAAGGGCCCTTCCTAGAAAAGGGCCCTTCCTAGAAAAGGGCCCTTCCTAGACAAGGGCCCTTCTTGGACAAGGCCCCTCCTAGAAAAGGGCCCTTCCTAGACAAGGGCCCTTCCTAGACAAGGGCCCTTCCTAGAATAGGGCCCTTCCTAGACAAGGGCCCTTCCTAGACAAGGGCCCTTCCTAGACAAGGGCCCCTCCTAGACAAGGGCCCTTCCTAGACAAGGGCCCTTCCTAGACAAAGGCCCTTCCTAGACAAGGGCCCTTCCCAGACAAGGGCCCTTCCTAGAAAAGGGCCCTTCCTAGACAAGGGCCCTTCCTAGACAAGGTCCCTTCCACGACAAGGGCCCTTCCTAGACAAGGTCCCTTCCTAGACAAGGGCCCTTCCTAGACAAGGGCCCCTCCTAGACAAGAGCCCTTCCTAGACAAGGACCCTTCCTAGACAAGGGCCCTTCCACGACAAGGCCCCTCCTAGACAAGGCCCCTCCTAGACAAGGGCCCTTCCTAGAAAAGGGCCCCTCCTAGACAAGGGCGAATCCTAGACAAGGGCCCTTCCTAGACAAGGGCCCTTCCTAGACAAGGTCCCTTCCTAGGCAAGGGCCCATCCTAGACAAGGGCCCTTCCTAGACAAGGGCCCTTCCTAGACAAGGGCCCCTCCTAGACAAGGGCCCTTCCTAGAAAAGGGCCCTTCCTAGAAATGGGCCCTTCCTAGACAAGGGCCCTTCCTAGACAAGGGCCCTTCCTAGAAAAGGGCCCTTCCTAGAAAAGGGCCCTTCCTAGAAAAGGGCCCTTCCTAGAAAAGGGCCCTTCCTAGAAAAGGGCCCTTCCTAGACAAGGGCCCTTCCTAGACAAGGGCACTTCCTAGACAAGGGCCCTTCCTAGACGAGGGCCCTTCCTAGACGAGGGCCCTTCCTAGACAAGGGCCCTAACTAGACAAGGGCCCTTCCTAGACAAGGGCCCTTCCTAGACAAGGGCCCCTCCTAGACAAGGGCCCTTCCTAGACAAGGGCCCTTCCTAGACAAGTCCCTTCCTAGACAAGTCCCTTCCTAGACAAGGGCCCTTCCTAGACAAGGGCCCTACCTAGTCAAGGGCCCTTCCAAGAAAAGGGCCCTTCCTAGAAAAGGGCCCTTCCTAGAAAAGGGTCCTTCCTAGACAAGGGCCCTTCCTAGAAAAGGGCCCTTCCTAGACAAGGGCCCTTCCTAGACAAGGGCCCTTCCTAGACATGGGCCCTTCCTAGACAAGGGCCCTTCCTAGAAAAGGGCCCTTCCTAGACAAGGGCCCTTCCTAGACGAGGGCCCTTCCTAGACAAGGGCCCTTCCTAGACAAGTGCCCTTCCTAGAAAAGGGCCCATCCTAGACAAGGGCCCTTCCTAGACAATGGCCCTTCCTAGACAAGGGCCCTTCCTAGAAAAGGGCCCTTCCTAGAAAAGGGCCCTTCCTAGAAAAGGGCCCTTCCTAGAAAAGGGCCCTTCCTAGACAAGGGCCCTTCTTAGACGAGGGCCCTTCCTAGACGAGGGCCCTTCCTAGACAACGGCCCTTCCTAGACAAGGGCCCTTCCTAGAAAAGGGCCCTTCCTAGAAAAGGGCCCTTCCTAGAAAAGGGCCCTTCCTAGACAAGGGCCCTTCGTAGACAAGGGCCCTTCCTAGACAAGTCCCTTCCTAGACAAGGGCCCATCCTAGACAAGGGCCCTTCCTAGACAAGGGCCCTACCTAGTCAAGGGCCCTTCCAAGAAAAGGGCCCTTCCTAGAAAAGGGCCCTTCCTAGAAAAGGGCCCTTCCTAGACAAGGGCCCTTCCTAGACAAGGGCCTTTCCTAGACAAGGACCCTTCCTAGGCAAGGGCCCTTCCTAGACAAGGGCCCTTCCTAGACAAGGCCCTTCCTAGACAAGGGTCCTTCCTAGACAAGGGCCCTTAATAGACAAGGGCCCTTCCTAGAAAAGGGCCCCTCCTAGACAAGGGCCCATCCTAGACAAGGGCCCTTCCTAGACAAGGGCCCCTCCTAGGCAAGGGCCCATCCTAGACAAGGGCCCTTCCTAGACAAGGGCCCTTCCTAGACAAGGGCCCCTCCTAGACAAGGGCCCTTCCTAGAAAAGGGCCGTTCCTAGAAATGGGCCCTTCCTAGACAAGGGCCCTTCCTAGACAAGGGCCCTTCCTAGACAAGGGCCCTTCCTAGAAAAGGGCCCTTCCTAGAAAAGGGCCCTTCCTAGAAAAGGGCCCTTCCTAGAAAAGGGCCCTTCCTAGACAAGGGCCCTTCCTAGACAAGGGCACTTCCTAGACAAGGGCCCTTCCTAGACGAGGGCCCTTCCTAGACGAGGGCCCTTCCTAGACAAGGGCCCTAACTAGACAAGGGCCCTTCCTAGACAAGGGCCCTTCCTAGACAAGGGCCCCTCCTAGACAAGGGCCCTTCCTAGACAAGGGCCCTTCCTAGACAAGAGCCTTTCCTAGAAAAGGGCCCTTCCTAGAAAAGGGCCTTTCCTAGAAAAGGGCCCTTCCTAGAAAAGTGCCCTTCCTAGAAAAGGGCCCTTCCTAGAAAAGGGCCCTTCCTAGACAAGGGCCCTTCCTAGACAAGGGCCCCTCCTAGACAAGGGCCCCTCCTAGAAAAGGGCCCTTCCTAGAAAAGGGCCCTTCCTAGACAAGGGCCCTTCCTAGACAAGGGCCCTTCCTAGAATAGGGCCCTTCCTAGACAAGGGCCCTTCCTAGACAAGGGCCCTTCCTAGACAAGGGCCCTTCCTAGACAAGGGCCCCTTCTAGAAAAGGGCCCATCCTAGACAAGGGCCCTTCCTAGACAAGGGCCCTTCCTAGACAAGGGCCCGTCCTAGAAAAGGGCCCTTCCTAGAAAAGGGCCCTTCCTAGACAAGGGCCCTTCCTAGACGAGGGCCCTTCCTAGACAAGGGCCCTTCCTAGACAAGTGCCCTTCCTAGAAAAGGGCCCATCCTAGACAAGGGCCCTTCCTAGACAAGGGCCCTTCCTAGACAAGGGCCCTTCCTAGAAAAGGGCCCTTCCTAGAAAAGGGCCCTTCCTAGAAAAGGGCCCTTCCTAGAAAAGGGCCCTTCCTAGACAAGGGCCCTTCTTGGACAAGGCCCCTCCTAGAAAAGGGCCCTTCCTAGACAAGGGCCCTTCCTAGACAAGGGCCCTTCCTAGAATAGGGCCCTTCCTAGACAAGGGCCCTTCCTAGACAAGGGCCCTTCCTAGACAAGGGCCCCTCCTAGACAAGGGCCCATCCTAGACAAGGGCCCATCCTAGACAAGGGCCCTTCCTAGACAAGGGCCCTTCCTAGACGAGGACCCTTCCTAGAAAAGGGCCCTTCCTAGAAAAGGGCCCTTCCTAGACAAGGGCCCTTCCTAGACGAGGGCCCTTCCTAGACAAGGGCCCTTCCTAGACAAGTGCCCTTCCTAGAAAAGGGCCCATCCTAGACAAGGGCCCTTCCTAGACAATGGCCCTTCCTAGACAAGGGCCCTTCCTAGAAAAGGGCCCTTCCTAGAAAAGGGCCCTTCCTAGAAAAGGGCCCTTCCTAGAAAAGGGCCCTTCCTAGACAAGGGCCCTTCCTAGACGAGGGCCCTTCCTAGACGAGGGCCCTTCCTAGACAACGGCCCTTCCTAGACAAGGGCCCTTCCTAGAAAAGGGCCCTTCCTAGAAAAGGGCCCTTCCTAGAAAAGGGCCCTTCCTAGAAAAGGGCCCTTCCTAGACAAGGGCCCTTCGTAGACAAGGGCCCTTCCTAGACAAGTCCCTTCCTAGACAAGGGCCCTTCCTAGACAAGGGCCCTTCCTAGACAAGGGCCCTACCTAGTCAAGGGCCCTTCCAAGAAAAGGGCCCTTCCTAGAAAAGGGCCCTTCCTAGAAAAGGGCCCTTCCTAGACAAGGGCCCTTCCTAGACAAGGGCCTTTCCTAGACAAGGACCCTTCCTAGGCAAGGGCCCTTCCTAGACAAGGGCCCTTCCTAGACAAGGGCCCTTCCTAGACAAGGGTCCTTCCTAGACAAGGGCCCTTAATAGACAAGGGCCCTTCCTAGAAAAGGGCCCCTCCTAGACAAGGGCCCATCCTAGACAAGGGCCCTTCCTAGACAAGGGCCCCTCCTAGGCAAGGGCCCATCCTAGACAAGGGCCCTTCCTAGACAAGGGCCCTTCCTAGACAAGGGCCCCTCCTAGACAAGGGCCCTTCCTAGAAAAGGGCCGTTCCTAGAAATGGGCCCTTCCTAGACAAGGGCCCTTCCTAGACAAGGGCCCTTCCTAGACAAGGGCCCTTCCTAGAAAAGGGCCCTTCCTAGAAAAGGGCCCTTCCTAGAAAAGGGCCCTTCCTAGACAAGGGCCCTTCCTAGACAAGGGCACTTCCTAGACAAGGGCCCTTCCTAGACGAGGGCCCTTCCTAGACGAGGGCCCTACCTAGACAAGGGCCCTAACTAGACAAGGGCCCTTCCTAGACAAGGGCCCTTCCTAGACAAGGGCCCCTCCTAGACAAGGGCCCTTCCTAGACAAGGGCCCTTCCTAGACAAGTCCCTTCCTAGACAAGGGCCCTTCCTAGACAAGGGCCCTTCCTAGACAAGGGCCCTTCCTAGAAAAGGGCCCTTCCTACAAAAGGGCCCTTCCTAGACAAGGGCCCTTCCTAGACAAGGGTCCTTCCTAGAAAAGGGCCCTTCCTAGACAAGGGCCCTTCCTAGAAAAGGGCCCTTCCTAGACAAGGGCCCTTCCTAGACAAGGGCCCTTCCTAGACATGGGCCCTTCCTAGACAAGGGCCCTTCCTAGAAAAGGGCCCTTCCTAGAAAAGGGCCCTTCCTAGAAAAGGGCCCTTCCTAGAAAAGGGCCCTTCCTAGAAAAGGGCCCTTCCTAGACAAGGGCCCTTCTTGGACAAGGCCCCTCCTAGAAAAGGGCCCTTCCTAGACAAGGGCCCTTCCTAGACAAGGGCCCTTCCTAGAAAAGGGCCCTTCCTAGACAAGGGCCCTTCCTAGGCAAGGGCCCTTCCTAGACAAGGGCCCTTCCTAGACAAGGACCTTTCCTAGACAAGGGCCCTTCCTAGACAAGGGCCCTTCCTAGACAAGGGCCCTTCCTTGACAAGGGCCTTTCCTAGAAAAGGGCCCTTCCTAGAAAAGGGCCCTTCCTAGAAAAGGGCCCTTCCTAGATAAGGGCCCTTCCTAGACAAGGGCCCTTCCTAGACAAGGGCCCTTCCTAGAAAAGGGCCCTTCCTAGAAAAGGGCCCTTCCTAGACAAGGGCCCTTCCTAGACAAGGGCCCTTCCTAGAATAGGGCCCTTCCTAGACAAGGGCCCTTCCTAGACAAGGGCCCTTCCTAGACAAGGGCCCTTCCTAGACAAGGGCCCCTTCTAGACAAGGGCCCATCCTAGACAAGGGCCCTTCCTAGACAAGGGCCCTTCCTAGAAAAGGGCCCTTCCTAGAAAAGGGCCCTTCCTAGACAAGGGCCCTTCCTAGAAAAGGGCCCTTCCTAGACAAGGGCCCTTCCTAGACAAGGGCCCTTCCTAGACATGGGCCCTTCCTAGACAAGGGCCCTTCCTAGAAAAGGGCCCTTCCTAGACAAGGGCCCTTCCTAGACAAGGGCCCTTCCTAGACATGGGCCCTTCCTAGACAAGGGCCCTTCCTAGAAAAGGGCCCTTCCTAGACAAGGGCCCTTCCTAGACGAGGGCCCTTCCTAGACAAGGGCCCTTCCTAGACAAGTGCCCTTCCTAGAAAAGGGCCCATCCTAGACAAGGGCCCTTCCTAGACAATGGCCCTTCCTAGACAAGGGCCCTTCCTAGAAAAGGGCCCTTCCTAGAAAAGGGCCCTTCCTAGAAAAGGGCCCTTCCTAGAAAAGGGCCCTTCCTAGACAAGGGCCCTTCCTAGACGAGGGCCCATCCTAGACGAGGGCCCTTCCTAGACAACGGCCCTTCCTAGACAAGGGCCCTTCCTAGAAAAGGGCCCTTCCTAGAAAAGGGCCCTTCCTAGAAAAGGGCCCTTGCTAGAAAAGGGCCCTTCCTAGACAAGGGCCCTTCGTAGACAAGGGCCCTTCCTAGACAAGTCCCTTCCTAGACAAGGGCCCATCCTAGACAAGGGCCCTTCCTAGACAAGGGCCCTACCTAGTCAAGGGCCCTTCCAAGAAAAGGGCCCTTCCTAGAAAAGGGCGCTTGCTAGAAAAGGGCCCTTCCTAGACAAGGGCCCTTCCTAGACAAGGGCCTTTCCTAGACAAGGACCCTTCCTAGGCAAGGGCCCTTCCTAGACAAGGGCCCTTCCTAGACAAGGGCCCTTCCTAGACAAGGGTCCTTCCTAGACAAGGGCCCTTAATAGACAAGGGCCCTTCCTAGAAAAGGGCCCCTCCTAGACAAGGGCCCATCCTAGACAAGGGCCCTTCCTAGACAAGGGCCCCTCCTAGGCAAGGGCCCATCCTAGACAAGGGCCCTTCCTAGACAAGGGCCCTTCCTAGACAAGGGCCCCTCCTAGACAAGGGCCCTTCCTAGAAAAGGGCCGTTCCTAGAAATGGGCCCTTCCTAGACAAGGGCCCTTCCTAGACAAGGGCCCTTCCTAGACAAGGGCCCTTCCTAGAAAAGGGCCCTTCCTAGAAAAGGGCCCTTCCTAGAAAAGGGCCCTTCCTAGAAAAGGGCCCTTCCTAGACAAGGGCCCTTCCTAGACAAGGGCACTTCCTAGACAAGGGCCCTTCCTAGACGAGGGCCCTTCCTAGACGAGGGCCCTTCCTAGACAAGGGCCCTAACTAGACAAGGGCCCTTCCTAGACAAGGGCCCTTCCTAGACAAGGGCCCCTCCTAGACAAGGGCCCTTCCTAGACAAGGGCCCTTCCTAGACAAGAGCCCTTCCTAGAAAAGGGCCCTTCCTAGAAAAGGGCCCTTCCTAGAAAAGGGCCCTTCCTAGAAAAGGGCCCTTCCTAGACAAGGGCCCTTCCTAGACAAGGGCACTTCCTAGACAAGGGCCCTTCCTAGACGAGGGCCCTTCCTAGACGAGGGCCCTTCCTAGACAAGGGCCCTAACTAGACAAGGGCCCTTCCTAGACAAGGGCCCTTCCTAGACAAGGGCCCCTCCTAGACAAGGGCCCTTCCTAGACAAGGGCCCTTCCTAGACAAGAGCCTTTCCTAGAAAAGGGCCCTTCCTAGAAAAGGGCCTTTCCTAGAAAAGGGCCCTTCCTAGAAAAGTGCCCTTCCTAGAAAAGGGCCCTTCCTAGAAAAGGGCCCTTCCTAGACAAGGGCCCCTCCTAGACAAGGGCCCCTCCTAGACAAGGGCCCCTCCTAGAAAAGGGCCCTTCCTAGAAAAGGGCCCTTCCTAGACAAGGGCCCTTCCTAGACAAGGGCCCTTCCTAGAATAGGGCCCTTCCTAGACAAGGGCCCTTCCTAGACAAGGGCCCTTCCTAGACAAGGGCCCTTCCTAGACAAGGGCCCTTCCTAGACAAGGGCCCCTTCTAGAAAAGCGCCCATCCTAGACAAGGGCCCTTCCTAGACAAGGGCCCTTCCTAGACAAGGGCCCGTCCTAGAAAAGGGCCCTTCCTAGAAAAGGGCCCTTCCTAGACAAGGGCCCTTCCTAGACGAGGGCCCTTCCTAGACAAGGGCCCTTCCTAGACAAGTGCCCTTCCTAGAAAAGGGCCCATCCTAGACAAGGGCCCTTCCTAGACAAGGGCCCTTCCTAGACAAGGGCCCTTCCTAGAAAAGGGCCCTTCCTAGAAAAGGGCCCTTCCTAGAAAAGGGCCCTTCCTAGAAAAGGGCCCTTCCTAGACAAGGGCCCTTCTTGGACAAGGCCCCTCCTAGAAAAGGGCCCTTCCTAGACAAGGGCCCTTCCTAGACAAGGGCCCTTCCTAGAATAGGGCCCTTCCTAGACAAGGGCCCTTCCTAGACAAGGGCCCTTCCTAGACAAGGGCCCCTCCTAGACAAGGGCCCATCCTAGACAAGGGCCCATCCTAGACAAGGGCCCTTCCTAGACAAGGGCCCTTCCTAGACGAGGACCCTTCCTAGAAAAGGGCCCTTCCTAGAAAAGGGCCCTTCCTAGACAAGGGCCCTTCCTAGACGAGGGCCCTTCCTAGACAAGGGCCCTTCCTAGACAAGTGCCCTTCCTAGAAAAGGGCCCATCCTAGACAAGGGCCCTTCCTAGACAATGGCCCTTCCTAGACAAGGCCCCTTCCTAGAAAAGGGCCCTTCCTAGAAAAGGGCCCTTCCTAGAAAAGGGCCCTTCCTAGAAAAGGGCCCTTCCTAGAAAAGGGCCCTTCCTAGACAAGGGCCCTTCCTAGACGAGGGCCCTTCCTAGACGAGGGCCCTTCCTAGACAACGGCCCTTCCTAGACAAGGGCCCTTCCTAGAAAAGGGCCCTTCCTAGAAAAGGGCCCTTCCTAGAAAAGGGCCCTTCCTAGAAAAGGGCCCTTCCTAGACAAGGGCCCTTCGTAGACAAGGGCCCTTCCTAGACAAGTCCCTTCCTAGACAAGGGCCC
Source organism: Tenodera sinensis (assembly GCA_030765045.1). Classification (NCBI taxonomy): domain Eukaryota; kingdom Metazoa; phylum Arthropoda; class Insecta; order Mantodea; family Mantidae; genus Tenodera; species Tenodera sinensis. The sequence continues at coordinate 209,736,806 of CM060963.1, forward strand.
TTCCTAGACAAGGGCCCTTCCTAGACAAGGGCCCTACCTAGTCAAGGGCCCTTCCAAGAAAAGGGCCCTTCCTAGAAAAGGGCCCTTCCTAGAAAAGGGCCCTTCCTAGACAAGGGCCCTTCCTAGACAAGGGCCTTTCCTAGACAAGGACCCTTCCTAGGCAAGGGCCCTTCCTAGACAAGGGCCCTTCCTAGACAAGGGCCCTTCCTAGACAAGGGTCCTTCCTAGACAAGGGCCCTTAATAGACAAGGGCCCTTCCTAGAAAAGGGCCCCTCTTAGACAAGGGCCCATCCTAGACAAGGGCCCTTCCTAGACAAGGGCCCCTCCTAGGCAAGGGCCCATCCTAGACAAGGGCCCTTCCTAGACAAGGGCCCTTCCTAGACAAGGGCCCCTCCTAGACAAGGGCCCTTCCTAGAAAAGGGCCGTTCCTAGATATGGGCCCTTCCTAGACAAGGGCCCTTCCTAGACAAGGGCCCTTCCTAGACAAGGGCCCTTCCTAGAAAAGGGCCCTTCCTAGAAAAGGGCCCTTCCTAGAAAAGGGCCCTTCCTAGACAAGGGCCCTTCCTAGACAAGGGCACTTCCTAGACAAGGGCCCTTCCTAGACGAGGGCCCTTCCTAGACGAGGGCCCTTCCTAGACGAGGGCCCTACCTAGACAAGGGCCCTAACTAGACAAGGGCCCTTCCTAGACAAGGGCCCTTCCTAGACAAGGGCCCCTCCTAGACAAGGGCCCTTCCTAGACAAGGGCCCTTCCTAGACAAGTCCCTTCCTAGACAAGGGCCCTTCCTAGACAAGGGCCCTTCCTAGACAAGGGCCCTTCCTAGAAAAGGGCCCTTCCTACAAAAGGGCCCTTCCTAGACAAGGGCCCTTCCTAGACAAGGGCCCTTCCTAGAAAAGGGCCCTTCCTAGACAAGGGCCCTTCCTAGAAAAGGGCCCTTCCTAGACAAGGGCCCTTCCTAGACAAGGGCCCTTCCTAGACATGGGCCCTTCCTAGACAAGGGCCCTTCCTAGAAAAGGGCCCTTCCTAGAAAAGGGCCCTTCCTAGAAAAGGGCCCTTCCTAGAAAACGGCCCTTCCTAGAAAAGGGCCCTTCCTAGACAAGGGCCCTTCTTGGACAAGGCCCCTCCTAGAAAAGGGCCCTTCCTAGACAAGGGCCCTTCCTAGACAAGGGCCCTTCCTAGACAAGGGCCCTTCCTAGAAAAGGGCCCTTCCTAGAGAAGGGCCCTTCCTAGACAAGGGCCCTTCCTAGACAAGGGCCTTTCCTAGACAAGGGCCCTTCCTAGACAAGGGCCCTTCCTAGACAAGGGCCCTTCCTTGACAAGGGCCTTTCCTAGAAAAGGGCCCTTCCTAGAAAAGGGCCCTTCCTAGAAAAGGGCCCTTCCTAGATAAGGGCCCTTCCTAGACAAGGGCCCTTCCTAGACAAGGGCCCTTCCTAGAAAAGGGCCCTTCCTAGAAAAGGGCCCTTCCTAGACAAGGGCCCTTCCTAGACAAGGGCCCTTCCTAGAATAGGGCCCTTCCTAGACAAGGGCCCTTCCTAGACAAGGGCCCTTCCTAGACAAGGGCCCTTCCTAGACAAGGGCCCCTTCTAGACAAGGGCCCATCCTAGACAAGGGCCCTTCCTAGACAAGGGCCCTTCCTAGAAAAGGGCCCTTCCTAGAAAAGGGCCCTTCCTAGAAAAGGGCCCTTCCTAGACAAGGGCCCTTCCTAGACAAGGGCCCTTCCTAGACATGGGCCCTTCCTAGACAAGGGCCCTTCCTAGAAAAGGGCCCTTCCTAGAAAAGGGCCCTTCCTAGAAAAGGGCCCCTCCTAGAAAAGGGCCCTTCCTAGACAAGGGCCCTTCTTGGACAAGGCCCCTTCTAGAAAAGGGCCCTTCCTAGACAAGGGCCCTTCCTAGACAAGGGCCCTTCCTAGAAAAGGGCCCTTCCTAGACAAGGGCCCTTCCTAGACAAGGGCCCTTCCTAGGCAAGGGCCCTTCCTAGACAAGGGCCCTACCTAGTCAAGGGCCCTTCCAAGAAAAGGGCCCTTCCTAGAAAAGGGCCCTTCCTAGAAAAGGGCCCTTCCTAGACAAGGGCCCTTCCTAGACAAGGGCCTTTCCTAGACAAGGGCCCTTCCTAGGCAAGGGCCCTTCCTAGACAAGGGTCCTTCCTAGACAAGGGCCCTTCCTAGACAAGGGCCCTTAATAGACAAGGGCCCTTCCTAGAAAAGGGCCCCTCCTAGACAAGGGCCCATCCTAGACAAGGGCCCTTCCTAGACAAGGGCCCCTCCTAGGCAAGGGCCCATCCTAGACAAGGGCCCTTCCTAGACAAGGGCCCTTCCTAGACAAGGGCCCCTCCTAGACAAGGGCCCTTCCTAGAAAAGGGCCCTTCCTAGAAATGGGCCCTTCCTAGACAAGGGCCCTTCCTAGACAAGGGCCCTTCCTAGAAAAGGGCCCTTCCTAGAAAAGGGCCCTTCCTAGAAAAGGGCCCTTCCTAGAAAAGGGCCCTTCCTAGAAAAGGGCCCTTCCTAGAAAAGGGCCCTTCCTAGACAAGGGCCCTTCCTAGACAAGGGCACTTCCTAGACAAGGGCCCTTCCTAGACGAGGGCCCTTCCTAGACGAGGGCCCTTCCTAGACAAGGGCCCTAACTAGACAAGGGCCCTTCCTAGACAAGGGCCCTTCCTAGACAAGGGCCCCTCCTAGACAAGGGCCCTTCCTAGACAAGGGCCCTTCCTAGACAAGTCCCTTCCTAGACAAGGGCCCTTCCTAGACAAGGGCCCTTCCTAGACAAGGGCCCTTCCTAGACAAGGGCCCTACCTAGTCAAGGGCCCTTCCAAGAAAAGGGCCCTTCCTAGAAAAGGGCCCTTCCTAGAAAAGGGCCCTTCCTAGACAAGGGCCCTTCCTAGAAAAGGGCCCTTCCTGGACAAGGGCCCTTCCTAGACAAGGGCCCTTCCTAGACATGGGCCCTTCCTAGACAAGGGCCCTTCCTAGAAAAGGGCCCTTCCTAGAAAAGGGCCCCTCCTAGAAAAGGGCCTTTCCTAGACAAGGGCCCTTCTTGGACAAGGCCCCTTCTAGAAAAGGGCCCTTCCTAGACAAGGGCCCTTCCTAGGCAAGGGCCCTTCCTAGACAAGGGCCCTACCTAGACAAGGGCCCTTCCTAGACAAGGGCCCTTCCTAGGCAAGGGCCCTTCCTAGACAAGGGCCCTTCCTAGCAAGGGCCTTTCCTAGACAAGGGCCCTTCCTAGACAAGGGTCCTTCCTAGACAAGGGCCCTTCCTAGACAAGAGCCTTTCCTAGAAAAGGGCCCTTCCTAGAAAAGGGCCCTTCCTAGAAAAGGGCCCTTCCTAGAAAAGGGCCCTTCCTAGACAAGGGCCCTTCCTAGACAAGGGCCCCTCCTAGACAAGGGCCCCTCCTAGAAAAGGGCCCTTCCTAGAAAAGGGCCCTTCCTAGACAAGGGCCCTTCCTAGACAAGGGCCCTTCGTAGAATAGGGCCCCCCTAGACTAAGGGCCCACCTAGACTAAGGGCCCCCCTAGACTAAGGGCCCCCCTAGACTAAGGGCCGCCCCTAGACTAAGGGCCCCCCTAGACTAAGGGCCCCCCCTAGACTAAGGTCCCCCCTAGACTAAGGTCCCCCCTAGAATAAGTCCCCCCCTGGACTAAGTCCCCCCCTAGACTAAGGTCCCCCAAGACTAAGGGCCCCCCCTAGACTAAGGGCCCCCCTAGACTAAGGTCCCCCCTAGACTAAGGGCCCCCCCCCTAGACTAAGGTCCCCCCTAGACTAAGTCCCCCCCCTAGACTAAGAGCCCCCCTAGACTAAGGGCCCCCCTAGACTAAGGGTCCCCCCTAGACAAAGGGCCCCCCCTAGACTAAGGGCCCCCCCTAGACTAAGGGCCCCCCCTAGAGTAAGGGTCCCCCCTAGACTAAGGGCCCCCCTAGATTAAGGGCCCCCCCTAGACTAAGGGCCCCCCTACACTAAGGGTCCCCCTAGACTAAGGGCCCCCCTAGACTAAGGGCCCCCCCTAGACTAAGGGTACCCCCTAGACTAAGGGCCCCCCCTAGACTAAGGGCCCCCCTAGACTAAGGGCCCCCCCTAGACTAAGGGCCCCCCTAGACTAAGGGCCCCCCTAGACTAAGGGCCCCCCTAGACTAAGGGCCCCCCCCTAGAGTAAGGGCCCCCCTAGACTAAGGGCCCCCCTAGACTAAGGGCCCCCCTAGACTAAGGTCCTCCCCTAGACTAAGGTCCCCCCCTAGACTAAGGTCCCCCCTAGACTAAGTCCCCCCCCTAGACGAAGGGCCCCCCCTAGACTAAGGGCCCCCCCTAGACTAAGGGCCCCCCTTAGACTAAGGGCCCCCCTAGACTAAGGGCCCCCCTAGACTAAGGTCCCCCCTAGACTAAGTCCCCCCCCTAGACTAAGAGCCCCCCTAGACTAAGGGCCCCCCTAGACTAAGGGTCCCCCCTAGACTAAGGGCCCCCCTAGACAAAGGGCCCCCCCTAGACTAAGGGCCCCCCCTAGACTAAGGGCCCCCCCTAGAGTAAGGGTCCCCCCTAGACTAAGGGCCCCCCTAGATTAAGGGCCCCCCCTAGACTAAGGGCCCCCCTACACTAAGGGTCCCCCTAGACTAAGGGCCCCCCAGACTAAGGGCCCCCCTAGACTAAGGGCCCCCCCTAGACTAAGGGTACCCCCTAGACTAAGGGCCCCCCCTAGACTAAGGGCCCCCCTAGACTAAGGGCCCCCCCTAGACTAAGGGCCCCCCTAGACTAAGGGCCCCCCCTAGACTAAGGGCCCCCCTAGACTAAGGGCCCCCCCCTAGAGTAAGGGCCCCCCTAGACTAAGGGCCCCCCTAGACTAAGGTCCCCCCTAGACTAAGGGCCACCCTAGACTAAGGTCCTCCCCTAGACTAAGGTCCCCCCCTAGACTAAGGTCCCCCCTAGACTAAGTCCCCCCCCTAGACGAAGGGCCCCCCCTAGACTAAGGGCCCCCCTAGACTAAGGGCCCCCCCTAGACTAAGGGCCCCCCTTAGACTAAGGGCCCCCCTAGACTAAGGGCCCCCCTAGACTAAGGGCCCCCCTAGACTAAGGGCCCCCCCTAGAGTAAGGGCCCCCCTAGACTAAGGGCCCCCCCTAGACTAAGGGCCCCCCTAGACTAAGTGCCCCCCCTAGACTAAGGGCCTCCCTAGACTAAGGGCCCCCCTAGAGTAAGGGCCCCCCTAGACTAAGGGCCCCCCCTAGACTAAGGTCCCCCCTAGACTAAGTGCCCCCCCTAGACTAAGTGCCCCCCTAGGCTAACGGCCCCATCCTAGTTAAGGGCCCCCCCTAGACTAAGGGCCCCCTAGACTAAGGGCCCCCCCTAGACTAAGGTCCCCCCCTAGACTACGGGCCCCCCCCTAGACTAAGGTCCCCCCTTGACTAAGGTCCCCCCCTAGACTAAGGTCCCCCCCTAGACTAAGGGCCCCCCCTAGACTAAGGTCCCCCCCTAGACTAAGGGCCCCCTCCTAGACAAGTTGCCCGCCCAGACTACTGGGTCCTACCTTTGTCTAAGTCGTACCTAACACGTAACCCCACTTTTTGAACGGGGCCTCGGAGAGGCTCGCCGATGGTCTAGGAGTGTCGGCCGTGGTCGAAAACGTGTAATTCCAGAGTTTGGTCGCTCTCCGTGCAGCCGTTCCCACTTTTCAGTAAGTTGTCTGGACAAGCGGTTCAAGACGGGTCTGTCATATAGTGCGGCACCTGGACTTGTAGCCTTACGTTTTACAAGTTTTTCCAAAATGCGAACGGCTGCACGGAACTCGATGAATTTCATAACTGGTACGTTTCTTAACACGGGGAACACGCCTGGACCGGTCCCGAGTCGCTGCGGTCCTCGGTTCGAGTTTTAGAAATTTTTGGCCATCTTTGATCGCTTCTTGCGAAGAAGCCAGAGGAGGTTTAAGGAATCTGACTGTTGGGTCGTGTAGCCCTCGGGGAGGACTACTGGAATCGGTGGTCCGAGTTCGACCTCCGGCAGCGACTCGAGAGTAAAAGCGTTTTATGTTTATAGCGTGCGCTACCGCAGGCGCGGGGGGATGTCCCGTGGTGGGTGGGTGGTGCCCCTGGGGCCAAAGCTTCCCCTAAAGTTTGGTGGCTCTAGCTCAATTAGGGCGCCGACGAGAGCGTCCCGCAGTTTTGCCCGACTTTGGAAGCTTCGATCCGGGCAGGGCGTACCGGTTTAAGGAATCTGAGCACATGTGTGGAAAGCGGTCGAGGAGGACTACAATAGTTAGTGGTCCGAATTGGCGGATTTTGCGCCGTTCAGATTTTAGAAAATTTTGGCCATCTTACGAGAGGTTTGGGCTGGCCCCCGTGGGCCCGATTTGGGATCCGAGGGTGTCTCTGGATAGCCCTCGAGAAGTACTACCCAGCTGTGGTGTATCGGTTCGAATCCCGCGCACCGTTGGGGAGTAAATCGGTTTTTTGTCCCTAGAGGGCGCTGGTGGTGCGCGGGGGCGGATTTTGCACCGGCATACGCTTGCACCTCGCCCTCCGATGCAGCACCCCGAATTTGGGGCCTGCAGCTCAATTAGGGGCGGAGTTACCGATTTTTAACACTTTTTTGACTCCTGCGGGCCAACGGCTGCGGATGGAGCCAAAGTGCACATAAGCATTCTTGCTCGTCTCGCCGAGACGCGTCTTTTGAGCTGTCGCGGGGCTCTCTAGCTCAATTTTGAGAAATCGGCGGTGGCTCAACCGGTAGCGGCGCTCGGAGCAAATTTAGAACGCGTGGGCGTAGAGAGTCGGGGTTTTTTGCATCGGGAGGGGCAAGGCGAGCCCTTTCCAACGCACCCCTCGCCGACTCCCTATCTTAATAAATAAGGTTCATTTTTACGTATCTCCGTCCCTATGGGAGATGGGGCAACGGGACCCGGACCATCGGGTGGGGCACCCCTGGTAAGCCCTAATCGAGTACCCACTCGGGGGGTCTGCGGCCCATAGTTTCCGAGATATCGGCACTTTTGTAACGGGGGGTGGGGGAGGGTGGAGGAGGTCGGCAGCGGTCCAGCGCCCCCTCGCGTTTGGCTGTCCGCCCCCCCGTTCCCGAGATATGGCCGAAATTCCGAAAACGCACCAACACCCGGTGCGCCTTGGGCCCCCCCGCGCTCCAGGGGCGCCCCAGGACTTCGGGGCCAAGCCCCCCGGCCCCGCCGCCCCCGGTAAGCTCGAGGGGAGCCCAAACTCGGGGCTCTTCGGCCCACGGGTGCCCGAGATCGCCATGGGGCGGCGCACCGGCAGGGCGACGTCGCGGACCCGGTCCCGTCCCCTCCACGCGGCCCAGCCGACCACGTGGTCTCCCCACCATGCCTGTTCCCCACCACGTGACACACCCGAGCCTATATATAGGACCGCACTCGCAGTCCCCTCCACAATACCACGTGACATACCAGAGCCTATATATAGGACCTCCACCATATATAGTATACTCAGTATATAAGGCCTTCTCTCGCGTACCCCGCCTATATAATACTATCTCCCACACTTTGGAGGCGCCCTCTTGTCACCGACGCCGTCGCTCGTCGGCGTCCCAGACCGGCGCTTGTGGTCTCGTTCTACTCTACGTACTTTGTTCTACACCGCGACACCTCACCCGGCCCTGTCACTCCCTTACTTTGTCCGCTATTCGACCCCAAAGAGGGCACTTTGTCACGTTTTTCAAAGTGGAGTTACAGCAAAAAGTTCTTAACCAAAGTTGTAGGTCTCGTCAAGTGCAGCAACTTTGGTTATCTTCACCTCCCCTCCATCTCCCACCGTTTGGCCGCAAACGGCACTTTTCTCCCGCCAAATTTACTTTTTCGCGAATAACTCGACTCGGGCTGCAGATAGAGCAAAACGTTCTTAATCAAAGTTGTAGGTCTGAGCCAGAGGAGTAACTTTGGTCATCTCCACTTTTCCCGCATCTCCCACCGTTTGGCCACAAACCGCACTTTTCTCTCGCAAAATTACAATAACGTATATTTTCAATGAAATCTCGATGTCGATTTTTTTTTATTTATTCATGGGAGCTCATAACGTGTATTTCCACCCGAATGCCAGTCATACATACGTTTATGCAACGCAGGTAACTAATCCCCACGATGTATCGACAGTGAGTGTTTCATCCTGTTGATGGACCACGAGTACGTGCTCTGTCATAGACTTCACTTTACATCCCCCGAGTCTATGGACAAGCGGGTAACTAATCCCCACGATGTATCGACAGTGAGTGTTTCATCCTGTTGATGGACCACGAGTACGTGCTCTGTCAAAGGCCTTACTTTTGGTCGTTTGTGTGCGACATGAGCCTTGGTAATACAGCACACTAGATCAGAGATATTCAACCAAGGGTGCACAAAGACCATTTAGGGGGTACTGATCATTTAAAATGCACATACAGTCAGTATAATATATCTCCTAAATGATCACAAATAACAAAAGGTAATAAAATTAGAAATATAAATACAGCCAATATAACGTTTTTTTGAATAAATATAAATAGTGAAAAACATTTGAATCAGAGAGATTTGAATTGTCCTCAGTCCAAGAATGTATATTACTTACTCTACCAGTTAAGTTAGGATTAGTGATGGACTTTTGGAAATAATCAAATTCCTCCTACAAAGTCTCACCTTACAGTTTTTAAAACACTTTCTAGAAATTAAAAAAAACGATAATACGCTAATACGGATTACAAAGTCATTTTGCATTGTCATCAATTCCTCTGATGTTCCTGTAATATTAAAAGAAAGTCTTTTAGAAATGTGTTGACAGTTTACTGAAAATAAACATTGAAATATGTGAATTTGTGATTTGTGGTGTAATGCAAGCAGTGACACTGCCTTGTTCCATTCCCCTCTATTGTTTAGTGTGCAGGTTTTCTCTGCGTTGACAGCAATCAGAACAAAACAAACGAGTTACTTGAATCCAGAATCACAGTTGATGCTCTCTCTGCCAAATATTGAGCCACGAATAGAGGAGCTGGTGTCCACAAAACAAGCCCAGCCATGTCATTAATAGATCACAAAGTCATGTACTCTTTGTGTATGTGCCATCTGTAATATAGTTGTTGTAAAATGTTAAATCTGTTTTAGATATTGCGTATAATTTGAATTAAGGATAACTCTAGGTCTAGGACTAGGCCTAGAGGTACAGGCTGGAATGGGAAATTGTCTTTGGGAGTATGAACAGAAAAAAGGATAACTCTAGGACTAGGCCTAGAGGTACAGGCTGGAATGGGAAATTGTCTTTGGGAGTATGAACAGAAAAAAGGATAACTCTAGGACTAGGCTAGAGGTACAGGCTGGAATGGGAAATTGTCTTTGTGAGTATGTACAGAAAAAAGGATAACTCTAGGACTAGGCTAGAGGTACAGGCTGGAATGGGAAATTGTCTTTGTGAGTATGTACAGAAAAAAGGATAACTCTAGGACTAGGCCTAGAGGTACAGGCTGGAATGGGAAATTGTCTTTGTGAGTATGTACAGAAAAAAGGATAACTCTAGGACTAGACCTAGAGGTACAGGCTGGAATGGGAAATTGTCTTTGGGAGTATGTACAGAAAAAAGGATAACTCTAGGACTAGGCTAGAGGTACAGGCTGGAATGGGAAATTGTCTTTGGGAGTATGAACAGAAAAAAGGATAACTCTAGGACTAGGCCTAGAGGTACAGGCTGGAATGGGAAATTGTCTTTGTGAGTATGAACAGAAAAAAGGATAACTCTAGGACTAGGCCTAGAGGTACAGGCTGGAATGGGAAATTGTCTTTGTGAGTATGTACAGAAAAAAGGATAACTCTAGGACTAGGCCTAGAGGTACAGGCTGGAATGGGAAATTGTCTTTGGGAGTATGTACAGAAAAAAGGATAACTCTAGGACTAGGCCTAGAGGTACAGGCTGGAATGGGAAATTGTCTTTGGGAGTATGAACAGAAAAAAGGATAACTCTAGGACTAGGCTAGAGGTACAGGCTGGAATGGGAAATTGTCTTTGTGAGTATGTACAGAAAAAAGGATAACTCTAGGACTAGGCCTAGAGGTACAGGCTGGAATGGGAAATTGTCTTTGTGAGTATGTACAGAAAAAAGGATAACTCTAGGACTAGGCTAGAGGTACAGGCTGGAATGGGAAATTGTCTTTGTGAGTATGTACAGAAAAAAGGATAACTCTAGGACTAGACCTAGAGGTACAGCCTGGAATGGGAAATTGTCTTTGTGAGTATGTACAGAAAAAAGGATAACTCTAGGACTAGGCTAGAGGTACAGGCTGGAATGGGAAATTGTCTTTGTGAGTATGTACAGAAAAAAGGATAACTCTAGGACTAGGCCTAGAGGTACAGGCTGGAATGGGAAATTGTCTTTGGGAGTATGAACAGAAAAAAGGATAACTCTAGGACTAGGCCTAGAGGTACAGGCTGGAATGGGAAATTGTCTTTGGGAGTATGAACAGAAAAAAGGATAACTCTAGGACTAGGCCTAGAGGTACAGGCTGGAATGGGAAATTGTCTTTGGGAGTATGTACAGAAAAAAGGATAACTCTAGGACTAGGCCTAGAGGTACAGGCTGGAATGGGAAATTGTCTTTGTGAGTATGTACAGAAAAAAGGATAACTCTAGGACTAGGCCTAGAGGTACAGGCTGGAATGGGAAATTGTCTTTGTGAGTATGTACAGAAAAAAGGATAACTCTAGGACTAGGCCTAGAGGTACAGGCTGGAATGGGAAATTGTCTTTGGGAGTATGAACAGAAAAAAGGATAACTCTAGGACTAGGCCTAGAGGTACAGGCTGGAATGGGAAATTGTCTTTGTGAGTATGTACAGAAAAAAGGATAACTCTAGGACTAGGCCTAGAGGTACAGGCTGGAATGGGAAATTGTCTTTGGGAGTATGAACAGAAAAAAGGATAACTCTAGGACTAGGCCTAGAGGTACAGGCTGGAATGGGAAATTGTCTTTGGGAGTATGAACAGAAAAAAGGATAACTCTAGGACTAGGCCTAGAGGTACAGGCTGGAATGGGAAATTGTCTTTGGGAGTATGAACAGAAAAAAGGATAACTCTAGGACTAGGCTAGAGGTACAGGCTGGAATGGGAAATTGTCTTTGTGAGTATGTACAGAAAAAAGGATAACTCTAGGACTAGGCCTAGAGGTACAGGCTGGAATGGGAAATTGTCTTTGTGAGTATGTACAGAAAAAAGGATAACTCTAGGACTAGGCCTAGAGGTACAGGCTGGAATGGGAAATTGTCTTTGGGAGTATGAACAGAAAAAAGGATAACTCTAGGACTAGGCTAGAGGTACAGGCTGGAATGGGAAATTGTCTTTGTGAGTATGTACAGAAAAAAGGTTGAATACCAGTGCACTAGATGGCCAGGTTACTTGCTGCATGTTTTACATGAGATGAGCTTGCTTATGCTGAATATGCTAGGGAAACACTGGTTCTGTTCCAGACTGACTCCCTATTTCTAGTATAGTTGGAAGTACAGGGCTTTTGAATTGGTTCTTCACCGCTGCACGGCCTTTTGCCTGTGCGAGTTTGAAGGTACCATGGCCGGGTTTGTCGCTCCTAACAAGCCACACGTAAAACATGTATAAAAATTTTACTTTATAGAAAATGCTGGAAATGTCGCCAATGATGGTTTAATCGATCCACAGCTTCTGTTCTTTTCAGATGAGGCATTGTTTCATCTAAATGGTCGCGTGAGCACTCATAACAGTCGGTATTGGGCATCTCAAAATTCACATCACGTTCAAGAAATCCCTCATTATGATCGAAGCTTTGGAGTTTGGTGTGCTGTTAGCGCTAGACGCATAATTGATCCAATATTTTACGACCAGACTGTAAGTAAAGAGAGGTACCAAAATGACATTTTGTCCCCATATTTTCGTGAACTGACAGAAGAAGACAAATCATATGGGTGGTTTCAACAAGATTCTGTTACTGCAAGTACAGATCGTGACTGAAAAAGATTGTCCAAACTAGAAATGTATATTATTATTTACTTAGCCAACAAACTTACTGTTGGTGTTTTTAAACACACAAGTTTAAGAGGTAGAACTGGAACTTAAAAATTCAATGTATATATTTAAACAGTCATATTTTGTTTCTTTCTCGTGTTAAGATAATTTTATCTGCATTTTCAAAGCATTTTGTTGCATTTAGACTTAAGACAAATGACTGTTGTTGCAGGGTCGAGTGTTACATCCAGAGCAGACGAGAGTTGTGAGTGTTCGGGAGTGTGCTCGCTCACAAGGATTCCCTGACACATACAGATTCTTTGGCAACATACTGGACAAACATCGTCAGGTAGGTTTGTAACAACTTTGCTGCCTCTCAGCCATACTAGTTGGAATAAATTAATATTTAAATTAACTTTCAGTACAAGTAGAAGGGTGATAATTTACAAATATAATTGGAAGAAGAAACATTATAAGTAGAAAAGCTGCTCCATTGGACACCTGCTGCTGATGATGCAGACATGTTCCAAATTGCAACTCATTGTTATAAACACTGATGATTTATCCCTACAACTTTTACACTTATTCAGTAGCTTTGTATTTCTTTAGAAACATTTAAAAATTACTTGAACTGGTTAATAAAACTGTGGGTCAGAATAAAGAACAAAAAAGAGAAAAGAAATGGGAAAATATGACAAGTGTTTGAAATAAAGGACAGGAGCGCCCAGAGGCACTTAATGTCTGTACATTTATTATGCTTTGCTGGACAAGGAAAAGTTCCATGGACTTTAATTTGTAGAACATTACACTGATTTGCTTGCAGGTTGGAAACGCTGTTCCTCCACCAATGGCAGCAGCTATAGGCTATGAACTGAGGAAGAGCATTGCCAAGTCAGAGGAGAAGAAAACAGAAACCTCAAAGATGGAGGTCTCCTAGAAGAGACTGAGTTTGTTTCATAGGGGGAAATCAAACATTCACGTGTATTATATTTTAAAGATTGTTGTATAATTATGATTTTACAAGCAGAACAGTTGAATGTAAATTTTTATCACTGAATTGATCATTATGAAATTGCCTGGTTATTGTGATTCATTTAATGTGATAAAGTCTAAGAGAAACATTTTATGTAAAGAAATCAAATAAATAATTTTTCACTTTTTAAAAAAGTAAGCACTTCACTTTGTAGTACATAAATGAAGTATCCTTTATTGCAGCATATACCAGGAGAACAAAAAGCTTACGAATGGGCTTTGCAGTGTTTTGCCAATCCACATCCTCGACACTTGCCGTCTGCCACTATCATAGAAAGGCATGGATGAAACTAGACATTTTTAAAACTACTTTAAAGGCTTTACTTACCAACTTCATGAAAGAAGATGCTGAAACTGGCCATCATCCTTGTCACCTATTTAGGAAACTTATCCATCACTCGCCGTAGTTCATGTTGAGAAATGCTGGTAGATATTTTGTTTTAGTTATTCCAGGATGTGTGCATTTGCCTTGTACACTTTGTTTTAAGTTACACCAGAGATAGAAATTGTTTATTTGAGCTCTCGGAAACCTTTCTCCGCTAATGGTGCACCATACACCAATTTGTTTTGTCATCAAGGGGTACTTCATGAATAATATTAGGTTCTCAGTTATAGGACCATTTTTTTTACTTTCTCTACTATGCATAGTAAGTAGAGGAAGTATTGTATTGCACCCAAAAATTTGATGTTGAGATTTCACTGGAAATGTATGTTTTGAGGGCCCTTGAATCCAAAAATAAAGCATTTTTAGAAAAAGGTCTGTGTGTGCAAGTCTGTCAGTCTGCGCAGCATAAGTCAAAAATAAAAAGTCTGTTAAAAACCAAAGTTGGTATTTGAGTATAATGTCTTAAGGTTGTGACACAAAGATTTTGAAGAAAATTCCTCCACCCTAACTTTAGGATGAAACATTTTTAAAAAATTTTGATTTTCTTGAATGGCTCTAAAATTTTTATTATACTTTGAATTTTGTGGCTATAGCCTATGTAGTCCTATTTACTCTTGATGACTTTTGCATAACTGGTAAACAATTTATGTTCAAATATTTTTTGTAGCAGAACCATTTTGAAGGTATTGCTAGTTATTTGTGTCAGTTTTGGAAAACAAACTTTCTTTAAATGGAAGATTGTGATACATTTTTTTATATGTTAACCGTGCAAAGAGAACAAAATTTCAAAGGTTTAAAAGATTTGACTATTGCTCAAAGTCTACTGTATTCCCATATTTCCCTTGTACCTACAAGGAAATAAAATAATTTCTGAAAATGTCTATCTCAACTAACACGAAGATATAGGAATGAGGTTATAAGAATTGTTAGTACAGGAGTAGAGAAAGTCATGTGGGTGCAACACAAGATGGTGGTGGTGGCTAACTGAGCATAACCAGGAGCAGAGAGTTTGCGGAAATGAAGGTAATGCCCAAACTAATATTGAAGCTGACCTAGACAAGGGCCCTTCCTAGACAAGGGCCCTTCCTAGACAAGGACCCTTCCTAGACAAGGGCCCTTCCACGACAAGGCCCCTCCTAGACAAGGCCCCTCCTAGACAAGGGCCCTTCCTAGACAAGGGCCCTTCCTAGACAAGGGCCCTTCCTAGACAAGGTCCCTTCCACGACAAGGGCCCTTCCTAGACAAGGTCCCTTCCTAGACAAGGGCCCTTCCTAGAAAAGGGCCCTTCCTAGAAAAGGGCCCCTCCTAGACAAGGGCCCTTCCTAGAAAAGGGCCCCTCCTAGACAAGGGCTCATCCTAGACAAGGCCCTTCCTAGACAAGGGCCCTTCCTAGACAAGGGCCCTTCCTAGAAAAGGGCCCCTCCTAGACAAGGGCCCTTCCTAGAAAAGGGCCCCTCCTAGACAAGGGCTCATCCTAGACAACGCCCTTCCTAGAAAAGGGCCCTTCCTAGAAAAGGGCCTATCGTAGACAAGGACCCTTCCTAGACAAGGGCCCTTCCTAGACAAGGGCCCCTCCTAGACAAGAGCCCTTCCTAGACAAGGACCCTTCCTAGACAAGGGCCCTTCCACGACAAGGCCCCTCCTAGACAAGGCCCCTCCTAGACAAGGGCCCTTCCTAGACAAGGGCCCTTCCTAGACAAGGGCCCTTCCTAGACAAGGTCCCTTCCACGACAAGGGCCCTTCCTAGACAAGGTCCCTTCCTAGACAAGGGCCCTTCCTAGAAAAGGGCCCTTCCTAGAAAAGGGCCCCTCCTAGACAAGGGCCCTTCCTAGAAAAGGGCCCCTCCTAGACAAGGGCTCATCCTAGACAAGGCCCTTCCTAGACAAGGGCCCTTCCTAGACAAGGGCCCTTCCTAGAAAAGGGCCCCCCCTAGACGAAGGGCCCCCCCTAGACTAAGGTCCCCCCTAGACTAAGGTCCCCCCCTAGACTAAGGGCCCCCCTAGACTAAGGGCCCCCCCTAGACTACGGGCCCCCCCTAGACTACGGGCCCCCCCTAGACTAAGGGCCCCCCTAGACTAAGGGCCACCCCTAGACTAAGGTCCCCCCTAGACTAAGGGCCCCCCTAGACGAAGGGCCCCCCTAGACTAAGGTCCCCCCTAGACTAAGGGCCCCCCCTAGACGAAGGGCCCCCCCTAGACTAAGGTCCCCCCTAGACTAAGGTCCCCCCCTAGACTAAGGGCCCCCCTAGACTAAGGGCCCCCCCTAGACTACGGGCCCCCCCTAGACTACGGGCCCCCCCTAGACTAAGGGCCCCCCTAGACTAAGGGCCACCCCTAGACTAAGGTCCCCCCTAGACTAAGGGCCCCCCTAGACGAAGGGCCCCCCTAGACTAAGGGCCCCCCGTAGACGAAGGGCCCCCCCTAGACTTAGGGCCCCTCCTAGACTAAGGGCCCCCCTAGACTACGGCCCCAAACTACACTAAGGGCCCCCCTAGACCAACGGCCCCCCTAGACTTAGGGCCCCCCTAGACTAATGTCCCCCCTAGACTAAGGTCCCCCCCCTAGACTAAGGGCCCCCCTAGACGAAGGGCCCCCCCTAGACTAAGGGCCCCCCCCTGGACTAAGGGCCCCCCCTAGACTACGGGCCCCCGCTAGACTAAGGGCCCCCTAGACTAAGGGCCCCCCTAGACTAAGGTCCCCCCTAGACTAAGGGCCCCCCCTAGACGAAGGGCCCCCCCTAGACTAAGGTCCCCCCTAGACTAAGGTCCCCCCCTAGACTAAGGGCCCCCCTAGACGAAGGGCCCCCCCTAGATTAAGGGCCCCCCCTAGACTAAGGGCCCCCCTAGACAAAGGGCCCCCCATAGACTACGGGCCCCCCCTAGACTAAGGGCCCCCCTAGACGAAGGGCCCCCCCTAGACTAAGGTCCCCCCTAGACTAAGGGCCCCCCCTAGACGAAGGGCCCCCCTAGACTAAGGGCCCCCCCCCCCCCTAGACGAAGGCCCCCCCTAGACTAAGGGCCCCCCTAGACAAGGGGCCCCCCTAGACTAAGAGCCCCCCTAGACTAAGGGCCCCCCCTAGACTTAGGGCCCCCCTAGACTAAGGTCCCCCCTAGACTAAGGTCCCCCCCTAGACTAAGGTCCCCCCTAGACTAATGCCCCCCTAGACTAAGGGCCCCCTGAGACTAAGGGCCCCCCGAGACTAAGTGCCAGCCCCCGAGACTAAGGGCCCCCCTAGAATAAGGGCCCCCCCTAGACTAAGGGCCCCCCTAGACTAAGGTCCCCCCTAGACTAAGGGCCCCCCTAGACTAAGGGCCGCCCTAGACTAAGGGCCCCCCCCTAGACTAAGGGCCCCCCAGACTAAGGCCCCCCCTAGACTAAGGTCCCCCCCTAGACTAAGGTCCCCCTCCTAGACAAGTTGCCCGCCCAGACTACTGGGTCCTACCTTTGTCTAAGTCGTACCTAACACATAACCCCACTTTTTGAACGGGGCCTCGGAGAGGGTCGCCGATGGTCTAGGAGTGTCGGCCGTGGTCCAAAACGTGTAATTCCAGAGTTTGGTCGCTCTCCGTGGAGCCGTTCCCACTTTTCCGTATCGTGTCTGGACAAGCGTTTCAAGACGGGTCTGTCATATAGTGCGGCACCTGGACTTGTAGCCTTACGTTTTACAAGTTTTTCCAAAATGCGAACGGCTGCACGGAACTTGATGAATTTCACAACTGGAACGTTTCTTAACACGGGGAACACGCCTGGACCGGTCCCGAGTCGCTGCGGTCCTCGGTTCGAGTTTTAGAAATTTTTGGCCATCTTTGATCGCTTCTTGCGAAGAAGCCAGACGAGGTTTAAGGAATCTGACTGTTGGGTCGTGTAGCCCTCGGGGAGGACTACTGGAATCGGTGGTCCGAGTTCGACCTCCGGCAGCGACTCGAGAGTAAAAGCGTTTTATGTTTATAGCGTGCGCTACCGCAGGCGCGGGGGGATGTCCCGTGGTGGGTGGGTGGTGCCCCTGGGGCCGAAGCTTCACCTAAAGTTTGGTGGCTCTAGCTCAATTAGGGCGCCGACGAGAGCGTCCCGCAGTTTTGCCCGACTTTGGAAGCTTCGATCCGGGCAGGGCGTACCGGTTTAAGGAATCTGACCACATGAGTGGAAAGCGGTCGAGGAGGACTACAATAGTTAGTGGTCCGAATTGGCGGATTTTGCGCCGTTCAGATTTTAGAAAATTTTGGCCATCTTACGAGAGGTTTGGGCTGGCCCCCGTGGGCGCGATTTGGGATCCGAAGGTGTCTCTGGATAGCCCTCGAGAAGTGCTACCCAGCTGTGGTGTCCCGGTTCGAATCCCGCGCACCGTTGGGGAGTAAATCGGTTTTTTGTCCCTAGAGGGCGCTGGTGGTGCGCCGGGGCGGATTTTGCACCGGCATAGCCTTGCACCTCGCCCTCCGATGCAGCACCCCGAATTTGCGGCCTGCAGCTCAATTAGGGGCGAAGTTACCGATTTTTAACACTTTTTTGACTCCTGCGGGCCAACGGCTGCAGATGGCGCCAAAGTGCACATAAGCATTCTTGCTCGTCTCGCCGAGACGCGTCTTTTGAGCCCTCGCGGGGCTCTCTAGCTCAATTTTGAGAAATCGGCGGTGGCTCAACCGGTAGCGGCGCTCGGAGCAAATTTTGAACGCGTGGGCGTAGAGAGTCGGGGTTTTTTGCATCGGGAGGGGCAAGGCGAGCCCTTTCCAACGCACCCCTCGCCGACCCCCTATCTTAATAAATAAGGTTCATTTTTACGTATCTCCGTCCCTATGGGAGATGGGGCAACGGGACCCGGACCATCGGGTGGGGCACCCCCGGTAAGCCCTAATCGAGTACCCACTCGGGGGGTCTGCGGCCCATAGTTTCCGAGATATCGGCACTTTTGTAACGGGGGGTGGGGGAGGGTGGAGGAGGTCGGCAGCGGTCCAGCGCCCCCAAGCGTTTGGCTGGGGGCCGCACCGTTCCCGAGATATGGCCGAAATTCCGAAAACGCACCAACACCCGGTGCGCCTTTGGCCCCCCCGCGCTCCAGGGGCGCCCCAGGACTTCGGGGCCCAGCCCCCCGGCCCCGCCACCCCCCATATGCTCGAGGGGAGCCCAAACTCGGGGCTCTTCGGCCCACGGGTGCCCGAGATCGCCATGGGGCGGCGCACCGGCAGGGCGACGTCGCGGACCCGGTCCGTCCCCACCACGCGGCCCAGCCGACCACGTGGTCTCCCCACCATGCCTGTTCCCCACCACGTGACACTCCCGAGCCTATATATAGGACCGCACTCGCAGTCCCCTCCACAATACCACGTGACATACCAGAGCCTATATATAGGACCTCCACCATATATATAGTATACTTAGTATATAAGGCCTTCTCTCGCGTACCCCGCCTATATAATACTATCTCCCACACTTTGGAGGCGCCCTCTTGTCACCGACGCCGTCGCTCGTCGGCGTCCCAGACCGGCGCTTGTGGTCTCGTTCTACTCTACGTACTTTGTTCTACACCGCGACACCTCACCCGGCCCTGTCACTCCCTTACTTTGTCCGCTATTCGACCCCAAAGAGGGCACTTTGTCACGTTTTTCAAAGTGGAGTTACAGCAAAAAGTTCTTAACCAAAGTTGTAGGTCTCGTCAAGTGCAGCAACTTTGGTTATCTTCACCTCCCCTCCATCTCCCACCGTTTGGCCGCAAACGGCACTTTTCTCCCGCCAAATTTACTTTTTCGCGAATAACTCGACTCGGGCTGCAGATAGAGCAAAACGTTCTCAATCAAAGTTGTAGGTCTGAGCCAGAGGAGTAACTTTGGTCATCTCCACTTTTCCCGCATCTCCCACCGTTTGGCCACAAACCGCACTTTTCTCTCGCAAAATTACAATAACGTATATTTTCAATGAAATCTCGATGTCGATTTTTTTTTATTTATTCATGGGAGCTCATAACGTGTATTTCCACCCGAATGCCAGTCATACATACGTTTATGCAACGCAGGTAACTAATCCCCACGATGTATCGACAGTGAGTGTTTCATCCTGTTGATGGACCACGAGTACGTGCTCTGTCATAGACTTCACTTTACATCCCCCGAGTCTATGGACAAGCGGGTAACTAATCCCCACGATTTATCGACAGTGAGTGTTTCATCCTGTTGATGGACCACGAGTACGTGCTCTGTCAAAGGCCTTACTTTTGGTCGTTTGTGTGCGACATGAGCCTTGGTAATACAGCACACTAGATCAGAGATATTCAACCAAGGGTGCACAAAGACCATTTAGGGGGTACTGATCATTTAAAATGCACATACAGTCAGTATAATATATCTCCTAAATGATCACAAATAACAAAAGGTAATAAAATTAGAAATATAAATACAGCCAATATAACGTTTTTTTGAATAAATATAAATAGTGAAAAACATTTGAATCAGAGAGATTTGAATTGTCCTCAGTCCAAGAATGTATATTACTTACTCTACCAGTTAAGTTAGGATTAGTGATGGACTTTTGGAAATAATCAAATTCCTCCTACAAAGTCTCACCTTACAGTTTTTAAAACACTTTCTAGAAATTAAAAAAAACGATAATACGCTAATACGGATTACAAAGTCATTTTGCATTGTCATCAATTCCTCTGATGTTCCTGTAATATTAAAAGAAAGTCTTTTAGAAATGTGTTGACAGTTTACTGAAAATAAACATTGAAATATGTGAATTTGTGATTTGTGGTGTAATGCAAGCAGTGACACTGCCTTGTTCCATTCCCCTCTATTGTTTAGTGTGCAGGTTTTCTCTGCGTTGACAGCAATCAGAACAAAACAAACGAGTTACTTGAATCCAGAATCACAGTTGATGCTCTCTCTGCCAAATATTGAGCCACGAATAGAGGAGCTGGTGTCCACAAAACAAGCCCAGCCATGTCATTAATAGATCACAAAGTCATGTACTCTTTGTGTATGTGCCATCTGTAATATAGTTGTTGTAAAATGTTAAATCTGTTTTAGATATTGCGTATAATTTGAATTAAGGATAACTCTAGGTCTAGGACTAGGCCTAGAGGTACAGGCTGGAATGGGAAATTGTCTTTGGGAGTATGAACAGAAAAAAGGATAACTCTAGGACTAGGCCTAGAGGTACAGGCTGGAATGGGAAATTGTCTTTGGGAGTATGAACAGAAAAAAGGATAACTCTAGGACTAGGCTAGAGGTACAGGCTGGAATGGGAAATTGTCTTTGTGAGTATGTACAGAAAAAAGGATAACTCTAGGACTAGGCTAGAGGTACAGGCTGGAATGGGAAATTGTCTTTGTGAGTATGTACAGAAAAAAGGATAACTCTAGGACTAGGCCTAGAGGTACAGGCTGGAATGGGAAATTGTCTTTGTGAGTATGTACAGAAAAAAGGATAACTCTAGGACTAGACCTAGAGGTACAGGCTGGAATGGGAAATTGTCTTTGGGAGTATGTACAGAAAAAAGGATAACTCTAGGACTAGGCTAGAGGTACAGGCTGGAATGGGAAATTGTCTTTGGGAGTATGAACAGAAAAAAGGATAACTCTAGGACTAGGCCTAGAGGTACAGGCTGGAATGGGAAATTGTCTTTGTGAGTATGAACAGAAAAAAGGATAACTCTAGGACTAGGCCTAGAGGTACAGGCTGGAATGGGAAATTGTCTTTGTGAGTATGTACAGAAAAAAGGATAACTCTAGGACTAGGCCTAGAGGTACAGGCTGGAATGGGAAATTGTCTTTGGGAGTATGTACAGAAAAAAGGATAACTCTAGGACTAGGCCTAGAGGTACAGGCTGGAATGGGAAATTGTCTTTGGGAGTATGAACAGAAAAAAGGATAACTCTAGGACTAGGCTAGAGGTACAGGCTGGAATGGGAAATTGTCTTTGTGAGTATGTACAGAAAAAAGGATAACTCTAGGACTAGGCCTAGAGGTACAGGCTGGAATGGGAAATTGTCTTTGTGAGTATGTACAGAAAAAAGGATAACTCTAGGACTAGGCTAGAGGTACAGGCTGGAATGGGAAATTGTCTTTGTGAGTATGTACAGAAAAAAGGATAACTCTAGGACTAGACCTAGAGGTACAGCCTGGAATGGGAAATTGTCTTTGTGAGTATGTACAGAAAAAAGGATAACTCTAGGACTAGGCTAGAGGTACAGGCTGGAATGGGAAATTGTCTTTGTGAGTATGTACAGAAAAAAGGATAACTCTAGGACTAGGCCTAGAGGTACAGGCTGGAATGGGAAATTGTCTTTGGGAGTATGAACAGAAAAAAGGATAACTCTAGGACTAGGCCTAGAGGTACAGGCTGGAATGGGAAATTGTCTTTGGGAGTATGAACAGAAAAAAGGATAACTCTAGGACTAGGCCTAGAGGTACAGGCTGGAATGGGAAATTGTCTTTGGGAGTATGTACAGAAAAAAGGATAACTCTAGGACTAGGCCTAGAGGTACAGGCTGGAATGGGAAATTGTCTTTGTGAGTATGTACAGAAAAAAGGATAACTCTAGGACTAGGCCTAGAGGTACAGGCTGGAATGGGAAATTGTCTTTGTGAGTATGTACAGAAAAAAGGATAACTCTAGGACTAGGCCTAGAGGTACAGGCTGGAATGGGAAATTGTCTTTGGGAGTATGAACAGAAAAAAGGATAACTCTAGGACTAGGCCTAGAGGTACAGGCTGGAATGGGAAATTGTCTTTGTGAGTATGTACAGAAAAAAGGATAACTCTAGGACTAGGCCTAGAGGTACAGGCTGGAATGGGAAATTGTCTTTGGGAGTATGAACAGAAAAAAGGATAACTCTAGGACTAGGCCTAGAGGTACAGGCTGGAATGGGAAATTGTCTTTGGGAGTATGAACAGAAAAAAGGATAACTCTAGGACTAGGCCTAGAGGTACAGGCTGGAATGGGAAATTGTCTTTGGGAGTATGAACAGAAAAAAGGATAACTCTAGGACTAGGCTAGAGGTACAGGCTGGAATGGGAAATTGTCTTTGTGAGTATGTACAGAAAAAAGGATAACTCTAGGACTAGGCCTAGAGGTACAGGCTGGAATGGGAAATTGTCTTTGTGAGTATGTACAGAAAAAAGGATAACTCTAGGACTAGGCCTAGAGGTACAGGCTGGAATGGGAAATTGTCTTTGGGAGTATGAACAGAAAAAAGGATAACTCTAGGACTAGGCTAGAGGTACAGGCTGGAATGGGAAATTGTCTTTGTGAGTATGTACAGAAAAAAGGTTGAATACCAGTGCACTAGATGGCCAGGTTACTTGCTGCATGTTTTACATGAGATGAGCTTGCTTATGCTGAATATGCTAGGGAAACACTGGTTCTGTTCCAGACTGACTCCCTATTTCTAGTATAGTTGGAAGTACAGGGCTTTTGAATTGGTTCTTCACCGCTGCACGGCCTTTTGCCTGTGCGAGTTTGAAGGTACCATGGCCGGGTTTGTCGCTCCTAACAAGCCACACGTAAAACATGTATAAAAATTTTACTTTATAGAAAATGCTGGAAATGTCGCCAATGATGGTTTAATCGATCCACAGCTTCTGTTCTTTTCAGATGAGGCATTGTTTCATCTAAATGGTCGCGTGAGCACTCATAACAGTCGGTATTGGGCATCTCAAAATTCACATCACGTTCAAGAAATCCCTCATTATGATCGAAGCTTTGGAGTTTGGTGTGCTGTTAGCGCTAGACGCATAATTGATCCAATATTTTACGACCAGACTGTAAGTAAAGAGAGGTACCAAAATGACATTTTGTCCCCATATTTTCGTGAACTGACAGAAGAAGACAAATCATATGGGTGGTTTCAACAAGATTCTGTTACTGCAAGTACAGATCGTGACTGAAAAAGATTGTCCAAACTAGAAATGTATATTATTATTTACTTAGCCAACAAACTTACTGTTGGTGTTTTTAAACACACAAGTTTAAGAGGTAGAACTGGAACTTAAAAATTCAATGTATATATTTAAACAGTCATATTTTGTTTCTTTCTCGTGTTAAGATAATTTTATCTGCATTTTCAAAGCATTTTGTTGCATTTAGACTTAAGACAAATGACTGTTGTTGCAGGGTCGAGTGTTACATCCAGAGCAGACGAGAGTTGTGAGTGTTCGGGAGTGTGCTCGCTCACAAGGATTCCCTGACACATACAGATTCTTTGGCAACATACTGGACAAACATCGTCAGGTAGGTTTGTAACAACTTTGCTGCCTCTCAGCCATACTAGTTGGAATAAATTAATATTTAAATTAACTTTCAGTACAAGTAGAAGGGTGATAATTTACAAATATAATTGGAAGAAGAAACATTATAAGTAGAAAAGCTGCTCCATTGGACACCTGCTGCTGCTGATGATGCAGACAAGTTCTTCTTGAAACATGTTCCAAATTGCAACTCATTGTTATAAACACTGATGATTTATCCCTACAACTTTTACACTTATTCAGTAGCTTTGTATTTCTTTAGAAACATTTAAAAATTACTTGAACTGGTTAATAAAACTGTGGGTCAGAATAAAGAACAAAAAAGAGAAAAGAAATGGGAAAATATGACAAGTGTTTGAAATAAAGGACAGGAGCGCCCAGAGGCACTTAATGTCTGTACATTTATTATGCTTTGCTGGACAAGGAAAAGTTCCATGGACTTTAATTTGTAGAACATTACACTGATTTGCTTGCAGGTTGGAAACGCTGTTCCTCCACCAATGGCAGCAGCTATAGGCTATGAACTGAGGAAGAGCATTGCCAAGTCAGAGGAGAAGAAAACAGAAACCTCAAAGATGGAGGTCTCCTAGAAGAGACTGAGTTTGTTTCATAGGGGGAAATCAAACATTCACGTGTATTATATTTTAAAGATTGTTGTATAATTATGATTTTACAAGCAGAACAGTTGAATGTAAATTTTTATCACTGAATTGATCATTATGAAATTGCCTGGTTATTGTGATTCATTTAATGTGATAAAGTCTAAGAGAAACATTTTATGTAAAGAAATCAAATAAATAATTTTTCACTTTTTAAAAAAGTAAGCACTTCACTTTGTAGTACATAAATGAAGTATCCTTTATTGCAGCATATACCAGGAGAACAAAAAGCTTACGAATGGGCTTTGCAGTGTTTTGCCAATCCACATCCTCGACACTTGCCGTCTGCCACTATCATAGAAAGGCATGGATGAAACTAGACATTTTTAAAACTACTTTAAAGGCTTTACTTACCAACTTCATGAAAGAAGATGCTGAAACTGGCCATCATCCTTGTCACCTATTTAGGAAACTTATCCATCACTCGCCGTAGTTCATGTTGAGAAATGCTGGTAGATATTTTGTTTTAGTTATTCCAGGATGTGTGCATTTGCCTTGTACACTTTGTTTTAAGTTACACCAGAGATAGAAATTGTTTATTTGAGCTCTCGGAAACCTTTCTCCGCTAATGGTTGCACCATACACCAATTTGTTTTGTCATCAAGGGGTACTTCATGAATAATATTAGGTTCTCAGTTATAGGACCATTTTTTTTACTTTCTCTACTATGCATAGTAAGTAGAGGAAGTATTGTATTGCACCCAAAAATTTGATGTTGAGATTTCACTGGAAATGTATGTTTTGAGGGCCCTTGAATCCAAAAATAAAGCATTTTTAGAAAAAGGTCTGTGTGTGCAAGTCTGTCAGTCTGCGCAGCATAAGTCAAAAATAAAAAGTCTGTTAAAAACCAAAGTTGGTATTTGAGTATAATGTCTTAAGGTTGTGACACAAAGATTTTGAAGAAAATTCCTCCACCCTAACTTTAGGATGAAACATTTTTAAAAAATTTTGATTTTCTTGAATGGCTCTAAAATTTTTATTATACTTTGAATTTTGTGGCTATAGCCTATGTAGTCCTATTTACTCTTGATGACTTTTGCATAACTGGTAAACAATTTATGTTCAAATATTTTTTGTAGCAGAACCATTTTGAAGGTATTGCTAGTTATTTGTGTCAGTTTTGGAAAACAAACTTTCTTTAAATGGAAGATTGTGATACATTTTTTTATATGTTAACCGTGCAAAGAGAACAAAATTTCAAAGGTTTAAAAGATTTGACTATTGCTCAAAGTCTACTGTATTCCCATATTTCCCTTGTACCTACAAGGAAATAAAATAATTTCTGAAAATGTCTATCTCAACTAACACGAAGATATAGGAATGAGGTTATAAGAATTGTTAGTACAGGAGTAGAGAAAGTCATGTGGGTGCAACACAAGATGGTGGTGGTGGCTAACTGAGCATAACCAGGAGCAGAGAGTTTGCGGAAATGAAGGTAATGCCCAAACTAATATTGAAGCTGACCTAGACAAGGGCCCTTCTTAGACAAGGGCCCTTCCTAGACAAGGACCCTTCCTAGACAAGGGCCCTTCCACGACAAGGCCCCTCCTAGACAAGGCCCCTCCTAGACAAGGGCCCTTCCTAGACAAGGGCCCTTCCTAGACAAGGGCCCTTCCTAGACAAGGTCCCTTCCACGACAAGGGCCCTTCCTAGACAAGGTCCCTTCCTAGACAAGGGCCCTTCCTAGAAAAGGGCCCTTCCTAGAAAAGGGCCCCTCCTAGACAAGGGCCCTTCCTAGAAAAGGGCCCCTCCTAGACAAGGGCTCATCCTAGACAAGGCCCTTCCTAGACAAGGGCCCTTCCTAGACAAGGGCCCTTCCTAGAAAAGGGCCCCTCCTAGACAAGGGCCCTTCCTAGAAAAGGGCCCCTCCTAGACAAGGGCTCATCCTAGACAACGCCCTTCCTAGAAAAGGGCCCTTCCTAGAAAAGGGCCTATCGTAGACAAGGACCCTTCCTAGACAAGGGCCCTTCCTAGACAAGGGCCCCTCCTAGACAAGAGCCCTTCCTAGACAAGGACCCTTCCTAGACAAGGGCCCTTCCACGACAAGGCCCCTCCTAGACAAGGCCCCTCCTAGACAAGGGCCCTTCCTAGAAAAGGGCCCCTCCTAGACAAGGGCGAATCCTAGACAAGGGCCCTTCCTAGACAAGGGCCCTTCCTAGACAAGGTCCCTTCCTAGACAAGGGCCCTATCTAGAAAAGGGCCCTTCCTAGACAAGGGCCCTTCCTAGACAAAGGCCCTTCCTAGACAAGGGCCCTTCCCAGACAAGGGCCCTTCCTAGAAAAGGGACTTCCTAGACAAGGGCCCTTCCTAGACAAGGGCCCATCTTAGACAAGGTCCCTTCCTAGACAAGGGCCCTTCCTAGACAAGGGCCCCTCCTAGACAAGAGCCCTTCCTAGACAAGGTCCCTTCCTAGACAAGGGCCCTTCCTAGACAAGGGCCCCTTCTAGACAACGGCCCCTCCTAGACAAGAGCCCTTCCTAGACAAGGGCCCTTCCTAGACAAGGGCCCTTCCTAGTAAAGGGCCCTATCTAGAAAAGGGCCCTTCCTAGACAAGGGCCCTTCCTAGACAAGGGCCCTTCCTAGACAAGGGCCCTTCCTAGACAAGGGCCCTTCCTAGACAAAGGCCCTTCCTAGACAAGGGCCCTTCCCAGACAAGGGCCCTTCCTAGAAAAGGGCCCTTCCTAGACAAGGGCCCTTCCTAGACAAGGTCCCTTCCACGACAAGGGCCCTTCCTAGACAAGGTCCCTTCCTAGACAAGGGCCCTTCCTAGACAAGGGCCCCTCCTAGACAAGAGCCCTTCCTAGACAAGGACCCTTCCTAGACAAGGGCCCTTCCACGACAAGGCCCCTCCTAGACAAGGCCCCTCCTAGACAAGGGCCCTTCCTAGAAAAGGGCCCCTCCTAGACAAGGGCGAATCCTAGACAAGGGCCCTTCCTAGACAAGGGCCCTTCCTAAACAAGGTCCCTTCCTAGGCAAGGGCCCATCCTAGACAAGGGCCCTTCCTAGACAAGGGCCCTTCCTAGACAAGGGCCCCTCCTAGACAAGGGCCCTTCCTAGAAAAGGGCCCTTCCTAGAAATGGGCCCTTCCTAGACAAGGGCCCTTCCTAGACAAGGGCCCTTCCTAGAAAAGGGCCCTTCCTAGAAAAGGGCCCTTCCTAGAAAAGGGCCCTTCCTAGAAAAGGGCCCTTCCTAGAAAAGGGCCCTTCCTAGACAAGGGCCCTTCCTAGACAAGGGCACTTCCTAGACAAGGGCCCTTCCTAGACGAGGGCCCTTCCTAGACGAGGGCCCTTCCTAGACAAGGGCCCTAACTAGACAAGGGCCCTTCCTAGACAAGGGCCCTTCCTAGACAAGGGCCCCTCCTAGACAAGGGCCCTTCCTAGACAAGGGCCCTTCCTAGACAAGTCCCTTCCTAGACAAGTCCCTTCCTAGACAAGGGCCCTTCCTAGACAAGGGCCCTACCTAGTCAAGGGCCCTTCCAAGAAAAGGGCCCTTCCTAGAAAAGGGCCCTTCCTAGAAAAGGGTCCTTCCTAGACAAGGGCCCTTCCTAGAAAAGGGCCCTTCCTAGACAAGGGCCCTTCCTAGACAAGGGCCCTTCCTAGACATGGGCCCTTCCTAGACAAGGGCCCTTCCTAGAAAAGGGCCCTTCCTAGACAAGGGCCCTTCCTAGACGAGGGCCCTTCCTAGACAAGGGCCCTTCCTAGACAAGTGCCCTTCCTAGAAAAGGGCCCATCCTAGACAAGGGCCCTTCCTAGACAATGGCCCTTCCTAGACAAGGGCCCTTCCTAGAAAAGGGCCCTTCCTAGAAAAGGGCCCTTCCTAGAAAAGGGCCCTTCCTAGAAAAGGGCCCTTCCTAGACAAGGGCCCTTCTTAGACGAGGGCCCTTCCTAGACGAGGGCCCTTCCTAGACAACGGCCCTTCCTAGACAAGGGCCCTTCCTAGAAAAGGGCCCTTCCTAGAAAAGGGCCCTTCCTAGAAAAGGGCCCTTCCTAGAC
Organism: Tenodera sinensis; assembly: GCA_030765045.1. NCBI lineage: Eukaryota > Metazoa > Arthropoda > Insecta > Mantodea > Mantidae > Tenodera > Tenodera sinensis. Next base: position 209,765,027 of record CM060963.1, read on the forward strand.
AAGGGCCCTTCGTAGACAAGGGCCCTTCCTAGACAAGTCCCTTCCTAGACAAGGGCCCATCCTAGACAAGGGCCCTTCCTAGACAAGGGCCCTACCTAGTCAAGGGCCCTTCCAAGAAAAGGGCCCTTCCTAGAAAAGGGCCCTTCCTAGAAAAGGGCCCTTCCTAGACAAGGGCCCTTCCTAGACAAGGGCCTTTCCTAGACAAGGACCCTTCCTAGGCAAGGGCCCTTCCTAGACAAGGGCCCTTCCTAGACAAGGCCCTTCCTAGACAAGGGTCCTTCCTAGACAATGGCCCTTAATAGACAAGGGCCCTTCCTAGAAAAGGGCCCCTCCTAGACAAGGGCCCATCCTAGACAAGGGCCCTTCCTAGACAAGGGCCCCTCCTAGGCAAGGGCCCATCCTAGACAAGGGCCCTTCCTAGACAAGGGCCCTTCCTAGACAAGGGCCCCTCCTAGACAAGGGCCCTTCCTAGAAAAGGGCCGTTCCTAGAAATGGGCCCTTCCTAGACAAGGGCCCTTCCTAGACAAGGGCCCTTCCTAGACAAGGGCCCTTCCTAGAAAAGGGCCCTTCCTAGAAAAGGGCCCTTCCTAGAAAAGGGCCCTTCCTAGAAAAGGGCCCTTCCTAGACAAGGGCCCTTCCTAGACAAGGGCACTTCCTAGACAAGGGCCCTTCCTAGACGAGGGCCCTTCCTAGACGAGGGCCCTTCCTAGACAAGGGCCCTAACTAGACAAGGGCCCTTCCTAGACAAGGGCCCTTCCTAGACAAGGGCCCCTCCTAGACAAGGGCCCTTCCTAGACAAGGGCCCTTCCTAGACAAGAGCCTTTCCTAGAAAAGGGCCCTTCCTAGAAAAGGGCCTTTCCTAGAAAAGGGCCCTTCCTAGAAAAGTGCCCTTCCTAGAAAAGGGCCCTTCCTAGAAAAGGGCCCTTCCTAGACAAGGGCCCTTCCTAGACAAGGGCCCCTCCTAGACAAGGGCCCCTCCTAGAAAAGGGCCCTTCCTAGAAAAGGGCCCTTCCTAGACAAGGGCCCTTCCTAGACAAGGGCCCTTCCTAGAATAGGGCCCTTCCTAGACAAGGGCCCTTCCTAGACAAGGGCCCTTCCTAGACAAGGGCCCTTCCTAGACAAGGGCCCCTTCTAGAAAAGGGCCCATCCTAGACAAGGGCCCTTCCTAGACAAGGGCCCTTCCTAGACAAGGGCCCGTCCTAGAAAAGGGCCCTTCCTAGAAAAGGGCCCTTCCTAGACAAGGGCCCTTCCTAGACGAGGGCCCTTCCTAGACAAGGGCCCTTCCTAGACAAGTGCCCTTCCTAGAAAAGGGCCCATCCTAGACAAGGGCCCTTCCTAGACAAGGGCCCTTCCTAGACAAGGGCCCTTCCTAGAAAAGGGCCCTTCCTAGAAAAGGGCCCTTCCTAGAAAAGGGCCCTTCCTAGAAAAGGGCCCTTCCTAGACAAGGGCCCTTCTTGGACAAGGCCCCTCCTAGAAAAGGGCCCTTCCTAGACAAGGGCCCTTCCTAGACAAGGGCCCTTCCTAGAATAGGGCCCTTCCTAGACAAGGGCCCTTCCTAGACAAGGGCCCTTCCTAGACAAGGGCCCCTCCTAGACAAGGGCCCATCCTAGACAAGGGCCCATCCTAGACAAGGGCCCTTCCTAGACAAGGGCCCTTCCTAGACGAGGACCCTTCCTAGAAAAGGGCCCTTCCTAGAAAAGGGCCCTTCCTAGACAAGGGCCCTTCCTAGACGAGGGCCCTTCCTAGACAAGGGCCCTTCCTAGACAAGTGCCCTTCCTAGAAAAGGGCCCATCCTAGACAAGGGCCCTTCCTAGACAATGGCCCTTCCTAGACAAGGGCCCTTCCTAGAAAAGGGCCCTTCCTAGAAAAGGGCCCTTCCTAGAAAAGGGCCCTTCCTAGAAAAGGGCCCTTCCTAGACAAGGGCCCTTCCTAGACGAGGGCCCTTCCTAGACGAGGGCCCTTCCTAGACAACGGCCCTTCCTAGACAAGGGCCCTTCCTAGAAAAGGGCCCTTCCTAGAAAAGGGCCCTTCCTAGAAAAGGGCCCTTCCTAGAAAAGGGCCCTTCCTAGACAAGGGCCCTTCGTAGACAAGGGCCCTTCCTAGACAAGTCCCTTCCTAGACAAGGGCCCTTCCTAGACAAGGGCCCTTCCTAGACAAGGGCCCTACCTAGTCAAGGGCCCTTCCAAGAAAAGGGCCCTTCCTAGAAAAGGGCCCTTCCTAGAAAAGGGCCCTTCCTAGACAAGGGCCCTTCCTAGACAAGGGCCTTTCCTAGACAAGGACCCTTCCTAGGCAAGGGCCCTTCCTAGACAAGGGCCCTTCCTAGACAAGGGCCCTTCCTAGACAAGGGTCCTTCCTAGACAAGGGCCCTTAATAGACAAGGGCCCTTCCTAGAAAAGGGCCCCTCCTAGACAAGGGCCCATCCTAGACAAGGGCCCTTCCTAGACAAGGGCCCCTCCTAGGCAAGGGCCCATCCTAGACAAGGGCCCTTCCTAGACAAGGGCCCTTCCTAGACAAGGGCCCCTCCTAGACAAGGGCCCTTCCTAGAAAAGGGCCGTTCCTAGAAATGGGCCCTTCCTAGACAAGGGCCCTTCCTAGACAAGGGCCCTTCCTAGACAAGGGCCCTTCCTAGAAAAGGGCCCTTCCTAGAAAAGGGCCCTTCCTAGAAAAGGGCCCTTCCTAGACAAGGGCCCTTCCTAGACAAGGGCACTTCCTAGACAAGGGCCCTTCCTAGACGAGGGCCCTTCCTAGACGAGGGCCCTTCCTAGACGAGGGCCCTACCTAGACAAGGGCCCTAACTAGACAAGGGCCCTTCCTAGACAAGGGCCCTTCCTAGACAAGGGCCCCTCCTAGACAAGGGCCCTTCCTAGACAAGGGCCCTTCCTAGACAAGTCCCTTCCTAGACAAGGGCCCTTCCTAGACAAGGGCCCTTCCTAGACAAGGGCCCTTCCTAGAAAAGGGCCCTTCCTACAAAAGGGCCCTTCCTAGACAAGGGCCCTTCCTAGACAAGGGTCCTTCCTAGAAAAGGGCCCTTCCTAGACAAGGGCCCTTCCTAGAAAAGGGCCCTTCCTAGACAAGGGCCCTTCCTAGACAAGGGCCCTTCCTAGACATGGGCCCTTCCTAGACAAGGGCCCTTCCTAGAAAAGGGCCCTTCCTAGAAAAGGGCCCTTCCTAGAAAAGGGCCCTTCCTAGAAAAGGGCCCTTCCTAGAAAAGGGCCCTTCCTAGACAAGGGCCCTTCTTGGACAAGGCCCCTCCTAGAAAAGGGCCCTTCCTAGACAAGGGCCCTTCCTAGACAAGGGCCCTTCCTAGAAAAGGGCCCTTCCTAGACAAGGGCCCTTCCTAGGCAAGGGCCCTTCCTAGACAAGGGCCCTTCCTAGACAAGGACCTTTCCTAGACAAGGGCCCTTCCTAGACAAGGGCCCTTCCTAGACAAGGGCCCTTCCTTGACAAGGGCCTTTCCTAGAAAAGGGCCCTTCCTAGAAAAGGGCCCTTCCTAGAAAAGGGCCCTTCCTAGATAAGGGCCCTTCCTAGACAAGGGCCCTTCCTAGACAAGGGCCCTTCCTAGAAAAGGGCCCTTCCTAGAAAAGGGCCCTTCCTAGACAAGGGCCCTTCCTAGACAAGGGCCCTTCCTAGAATAGGGCCCTTCCTAGACAAGGGCCCTTCCTAGACAAGGGCCCTTCCTAGACAAGGGCCCCTTCTAGACAAGGGCCCATCCTAGACAAGGGCCCTTCCTAGACAAGGGCCCTTCCTAGAAAAGGGCCCTTCCTAGAAAAGGGCCCTTCCTAGACAAGGGCCCTTCCTAGAAAAGGGCCCTTCCTAGACAAGGGCCCTTCCTAGACAAGGGCCCTTCCTAGACATGGGCCCTTCCTAGACAAGGGCCCTTCCTAGAAAAGGGCCCTTCCTAGACAAGGGCCCTTCCTAGACAAGGGCCCTTCCTAGACATGGGCCCTTCCTAGACAAGGGCCCTTCCTAGAAAAGGGCCCTTCCTAGACAAGGGCCCTTCCTAGACGAGGGCCCTTCCTAGACAAGGGCCCTTCCTAGACAAGTGCCCTTCCTAGAAAAGGGCCCATCCTAGACAAGGGCCCTTCCTAGACAATGGCCCTTCCTAGACAAGGGCCCTTCCTAGAAAAGGGCCCTTCCTAGAAAAGGGCCCTTCCTAGAAAAGGGCCCTTCCTAGAAAAGGGCCCTTCCTAGACAAGGGCCCTTCCTAGACGAGGGCCCATCCTAGACGAGGGCCCTTCCTAGACAACGGCCCTTCCTAGACAAGGGCCCTTCCTAGAAAAGGGCCCTTCCTAGAAAAGGGCCCTTCCTAGAAAAGGGCCCTTGCTAGAAAAGGGCCCTTCCTAGACAAGGGCCCTTCGTAGACAAGGGCCCTTCCTAGACAAGTCCCTTCCTAGACAAGGGCCCATCCTAGACAAGGGCCCTTCCTAGACAAGGGCCCTACCTAGTCAAGGGCCCTTCCAAGAAAAGGGCCCTTCCTAGAAAAGGGCGCTTGCTAGAAAAGGGCCCTTCCTAGACAAGGGCCCTTCCTAGACAAGGGCCTTTCCTAGACAAGGACCCTTCCTAGGCAAGGGCCCTTCCTAGACAAGGGCCCTTCCTAGACAAGGGCCCTTCCTAGACAAGGGTCCTTCCTAGACAAGGGCCCTTAATAGACAAGGGCCCTTCCTAGAAAAGGGCCCCTCCTAGACAAGGGCCCATCCTAGACAAGGGCCCTTCCTAGACAAGGGCCCCTCCTAGGCAAGGGCCCATCCTAGACAAGGGCCCTTCCTAGACAAGGGCCCTTCCTAGACAAGGGCCCCTCCTAGACAAGGGCCCTTCCTAGAAAAGGGCCGTTCCTAGAAATGGGCCCTTCCTAGACAAGGGCCCTTCCTAGACAAGGGCCCTTCCTAGACAAGGGCCCTTCCTAGAAAAGGGCCCTTCCTAGAAAAGGGCCCTTCCTAGAAAAGGGCCCTTCCTAGAAAAGGGCCCTTCCTAGACAAGGGCCCTTCCTAGACAAGGGCACTTCCTAGACAAGGGCCCTTCCTAGACGAGGGCCCTTCCTAGACGAGGGCCCTTCCTAGACAAGGGCCCTAACTAGACAAGGGCCCTTCCTAGACAAGGGCCCTTCCTAGACAAGGGCCCCTCCTAGACAAGGGCCCTTCCTAGACAAGGGCCCTTCCTAGACAAGAGCCCTTCCTAGAAAAGGGCCCTTCCTAGAAAAGGGCCCTTCCTAGAAAAGGGCCCTTCCTAGAAAAGGGCCCTTCCTAGACAAGGGCCCTTCCTAGACAAGGGCACTTCCTAGACAAGGGCCCTTCCTAGACGAGGGCCCTTCCTAGACGAGGGCCCTTCCTAGACAAGGGCCCTAACTAGACAAGGGCCCTTCCTAGACAAGGGCCCTTCCTAGACAAGGGCCCCTCCTAGACAAGGGCCCTTCCTAGACAAGGGCCCTTCCTAGACAAGAGCCTTTCCTAGAAAAGGGCCCTTCCTAGAAAAGGGCCTTTCCTAGAAAAGGGCCCTTCCTAGAAAAGTGCCCTTCCTAGAAAAGGGCCCTTCCTAGAAAAGGGCCCTTCCTAGACAAGGGGCCCTCCTAGACAAGGGCCCCTCCTAGACAAGGGCCCCTCCTAGAAAAGGGCCCTTCCTAGAAAAGGGCCCTTCCTAGACAAGGGCCCTTCCTAGACAAGGGCCCTTCCTAGAATAGGGCCCTTCCTAGACAAGGGCCCTTCCTAGACAAGGGCCCTTCCTAGACAAGGGCCCTTCCTAGACAAGGGCCCTTCCTAGACAAGGGCCCCTTCTAGAAAAGCGCCCATCCTAGACAAGGGCCCTTCCTAGACAAGGGCCCTTCCTAGACAAGGGCCCGTCCTAGAAAAGGGCCCTTCCTAGAAAAGGGCCCTTCCTAGACAAGGGCCCTTCCTAGACGAGGGCCCTTCCTAGACAAGGGCCCTTCCTAGACAAGTGCCCTTCCTAGAAAAGGGCCCATCCTAGACAAGGGCCCTTCCTAGACAAGGGCCCTTCCTAGACAAGGGCCCTTCCTAGAAAAGGGCCCTTCCTAGAAAAGGGCCCTTCCTAGAAAAGGGCCCTTCCTAGAAAAGGGCCCTTCCTAGACAAGGGCCCTTCTTGGACAAGGCCCCTCCTAGAAAAGGGCCCTTCCTAGACAAGGGCCCTTCCTAGACAAGGGCCCTTCCTAGAATAGGGCCCTTCCTAGACAAGGGCCCTTCCTAGACAAGGGCCCTTCCTAGACAAGGGCCCCTCCTAGACAAGGGCCCTTCCTAGACAAGGGCCCTTCCTAGACAAAGGCCCTTCCTAGACAAGGGCCCTTCCCAGACAAGGGCCCTTCCTAGAAAAGGGCCCTTCCTAGACAAGGGCCCTTCCTAGACAAGGTCCCTTCCACGACAAGGGCCCTTCCTAGACAAGGTCCCTTCCTAGACAAGGGCCCTTCCTAGACAAGGGCCCCTCCTAGACAAGAGCCCTTCCTAGACAAGGACCCTTCCTAGACAAGGGCCCTTCCACGACAAGGCCCCTCCTAGACAAGGCCCCTCCTAGACAAGGGCCCTTCCTAGAAAAGGGCCCCTCCTAGACAAGGGCGAATCCTAGACAAGGGCCCTTCCTAGACAAGGGCCCTTCCTAGACAAGGTCCCTTCCTAGGCAAGGGCCCATCCTAGACAAGGGCCCTTCCTAGACAAGGGCCCTTCCTAGACAAGGGCCCCTCCTAGACAAGGGCCCTTCCTAGAAAAGGGCCCTTCCTAGAAATGGGCCCTTCCTAGACAAGGGCCCTTCCTAGACAAGGGCCCTTCCTAGAAAAGGGCCCTTCCTAGAAAAGGGCCCTTCCTAGAAAAGGGCCCTTCCTAGAAAAGGGCCCTTCCTAGAAAAGGGCCCTTCCTAGACAAGGGCCCTTCCTAGACAAGGGCACTTCCTAGACAAGGGCCCTTCCTAGACGAGGGCCCTTCCTAGACGAGGGCCCTTCCTAGACAAGGGCCCTAACTAGACAAGGGCCCTTCCTAGACAAGGGCCCTTCCTAGACAAGGGCCCCTCCTAGACAAGGGCCCTTCCTAGACAAGGGCCCTTCCTAGACAAGTCCCTTCCTAGACAAGTCCCTTCCTAGACAAGGGCCCTTCCTAGACAAGGGCCCTACCTAGTCAAGGGCCCTTCCAAGAAAAGGGCCCTTCCTAGAAAAGGGCCCTTCCTAGAAAAGGGTCCTTCCTAGACAAGGGCCCTTCCTAGAAAAGGGCCCTTCCTAGACAAGGGCCCTTCCTAGACAAGGGCCCTTCCTAGACATGGGCCCTTCCTAGACAAGGGCCCTTCCTAGAAAAGGGCCCTTCCTAGACAAGGGCCCTTCCTAGACGAGGGCCCTTCCTAGACAAGGGCCCTTCCTAGACAAGTGCCCTTCCTAGAAAAGGGCCCATCCTAGACAAGGGCCCTTCCTAGACAATGGCCCTTCCTAGACAAGGGCCCTTCCTAGAAAAGGGCCCTTCCTAGAAAAGGGCCCTTCCTAGAAAAGGGCCCTTCCTAGAAAAGGGCCCTTCCTAGACAAGGGCCCTTCTTAGACGAGGGCCCTTCCTAGACGAGGGCCCTTCCTAGACAACGGCCCTTCCTAGACAAGGGCCCTTCCTAGAAAAGGGCCCTTCCTAGAAAAGGGCCCTTCCTAGAAAAGGGCCCTTCCTAGACAAGGGCCCTTCGTAGACAAGGGCCCTTCCTAGACAAGTCCCTTCCTAGACAAGGGCCCATCCTAGACAAGGGCCCTTCCTAGACAAGGGCCCTACCTAGTCAAGGGCCCTTCCAAGAAAAGGGCCCTTCCTAGAAAAGGGCCCTTCCTAGAAAAGGGCCCTTCCTAGACAAGGGCCCTTCCTAGACAAGGGCCTTTCCTAGACAAGGACCCTTCCTAGGCAAGGGCCCTTCCTAGACAAGGGCCCTTCCTAGACAAGGCCCTTCCTAGACAAGGGTCCTTCCTAGACAAGGGCCCTTAATAGACAAGGGCCCTTCCTAGAAAAGGGCCCCTCCTAGACAAGGGCCCATCCTAGACAAGGGCCCTTCCTAGACAAGGGCCCCTCCTAGGCAAGGGCCCATCCTAGACAAGGGCCCTTCCTAGACAAGGGCCCTTCCTAGACAAGGGCCCCTCCTAGACAAGGGCCCTTCCTAGAAAAGGGCCGTTCCTAGAAATGGGCCCTTCCTAGACAAGGGCCCTTCCTAGACAAGGGCCCTTCCTAGACAAGGGCCCTTCCTAGAAAAGGGCCCTTCCTAGAAAAGGGCCCTTCCTAGAAAAGGGCCCTTCCTAGAAAAGGGCCCTTCCTAGACAAGGGCCCTTCCTAGACAAGGGCACTTCCTAGACAAGGGCCCTTCCTAGACGAGGGCCCTTCCTAGACGAGGGCCCTTCCTAGACAAGGGCCCTAACTAGACAAGGGCCCTTCCTAGACAAGGGCCCTTCCTAGACAAGGGCCCCTCCTAGACAAGGGCCCTTCCTAGACAAGGGCCCTTCCTAGACAAGAGCCTTTCCTAGAAAAGGGCCCTTCCTAGAAAAGGGCCTTTCCTAGAAAAGGGCCCTTCCTAGAAAAGTGCCCTTCCTAGAAAAGGGCCCTTCCTAGAAAAGGGCCCTTCCTAGACAAGGGCCCTTCCTAGACAAGGGCCCCTCCTAGACAAGGGCCCCTCCTAGAAAAGGGCCCTTCCTAGAAAAGGGCCCTTCCTAGACAAGGGCCCTTCCTAGACAAGGGCCCTTCCTAGAATAGGGCCCTTCCTAGACAAGGGCCCTTCCTAGACAAGGGCCCTTCCTAGACAAGGGCCCTTCCTAGACAAGGGCCCCTTCTAGAAAAGGGCCCATCCTAGACAAGGGCCCTTCCTAGACAAGGGCCCTTCCTAGACAAGGGCCCGTCCTAGAAAAGGGCCCTTCCTAGAAAAGGGCCCTTCCTAGACAAGGGCCCTTCCTAGACGAGGGCCCTTCCTAGACAAGGGCCCTTCCTAGACAAGTGCCCTTCCTAGAAAAGGGCCCATCCTAGACAAGGGCCCTTCCTAGACAAGGGCCCTTCCTAGACAAGGGCCCTTCCTAGAAAAGGGCCCTTCCTAGAAAAGGGCCCTTCCTAGAAAAGGGCCCTTCCTAGAAAAGGGCCCTTCCTAGACAAGGGCCCTTCTTGGACAAGGCCCCTCCTAGAAAAGGGCCCTTCCTAGACAAGGGCCCTTCCTAGACAAGGGCCCTTCCTAGAATAGGGCCCTTCCTAGACAAGGGCCCTTCCTAGACAAGGGCCCTTCCTAGACAAGGGCCCCTCCTAGACAAGGGCCCATCCTAGACAAGGGCCCATCCTAGACAAGGGCCCTTCCTAGACAAGGGCCCTTCCTAGACGAGGACCCTTCCTAGAAAAGGGCCCTTCCTAGAAAAGGGCCCTTCCTAGACAAGGGCCCTTCCTAGACGAGGGCCCTTCCTAGACAAGGGCCCTTCCTAGACAAGTGCCCTTCCTAGAAAAGGGCCCATCCTAGACAAGGGCCCTTCCTAGACAATGGCCCTTCCTAGACAAGGGCCCTTCCTAGAAAAGGGCCCTTCCTAGAAAAGGGCCCTTCCTAGAAAAGGGCCCTTCCTAGAAAAGGGCCCTTCCTAGACAAGGGCCCTTCCTAGACGAGGGCCCTTCCTAGACGAGGGCCCTTCCTAGACAACGGCCCTTCCTAGACAAGGGCCCTTCCTAGAAAAGGGCCCTTCCTAGAAAAGGGCCCTTCCTAGAAAAGGGCCCTTCCTAGAAAAGGGCCCTTCCTAGACAAGGGCCCTTCGTAGACAAGGGCCCTTCCTAGACAAGTCCCTTCCTAGACAAGGGCCCTTCCTAGACAAGGGCCCTTCCTAGACAAGGGCCCTACCTAGTCAAGGGCCCTTCCAAGAAAAGGGCCCTTCCTAGAAAAGGGCCCTTCCTAGAAAAGGGCCCTTCCTAGACAAGGGCCCTTCCTAGACAAGGGCCTTTCCTAGACAAGGACCCTTCCTAGGCAAGGGCCCTTCCTAGACAAGGGCCCTTCCTAGACAAGGGCCCTTCCTAGACAAGGGTCCTTCCTAGACAAGGGCCCTTAATAGACAAGGGCCCTTCCTAGAAAAGGGCCCCTCCTAGACAAGGGCCCATCCTAGACAAGGGCCCTTCCTAGACAAGGGCCCCTCCTAGGCAAGGGCCCATCCTAGACAAGGGCCCTTCCTAGACAAGGGCCCTTCCTAGACAAGGGCCCCTCCTAGACAAGGGCCCTTCCTAGAAAAGGGCCGTTCCTAGAAATGGGCCCTTCCTAGACAAGGGCCCTTCCTAGACAAGGGCCCTTCCTAGACAAGGGCCCTTCCTAGAAAAGGGCCCTTCCTAGAAAAGGGCCCTTCCTAGAAAAGGGCCCTTCCTAGACAAGGGCCCTTCCTAGACAAGGGCACTTCCTAGACAAGGGCCCTTCCTAGACGAGGGCCCTTCCTAGACGAGGGCCCTACCTAGACAAGGGCCCTAACTAGACAAGGGCCCTTCCTAGACAAGGGCCCTTCCTAGACAAGGGCCCCTCCTAGACAAGGGCCCTTCCTAGACAAGGGCCCTTCCTAGACAAGTCCCTTCCTAGACAAGGGCCCTTCCTAGACAAGGGCCCTTCCTAGACAAGGGCCCTTCCTAGAAAAGGGCCCTTCCTACAAAAGGGCCCTTCCTAGACAAGGGCCCTTCCTAGACAAGGGTCCTTCCTAGAAAAGGGCCCTTCCTAGACAAGGGCCCTTCCTAGAAAAGGGCCCTTCCTAGACAAGGGCCCTTCCTAGACAAGGGCCCTTCCTAGACATGGGCCCTTCCTAGACAAGGGCCCTTCCTAGAAAAGGGCCCTTCCTAGAAAAGGGCCCTTCCTAGAAAAGGGCCCTTCCTAGAAAAGGGCCCTTCCTAGAAAAGGGCCCTTCCTAGACAAGGGCCCTTCTTGGACAAGGCCCCTCCTAGAAAAGGGCCCTTCCTAGACAAGGGCCCTTCCTAGACAAGGGCCCTTCCTAGAAAAGGGCCCTTCCTAGACAAGGGCCCTTCCTAGGCAAGGGCCCTTCCTAGACAAGGGCCCTTCCTAGACAAGGACCTTTCCTAGACAAGGGCCCTTCCTAGACAAGGGCCCTTCCTAGACAAGGGCCCTTCCTTGACAAGGGCCTTTCCTAGAAAAGGGCCCTTCCTAGAAAAGGGCCCTTCCTAGAAAAGGGCCCTTCCTAGATAAGGGCCCTTCCTAGACAAGGGCCCTTCCTAGACAAGGGCCCTTCCTAGAAAAGGGCCCTTCCTAGAAAAGGGCCCTTCCTAGACAAGGGCCCTTCCTAGACAAGGGCCCTTCCTAGAATAGGGCCCTTCCTAGACAAGGGCCCTTCCTAGACAAGGGCCCTTCCTAGACAAGGGCCCTTCCTAGACAAGGGCCCCTTCTAGACAAGGGCCCATCCTAGACAAGGGCCCTTCCTAGACAAGGGCCCTTCCTAGAAAAGGGCCCTTCCTAGAAAAGGGCCCTTCCTAGACAAGGGCCCTTCCTAGAAAAGGGCCCTTCCTAGACAAGGGCCCTTCCTAGACAAGGGCCCTTCCTAGACATGGGCCCTTCCTAGACAAGGGCCCTTCCTAGAAAAGGGCCCTTCCTAGACAAGGGCCCTTCCTAGACAAGGGCCCTTCCTAGACATGGGCCCTTCCTAGACAAGGGCCCTTCCTAGAAAAGGGCCCTTCCTAGACAAGGGCCCTTCCTAGACGAGGGCCCTTCCTAGACAAGGGCCCTTCCTAGACAAGTGCCCTTCCTAGAAAAGGGCCCATCCTAGACAAGGGCCCTTCCTAGACAATGGCCCTTCCTAGACAAGGGCCCTTCCTAGAAAAGGGCCCTTCCTAGAAAAGGGCCCTTCCTAGAAAAGGGCCCTTCCTAGAAAAGGGCCCTTCCTAGACAAGGGCCCTTCCTAGACGAGGGCCCATCCTAGACGAGGGCCCTTCCTAGACAACGGCCCTTCCTAGACAAGGGCCCTTCCTAGAAAAGGGCCCTTCCTAGAAAAGGGCCCTTCCTAGAAAAGGGCCCTTGCTAGAAAAGGGCCCTTCCTAGACAAGGGCCCTTCGTAGACAAGGGCCCTTCCTAGACAAGTCCCTTCCTAGACAAGGGCCCATCCTAGACAAGGGCCCTTCCTAGACAAGGGCCCTACCTAGTCAAGGGCCCTTCCAAGAAAAGGGCCCTTCCTAGAAAAGGGCGCTTGCTAGAAAAGGGCCCTTCCTAGACAAGGGCCCTTCCTAGACAAGGGCCTTTCCTAGACAAGGACCCTTCCTAGGCAAGGGCCCTTCCTAGACAAGGGCCCTTCCTAGACAAGGGCCCTTCCTAGACAAGGGTCCTTCCTAGACAAGGGCCCTTAATAGACAAGGGCCCTTCCTAGAAAAGGGCCCCTCCTAGACAAGGGCCCATCCTAGACAAGGGCCCTTCCTAGACAAGGGCCCCTCCTAGGCAAGGGCCCATCCTAGACAAGGGCCCTTCCTAGACAAGGGCCCTTCCTAGACAAGGGCCCCTCCTAGACAAGGGCCCTTCCTAGAAAAGGGCCGTTCCTAGAAATGGGCCCTTCCTAGACAAGGGCCCTTCCTAGACAAGGGCCCTTCCTAGACAAGGGCCCTTCCTAGAAAAGGGCCCTTCCTAGAAAAGGGCCCTTCCTAGAAAAGGGCCCTTCCTAGAAAAGGGCCCTTCCTAGACAAGGGCCCTTCCTAGACAAGGGCACTTCCTAGACAAGGGCCCTTCCTAGACGAGGGCCCTTCCTAGACGAGGGCCCTTCCTAGACAAGGGCCCTAACTAGACAAGGGCCCTTCCTAGACAAGGGCCCTTCCTAGACAAGGGCCCCTCCTAGACAAGGGCCCTTCCTAGACAAGGGCCCTTCCTAGACAAGAGCCCTTCCTAGAAAAGGGCCCTTCCTAGAAAAGGGCCCTTCCTAGAAAAGGGCCCTTCCTAGAAAAGGGCCCTTCCTAGACAAGGGCCCTTCCTAGACAAGGGCACTTCCTAGACAAGGGCCCTTCCTAGACGAGGGCCCTTCCTAGACGAGGGCCCTTCCTAGACAAGGGCCCTAACTAGACAAGGGCCCTTCCTAGACAAGGGCCCTTCCTAGACAAGGGCCCCTCCTAGACAAGGGCCCTTCCTAGACAAGGGCCCTTCCTAGACAAGAGCCTTTCCTAGAAAAGGGCCCTTCCTAGAAAAGGGCCTTTCCTAGAAAAGGGCCCTTCCTAGAAAAGTGCCCTTCCTAGAAAAGGGCCCTTCCTAGAAAAGGGCCCTTCCTAGACAAGGGCCCCTCCTAGACAAGGGCCCCTCCTAGACAAGGGCCCCTCCTAGAAAAGGGCCCTTCCTAGAAAAGGGCCCTTCCTAGACAAGGGCCCTTCCTAGACAAGGGCCCTTCCTAGAATAGGGCCCTTCCTAGACAAGGGCCCTTCCTAGACAAGGGCCCTTCCTAGACAAGGGCCCTTCCTAGACAAGGGCCCTTCCTAGACAAGGGCCCCTTCTAGAAAAGCGCCCATCCTAGACAAGGGCCCTTCCTAGACAAGGGCCCTTCCTAGACAAGGGCCCGTCCTAGAAAAGGGCCCTTCCTAGAAAAGGGCCCTTCCTAGACAAGGGCCCTTCCTAGACGAGGGCCCTTCCTAGACAAGGGCCCTTCCTAGACAAGTGCCCTTCCTAGAAAAGGGCCCATCCTAGACAAGGGCCCTTCCTAGACAAGGGCCCTTCCTAGACAAGGGCCCTTCCTAGAAAAGGGCCCTTCCTAGAAAAGGGCCCTTCCTAGAAAAGGGCCCTTCCTAGAAAAGGGCCCTTCCTAGACAAGGGCCCTTCTTGGACAAGGCCCCTCCTAGAAAAGGGCCCTTCCTAGACAAGGGCCCTTCCTAGACAAGGGCCCTTCCTAGAATAGGGCCCTTCCTAGACAAGGGCCCTTCCTAGACAAGGGCCCTTCCTAGACAAGGGCCCCTCCTAGACAAGGGCCCATCCTAGACAAGGGCCCATCCTAGACAAGGGCCCTTCCTAGACAAGGGCCCTTCCTAGACGAGGACCCTTCCTAGAAAAGGGCCCTTCCTAGAAAAGGGCCCTTCCTAGACAAGGGCCCTTCCTAGACGAGGGCCCTTCCTAGACAAGGGCCCTTCCTAGACAAGTGCCCTTCCTAGAAAAGGGCCCATCCTAGACAAGGGCCCTTCCTAGACAATGGCCCTTCCTAGACAAGGCCCCTTCCTAGAAAAGGGCCCTTCCTAGAAAAGGGCCCTTCCTAGAAAAGGGCCCTTCCTAGAAAAGGGCCCTTCCTAGAAAAGGGCCCTTCCTAGACAAGGGCCCTTCCTAGACGAGGGCCCTTCCTAGACGAGGGCCCTTCCTAGACAACGGCCCTTCCTAGACAAGGGCCCTTCCTAGAAAAGGGCCCTTCCTAGAAAAGGGCCCTTCCTAGAAAAGGGCCCTTCCTAGAAAAGGGCCCTTCCTAGACAAGGGCCCTTCGTAGACAAGGGCCCTTCCTAGACAAGTCCCTTCCTAGACAAGGGCCCTTCCTAGACAAGGGCCCTTCCTAGACAAGGGCCCTACCTAGTCAAGGGCCCTTCCAAGAAAAGGGCCCTTCCTAGAAAAGGGCCCTTCCTAGAAAAGGGCCCTTCCTAGACAAGGGCCCTTCCTAGACAAGGGCCTTTCCTAGACAAGGACCCTTCCTAGGCAAGGGCCCTTCCTAGACAAGGGCCCTTCCTAGACAAGGGCCCTTCCTAGACAAGGGTCCTTCCTAGACAAGGGCCCTTAATAGACAAGGGCCCTTCCTAGAAAAGGGCCCCTCTTAGACAAGGGCCCATCCTAGACAAGGGCCCTTCCTAGACAAGGGCCCCTCCTAGGCAAGGGCCCATCCTAGACAAGGGCCCTTCCTAGACAAGGGCCCTTCCTAGACAAGGGCCCCTCCTAGACAAGGGCCCTTCCTAGAAAAGGGCCGTTCCTAGATATGGGCCCTTCCTAGACAAGGGCCCTTCCTAGACAAGGGCCCTTCCTAGACAAGGGCCCTTCCTAGAAAAGGGCCCTTCCTAGAAAAGGGCCCTTCCTAGAAAAGGGCCCTTCCTAGACAAGGGCCCTTCCTAGACAAGGGCACTTCCTAGACAAGGGCCCTTCCTAGACGAGGGCCCTTCCTAGACGAGGGCCCTTCCTAGACGAGGGCCCTACCTAGACAAGGGCCCTAACTAGACAAGGGCCCTTCCTAGACAAGGGCCCTTCCTAGACAAGGGCCCCTCCTAGACAAGGGCCCTTCCTAGACAAGGGCCCTTCCTAGACAAGTCCCTTCCTAGACAAGGGCCCTTCCTAGACAAGGGCCCTTCCTAGACAAGGGCCCTTCCTAGAAAAGGGCCCTTCCTACAAAAGGGCCCTTCCTAGACAAGGGCCCTTCCTAGACAAGGGCCCTTCCTAGAAAAGGGCCCTTCCTAGACAAGGGCCCTTCCTAGAAAAGGGCCCTTCCTAGACAAGGGCCCTTCCTAGACAAGGGCCCTTCCTAGACATGGGCCCTTCCTAGACAAGGGCCCTTCCTAGAAAAGGGCCCTTCCTAGAAAAGGGCCCTTCCTAGAAAAGGGCCCTTCCTAGAAAACGGCCCTTCCTAGAAAAGGGCCCTTCCTAGACAAGGGCCCTTCTTGGACAAGGCCCCTCCTAGAAAAGGGCCCTTCCTAGAAAAGGGCCCCTCCTAGACAAGGGCCCTTCCTAGAAAAGGGCCCCTCCTAGACAAGGGCTCATCCTAGACAAGGCCCTTCCTAGACAAGGGCCCTTCCTAGACAAGGGCCCTTCCTAGAAAAGGGCCCCTCCTAGACAAGGGCCCTTCCTAGAAAAGGGCCCCTCCTAGACAAGGGCTCATCCTAGACAACGCCCTTCCTAGAAAAGGGCCCTTCCTAGAAAAGGGCCTATCGTAGACAAGGACCCTTCCTAGACAAGGGCCCTTCCTAGACAAGGGCCCCTCCTAGACAAGAGCCCTTCCTAGACAAGGACCCTTCCTAGACAAGGGCCCTTCCACGACAAGGCCCCTCCTAGACAAGGCCCCTCCTAGACAAGGGCCCTTCCTAGAAAAGGGCCCCTCCTAGACAAGGGCGAATCCTAGACAAGGGCCCTTCCTAGACAAGGGCCCTTCCTAGACAAGGTCCCTTCCTAGACAAGGGCCCTATCTAGAAAAGGGCCCTTCCTAGACAAGGGCCCTTCCTAGACAAAGGCCCTTCCTAGACAAGGGCCCTTCCCAGACAAGGGCCCTTCCTAGAAAAGGGACTTCCTAGACAAGGGCCCTTCCTAGACAAGGGCCCATCTTAGACAAGGTCCCTTCCTAGACAAGGGCCCTTCCTAGACAAGGGCCCCTCCTAGACAAGAGCCCTTCCTAGACAAGGTCCCTTCCTAGACAAGGGCCCTTCCTAGACAAGGGCCCCTTCTAGACAACGGCCCCTCCTAGACAAGAGCCCTTCCTAGACAAGGGCCCTTCCTAGACAAGGGCCCTTCCTAGTAAAGGGCCCTATCTAGAAAAGGGCCCTTCCTAGACAAGGGCCCTTCCTAGACAAGGGCCCTTCCTAGACAAGGGCCCTTCCTAGACAAGGGCCCTTCCTAGACAAAGGCCCTTCCTAGACAAGGGCCCTTCCCAGACAAGGGCCCTTCCTAGAAAAGGGCCCTTCCTAGACAAGGGCCCTTCCTAGACAAGGTCCCTTCCACGACAAGGGCCCTTCCTAGACAAGGTCCCTTCCTAGACAAGGGCCCTTCCTAGACAAGGGCCCCTCCTAGACAAGAGCCCTTCCTAGACAAGGACCCTTCCTAGACAAGGGCCCTTCCACGACAAGGCCCCTCCTAGACAAGGCCCCTCCTAGACAAGGGCCCTTCCTAGAAAAGGGCCCCTCCTAGACAAGGGCGAATCCTAGACAAGGGCCCTTCCTAGACAAGGGCCCTTCCTAAACAAGGTCCCTTCCTAGGCAAGGGCCCATCCTAGACAAGGGCCCTTCCTAGACAAGGGCCCTTCCTAGACAAGGGCCCCTCCTAGACAAGGGCCCTTCCTAGAAAAGGGCCCTTCCTAGAAATGGGCCCTTCCTAGACAAGGGCCCTTCCTAGACAAGGGCCCTTCCTAGAAAAGGGCCCTTCCTAGAAAAGGGCCCTTCCTAGAAAAGGGCCCTTCCTAGAAAAGGGCCCTTCCTAGAAAAGGGCCCTTCCTAGACAAGGGCCCTTCCTAGACAAGGGCACTTCCTAGACAAGGGCCCTTCCTAGACGAGGGCCCTTCCTAGACGAGGGCCCTTCCTAGACAAGGGCCCTAACTAGACAAGGGCCCTTCCTAGACAAGGGCCCTTCCTAGACAAGGGCCCCTCCTAGACAAGGGCCCTTCCTAGACAAGGGCCCTTCCTAGACAAGTCCCTTCCTAGACAAGTCCCTTCCTAGACAAGGGCCCTTCCTAGACAAGGGCCCTACCTAGTCAAGGGCCCTTCCAAGAAAAGGGCCCTTCCTAGAAAAGGGCCCTTCCTAGAAAAGGGTCCTTCCTAGACAAGGGCCCTTCCTAGAAAAGGGCCCTTCCTAGACAAGGGCCCTTCCTAGACAAGGGCCCTTCCTAGACATGGGCCCTTCCTAGACAAGGGCCCTTCCTAGAAAAGGGCCCTTCCTAGACAAGGGCCCTTCCTAGACGAGGGCCCTTCCTAGACAAGGGCCCTTCCTAGACAAGTGCCCTTCCTAGAAAAGGGCCCATCCTAGACAAGGGCCCTTCCTAGACAATGGCCCTTCCTAGACAAGGGCCCTTCCTAGAAAAGGGCCCTTCCTAGAAAAGGGCCCTTCCTAGAAAAGGGCCCTTCCTAGAAAAGGGCCCTTCCTAGACAAGGGCCCTTCTTAGACGAGGGCCCTTCCTAGACGAGGGCCCTTCCTAGACAACGGCCCTTCCTAGACAAGGGCCCTTCCTAGAAAAGGGCCCTTCCTAGAAAAGGGCCCTTCCTAGAAAAGGGCCCTTCCTAGACAAGGGCCCTTCGTAGACAAGGGCCCTTCCTAGACAAGTCCCTTCCTAGACAAGGGCCCATCCTAGACAAGGGCCCTTCCTAGACAAGGGCCCTACCTAGTCAAGGGCCCTTCCAAGAAAAGGGCCCTTCCTAGAAAAGGGCCCTTCCTAGAAAAGGGCCCTTCCTAGACAAGGGCCCTTCCTAGACAAGGGCCTTTCCTAGACAAGGACCCTTCCTAGGCAAGGGCCCTTCCTAGACAAGGGCCCTTCCTAGACAAGGCCCTTCCTAGACAAGGGTCCTTCCTAGACAATGGCCCTTAATAGACAAGGGCCCTTCCTAGAAAAGGGCCCCTCCTAGACAAGGGCCCATCCTAGACAAGGGCCCTTCCTAGACAAGGGCCCCTCCTAGGCAAGGGCCCATCCTAGACAAGGGCCCTTCCTAGACAAGGGCCCTTCCTAGACAAGGGCCCCTCCTAGACAAGGGCCCTTCCTAGAAAAGGGCCGTTCCTAGAAATGGGCCCTTCCTAGACAAGGGCCCTTCCTAGACAAGGGCCCTTCCTAGACAAGGGCCCTTCCTAGAAAAGGGCCCTTCCTAGAAAAGGGCCCTTCCTAGAAAAGGGCCCTTCCTAGAAAAGGGCCCTTCCTAGACAAGGGCCCTTCCTAGACAAGGGCACTTCCTAGACAAGGGCCCTTCCTAGACGAGGGCCCTTCCTAGACGAGGGCCCTTCCTAGACAAGGGCCCTAACTAGACAAGGGCCCTTCCTAGACAAGGGCCCTTCCTAGACAAGGGCCCCTCCTAGACAAGGGCCCTTCCTAGACAAGGGCCCTTCCTAGACAAGAGCCTTTCCTAGAAAAGGGCCCTTCCTAGAAAAGGGCCTTTCCTAGAAAAGGGCCCTTCCTAGAAAAGTGCCCTTCCTAGAAAAGGGCCCTTCCTAGAAAAGGGCCCTTCCTAGACAAGGGCCCTTCCTAGACAAGGGCCCCTCCTAGACAAGGGCCCCTCCTAGAAAAGGGCCCTTCCTAGAAAAGGGCCCTTCCTAGACAAGGGCCCTTCCTAGACAAGGGCCCTTCCTAGAATAGGGCCCTTCCTAGACAAGGGCCCTTCCTAGACAAGGGCCCTTCCTAGACAAGGGCCCTTCCTAGACAAGGGCCCCTTCTAGAAAAGGGCCCATCCTAGACAAGGGCCCTTCCTAGACAAGGGCCCTTCCTAGACAAGGGCCCGTCCTAGAAAAGGGCCCTTCCTAGAAAAGGGCCCTTCCTAGACAAGGGCCCTTCCTAGACGAGGGCCCTTCCTAGACAAGGGCCCTTCCTAGACAAGTGCCCTTCCTAGAAAAGGGCCCATCCTAGACAAGGGCCCTTCCTAGACAAGGGCCCTTCCTAGACAAGGGCCCTTCCTAGAAAAGGGCCCTTCCTAGAAAAGGGCCCTTCCTAGAAAAGGGCCCTTCCTAGAAAAGGGCCCTTCCTAGACAAGGGCCCTTCTTGGACAAGGCCCCTCCTAGAAAAGGGCCCTTCCTAGACAAGGGCCCTTCCTAGACAAGGGCCCTTCCTAGAATAGGGCCCTTCCTAGACAAGGGCCCTTCCTAGACAAGGGCCCTTCCTAGACAAGGGCCCCTCCTAGACAAGGGCCCATCCTAGACAAGGGCCCATCCTAGACAAGGGCCCTTCCTAGACAAGGGCCCTTCCTAGACGAGGACCCTTCCTAGAAAAGGGCCCTTCCTAGAAAAGGGCCCTTCCTAGACAAGGGCCCTTCCTAGACGAGGGCCCTTCCTAGACAAGGGCCCTTCCTAGACAAGTGCCCTTCCTAGAAAAGGGCCCATCCTAGACAAGGGCCCTTCCTAGACAATGGCCCTTCCTAGACAAGGGCCCTTCCTAGAAAAGGGCCCTTCCTAGAAAAGGGCCCTTCCTAGAAAAGGGCCCTTCCTAGAAAAGGGCCCTTCCTAGACAAGGGCCCTTCCTAGACGAGGGCCCTTCCTAGACGAGGGCCCTTCCTAGACAACGGCCCTTCCTAGACAAGGGCCCTTCCTAGAAAAGGGCCCTTCCTAGAAAAGGGCCCTTCCTAGAAAAGGGCCCTTCCTAGAAAAGGGCCCTTCCTAGACAAGGGCCCTTCGTAGACAAGGGCCCTTCCTAGACAAGTCCCTTCCTAGACAAGGGCCCTTCCTAGACAAGGGCCCTTCCTAGACAAGGGCCCTACCTAGTCAAGGGCCCTTCCAAGAAAAGGGCCCTTCCTAGAAAAGGGCCCTTCCTAGAAAAGGGCCCTTCCTAGACAAGGGCCCTTCCTAGACAAGGGCCTTTCCTAGACAAGGACCCTTCCTAGGCAAGGGCCCTTCCTAGACAAGGGCCCTTCCTAGACAAGGGCCCTTCCTAGACAAGGGTCCTTCCTAGACAAGGGCCCTTAATAGACAAGGGCCCTTCCTAGAAAAGGGCCCCTCCTAGACAAGGGCCCATCCTAGACAAGGGCCCTTCCTAGACAAGGGCCCCTCCTAGGCAAGGGCCCATCCTAGACAAGGGCCCTTCCTAGACAAGGGCCCTTCCTAGACAAGGGCCCCTCCTAGACAAGGGCCCTTCCTAGAAAAGGGCCGTTCCTAGAAATGGGCCCTTCCTAGACAAGGGCCCTTCCTAGACAAGGGCCCTTCCTAGACAAGGGCCCTTCCTAGAAAAGGGCCCTTCCTAGAAAAGGGCCCTTCCTAGAAAAGGGCCCTTCCTAGACAAGGGCCCTTCCTAGACAAGGGCACTTCCTAGACAAGGGCCCTTCCTAGACGAGGGCCCTTCCTAGACGAGGGCCCTTCCTAGACGAGGGCCCTACCTAGACAAGGGCCCTAACTAGACAAGGGCCCTTCCTAGACAAGGGCCCTTCCTAGACAAGGGCCCCTCCTAGACAAGGGCCCTTCCTAGACAAGGGCCCTTCCTAGACAAGTCCCTTCCTAGACAAGGGCCCTTCCTAGACAAGGGCCCTTCCTAGACAAGGGCCCTTCCTAGAAAAGGGCCCTTCCTACAAAAGGGCCCTTCCTAGACAAGGGCCCTTCCTAGACAAGGGTCCTTCCTAGAAAAGGGCCCTTCCTAGACAAGGGCCCTTCCTAGAAAAGGGCCCTTCCTAGACAAGGGCCCTTCCTAGACAAGGGCCCTTCCTAGACATGGGCCCTTCCTAGACAAGGGCCCTTCCTAGAAAAGGGCCCTTCCTAGAAAAGGGCCCTTCCTAGAAAAGGGCCCTTCCTAGAAAAGGGCCCTTCCTAGAAAAGGGCCCTTCCTAGACAAGGGCCCTTCTTGGACAAGGCCCCTCCTAGAAAAGGGCCCTTCCTAGACAAGGGCCCTTCCTAGACAAGGGCCCTTCCTAGAAAAGGGCCCTTCCTAGACAAGGGCCCTTCCTAGGCAAGGGCCCTTCCTAGACAAGGGCCCTTCCTAGACAAGGACCTTTCCTAGACAAGGGCCCTTCCTAGACAAGGGCCCTTCCTAGACAAGGGCCCTTCCTTGACAAGGGCCTTTCCTAGAAAAGGGCCCTTCCTAGAAAAGGGCCCTTCCTAGAAAAGGGCCCTTCCTAGATAAGGGCCCTTCCTAGACAAGGGCCCTTCCTAGACAAGGGCCCTTCCTAGAAAAGGGCCCTTCCTAGAAAAGGGCCCTTCCTAGACAAGGGCCCTTCCTAGACAAGGGCCCTTCCTAGAATAGGGCCCTTCCTAGACAAGGGCCCTTCCTAGACAAGGGCCCTTCCTAGACAAGGGCCCCTTCTAGACAAGGGCCCATCCTAGACAAGGGCCCTTCCTAGACAAGGGCCCTTCCTAGAAAAGGGCCCTTCCTAGAAAAGGGCCCTTCCTAGACAAGGGCCCTTCCTAGAAAAGGGCCCTTCCTAGACAAGGGCCCTTCCTAGACAAGGGCCCTTCCTAGACATGGGCCCTTCCTAGACAAGGGCCCTTCCTAGAAAAGGGCCCTTCCTAGACAAGGGCCCTTCCTAGACAAGGGCCCTTCCTAGACATGGGCCCTTCCTAGACAAGGGCCCTTCCTAGAAAAGGGCCCTTCCTAGACAAGGGCCCTTCCTAGACGAGGGCCCTTCCTAGACAAGGGCCCTTCCTAGACAAGTGCCCTTCCTAGAAAAGGGCCCATCCTAGACAAGGGCCCTTCCTAGACAATGGCCCTTCCTAGACAAGGGCCCTTCCTAGAAAAGGGCCCTTCCTAGAAAAGGGCCCTTCCTAGAAAAGGGCCCTTCCTAGAAAAGGGCCCTTCCTAGACAAGGGCCCTTCCTAGACGAGGGCCCATCCTAGACGAGGGCCCTTCCTAGACAACGGCCCTTCCTAGACAAGGGCCCTTCCTAGAAAAGGGCCCTTCCTAGAAAAGGGCCCTTCCTAGAAAAGGGCCCTTGCTAGAAAAGGGCCCTTCCTAGACAAGGGCCCTTCGTAGACAAGGGCCCTTCCTAGACAAGTCCCTTCCTAGACAAGGGCCCATCCTAGACAAGGGCCCTTCCTAGACAAGGGCCCTACCTAGTCAAGGGCCCTTCCAAGAAAAGGGCCCTTCCTAGAAAAGGGCGCTTGCTAGAAAAGGGCCCTTCCTAGACAAGGGCCCTTCCTAGACAAGGGCCTTTCCTAGACAAGGACCCTTCCTAGGCAAGGGCCCTTCCTAGACAAGGGCCCTTCCTAGACAAGGGCCCTTCCTAGACAAGGGTCCTTCCTAGACAAGGGCCCTTAATAGACAAGGGCCCTTCCTAGAAAAGGGCCCCTCCTAGACAAGGGCCCATCCTAGACAAGGGCCCTTCCTAGACAAGGGCCCCTCCTAGGCAAGGGCCCATCCTAGACAAGGGCCCTTCCTAGACAAGGGCCCTTCCTAGACAAGGGCCCCTCCTAGACAAGGGCCCTTCCTAGAAAAGGGCCGTTCCTAGAAATGGGCCCTTCCTAGACAAGGGCCCTTCCTAGACAAGGGCCCTTCCTAGACAAGGGCCCTTCCTAGAAAAGGGCCCTTCCTAGAAAAGGGCCCTTCCTAGAAAAGGGCCCTTCCTAGAAAAGGGCCCTTCCTAGACAAGGGCCCTTCCTAGACAAGGGCACTTCCTAGACAAGGGCCCTTCCTAGACGAGGGCCCTTCCTAGACGAGGGCCCTTCCTAGACAAGGGCCCTAACTAGACAAGGGCCCTTCCTAGACAAGGGCCCTTCCTAGACAAGGGCCCCTCCTAGACAAGGGCCCTTCCTAGACAAGGGCCCTTCCTAGACAAGAGCCCTTCCTAGAAAAGGGCCCTTCCTAGAAAAGGGCCCTTCCTAGAAAAGGGCCCTTCCTAGAAAAGGGCCCTTCCTAGACAAGGGCCCTTCCTAGACAAGGGCACTTCCTAGACAAGGGCCCTTCCTAGACGAGGGCCCTTCCTAGACGAGGGCCCTTCCTAGACAAGGGCCCTAACTAGACAAGGGCCCTTCCTAGACAAGGGCCCTTCCTAGACAAGGGCCCCTCCTAGACAAGGGCCCTTCCTAGACAAGGGCCCTTCCTAGACAAGAGCCTTTCCTAGAAAAGGGCCCTTCCTAGAAAAGGGCCTTTCCTAGAAAAGGGCCCTTCCTAGAAAAGTGCCCTTCCTAGAAAAGGGCCCTTCCTAGAAAAGGGCCCTTCCTAGACAAGGGGCCCTCCTAGACAAGGGCCCCTCCTAGACAAGGGCCCCTCCTAGAAAAGGGCCCTTCCTAGAAAAGGGCCCTTCCTAGACAAGGGCCCTTCCTAGACAAGGGCCCTTCCTAGAATAGGGCCCTTCCTAGACAAGGGCCCTTCCTAGACAAGGGCCCTTCCTAGACAAGGGCCCTTCCTAGACAAGGGCCCTTCCTAGACAAGGGCCCCTTCTAGAAAAGCGCCCATCCTAGACAAGGGCCCTTCCTAGACAAGGGCCCTTCCTAGACAAGGGCCCGTCCTAGAAAAGGGCCCTTCCTAGAAAAGGGCCCTTCCTAGACAAGGGCCCTTCCTAGACGAGGGCCCTTCCTAGACAAGGGCCCTTCCTAGACAAGTGCCCTTCCTAGAAAAGGGCCCATCCTAGACAAGGGCCCTTCCTAGACAAGGGCCCTTCCTAGACAAGGGCCCTTCCTAGAAAAGGGCCCTTCCTAGAAAAGGGCCCTTCCTAGAAAAGGGCCCTTCCTAGAAAAGGGCCCTTCCTAGACAAGGGCCCTTCTTGGACAAGGCCCCTCCTAGAAAAGGGCCCTTCCTAGACAAGGGCCCTTCCTAGACAAGGGCCCTTCCTAGAATAGGGCCCTTCCTAGACAAGGGCCCTTCCTAGACAAGGGCCCTTCCTAGACAAGGGCCCCTCCTAGACAAGGGCCCTTCCTAGACAAGGGCCCTTCCTAGACAAAGGCCCTTCCTAGACAAGGGCCCTTCCCAGACAAGGGCCCTTCCTAGAAAAGGGCCCTTCCTAGACAAGGGCCCTTCCTAGACAAGGTCCCTTCCACGACAAGGGCCCTTCCTAGACAAGGTCCCTTCCTAGACAAGGGCCCTTCCTAGACAAGGGCCCCTCCTAGACAAGAGCCCTTCCTAGACAAGGACCCTTCCTAGACAAGGGCCCTTCCACGACAAGGCCCCTCCTAGACAAGGCCCCTCCTAGACAAGGGCCCTTCCTAGAAAAGGGCCCCTCCTAGACAAGGGCGAATCCTAGACAAGGGCCCTTCCTAGACAAGGGCCCTTCCTAGACAAGGTCCCTTCCTAGGCAAGGGCCCATCCTAGACAAGGGCCCTTCCTAGACAAGGGCCCTTCCTAGACAAGGGCCCCTCCTAGACAAGGGCCCTTCCTAGAAAAGGGCCCTTCCTAGAAATGGGCCCTTCCTAGACAAGGGCCCTTCCTAGACAAGGGCCCTTCCTAGAAAAGGGCCCTTCCTAGAAAAGGGCCCTTCCTAGAAAAGGGCCCTTCCTAGAAAAGGGCCCTTCCTAGAAAAGGGCCCTTCCTAGACAAGGGCCCTTCCTAGACAAGGGCACTTCCTAGACAAGGGCCCTTCCTAGACGAGGGCCCTTCCTAGACGAGGGCCCTTCCTAGACAAGGGCCCTAACTAGACAAGGGCCCTTCCTAGACAAGGGCCCTTCCTAGACAAGGGCCCCTCCTAGACAAGGGCCCTTCCTAGACAAGGGCCCTTCCTAGACAAGTCCCTTCCTAGACAAGTCCCTTCCTAGACAAGGGCCCTTCCTAGACAAGGGCCCTACCTAGTCAAGGGCCCTTCCAAGAAAAGGGCCCTTCCTAGAAAAGGGCCCTTCCTAGAAAAGGGTCCTTCCTAGACAAGGGCCCTTCCTAGAAAAGGGCCCTTCCTAGACAAGGGCCCTTCCTAGACAAGGGCCCTTCCTAGACATGGGCCCTTCCTAGACAAGGGCCCTTCCTAGAAAAGGGCCCTTCCTAGACAAGGGCCCTTCCTAGACGAGGGCCCTTCCTAGACAAGGGCCCTTCCTAGACAAGTGCCCTTCCTAGAAAAGGGCCCATCCTAGACAAGGGCCCTTCCTAGACAATGGCCCTTCCTAGACAAGGGCCCTTCCTAGAAAAGGGCCCTTCCTAGAAAAGGGCCCTTCCTAGAAAAGGGCCCTTCCTAGAAAAGGGCCCTTCCTAGACAAGGGCCCTTCTTAGACGAGGGCCCTTCCTAGACGAGGGCCCTTCCTAGACAACGGCCCTTCCTAGACAAGGGCCCTTCCTAGAAAAGGGCCCTTCCTAGAAAAGGGCCCTTCCTAGAAAAGGGCCCTTCCTAGACAAGGGCCCTTCGTAGACAAGGGCCCTTCCTAGACAAGTCCCTTCCTAGACAAGGGCCCATCCTAGACAAGGGCCCTTCCTAGACAAGGGCCCTACCTAGTCAAGGGCCCTTCCAAGAAAAGGGCCCTTCCTAGAAAAGGGCCCTTCCTAGAAAAGGGCCCTTCCTAGACAAGGGCCCTTCCTAGACAAGGGCCTTTCCTAGACAAGGACCCTTCCTAGGCAAGGGCCCTTCCTAGACAAGGGCCCTTCCTAGACAAGGCCCTTCCTAGACAAGGGTCCTTCCTAGACAAGGGCCCTTAATAGACAAGGGCCCTTCCTAGAAAAGGGCCCCTCCTAGACAAGGGCCCATCCTAGACAAGGGCCCTTCCTAGACAAGGGCCCCTCCTAGGCAAGGGCCCATCCTAGACAAGGGCCCTTCCTAGACAAGGGCCCTTCCTAGACAAGGGCCCTTCCTAGAAAAGGGCCCATCCTAGACAAGGGCCCTTCCTAGACAAGGGCCCTTCCTAGACAAGGGCCCTTCCTAGACAAGGGCCCTTCCTAGACAAGGGCCCTTCCTAGAAAAGGGCCCTTCCTAGAAAAGGGCCCTTCCTAGAAAAGGGCCCTTCCTAGAAAAGGGCCCTTCCTAGACAAGGGCCCTTCCTAGACAAGGGCACTTCCTAGACAAGGGCCCTTCCTAGACGAGGGCCCTTCCTAGACGAGGGCCCTTCCTAGACAAGGGCCCTAACTAGACAAGGGCCCTTCCTAGACAAGGGCCCTTCCTAGACAAGGGCCCCTCCTAGACAAGGGCCCTTCCTAGACAAGGGCCCTTCCTAGACAAGAGCCTTTCCTAGAAAAGGGCCCTTCCTAGAAAAGGGCCTTTCCTAGAAAAGGGCCCTTCCTAGAAAAGTGCCCTTCCTAGAAAAGGGCCCTTCCTAGAAAAGGGCCCTTCCTAGACAAGGGCCCTTCCTAGACAAGGGCCCCTCCTAGACAAGGGCCCCTCCTAGAAAAGGGCCCTTCCTAGAAAAGGGCCCTTCCTAGACAAGGGCCCTTCCTAGACAAGGGCCCTTCCTAGAATAGGGCCCTTCCTAGACAAGGGCCCTTCCTAGACAAGGGCCCTTCCTAGACAAGGGCCCTTCCTAGACAAGGGCCCCTTCTAGAAAAGGGCCCATCCTAGACAAGGGCCCTTCCTAGACAAGGGCCCTTCCTAGACAAGGGCCCGTCCTAGAAAAGGGCCCTTCCTAGAAAAGGGCCCTTCCTAGACAAGGGCCCTTCCTAGACGAGGGCCCTTCCTAGACAAGGGCCCTTCCTAGACAAGTGCCCTTCCTAGAAAAGGGCCCATCCTAGACAAGGGCCCTTCCTAGACAAGGGCCCTTCCTAGACAAGGGCCCTTCCTAGAAAAGGGCCCTTCCTAGAAAAGGGCCCTTCCTAGAAAAGGGCCCTTCCTAGAAAAGGGCCCTTCCTAGACAAGGGCCCTTCTTGGACAAGGCCCCTCCTAGAAAAGGGCCCTTCCTAGACAAGGGCCCTTCCTAGACAAGGGCCCTTCCTAGAATAGGGCCCTTCCTAGACAAGGGCCCTTCCTAGACAAGGGCCCTTCCTAGACAAGGGCCCCTCCTAGACAAGGGCCCATCCTAGACAAGGGCCCATCCTAGACAAGGGCCCTTCCTAGACAAGGGCCCTTCCTAGACGAGGACCCTTCCTAGAAAAGGGCCCTTCCTAGAAAAGGGCCCTTCCTAGACAAGGGCCCTTCCTAGACGAGGGCCCTTCCTAGACAAGGGCCCTTCCTAGACAAGTGCCCTTCCTAGAAAAGGGCCCATCCTAGACAAGGGCCCTTCCTAGACAATGGCCCTTCCTAGACAAGGGCCCTTCCTAGAAAAGGGCCCTTCCTAGAAAAGGGCCCTTCCTAGAAAAGGGCCCTTCCTAGAAAAGGGCCCTTCCTAGACAAGGGCCCTTCCTAGACGAGGGCCCTTCCTAGACGAGGGCCCTTCCTAGACAACGGCCCTTCCTAGACAAGGGCCCTTCCTAGAAAAGGGCCCTTCCTAGAAAAGGGCCCTTCCTAGAAAAGGGCCCTTCCTAGAAAAGGGCCCTTCCTAGACAAGGGCCCTTCGTAGACAAGGGCCCTTCCTAGACAAGTCC
The DNA here is from genome assembly GCA_030765045.1 of Tenodera sinensis. Taxonomy (NCBI): domain Eukaryota; kingdom Metazoa; phylum Arthropoda; class Insecta; order Mantodea; family Mantidae; genus Tenodera; species Tenodera sinensis. The sequence goes on from CM060963.1 coordinate 209,792,628, forward strand.
CTTCCTAGACAAGGGCCCTTCCTAGACAAGGGCCCTTCCTAGACAAGGGCCCTACCTAGTCAAGGGCCCTTCCAAGAAAAGGGCCCTTCCTAGAAAAGGGCCCTTCCTAGAAAAGGGCCCTTCCTAGACAAGGGCCCTTCCTAGACAAGGGCCTTTCCTAGACAAGGACCCTTCCTAGGCAAGGGCCCTTCCTAGACAAGGGCCCTTCCTAGACAAGGGCCCTTCCTAGACAAGGGTCCTTCCTAGACAAGGGCCCTTAATAGACAAGGGCCCTTCCTAGAAAAGGGCCCCTCCTAGACAAGGGCCCATCCTAGACAAGGGCCCTTCCTAGACAAGGGCCCCTCCTAGGCAAGGGCCCATCCTAGACAAGGGCCCTTCCTAGACAAGGGCCCTTCCTAGACAAGGGCCCCTCCTAGACAAGGGCCCTTCCTAGAAAAGGGCCGTTCCTAGAAATGGGCCCTTCCTAGACAAGGGCCCTTCCTAGACAAGGGCCCTTCCTAGACAAGGGCCCTTCCTAGAAAAGGGCCCTTCCTAGAAAAGGGCCCTTCCTAGAAAAGGGCCCTTCCTAGACAAGGGCCCTTCCTAGACAAGGGCACTTCCTAGACAAGGGCCCTTCCTAGACGAGGGCCCTTCCTAGACGAGGGCCCTACCTAGACAAGGGCCCTAACTAGACAAGGGCCCTTCCTAGACAAGGGCCCTTCCTAGACAAGGGCCCCTCCTAGACAAGGGCCCTTCCTAGACAAGGGCCCTTCCTAGACAAGTCCCTTCCTAGACAAGGGCCCTTCCTAGACAAGGGCCCTTCCTAGACAAGGGCCCTTCCTAGAAAAGGGCCCTTCCTACAAAAGGGCCCTTCCTAGACAAGGGCCCTTCCTAGACAAGGGTCCTTCCTAGAAAAGGGCCCTTCCTAGACAAGGGCCCTTCCTAGAAAAGGGCCCTTCCTAGACAAGGGCCCTTCCTAGACAAGGGCCCTTCCTAGACATGGGCCCTTCCTAGACAAGGGCCCTTCCTAGAAAAGGGCCCTTCCTAGAAAAGGGCCCTTCCTAGAAAAGGGCCCTTCCTAGAAAAGGGCCCTTCCTAGAAAAGGGCCCTTCCTAGACAAGGGCCCTTCTTGGACAAGGCCCCTCCTAGAAAAGGGCCCTTCCTAGACAAGGGCCCTTCCTAGACAAGGGCCCTTCCTAGAAAAGGGCCCTTCCTAGACAAGGGCCCTTCCTAGGCAAGGGCCCTTCCTAGACAAGGGCCCTTCCTAGACAAGGACCTTTCCTAGACAAGGGCCCTTCCTAGACAAGGGCCCTTCCTAGACAAGGGCCCTTCCTTGACAAGGGCCTTTCCTAGAAAAGGGCCCTTCCTAGAAAAGGGCCCTTCCTAGAAAAGGGCCCTTCCTAGATAAGGGCCCTTCCTAGACAAGGGCCCTTCCTAGACAAGGGCCCTTCCTAGAAAAGGGCCCTTCCTAGAAAAGGGCCCTTCCTAGACAAGGGCCCTTCCTAGACAAGGGCCCTTCCTAGAATAGGGCCCTTCCTAGACAAGGGCCCTTCCTAGACAAGGGCCCTTCCTAGACAAGGGCCCTTCCTAGACAAGGGCCCCTTCTAGACAAGGGCCCATCCTAGACAAGGGCCCTTCCTAGACAAGGGCCCTTCCTAGAAAAGGGCCCTTCCTAGAAAAGGGCCCTTCCTAGACAAGGGCCCTTCCTAGAAAAGGGCCCTTCCTAGACAAGGGCCCTTCCTAGACAAGGGCCCTTCCTAGACATGGGCCCTTCCTAGACAAGGGCCCTTCCTAGAAAAGGGCCCTTCCTAGACAAGGGCCCTTCCTAGACAAGGGCCCTTCCTAGACATGGGCCCTTCCTAGACAAGGGCCCTTCCTAGAAAAGGGCCCTTCCTAGACAAGGGCCCTTCCTAGACGAGGGCCCTTCCTAGACAAGGGCCCTTCCTAGACAAGTGCCCTTCCTAGAAAAGGGCCCATCCTAGACAAGGGCCCTTCCTAGACAATGGCCCTTCCTAGACAAGGGCCCTTCCTAGAAAAGGGCCCTTCCTAGAAAAGGGCCCTTCCTAGAAAAGGGCCCTTCCTAGAAAAGGGCCCTTCCTAGACAAGGGCCCTTCCTAGACGAGGGCCCATCCTAGACGAGGGCCCTTCCTAGACAACGGCCCTTCCTAGACAAGGGCCCTTCCTAGAAAAGGGCCCTTCCTAGAAAAGGGCCCTTCCTAGAAAAGGGCCCTTGCTAGAAAAGGGCCCTTCCTAGACAAGGGCCCTTCGTAGACAAGGGCCCTTCCTAGACAAGTCCCTTCCTAGACAAGGGCCCATCCTAGACAAGGGCCCTTCCTAGACAAGGGCCCTACCTAGTCAAGGGCCCTTCCAAGAAAAGGGCCCTTCCTAGAAAAGGGCGCTTGCTAGAAAAGGGCCCTTCCTAGACAAGGGCCCTTCCTAGACAAGGGCCTTTCCTAGACAAGGACCCTTCCTAGGCAAGGGCCCTTCCTAGACAAGGGCCCTTCCTAGACAAGGGCCCTTCCTAGACAAGGGTCCTTCCTAGACAAGGGCCCTTAATAGACAAGGGCCCTTCCTAGAAAAGGGCCCCTCCTAGACAAGGGCCCATCCTAGACAAGGGCCCTTCCTAGACAAGGGCCCCTCCTAGGCAAGGGCCCATCCTAGACAAGGGCCCTTCCTAGACAAGGGCCCTTCCTAGACAAGGGCCCCTCCTAGACAAGGGCCCTTCCTAGAAAAGGGCCGTTCCTAGAAATGGGCCCTTCCTAGACAAGGGCCCTTCCTAGACAAGGGCCCTTCCTAGACAAGGGCCCTTCCTAGAAAAGGGCCCTTCCTAGAAAAGGGCCCTTCCTAGAAAAGGGCCCTTCCTAGAAAAGGGCCCTTCCTAGACAAGGGCCCTTCCTAGACAAGGGCACTTCCTAGACAAGGGCCCTTCCTAGACGAGGGCCCTTCCTAGACGAGGGCCCTTCCTAGACAAGGGCCCTAACTAGACAAGGGCCCTTCCTAGACAAGGGCCCTTCCTAGACAAGGGCCCCTCCTAGACAAGGGCCCTTCCTAGACAAGGGCCCTTCCTAGACAAGAGCCCTTCCTAGAAAAGGGCCCTTCCTAGAAAAGGGCCCTTCCTAGAAAAGGGCCCTTCCTAGAAAAGGGCCCTTCCTAGACAAGGGCCCTTCCTAGACAAGGGCACTTCCTAGACAAGGGCCCTTCCTAGACGAGGGCCCTTCCTAGACGAGGGCCCTTCCTAGACAAGGGCCCTAACTAGACAAGGGCCCTTCCTAGACAAGGGCCCTTCCTAGACAAGGGCCCCTCCTAGACAAGGGCCCTTCCTAGACAAGGGCCCTTCCTAGACAAGAGCCTTTCCTAGAAAAGGGCCCTTCCTAGAAAAGGGCCTTTCCTAGAAAAGGGCCCTTCCTAGAAAAGTGCCCTTCCTAGAAAAGGGCCCTTCCTAGAAAAGGGCCCTTCCTAGACAAGGGCCCCTCCTAGACAAGGGCCCCTCCTAGACAAGGGCCCCTCCTAGAAAAGGGCCCTTCCTAGAAAAGGGCCCTTCCTAGACAAGGGCCCTTCCTAGACAAGGGCCCTTCCTAGAATAGGGCCCTTCCTAGACAAGGGCCCTTCCTAGACAAGGGCCCTTCCTAGACAAGGGCCCTTCCTAGACAAGGGCCCTTCCTAGACAAGGGCCCCTTCTAGAAAAGCGCCCATCCTAGACAAGGGCCCTTCCTAGACAAGGGCCCTTCCTAGACAAGGGCCCGTCCTAGAAAAGGGCCCTTCCTAGAAAAGGGCCCTTCCTAGACAAGGGCCCTTCCTAGACGAGGGCCCTTCCTAGACAAGGGCCCTTCCTAGACAAGTGCCCTTCCTAGAAAAGGGCCCATCCTAGACAAGGGCCCTTCCTAGACAAGGGCCCTTCCTAGACAAGGGCCCTTCCTAGAAAAGGGCCCTTCCTAGAAAAGGGCCCTTCCTAGAAAAGGGCCCTTCCTAGAAAAGGGCCCTTCCTAGACAAGGGCCCTTCTTGGACAAGGCCCCTCCTAGAAAAGGGCCCTTCCTAGACAAGGGCCCTTCCTAGACAAGGGCCCTTCCTAGAATAGGGCCCTTCCTAGACAAGGGCCCTTCCTAGACAAGGGCCCTTCCTAGACAAGGGCCCCTCCTAGACAAGGGCCCATCCTAGACAAGGGCCCATCCTAGACAAGGGCCCTTCCTAGACAAGGGCCCTTCCTAGACGAGGACCCTTCCTAGAAAAGGGCCCTTCCTAGAAAAGGGCCCTTCCTAGACAAGGGCCCTTCCTAGACGAGGGCCCTTCCTAGACAAGGGCCCTTCCTAGACAAGTGCCCTTCCTAGAAAAGGGCCCATCCTAGACAAGGGCCCTTCCTAGACAATGGCCCTTCCTAGACAAGGCCCCTTCCTAGAAAAGGGCCCTTCCTAGAAAAGGGCCCTTCCTAGAAAAGGGCCCTTCCTAGAAAAGGGCCCTTCCTAGAAAAGGGCCCTTCCTAGACAAGGGCCCTTCCTAGACGAGGGCCCTTCCTAGACGAGGGCCCTTCCTAGACAACGGCCCTTCCTAGACAAGGGCCCTTCCTAGAAAAGGGCCCTTCCTAGAAAAGGGCCCTTCCTAGAAAAGGGCCCTTCCTAGAAAAGGGCCCTTCCTAGACAAGGGCCCTTCGTAGACAAGGGCCCTTCCTAGACAAGTCCCTTCCTAGACAAGGGCCCTTCCTAGACAAGGGCCCTTCCTAGACAAGGGCCCTACCTAGTCAAGGGCCCTTCCAAGAAAAGGGCCCTTCCTAGAAAAGGGCCCTTCCTAGAAAAGGGCCCTTCCTAGACAAGGGCCCTTCCTAGACAAGGGCCTTTCCTAGACAAGGACCCTTCCTAGGCAAGGGCCCTTCCTAGACAAGGGCCCTTCCTAGACAAGGGCCCTTCCTAGACAAGGGTCCTTCCTAGACAAGGGCCCTTAATAGACAAGGGCCCTTCCTAGAAAAGGGCCCCTCTTAGACAAGGGCCCATCCTAGACAAGGGCCCTTCCTAGACAAGGGCCCCTCCTAGGCAAGGGCCCATCCTAGACAAGGGCCCTTCCTAGACAAGGGCCCTTCCTAGACAAGGGCCCCTCCTAGACAAGGGCCCTTCCTAGAAAAGGGCCGTTCCTAGATATGGGCCCTTCCTAGACAAGGGCCCTTCCTAGACAAGGGCCCTTCCTAGACAAGGGCCCTTCCTAGAAAAGGGCCCTTCCTAGAAAAGGGCCCTTCCTAGAAAAGGGCCCTTCCTAGACAAGGGCCCTTCCTAGACAAGGGCACTTCCTAGACAAGGGCCCTTCCTAGACGAGGGCCCTTCCTAGACGAGGGCCCTTCCTAGACGAGGGCCCTACCTAGACAAGGGCCCTAACTAGACAAGGGCCCTTCCTAGACAAGGGCCCTTCCTAGACAAGGGCCCCTCCTAGACAAGGGCCCTTCCTAGACAAGGGCCCTTCCTAGACAAGTCCCTTCCTAGACAAGGGCCCTTCCTAGACAAGGGCCCTTCCTAGACAAGGGCCCTTCCTAGAAAAGGGCCCTTCCTACAAAAGGGCCCTTCCTAGACAAGGGCCCTTCCTAGACAAGGGCCCTTCCTAGAAAAGGGCCCTTCCTAGACAAGGGCCCTTCCTAGAAAAGGGCCCTTCCTAGACAAGGGCCCTTCCTAGACAAGGGCCCTTCCTAGACATGGGCCCTTCCTAGACAAGGGCCCTTCCTAGAAAAGGGCCCTTCCTAGAAAAGGGCCCTTCCTAGAAAAGGGCCCTTCCTAGAAAACGGCCCTTCCTAGAAAAGGGCCCTTCCTAGACAAGGGCCCTTCTTGGACAAGGCCCCTCCTAGAAAAGGGCCCTTCCTAGACAAGGGCCCTTCCTAGACAAGGGCCCTTCCTAGACAAGGGCCCTTCCTAGAAAAGGGCCCTTCCTAGAGAAGGGCCCTTCCTAGACAAGGGCCCTTCCTAGACAAGGGCCTTTCCTAGACAAGGGCCCTTCCTAGACAAGGGCCCTTCCTAGACAAGGGCCCTTCCTTGACAAGGGCCTTTCCTAGAAAAGGGCCCTTCCTAGAAAAGGGCCCTTCCTAGAAAAGGGCCCTTCCTAGATAAGGGCCCTTCCTAGACAAGGGCCCTTCCTAGACAAGGGCCCTTCCTAGAAAAGGGCCCTTCCTAGAAAAGGGCCCTTCCTAGACAAGGGCCCTTCCTAGACAAGGGCCCTTCCTAGAATAGGGCCCTTCCTAGACAAGGGCCCTTCCTAGACAAGGGCCCTTCCTAGACAAGGGCCCTTCCTAGACAAGGGCCCCTTCTAGACAAGGGCCCATCCTAGACAAGGGCCCTTCCTAGACAAGGGCCCTTCCTAGAAAAGGGCCCTTCCTAGAAAAGGGCCCTTCCTAGACAAGGGCCCTTCCTAGAAAAGGGCCCTTCCTAGACAAGGGCCCTTCCTAGACAAGGGCCCTTCCTAGACATGGGCCCTTCCTAGACAAGGGCCCTTCCTAGAAAAGGGCCCTTCCTAGAAAAGGGCCCTTCCTAGAAAAGGGCCCCTCCTAGAAAAGGGCCCTTCCTAGACAAGGGCCCTTCTTGGACAAGGCCCCTTCTAGAAAAGGGCCCTTCCTAGACAAGGGCCCTTCCTAGACAAGGGCCCTTCCTAGAAAAGGGCCCTTCCTAGACAAGGGCCCTTCCTAGACAAGGGCCCTTCCTAGGCAAGGGCCCTTCCTAGACAAGGGCCCTACCTAGTCAAGGGCCCTTCCAAGAAAAGGGCCCTTCCTAGAAAAGGGCCCTTCCTAGAAAAGGGCCCTTCCTAGACAAGGGCCCTTCCTAGACAAGGGCCTTTCCTAGACAAGGGCCCTTCCTAGGCAAGGGCCCTTCCTAGACAAGGGTCCTTCCTAGACAAGGGCCCTTCCTAGACAAGGGCCCTTAATAGACAAGGGCCCTTCCTAGAAAAGGGCCCCTCCTAGACAAGGGCCCATCCTAGACAAGGGCCCTTCCTAGACAAGGGCCCCTCCTAGGCAAGGGCCCATCCTAGACAAGGGCCCTTCCTAGACAAGGGCCCTTCCTAGACAAGGGCCCCTCCTAGACAAGGGCCCTTCCTAGAAAAGGGCCCTTCCTAGAAATGGGCCCTTCCTAGACAAGGGCCCTTCCTAGACAAGGGCCCTTCCTAGAAAAGGGCCCTTCCTAGAAAAGGGCCCTTCCTAGAAAAGGGCCCTTCCTAGAAAAGGGCCCTTCCTAGAAAAGGGCCCTTCCTAGAAAAGGGCCCTTCCTAGACAAGGGCCCTTCCTAGACAAGGGCACTTCCTAGACAAGGGCCCTTCCTAGACGAGGGCCCTTCCTAGACGAGGGCCCTTCCTAGACAAGGGCCCTAACTAGACAAGGGCCCTTCCTAGACAAGGGCCCTTCCTAGACAAGGGCCCCTCCTAGACAAGGGCCCTTCCTAGACAAGGGCCCTTCCTAGACAAGTCCCTTCCTAGACAAGGGCCCTTCCTAGACAAGGGCCCTTCCTAGACAAGGGCCCTTCCTAGACAAGGGCCCTACCTAGTCAAGGGCCCTTCCAAGAAAAGGGCCCTTCCTAGAAAAGGGCCCTTCCTAGAAAAGGGCCCTTCCTAGACAAGGGCCCTTCCTAGAAAAGGGCCCTTCCTGGACAAGGGCCCTTCCTAGACAAGGGCCCTTCCTAGACATGGGCCCTTCCTAGACAAGGGCCCTTCCTAGAAAAGGGCCCTTCCTAGAAAAGGGCCCCTCCTAGAAAAGGGCCTTTCCTAGACAAGGGCCCTTCTTGGACAAGGCCCCTTCTAGAAAAGGGCCCTTCCTAGACAAGGGCCCTTCCTAGGCAAGGGCCCTTCCTAGACAAGGGCCCTACCTAGACAAGGGCCCTTCCTAGACAAGGGCCCTTCCTAGGCAAGGGCCCTTCCTAGACAAGGGCCCTTCCTAGCAAGGGCCTTTCCTAGACAAGGGCCCTTCCTAGACAAGGGTCCTTCCTAGACAAGGGCCCTTCCTAGACAAGAGCCTTTCCTAGAAAAGGGCCCTTCCTAGAAAAGGGCCCTTCCTAGAAAAGGGCCCTTCCTAGAAAAGGGCCCTTCCTAGACAAGGGCCCTTCCTAGACAAGGGCCCCTCCTAGACAAGGGCCCCTCCTAGAAAAGGGCCCTTCCTAGAAAAGGGCCCTTCCTAGACAAGGGCCCTTCCTAGACAAGGGCCCTTCGTAGAATAGGGCCCCCCTAGACTAAGGGCCCACCTAGACTAAGGGCCCCCCTAGACTAAGGGCCCCCCTAGACTAAGGGCCGCCCCTAGACTAAGGGCCCCCCTAGACTAAGGGCCCCCCCTAGACTAAGGTCCCCCCTAGACTAAGGTCCCCCCTAGAATAAGTCCCCCCCTGGACTAAGTCCCCCCCTAGACTAAGGTCCCCCAAGACTAAGGGCCCCCCCTAGACTAAGGGCCCCCCTAGACTAAGGTCCCCCCTAGACTAAGGGCCCCCCCCCTAGACTAAGGTCCCCCCTAGACTAAGTCCCCCCCCTAGACTAAGAGCCCCCCTAGACTAAGGGCCCCCCTAGACTAAGGGTCCCCCCTAGACAAAGGGCCCCCCCTAGACTAAGGGCCCCCCCTAGACTAAGGGCCCCCCCTAGAGTAAGGGTCCCCCCTAGACTAAGGGCCCCCCTAGATTAAGGGCCCCCCCTAGACTAAGGGCCCCCCTACACTAAGGGTCCCCCTAGACTAAGGGCCCCCCTAGACTAAGGGCCCCCCCTAGACTAAGGGTACCCCCTAGACTAAGGGCCCCCCCTAGACTAAGGGCCCCCCTAGACTAAGGGCCCCCCCTAGACTAAGGGCCCCCCTAGACTAAGGGCCCCCCTAGACTAAGGGCCCCCCTAGACTAAGGGCCCCCCCCTAGAGTAAGGGCCCCCCTAGACTAAGGGCCCCCCTAGACTAAGGGCCCCCCTAGACTAAGGTCCTCCCCTAGACTAAGGTCCCCCCCTAGACTAAGGTCCCCCCTAGACTAAGTCCCCCCCCTAGACGAAGGGCCCCCCCTAGACTAAGGGCCCCCCCTAGACTAAGGGCCCCCCTTAGACTAAGGGCCCCCCTAGACTAAGGGCCCCCCTAGACTAAGGTCCCCCCTAGACTAAGTCCCCCCCCTAGACTAAGAGCCCCCCTAGACTAAGGGCCCCCCTAGACTAAGGGTCCCCCCTAGACTAAGGGCCCCCCTAGACAAAGGGCCCCCCCTAGACTAAGGGCCCCCCCTAGACTAAGGGCCCCCCCTAGAGTAAGGGTCCCCCCTAGACTAAGGGCCCCCCTAGATTAAGGGCCCCCCCTAGACTAAGGGCCCCCCTACACTAAGGGTCCCCCTAGACTAAGGGCCCCCCAGACTAAGGGCCCCCCTAGACTAAGGGCCCCCCCTAGACTAAGGGTACCCCCTAGACTAAGGGCCCCCCCTAGACTAAGGGCCCCCCTAGACTAAGGGCCCCCCCTAGACTAAGGGCCCCCCTAGACTAAGGGCCCCCCCTAGACTAAGGGCCCCCCTAGACTAAGGGCCCCCCCCTAGAGTAAGGGCCCCCCTAGACTAAGGGCCCCCCTAGACTAAGGTCCCCCCTAGACTAAGGGCCACCCTAGACTAAGGTCCTCCCCTAGACTAAGGTCCCCCCCTAGACTAAGGTCCCCCCTAGACTAAGTCCCCCCCCTAGACGAAGGGCCCCCCCTAGACTAAGGGCCCCCCTAGACTAAGGGCCCCCCCTAGACTAAGGGCCCCCCTTAGACTAAGGGCCCCCCTAGACTAAGGGCCCCCCTAGACTAAGGGCCCCCCTAGACTAAGGGCCCCCCCTAGAGTAAGGGCCCCCCTAGACTAAGGGCCCCCCCTAGACTAAGGGCCCCCCTAGACTAAGTGCCCCCCCTAGACTAAGGGCCTCCCTAGACTAAGGGCCCCCCTAGAGTAAGGGCCCCCCTAGACTAAGGGCCCCCCCTAGACTAAGGTCCCCCCTAGACTAAGTGCCCCCCCTAGACTAAGTGCCCCCCTAGGCTAACGGCCCCATCCTAGTTAAGGGCCCCCCCTAGACTAAGGGCCCCCTAGACTAAGGGCCCCCCCTAGACTAAGGTCCCCCCCTAGACTACGGGCCCCCCCCTAGACTAAGGTCCCCCCTTGACTAAGGTCCCCCCCTAGACTAAGGTCCCCCCCTAGACTAAGGGCCCCCCCTAGACTAAGGTCCCCCCCTAGACTAAGGGCCCCCTCCTAGACAAGTTGCCCGCCCAGACTACTGGGTCCTACCTTTGTCTAAGTCGTACCTAACACGTAACCCCACTTTTTGAACGGGGCCTCGGAGAGGCTCGCCGATGGTCTAGGAGTGTCGGCCGTGGTCGAAAACGTGTAATTCCAGAGTTTGGTCGCTCTCCGTGCAGCCGTTCCCACTTTTCAGTAAGTTGTCTGGACAAGCGGTTCAAGACGGGTCTGTCATATAGTGCGGCACCTGGACTTGTAGCCTTACGTTTTACAAGTTTTTCCAAAATGCGAACGGCTGCACGGAACTCGATGAATTTCATAACTGGTACGTTTCTTAACACGGGGAACACGCCTGGACCGGTCCCGAGTCGCTGCGGTCCTCGGTTCGAGTTTTAGAAATTTTTGGCCATCTTTGATCGCTTCTTGCGAAGAAGCCAGAGGAGGTTTAAGGAATCTGACTGTTGGGTCGTGTAGCCCTCGGGGAGGACTACTGGAATCGGTGGTCCGAGTTCGACCTCCGGCAGCGACTCGAGAGTAAAAGCGTTTTATGTTTATAGCGTGCGCTACCGCAGGCGCGGGGGGATGTCCCGTGGTGGGTGGGTGGTGCCCCTGGGGCCAAAGCTTCCCCTAAAGTTTGGTGGCTCTAGCTCAATTAGGGCGCCGACGAGAGCGTCCCGCAGTTTTGCCCGACTTTGGAAGCTTCGATCCGGGCAGGGCGTACCGGTTTAAGGAATCTGAGCACATGTGTGGAAAGCGGTCGAGGAGGACTACAATAGTTAGTGGTCCGAATTGGCGGATTTTGCGCCGTTCAGATTTTAGAAAATTTTGGCCATCTTACGAGAGGTTTGGGCTGGCCCCCGTGGGCCCGATTTGGGATCCGAGGGTGTCTCTGGATAGCCCTCGAGAAGTACTACCCAGCTGTGGTGTATCGGTTCGAATCCCGCGCACCGTTGGGGAGTAAATCGGTTTTTTGTCCCTAGAGGGCGCTGGTGGTGCGCGGGGGCGGATTTTGCACCGGCATACGCTTGCACCTCGCCCTCCGATGCAGCACCCCGAATTTGGGGCCTGCAGCTCAATTAGGGGCGGAGTTACCGATTTTTAACACTTTTTTGACTCCTGCGGGCCAACGGCTGCGGATGGAGCCAAAGTGCACATAAGCATTCTTGCTCGTCTCGCCGAGACGCGTCTTTTGAGCTGTCGCGGGGCTCTCTAGCTCAATTTTGAGAAATCGGCGGTGGCTCAACCGGTAGCGGCGCTCGGAGCAAATTTAGAACGCGTGGGCGTAGAGAGTCGGGGTTTTTTGCATCGGGAGGGGCAAGGCGAGCCCTTTCCAACGCACCCCTCGCCGACTCCCTATCTTAATAAATAAGGTTCATTTTTACGTATCTCCGTCCCTATGGGAGATGGGGCAACGGGACCCGGACCATCGGGTGGGGCACCCCTGGTAAGCCCTAATCGAGTACCCACTCGGGGGGTCTGCGGCCCATAGTTTCCGAGATATCGGCACTTTTGTAACGGGGGGTGGGGGAGGGTGGAGGAGGTCGGCAGCGGTCCAGCGCCCCCTCGCGTTTGGCTGTCCGCCCCCCCGTTCCCGAGATATGGCCGAAATTCCGAAAACGCACCAACACCCGGTGCGCCTTGGGCCCCCCCGCGCTCCAGGGGCGCCCCAGGACTTCGGGGCCAAGCCCCCCGGCCCCGCCGCCCCCGGTAAGCTCGAGGGGAGCCCAAACTCGGGGCTCTTCGGCCCACGGGTGCCCGAGATCGCCATGGGGCGGCGCACCGGCAGGGCGACGTCGCGGACCCGGTCCCGTCCCCTCCACGCGGCCCAGCCGACCACGTGGTCTCCCCACCATGCCTGTTCCCCACCACGTGACACACCCGAGCCTATATATAGGACCGCACTCGCAGTCCCCTCCACAATACCACGTGACATACCAGAGCCTATATATAGGACCTCCACCATATATAGTATACTCAGTATATAAGGCCTTCTCTCGCGTACCCCGCCTATATAATACTATCTCCCACACTTTGGAGGCGCCCTCTTGTCACCGACGCCGTCGCTCGTCGGCGTCCCAGACCGGCGCTTGTGGTCTCGTTCTACTCTACGTACTTTGTTCTACACCGCGACACCTCACCCGGCCCTGTCACTCCCTTACTTTGTCCGCTATTCGACCCCAAAGAGGGCACTTTGTCACGTTTTTCAAAGTGGAGTTACAGCAAAAAGTTCTTAACCAAAGTTGTAGGTCTCGTCAAGTGCAGCAACTTTGGTTATCTTCACCTCCCCTCCATCTCCCACCGTTTGGCCGCAAACGGCACTTTTCTCCCGCCAAATTTACTTTTTCGCGAATAACTCGACTCGGGCTGCAGATAGAGCAAAACGTTCTTAATCAAAGTTGTAGGTCTGAGCCAGAGGAGTAACTTTGGTCATCTCCACTTTTCCCGCATCTCCCACCGTTTGGCCACAAACCGCACTTTTCTCTCGCAAAATTACAATAACGTATATTTTCAATGAAATCTCGATGTCGATTTTTTTTTATTTATTCATGGGAGCTCATAACGTGTATTTCCACCCGAATGCCAGTCATACATACGTTTATGCAACGCAGGTAACTAATCCCCACGATGTATCGACAGTGAGTGTTTCATCCTGTTGATGGACCACGAGTACGTGCTCTGTCATAGACTTCACTTTACATCCCCCGAGTCTATGGACAAGCGGGTAACTAATCCCCACGATGTATCGACAGTGAGTGTTTCATCCTGTTGATGGACCACGAGTACGTGCTCTGTCAAAGGCCTTACTTTTGGTCGTTTGTGTGCGACATGAGCCTTGGTAATACAGCACACTAGATCAGAGATATTCAACCAAGGGTGCACAAAGACCATTTAGGGGGTACTGATCATTTAAAATGCACATACAGTCAGTATAATATATCTCCTAAATGATCACAAATAACAAAAGGTAATAAAATTAGAAATATAAATACAGCCAATATAACGTTTTTTTGAATAAATATAAATAGTGAAAAACATTTGAATCAGAGAGATTTGAATTGTCCTCAGTCCAAGAATGTATATTACTTACTCTACCAGTTAAGTTAGGATTAGTGATGGACTTTTGGAAATAATCAAATTCCTCCTACAAAGTCTCACCTTACAGTTTTTAAAACACTTTCTAGAAATTAAAAAAAACGATAATACGCTAATACGGATTACAAAGTCATTTTGCATTGTCATCAATTCCTCTGATGTTCCTGTAATATTAAAAGAAAGTCTTTTAGAAATGTGTTGACAGTTTACTGAAAATAAACATTGAAATATGTGAATTTGTGATTTGTGGTGTAATGCAAGCAGTGACACTGCCTTGTTCCATTCCCCTCTATTGTTTAGTGTGCAGGTTTTCTCTGCGTTGACAGCAATCAGAACAAAACAAACGAGTTACTTGAATCCAGAATCACAGTTGATGCTCTCTCTGCCAAATATTGAGCCACGAATAGAGGAGCTGGTGTCCACAAAACAAGCCCAGCCATGTCATTAATAGATCACAAAGTCATGTACTCTTTGTGTATGTGCCATCTGTAATATAGTTGTTGTAAAATGTTAAATCTGTTTTAGATATTGCGTATAATTTGAATTAAGGATAACTCTAGGTCTAGGACTAGGCCTAGAGGTACAGGCTGGAATGGGAAATTGTCTTTGGGAGTATGAACAGAAAAAAGGATAACTCTAGGACTAGGCCTAGAGGTACAGGCTGGAATGGGAAATTGTCTTTGGGAGTATGAACAGAAAAAAGGATAACTCTAGGACTAGGCTAGAGGTACAGGCTGGAATGGGAAATTGTCTTTGTGAGTATGTACAGAAAAAAGGATAACTCTAGGACTAGGCTAGAGGTACAGGCTGGAATGGGAAATTGTCTTTGTGAGTATGTACAGAAAAAAGGATAACTCTAGGACTAGGCCTAGAGGTACAGGCTGGAATGGGAAATTGTCTTTGTGAGTATGTACAGAAAAAAGGATAACTCTAGGACTAGACCTAGAGGTACAGGCTGGAATGGGAAATTGTCTTTGGGAGTATGTACAGAAAAAAGGATAACTCTAGGACTAGGCTAGAGGTACAGGCTGGAATGGGAAATTGTCTTTGGGAGTATGAACAGAAAAAAGGATAACTCTAGGACTAGGCCTAGAGGTACAGGCTGGAATGGGAAATTGTCTTTGTGAGTATGAACAGAAAAAAGGATAACTCTAGGACTAGGCCTAGAGGTACAGGCTGGAATGGGAAATTGTCTTTGTGAGTATGTACAGAAAAAAGGATAACTCTAGGACTAGGCCTAGAGGTACAGGCTGGAATGGGAAATTGTCTTTGGGAGTATGTACAGAAAAAAGGATAACTCTAGGACTAGGCCTAGAGGTACAGGCTGGAATGGGAAATTGTCTTTGGGAGTATGAACAGAAAAAAGGATAACTCTAGGACTAGGCTAGAGGTACAGGCTGGAATGGGAAATTGTCTTTGTGAGTATGTACAGAAAAAAGGATAACTCTAGGACTAGGCCTAGAGGTACAGGCTGGAATGGGAAATTGTCTTTGTGAGTATGTACAGAAAAAAGGATAACTCTAGGACTAGGCTAGAGGTACAGGCTGGAATGGGAAATTGTCTTTGTGAGTATGTACAGAAAAAAGGATAACTCTAGGACTAGACCTAGAGGTACAGCCTGGAATGGGAAATTGTCTTTGTGAGTATGTACAGAAAAAAGGATAACTCTAGGACTAGGCTAGAGGTACAGGCTGGAATGGGAAATTGTCTTTGTGAGTATGTACAGAAAAAAGGATAACTCTAGGACTAGGCCTAGAGGTACAGGCTGGAATGGGAAATTGTCTTTGGGAGTATGAACAGAAAAAAGGATAACTCTAGGACTAGGCCTAGAGGTACAGGCTGGAATGGGAAATTGTCTTTGGGAGTATGAACAGAAAAAAGGATAACTCTAGGACTAGGCCTAGAGGTACAGGCTGGAATGGGAAATTGTCTTTGGGAGTATGTACAGAAAAAAGGATAACTCTAGGACTAGGCCTAGAGGTACAGGCTGGAATGGGAAATTGTCTTTGTGAGTATGTACAGAAAAAAGGATAACTCTAGGACTAGGCCTAGAGGTACAGGCTGGAATGGGAAATTGTCTTTGTGAGTATGTACAGAAAAAAGGATAACTCTAGGACTAGGCCTAGAGGTACAGGCTGGAATGGGAAATTGTCTTTGGGAGTATGAACAGAAAAAAGGATAACTCTAGGACTAGGCCTAGAGGTACAGGCTGGAATGGGAAATTGTCTTTGTGAGTATGTACAGAAAAAAGGATAACTCTAGGACTAGGCCTAGAGGTACAGGCTGGAATGGGAAATTGTCTTTGGGAGTATGAACAGAAAAAAGGATAACTCTAGGACTAGGCCTAGAGGTACAGGCTGGAATGGGAAATTGTCTTTGGGAGTATGAACAGAAAAAAGGATAACTCTAGGACTAGGCCTAGAGGTACAGGCTGGAATGGGAAATTGTCTTTGGGAGTATGAACAGAAAAAAGGATAACTCTAGGACTAGGCTAGAGGTACAGGCTGGAATGGGAAATTGTCTTTGTGAGTATGTACAGAAAAAAGGATAACTCTAGGACTAGGCCTAGAGGTACAGGCTGGAATGGGAAATTGTCTTTGTGAGTATGTACAGAAAAAAGGATAACTCTAGGACTAGGCCTAGAGGTACAGGCTGGAATGGGAAATTGTCTTTGGGAGTATGAACAGAAAAAAGGATAACTCTAGGACTAGGCTAGAGGTACAGGCTGGAATGGGAAATTGTCTTTGTGAGTATGTACAGAAAAAAGGTTGAATACCAGTGCACTAGATGGCCAGGTTACTTGCTGCATGTTTTACATGAGATGAGCTTGCTTATGCTGAATATGCTAGGGAAACACTGGTTCTGTTCCAGACTGACTCCCTATTTCTAGTATAGTTGGAAGTACAGGGCTTTTGAATTGGTTCTTCACCGCTGCACGGCCTTTTGCCTGTGCGAGTTTGAAGGTACCATGGCCGGGTTTGTCGCTCCTAACAAGCCACACGTAAAACATGTATAAAAATTTTACTTTATAGAAAATGCTGGAAATGTCGCCAATGATGGTTTAATCGATCCACAGCTTCTGTTCTTTTCAGATGAGGCATTGTTTCATCTAAATGGTCGCGTGAGCACTCATAACAGTCGGTATTGGGCATCTCAAAATTCACATCACGTTCAAGAAATCCCTCATTATGATCGAAGCTTTGGAGTTTGGTGTGCTGTTAGCGCTAGACGCATAATTGATCCAATATTTTACGACCAGACTGTAAGTAAAGAGAGGTACCAAAATGACATTTTGTCCCCATATTTTCGTGAACTGACAGAAGAAGACAAATCATATGGGTGGTTTCAACAAGATTCTGTTACTGCAAGTACAGATCGTGACTGAAAAAGATTGTCCAAACTAGAAATGTATATTATTATTTACTTAGCCAACAAACTTACTGTTGGTGTTTTTAAACACACAAGTTTAAGAGGTAGAACTGGAACTTAAAAATTCAATGTATATATTTAAACAGTCATATTTTGTTTCTTTCTCGTGTTAAGATAATTTTATCTGCATTTTCAAAGCATTTTGTTGCATTTAGACTTAAGACAAATGACTGTTGTTGCAGGGTCGAGTGTTACATCCAGAGCAGACGAGAGTTGTGAGTGTTCGGGAGTGTGCTCGCTCACAAGGATTCCCTGACACATACAGATTCTTTGGCAACATACTGGACAAACATCGTCAGGTAGGTTTGTAACAACTTTGCTGCCTCTCAGCCATACTAGTTGGAATAAATTAATATTTAAATTAACTTTCAGTACAAGTAGAAGGGTGATAATTTACAAATATAATTGGAAGAAGAAACATTATAAGTAGAAAAGCTGCTCCATTGGACACCTGCTGCTGCTGATGATGCAGACAAGTTCTTCTTGAAACATGTTCCAAATTGCAACTCATTGTTATAAACACTGATGATTTATCCCTACAACTTTTACACTTATTCAGTAGCTTTGTATTTCTTTAGAAACATTTAAAAATTACTTGAACTGGTTAATAAAACTGTGGGTCAGAATAAAGAACAAAAAAGAGAAAAGAAATGGGAAAATATGACAAGTGTTTGAAATAAAGGACAGGAGCGCCCAGAGGCACTTAATGTCTGTACATTTATTATGCTTTGCTGGACAAGGAAAAGTTCCATGGACTTTAATTTGTAGAACATTACACTGATTTGCTTGCAGGTTGGAAACGCTGTTCCTCCACCAATGGCAGCAGCTATAGGCTATGAACTGAGGAAGAGCATTGCCAAGTCAGAGGAGAAGAAAACAGAAACCTCAAAGATGGAGGTCTCCTAGAAGAGACTGAGTTTGTTTCATAGGGGGAAATCAAACATTCACGTGTATTATATTTTAAAGATTGTTGTATAATTATGATTTTACAAGCAGAACAGTTGAATGTAAATTTTTATCACTGAATTGATCATTATGAAATTGCCTGGTTATTGTGATTCATTTAATGTGATAAAGTCTAAGAGAAACATTTTATGTAAAGAAATCAAATAAATAATTTTTCACTTTTTAAAAAAGTAAGCACTTCACTTTGTAGTACATAAATGAAGTATCCTTTATTGCAGCATATACCAGGAGAACAAAAAGCTTACGAATGGGCTTTGCAGTGTTTTGCCAATCCACATCCTCGACACTTGCCGTCTGCCACTATCATAGAAAGGCATGGATGAAACTAGACATTTTTAAAACTACTTTAAAGGCTTTACTTACCAACTTCATGAAAGAAGATGCTGAAACTGGCCATCATCCTTGTCACCTATTTAGGAAACTTATCCATCACTCGCCGTAGTTCATGTTGAGAAATGCTGGTAGATATTTTGTTTTAGTTATTCCAGGATGTGTGCATTTGCCTTGTACACTTTGTTTTAAGTTACACCAGAGATAGAAATTGTTTATTTGAGCTCTCGGAAACCTTTCTCCGCTAATGGTTGCACCATACACCAATTTGTTTTGTCATCAAGGGGTACTTCATGAATAATATTAGGTTCTCAGTTATAGGACCATTTTTTTTACTTTCTCTACTATGCATAGTAAGTAGAGGAAGTATTGTATTGCACCCAAAAATTTGATGTTGAGATTTCACTGGAAATGTATGTTTTGAGGGCCCTTGAATCCAAAAATAAAGCATTTTTAGAAAAAGGTCTGTGTGTGCAAGTCTGTCAGTCTGCGCAGCATAAGTCAAAAATAAAAAGTCTGTTAAAAACCAAAGTTGGTATTTGAGTATAATGTCTTAAGGTTGTGACACAAAGATTTTGAAGAAAATTCCTCCACCCTAACTTTAGGATGAAACATTTTTAAAAAATTTTGATTTTCTTGAATGGCTCTAAAATTTTTATTATACTTTGAATTTTGTGGCTATAGCCTATGTAGTCCTATTTACTCTTGATGACTTTTGCATAACTGGTAAACAATTTATGTTCAAATATTTTTTGTAGCAGAACCATTTTGAAGGTATTGCTAGTTATTTGTGTCAGTTTTGGAAAACAAACTTTCTTTAAATGGAAGATTGTGATACATTTTTTTATATGTTAACCGTGCAAAGAGAACAAAATTTCAAAGGTTTAAAAGATTTGACTATTGCTCAAAGTCTACTGTATTCCCATATTTCCCTTGTACCTACAAGGAAATAAAATAATTTCTGAAAATGTCTATCTCAACTAACACGAAGATATAGGAATGAGGTTATAAGAATTGTTAGTACAGGAGTAGAGAAAGTCATGTGGGTGCAACACAAGATGGTGGTGGTGGCTAACTGAGCATAACCAGGAGCAGAGAGTTTGCGGAAATGAAGGTAATGCCCAAACTAATATTGAAGCTGACCTAGACAAGGGCCCTTCTTAGACAAGGGCCCTTCCTAGACAAGGACCCTTCCTAGACAAGGGCCCTTCCACGACAAGGCCCCTCCTAGACAAGGCCCCTCCTAGACAAGGGCCCTTCCTAGACAAGGGCCCTTCCTAGACAAGGGCCCTTCCTAGACAAGGTCCCTTCCACGACAAGGGCCCTTCCTAGACAAGGTCCCTTCCTAGACAAGGGCCCTTCCTAGAAAAGGGCCCTTCCTAGAAAAGGGCCCCTCCTAGACAAGGGCCCTTCCTAGAAAAGGGCCCCTCCTAGACAAGGGCTCATCCTAGACAAGGCCCTTCCTAGACAAGGGCCCTTCCTAGACAAGGGCCCTTCCTAGAAAAGGGCCCCTCCTAGACAAGGGCCCTTCCTAGAAAAGGGCCCCTCCTAGACAAGGGCTCATCCTAGACAACGCCCTTCCTAGAAAAGGGCCCTTCCTAGAAAAGGGCCTATCGTAGACAAGGACCCTTCCTAGACAAGGGCCCTTCCTAGACAAGGGCCCCTCCTAGACAAGAGCCCTTCCTAGACAAGGACCCTTCCTAGACAAGGGCCCTTCCACGACAAGGCCCCTCCTAGACAAGGCCCCTCCTAGACAAGGGCCCTTCCTAGAAAAGGGCCCCTCCTAGACAAGGGCGAATCCTAGACAAGGGCCCTTCCTAGACAAGGGCCCTTCCTAGACAAGGTCCCTTCCTAGACAAGGGCCCTATCTAGAAAAGGGCCCTTCCTAGACAAGGGCCCTTCCTAGACAAAGGCCCTTCCTAGACAAGGGCCCTTCCCAGACAAGGGCCCTTCCTAGAAAAGGGACTTCCTAGACAAGGGCCCTTCCTAGACAAGGGCCCATCTTAGACAAGGTCCCTTCCTAGACAAGGGCCCTTCCTAGACAAGGGCCCCTCCTAGACAAGAGCCCTTCCTAGACAAGGTCCCTTCCTAGACAAGGGCCCTTCCTAGACAAGGGCCCCTTCTAGACAACGGCCCCTCCTAGACAAGAGCCCTTCCTAGACAAGGGCCCTTCCTAGACAAGGGCCCTTCCTAGTAAAGGGCCCTATCTAGAAAAGGGCCCTTCCTAGACAAGGGCCCTTCCTAGACAAGGGCCCTTCCTAGACAAGGGCCCTTCCTAGACAAGGGCCCTTCCTAGACAAAGGCCCTTCCTAGACAAGGGCCCTTCCCAGACAAGGGCCCTTCCTAGAAAAGGGCCCTTCCTAGACAAGGGCCCTTCCTAGACAAGGTCCCTTCCACGACAAGGGCCCTTCCTAGACAAGGTCCCTTCCTAGACAAGGGCCCTTCCTAGACAAGGGCCCCTCCTAGACAAGAGCCCTTCCTAGACAAGGACCCTTCCTAGACAAGGGCCCTTCCACGACAAGGCCCCTCCTAGACAAGGCCCCTCCTAGACAAGGGCCCTTCCTAGAAAAGGGCCCCTCCTAGACAAGGGCGAATCCTAGACAAGGGCCCTTCCTAGACAAGGGCCCTTCCTAAACAAGGTCCCTTCCTAGGCAAGGGCCCATCCTAGACAAGGGCCCTTCCTAGACAAGGGCCCTTCCTAGACAAGGGCCCCTCCTAGACAAGGGCCCTTCCTAGAAAAGGGCCCTTCCTAGAAATGGGCCCTTCCTAGACAAGGGCCCTTCCTAGACAAGGGCCCTTCCTAGAAAAGGGCCCTTCCTAGAAAAGGGCCCTTCCTAGAAAAGGGCCCTTCCTAGAAAAGGGCCCTTCCTAGAAAAGGGCCCTTCCTAGACAAGGGCCCTTCCTAGACAAGGGCACTTCCTAGACAAGGGCCCTTCCTAGACGAGGGCCCTTCCTAGACGAGGGCCCTTCCTAGACAAGGGCCCTAACTAGACAAGGGCCCTTCCTAGACAAGGGCCCTTCCTAGACAAGGGCCCCTCCTAGACAAGGGCCCTTCCTAGACAAGGGCCCTTCCTAGACAAGTCCCTTCCTAGACAAGTCCCTTCCTAGACAAGGGCCCTTCCTAGACAAGGGCCCTACCTAGTCAAGGGCCCTTCCAAGAAAAGGGCCCTTCCTAGAAAAGGGCCCTTCCTAGAAAAGGGTCCTTCCTAGACAAGGGCCCTTCCTAGAAAAGGGCCCTTCCTAGACAAGGGCCCTTCCTAGACAAGGGCCCTTCCTAGACATGGGCCCTTCCTAGACAAGGGCCCTTCCTAGAAAAGGGCCCTTCCTAGACAAGGGCCCTTCCTAGACGAGGGCCCTTCCTAGACAAGGGCCCTTCCTAGACAAGTGCCCTTCCTAGAAAAGGGCCCATCCTAGACAAGGGCCCTTCCTAGACAATGGCCCTTCCTAGACAAGGGCCCTTCCTAGAAAAGGGCCCTTCCTAGAAAAGGGCCCTTCCTAGAAAAGGGCCCTTCCTAGAAAAGGGCCCTTCCTAGACAAGGGCCCTTCTTAGACGAGGGCCCTTCCTAGACGAGGGCCCTTCCTAGACAACGGCCCTTCCTAGACAAGGGCCCTTCCTAGAAAAGGGCCCTTCCTAGAAAAGGGCCCTTCCTAGAAAAGGGCCCTTCCTAGACAAGGGCCCTTCGTAGACAAGGGCCCTTCCTAGACAAGTCCCTTCCTAGACAAGGGCCCATCCTAGACAAGGGCCCTTCCTAGACAAGGGCCCTACCTAGTCAAGGGCCCTTCCAAGAAAAGGGCCCTTCCTAGAAAAGGGCCCTTCCTAGAAAAGGGCCCTTCCTAGACAAGGGCCCTTCCTAGACAAGGGCCTTTCCTAGACAAGGACCCTTCCTAGGCAAGGGCCCTTCCTAGACAAGGGCCCTTCCTAGACAAGGCCCTTCCTAGACAAGGGTCCTTCCTAGACAATGGCCCTTAATAGACAAGGGCCCTTCCTAGAAAAGGGCCCCTCCTAGACAAGGGCCCATCCTAGACAAGGGCCCTTCCTAGACAAGGGCCCCTCCTAGGCAAGGGCCCATCCTAGACAAGGGCCCTTCCTAGACAAGGGCCCTTCCTAGACAAGGGCCCCTCCTAGACAAGGGCCCTTCCTAGAAAAGGGCCGTTCCTAGAAATGGGCCCTTCCTAGACAAGGGCCCTTCCTAGACAAGGGCCCTTCCTAGACAAGGGCCCTTCCTAGAAAAGGGCCCTTCCTAGAAAAGGGCCCTTCCTAGAAAAGGGCCCTTCCTAGAAAAGGGCCCTTCCTAGACAAGGGCCCTTCCTAGACAAGGGCACTTCCTAGACAAGGGCCCTTCCTAGACGAGGGCCCTTCCTAGACGAGGGCCCTTCCTAGACAAGGGCCCTAACTAGACAAGGGCCCTTCCTAGACAAGGGCCCTTCCTAGACAAGGGCCCCTCCTAGACAAGGGCCCTTCCTAGACAAGGGCCCTTCCTAGACAAGAGCCTTTCCTAGAAAAGGGCCCTTCCTAGAAAAGGGCCTTTCCTAGAAAAGGGCCCTTCCTAGAAAAGTGCCCTTCCTAGAAAAGGGCCCTTCCTAGAAAAGGGCCCTTCCTAGACAAGGGCCCTTCCTAGACAAGGGCCCCTCCTAGACAAGGGCCCCTCCTAGAAAAGGGCCCTTCCTAGAAAAGGGCCCTTCCTAGACAAGGGCCCTTCCTAGACAAGGGCCCTTCCTAGAATAGGGCCCTTCCTAGACAAGGGCCCTTCCTAGACAAGGGCCCTTCCTAGACAAGGGCCCTTCCTAGACAAGGGCCCCTTCTAGAAAAGGGCCCATCCTAGACAAGGGCCCTTCCTAGACAAGGGCCCTTCCTAGACAAGGGCCCGTCCTAGAAAAGGGCCCTTCCTAGAAAAGGGCCCTTCCTAGACAAGGGCCCTTCCTAGACGAGGGCCCTTCCTAGACAAGGGCCCTTCCTAGACAAGTGCCCTTCCTAGAAAAGGGCCCATCCTAGACAAGGGCCCTTCCTAGACAAGGGCCCTTCCTAGACAAGGGCCCTTCCTAGAAAAGGGCCCTTCCTAGAAAAGGGCCCTTCCTAGAAAAGGGCCCTTCCTAGAAAAGGGCCCTTCCTAGACAAGGGCCCTTCTTGGACAAGGCCCCTCCTAGAAAAGGGCCCTTCCTAGACAAGGGCCCTTCCTAGACAAGGGCCCTTCCTAGAATAGGGCCCTTCCTAGACAAGGGCCCTTCCTAGACAAGGGCCCTTCCTAGACAAGGGCCCCTCCTAGACAAGGGCCCATCCTAGACAAGGGCCCATCCTAGACAAGGGCCCTTCCTAGACAAGGGCCCTTCCTAGACGAGGACCCTTCCTAGAAAAGGGCCCTTCCTAGAAAAGGGCCCTTCCTAGACAAGGGCCCTTCCTAGACGAGGGCCCTTCCTAGACAAGGGCCCTTCCTAGACAAGTGCCCTTCCTAGAAAAGGGCCCATCCTAGACAAGGGCCCTTCCTAGACAATGGCCCTTCCTAGACAAGGGCCCTTCCTAGAAAAGGGCCCTTCCTAGAAAAGGGCCCTTCCTAGAAAAGGGCCCTTCCTAGAAAAGGGCCCTTCCTAGACAAGGGCCCTTCCTAGACGAGGGCCCTTCCTAGACGAGGGCCCTTCCTAGACAACGGCCCTTCCTAGACAAGGGCCCTTCCTAGAAAAGGGCCCTTCCTAGAAAAGGGCCCTTCCTAGAAAAGGGCCCTTCCTAGAAAAGGGCCCTTCCTAGACAAGGGCCCTTCGTAGACAAGGGCCCTTCCTAGACAAGTCCCTTCCTAGACAAGGGCCCTTCCTAGACAAGGGCCCTTCCTAGACAAGGGCCCTACCTAGTCAAGGGCCCTTCCAAGAAAAGGGCCCTTCCTAGAAAAGGGCCCTTCCTAGAAAAGGGCCCTTCCTAGACAAGGGCCCTTCCTAGACAAGGGCCTTTCCTAGACAAGGACCCTTCCTAGGCAAGGGCCCTTCCTAGACAAGGGCCCTTCCTAGACAAGGGCCCTTCCTAGACAAGGGTCCTTCCTAGACAAGGGCCCTTAATAGACAAGGGCCCTTCCTAGAAAAGGGCCCCTCCTAGACAAGGGCCCATCCTAGACAAGGGCCCTTCCTAGACAAGGGCCCCTCCTAGGCAAGGGCCCATCCTAGACAAGGGCCCTTCCTAGACAAGGGCCCTTCCTAGACAAGGGCCCCTCCTAGACAAGGGCCCTTCCTAGAAAAGGGCCGTTCCTAGAAATGGGCCCTTCCTAGACAAGGGCCCTTCCTAGACAAGGGCCCTTCCTAGACAAGGGCCCTTCCTAGAAAAGGGCCCTTCCTAGAAAAGGGCCCTTCCTAGAAAAGGGCCCTTCCTAGACAAGGGCCCTTCCTAGACAAGGGCACTTCCTAGACAAGGGCCCTTCCTAGACGAGGGCCCTTCCTAGACGAGGGCCCTTCCTAGACGAGGGCCCTACCTAGACAAGGGCCCTAACTAGACAAGGGCCCTTCCTAGACAAGGGCCCTTCCTAGACAAGGGCCCCTCCTAGACAAGGGCCCTTCCTAGACAAGGGCCCTTCCTAGACAAGTCCCTTCCTAGACAAGGGCCCTTCCTAGACAAGGGCCCTTCCTAGACAAGGGCCCTTCCTAGAAAAGGGCCCTTCCTACAAAAGGGCCCTTCCTAGACAAGGGCCCTTCCTAGACAAGGGTCCTTCCTAGAAAAGGGCCCTTCCTAGACAAGGGCCCTTCCTAGAAAAGGGCCCTTCCTAGACAAGGGCCCTTCCTAGACAAGGGCCCTTCCTAGACATGGGCCCTTCCTAGACAAGGGCCCTTCCTAGAAAAGGGCCCTTCCTAGAAAAGGGCCCTTCCTAGAAAAGGGCCCTTCCTAGAAAAGGGCCCTTCCTAGAAAAGGGCCCTTCCTAGACAAGGGCCCTTCTTGGACAAGGCCCCTCCTAGAAAAGGGCCCTTCCTAGACAAGGGCCCTTCCTAGACAAGGGCCCTTCCTAGAAAAGGGCCCTTCCTAGACAAGGGCCCTTCCTAGGCAAGGGCCCTTCCTAGACAAGGGCCCTTCCTAGACAAGGACCTTTCCTAGACAAGGGCCCTTCCTAGACAAGGGCCCTTCCTAGACAAGGGCCCTTCCTTGACAAGGGCCTTTCCTAGAAAAGGGCCCTTCCTAGAAAAGGGCCCTTCCTAGAAAAGGGCCCTTCCTAGATAAGGGCCCTTCCTAGACAAGGGCCCTTCCTAGACAAGGGCCCTTCCTAGAAAAGGGCCCTTCCTAGAAAAGGGCCCTTCCTAGACAAGGGCCCTTCCTAGACAAGGGCCCTTCCTAGAATAGGGCCCTTCCTAGACAAGGGCCCTTCCTAGACAAGGGCCCTTCCTAGACAAGGGCCCCTTCTAGACAAGGGCCCATCCTAGACAAGGGCCCTTCCTAGACAAGGGCCCTTCCTAGAAAAGGGCCCTTCCTAGAAAAGGGCCCTTCCTAGACAAGGGCCCTTCCTAGAAAAGGGCCCTTCCTAGACAAGGGCCCTTCCTAGACAAGGGCCCTTCCTAGACATGGGCCCTTCCTAGACAAGGGCCCTTCCTAGAAAAGGGCCCTTCCTAGACAAGGGCCCTTCCTAGACAAGGGCCCTTCCTAGACATGGGCCCTTCCTAGACAAGGGCCCTTCCTAGAAAAGGGCCCTTCCTAGACAAGGGCCCTTCCTAGACGAGGGCCCTTCCTAGACAAGGGCCCTTCCTAGACAAGTGCCCTTCCTAGAAAAGGGCCCATCCTAGACAAGGGCCCTTCCTAGACAATGGCCCTTCCTAGACAAGGGCCCTTCCTAGAAAAGGGCCCTTCCTAGAAAAGGGCCCTTCCTAGAAAAGGGCCCTTCCTAGAAAAGGGCCCTTCCTAGACAAGGGCCCTTCCTAGACGAGGGCCCATCCTAGACGAGGGCCCTTCCTAGACAACGGCCCTTCCTAGACAAGGGCCCTTCCTAGAAAAGGGCCCTTCCTAGAAAAGGGCCCTTCCTAGAAAAGGGCCCTTGCTAGAAAAGGGCCCTTCCTAGACAAGGGCCCTTCGTAGACAAGGGCCCTTCCTAGACAAGTCCCTTCCTAGACAAGGGCCCATCCTAGACAAGGGCCCTTCCTAGACAAGGGCCCTACCTAGTCAAGGGCCCTTCCAAGAAAAGGGCCCTTCCTAGAAAAGGGCGCTTGCTAGAAAAGGGCCCTTCCTAGACAAGGGCCCTTCCTAGACAAGGGCCTTTCCTAGACAAGGACCCTTCCTAGGCAAGGGCCCTTCCTAGACAAGGGCCCTTCCTAGACAAGGGCCCTTCCTAGACAAGGGTCCTTCCTAGACAAGGGCCCTTAATAGACAAGGGCCCTTCCTAGAAAAGGGCCCCTCCTAGACAAGGGCCCATCCTAGACAAGGGCCCTTCCTAGACAAGGGCCCCTCCTAGGCAAGGGCCCATCCTAGACAAGGGCCCTTCCTAGACAAGGGCCCTTCCTAGACAAGGGCCCCTCCTAGACAAGGGCCCTTCCTAGAAAAGGGCCGTTCCTAGAAATGGGCCCTTCCTAGACAAGGGCCCTTCCTAGACAAGGGCCCTTCCTAGACAAGGGCCCTTCCTAGAAAAGGGCCCTTCCTAGAAAAGGGCCCTTCCTAGAAAAGGGCCCTTCCTAGAAAAGGGCCCTTCCTAGACAAGGGCCCTTCCTAGACAAGGGCACTTCCTAGACAAGGGCCCTTCCTAGACGAGGGCCCTTCCTAGACGAGGGCCCTTCCTAGACAAGGGCCCTAACTAGACAAGGGCCCTTCCTAGACAAGGGCCCTTCCTAGACAAGGGCCCCTCCTAGACAAGGGCCCTTCCTAGACAAGGGCCCTTCCTAGACAAGAGCCCTTCCTAGAAAAGGGCCCTTCCTAGAAAAGGGCCCTTCCTAGAAAAGGGCCCTTCCTAGAAAAGGGCCCTTCCTAGACAAGGGCCCTTCCTAGACAAGGGCACTTCCTAGACAAGGGCCCTTCCTAGACGAGGGCCCTTCCTAGACGAGGGCCCTTCCTAGACAAGGGCCCTAACTAGACAAGGGCCCTTCCTAGACAAGGGCCCTTCCTAGACAAGGGCCCCTCCTAGACAAGGGCCCTTCCTAGACAAGGGCCCTTCCTAGACAAGAGCCTTTCCTAGAAAAGGGCCCTTCCTAGAAAAGGGCCTTTCCTAGAAAAGGGCCCTTCCTAGAAAAGTGCCCTTCCTAGAAAAGGGCCCTTCCTAGAAAAGGGCCCTTCCTAGACAAGGGGCCCTCCTAGACAAGGGCCCCTCCTAGACAAGGGCCCCTCCTAGAAAAGGGCCCTTCCTAGAAAAGGGCCCTTCCTAGACAAGGGCCCTTCCTAGACAAGGGCCCTTCCTAGAATAGGGCCCTTCCTAGACAAGGGCCCTTCCTAGACAAGGGCCCTTCCTAGACAAGGGCCCTTCCTAGACAAGGGCCCTTCCTAGACAAGGGCCCCTTCTAGAAAAGCGCCCATCCTAGACAAGGGCCCTTCCTAGACAAGGGCCCTTCCTAGACAAGGGCCCGTCCTAGAAAAGGGCCCTTCCTAGAAAAGGGCCCTTCCTAGACAAGGGCCCTTCCTAGACGAGGGCCCTTCCTAGACAAGGGCCCTTCCTAGACAAGTGCCCTTCCTAGAAAAGGGCCCATCCTAGACAAGGGCCCTTCCTAGACAAGGGCCCTTCCTAGACAAGGGCCCTTCCTAGAAAAGGGCCCTTCCTAGAAAAGGGCCCTTCCTAGAAAAGGGCCCTTCCTAGAAAAGGGCCCTTCCTAGACAAGGGCCCTTCTTGGACAAGGCCCCTCCTAGAAAAGGGCCCTTCCTAGACAAGGGCCCTTCCTAGACAAGGGCCCTTCCTAGAATAGGGCCCTTCCTAGACAAGGGCCCTTCCTAGACAAGGGCCCTTCCTAGACAAGGGCCCCTCCTAGACAAGGGCCCTTCCTAGACAAGGGCCCTTCCTAGACAAAGGCCCTTCCTAGACAAGGGCCCTTCCCAGACAAGGGCCCTTCCTAGAAAAGGGCCCTTCCTAGACAAGGGCCCTTCCTAGACAAGGTCCCTTCCACGACAAGGGCCCTTCCTAGACAAGGTCCCTTCCTAGACAAGGGCCCTTCCTAGACAAGGGCCCCTCCTAGACAAGAGCCCTTCCTAGACAAGGACCCTTCCTAGACAAGGGCCCTTCCACGACAAGGCCCCTCCTAGACAAGGCCCCTCCTAGACAAGGGCCCTTCCTAGAAAAGGGCCCCTCCTAGACAAGGGCGAATCCTAGACAAGGGCCCTTCCTAGACAAGGGCCCTTCCTAGACAAGGTCCCTTCCTAGGCAAGGGCCCATCCTAGACAAGGGCCCTTCCTAGACAAGGGCCCTTCCTAGACAAGGGCCCCTCCTAGACAAGGGCCCTTCCTAGAAAAGGGCCCTTCCTAGAAATGGGCCCTTCCTAGACAAGGGCCCTTCCTAGACAAGGGCCCTTCCTAGAAAAGGGCCCTTCCTAGAAAAGGGCCCTTCCTAGAAAAGGGCCCTTCCTAGAAAAGGGCCCTTCCTAGAAAAGGGCCCTTCCTAGACAAGGGCCCTTCCTAGACAAGGGCACTTCCTAGACAAGGGCCCTTCCTAGACGAGGGCCCTTCCTAGACGAGGGCCCTTCCTAGACAAGGGCCCTAACTAGACAAGGGCCCTTCCTAGACAAGGGCCCTTCCTAGACAAGGGCCCCTCCTAGACAAGGGCCCTTCCTAGACAAGGGCCCTTCCTAGACAAGTCCCTTCCTAGACAAGTCCCTTCCTAGACAAGGGCCCTTCCTAGACAAGGGCCCTACCTAGTCAAGGGCCCTTCCAAGAAAAGGGCCCTTCCTAGAAAAGGGCCCTTCCTAGAAAAGGGTCCTTCCTAGACAAGGGCCCTTCCTAGAAAAGGGCCCTTCCTAGACAAGGGCCCTTCCTAGACAAGGGCCCTTCCTAGACATGGGCCCTTCCTAGACAAGGGCCCTTCCTAGAAAAGGGCCCTTCCTAGACAAGGGCCCTTCCTAGACGAGGGCCCTTCCTAGACAAGGGCCCTTCCTAGACAAGTGCCCTTCCTAGAAAAGGGCCCATCCTAGACAAGGGCCCTTCCTAGACAATGGCCCTTCCTAGACAAGGGCCCTTCCTAGAAAAGGGCCCTTCCTAGAAAAGGGCCCTTCCTAGAAAAGGGCCCTTCCTAGAAAAGGGCCCTTCCTAGACAAGGGCCCTTCTTAGACGAGGGCCCTTCCTAGACGAGGGCCCTTCCTAGACAACGGCCCTTCCTAGACAAGGGCCCTTCCTAGAAAAGGGCCCTTCCTAGAAAAGGGCCCTTCCTAGAAAAGGGCCCTTCCTAGACAAGGGCCCTTCGTAGACAAGGGCCCTTCCTAGACAAGTCCCTTCCTAGACAAGGGCCCATCCTAGACAAGGGCCCTTCCTAGACAAGGGCCCTACCTAGTCAAGGGCCCTTCCAAGAAAAGGGCCCTTCCTAGAAAAGGGCCCTTCCTAGAAAAGGGCCCTTCCTAGACAAGGGCCCTTCCTAGACAAGGGCCTTTCCTAGACAAGGACCCTTCCTAGGCAAGGGCCCTTCCTAGACAAGGGCCCTTCCTAGACAAGGCCCTTCCTAGACAAGGGTCCTTCCTAGACAAGGGCCCTTAATAGACAAGGGCCCTTCCTAGAAAAGGGCCCCTCCTAGACAAGGGCCCATCCTAGACAAGGGCCCTTCCTAGACAAGGGCCCCTCCTAGGCAAGGGCCCATCCTAGACAAGGGCCCTTCCTAGACAAGGGCCCTTCCTAGACAAGGGCCCCTCCTAGACAAGGGCCCTTCCTAGAAAAGGGCCGTTCCTAGAAATGGGCCCTTCCTAGACAAGGGCCCTTCCTAGACAAGGGCCCTTCCTAGACAAGGGCCCT
This sequence comes from Tenodera sinensis, assembly GCA_030765045.1. NCBI lineage: Eukaryota > Metazoa > Arthropoda > Insecta > Mantodea > Mantidae > Tenodera > Tenodera sinensis. The sequence goes on from CM060963.1 coordinate 209,822,443, forward strand.
TCCTAGAAAAGGGCCCTTCCTAGAAAAGGGCCCTTCCTAGAAAAGGGCCCTTCCTAGAAAAGGGCCCTTCCTAGACAAGGGCCCTTCCTAGACAAGGGCACTTCCTAGACAAGGGCCCTTCCTAGACGAGGGCCCTTCCTAGACGAGGGCCCTTCCTAGACAAGGGCCCTAACTAGACAAGGGCCCTTCCTAGACAAGGGCCCTTCCTAGACAAGGGCCCCTCCTAGACAAGGGCCCTTCCTAGACAAGGGCCCTTCCTAGACAAGAGCCTTTCCTAGAAAAGGGCCCTTCCTAGAAAAGGGCCTTTCCTAGAAAAGGGCCCTTCCTAGAAAAGTGCCCTTCCTAGAAAAGGGCCCTTCCTAGAAAAGGGCCCTTCCTAGACAAGGGCCCTTCCTAGACAAGGGCCCCTCCTAGACAAGGGCCCCTCCTAGAAAAGGGCCCTTCCTAGAAAAGGGCCCTTCCTAGACAAGGGCCCTTCCTAGACAAGGGCCCTTCCTAGAATAGGGCCCTTCCTAGACAAGGGCCCTTCCTAGACAAGGGCCCTTCCTAGACAAGGGCCCTTCCTAGACAAGGGCCCCTTCTAGAAAAGGGCCCATCCTAGACAAGGGCCCTTCCTAGACAAGGGCCCTTCCTAGACAAGGGCCCGTCCTAGAAAAGGGCCCTTCCTAGAAAAGGGCCCTTCCTAGACAAGGGCCCTTCCTAGACGAGGGCCCTTCCTAGACAAGGGCCCTTCCTAGACAAGTGCCCTTCCTAGAAAAGGGCCCATCCTAGACAAGGGCCCTTCCTAGACAAGGGCCCTTCCTAGACAAGGGCCCTTCCTAGAAAAGGGCCCTTCCTAGAAAAGGGCCCTTCCTAGAAAAGGGCCCTTCCTAGAAAAGGGCCCTTCCTAGACAAGGGCCCTTCTTGGACAAGGCCCCTCCTAGAAAAGGGCCCTTCCTAGACAAGGGCCCTTCCTAGACAAGGGCCCTTCCTAGAATAGGGCCCTTCCTAGACAAGGGCCCTTCCTAGACAAGGGCCCTTCCTAGACAAGGGCCCCTCCTAGACAAGGGCCCATCCTAGACAAGGGCCCATCCTAGACAAGGGCCCTTCCTAGACAAGGGCCCTTCCTAGACGAGGACCCTTCCTAGAAAAGGGCCCTTCCTAGAAAAGGGCCCTTCCTAGACAAGGGCCCTTCCTAGACGAGGGCCCTTCCTAGACAAGGGCCCTTCCTAGACAAGTGCCCTTCCTAGAAAAGGGCCCATCCTAGACAAGGGCCCTTCCTAGACAATGGCCCTTCCTAGACAAGGGCCCTTCCTAGAAAAGGGCCCTTCCTAGAAAAGGGCCCTTCCTAGAAAAGGGCCCTTCCTAGAAAAGGGCCCTTCCTAGACAAGGGCCCTTCCTAGACGAGGGCCCTTCCTAGACGAGGGCCCTTCCTAGACAACGGCCCTTCCTAGACAAGGGCCCTTCCTAGAAAAGGGCCCTTCCTAGAAAAGGGCCCTTCCTAGAAAAGGGCCCTTCCTAGAAAAGGGCCCTTCCTAGACAAGGGCCCTTCGTAGACAAGGGCCCTTCCTAGACAAGTCCCTTCCTAGACAAGGGCCCTTCCTAGACAAGGGCCCTTCCTAGACAAGGGCCCTACCTAGTCAAGGGCCCTTCCAAGAAAAGGGCCCTTCCTAGAAAAGGGCCCTTCCTAGAAAAGGGCCCTTCCTAGACAAGGGCCCTTCCTAGACAAGGGCCTTTCCTAGACAAGGACCCTTCCTAGGCAAGGGCCCTTCCTAGACAAGGGCCCTTCCTAGACAAGGGCCCTTCCTAGACAAGGGTCCTTCCTAGACAAGGGCCCTTAATAGACAAGGGCCCTTCCTAGAAAAGGGCCCCTCCTAGACAAGGGCCCATCCTAGACAAGGGCCCTTCCTAGACAAGGGCCCCTCCTAGGCAAGGGCCCATCCTAGACAAGGGCCCTTCCTAGACAAGGGCCCTTCCTAGACAAGGGCCCCTCCTAGACAAGGGCCCTTCCTAGAAAAGGGCCGTTCCTAGAAATGGGCCCTTCCTAGACAAGGGCCCTTCCTAGACAAGGGCCCTTCCTAGACAAGGGCCCTTCCTAGAAAAGGGCCCTTCCTAGAAAAGGGCCCTTCCTAGAAAAGGGCCCTTCCTAGACAAGGGCCCTTCCTAGACAAGGGCACTTCCTAGACAAGGGCCCTTCCTAGACGAGGGCCCTTCCTAGACGAGGGCCCTACCTAGACAAGGGCCCTAACTAGACAAGGGCCCTTCCTAGACAAGGGCCCTTCCTAGACAAGGGCCCCTCCTAGACAAGGGCCCTTCCTAGACAAGGGCCCTTCCTAGACAAGTCCCTTCCTAGACAAGGGCCCTTCCTAGACAAGGGCCCTTCCTAGACAAGGGCCCTTCCTAGAAAAGGGCCCTTCCTACAAAAGGGCCCTTCCTAGACAAGGGCCCTTCCTAGACAAGGGTCCTTCCTAGAAAAGGGCCCTTCCTAGACAAGGGCCCTTCCTAGAAAAGGGCCCTTCCTAGACAAGGGCCCTTCCTAGACAAGGGCCCTTCCTAGACATGGGCCCTTCCTAGACAAGGGCCCTTCCTAGAAAAGGGCCCTTCCTAGAAAAGGGCCCTTCCTAGAAAAGGGCCCTTCCTAGAAAAGGGCCCTTCCTAGAAAAGGGCCCTTCCTAGACAAGGGCCCTTCTTGGACAAGGCCCCTCCTAGAAAAGGGCCCTTCCTAGACAAGGGCCCTTCCTAGACAAGGGCCCTTCCTAGAAAAGGGCCCTTCCTAGACAAGGGCCCTTCCTAGGCAAGGGCCCTTCCTAGACAAGGGCCCTTCCTAGACAAGGACCTTTCCTAGACAAGGGCCCTTCCTAGACAAGGGCCCTTCCTAGACAAGGGCCCTTCCTTGACAAGGGCCTTTCCTAGAAAAGGGCCCTTCCTAGAAAAGGGCCCTTCCTAGAAAAGGGCCCTTCCTAGATAAGGGCCCTTCCTAGACAAGGGCCCTTCCTAGACAAGGGCCCTTCCTAGAAAAGGGCCCTTCCTAGAAAAGGGCCCTTCCTAGACAAGGGCCCTTCCTAGACAAGGGCCCTTCCTAGAATAGGGCCCTTCCTAGACAAGGGCCCTTCCTAGACAAGGGCCCTTCCTAGACAAGGGCCCTTCCTAGACAAGGGCCCCTTCTAGACAAGGGCCCATCCTAGACAAGGGCCCTTCCTAGACAAGGGCCCTTCCTAGAAAAGGGCCCTTCCTAGAAAAGGGCCCTTCCTAGACAAGGGCCCTTCCTAGAAAAGGGCCCTTCCTAGACAAGGGCCCTTCCTAGACAAGGGCCCTTCCTAGACATGGGCCCTTCCTAGACAAGGGCCCTTCCTAGAAAAGGGCCCTTCCTAGACAAGGGCCCTTCCTAGACAAGGGCCCTTCCTAGACATGGGCCCTTCCTAGACAAGGGCCCTTCCTAGAAAAGGGCCCTTCCTAGACAAGGGCCCTTCCTAGACGAGGGCCCTTCCTAGACAAGGGCCCTTCCTAGACAAGTGCCCTTCCTAGAAAAGGGCCCATCCTAGACAAGGGCCCTTCCTAGACAATGGCCCTTCCTAGACAAGGGCCCTTCCTAGAAAAGGGCCCTTCCTAGAAAAGGGCCCTTCCTAGAAAAGGGCCCTTCCTAGAAAAGGGCCCTTCCTAGACAAGGGCCCTTCCTAGACGAGGGCCCATCCTAGACGAGGGCCCTTCCTAGACAACGGCCCTTCCTAGACAAGGGCCCTTCCTAGAAAAGGGCCCTTCCTAGAAAAGGGCCCTTCCTAGAAAAGGGCCCTTGCTAGAAAAGGGCCCTTCCTAGACAAGGGCCCTTCGTAGACAAGGGCCCTTCCTAGACAAGTCCCTTCCTAGACAAGGGCCCATCCTAGACAAGGGCCCTTCCTAGACAAGGGCCCTACCTAGTCAAGGGCCCTTCCAAGAAAAGGGCCCTTCCTAGAAAAGGGCGCTTGCTAGAAAAGGGCCCTTCCTAGACAAGGGCCCTTCCTAGACAAGGGCCTTTCCTAGACAAGGACCCTTCCTAGGCAAGGGCCCTTCCTAGACAAGGGCCCTTCCTAGACAAGGGCCCTTCCTAGACAAGGGTCCTTCCTAGACAAGGGCCCTTAATAGACAAGGGCCCTTCCTAGAAAAGGGCCCCTCCTAGACAAGGGCCCATCCTAGACAAGGGCCCTTCCTAGACAAGGGCCCCTCCTAGGCAAGGGCCCATCCTAGACAAGGGCCCTTCCTAGACAAGGGCCCTTCCTAGACAAGGGCCCCTCCTAGACAAGGGCCCTTCCTAGAAAAGGGCCGTTCCTAGAAATGGGCCCTTCCTAGACAAGGGCCCTTCCTAGACAAGGGCCCTTCCTAGACAAGGGCCCTTCCTAGAAAAGGGCCCTTCCTAGAAAAGGGCCCTTCCTAGAAAAGGGCCCTTCCTAGAAAAGGGCCCTTCCTAGACAAGGGCCCTTCCTAGACAAGGGCACTTCCTAGACAAGGGCCCTTCCTAGACGAGGGCCCTTCCTAGACGAGGGCCCTTCCTAGACAAGGGCCCTAACTAGACAAGGGCCCTTCCTAGACAAGGGCCCTTCCTAGACAAGGGCCCCTCCTAGACAAGGGCCCTTCCTAGACAAGGGCCCTTCCTAGACAAGAGCCCTTCCTAGAAAAGGGCCCTTCCTAGAAAAGGGCCCTTCCTAGAAAAGGGCCCTTCCTAGAAAAGGGCCCTTCCTAGACAAGGGCCCTTCCTAGACAAGGGCACTTCCTAGACAAGGGCCCTTCCTAGACGAGGGCCCTTCCTAGACGAGGGCCCTTCCTAGACAAGGGCCCTAACTAGACAAGGGCCCTTCCTAGACAAGGGCCCTTCCTAGACAAGGGCCCCTCCTAGACAAGGGCCCTTCCTAGACAAGGGCCCTTCCTAGACAAGAGCCTTTCCTAGAAAAGGGCCCTTCCTAGAAAAGGGCCTTTCCTAGAAAAGGGCCCTTCCTAGAAAAGTGCCCTTCCTAGAAAAGGGCCCTTCCTAGAAAAGGGCCCTTCCTAGACAAGGGCCCCTCCTAGACAAGGGCCCCTCCTAGACAAGGGCCCCTCCTAGAAAAGGGCCCTTCCTAGAAAAGGGCCCTTCCTAGACAAGGGCCCTTCCTAGACAAGGGCCCTTCCTAGAATAGGGCCCTTCCTAGACAAGGGCCCTTCCTAGACAAGGGCCCTTCCTAGACAAGGGCCCTTCCTAGACAAGGGCCCTTCCTAGACAAGGGCCCCTTCTAGAAAAGCGCCCATCCTAGACAAGGGCCCTTCCTAGACAAGGGCCCTTCCTAGACAAGGGCCCGTCCTAGAAAAGGGCCCTTCCTAGAAAAGGGCCCTTCCTAGACAAGGGCCCTTCCTAGACGAGGGCCCTTCCTAGACAAGGGCCCTTCCTAGACAAGTGCCCTTCCTAGAAAAGGGCCCATCCTAGACAAGGGCCCTTCCTAGACAAGGGCCCTTCCTAGACAAGGGCCCTTCCTAGAAAAGGGCCCTTCCTAGAAAAGGGCCCTTCCTAGAAAAGGGCCCTTCCTAGAAAAGGGCCCTTCCTAGACAAGGGCCCTTCTTGGACAAGGCCCCTCCTAGAAAAGGGCCCTTCCTAGACAAGGGCCCTTCCTAGACAAGGGCCCTTCCTAGAATAGGGCCCTTCCTAGACAAGGGCCCTTCCTAGACAAGGGCCCTTCCTAGACAAGGGCCCCTCCTAGACAAGGGCCCATCCTAGACAAGGGCCCATCCTAGACAAGGGCCCTTCCTAGACAAGGGCCCTTCCTAGACGAGGACCCTTCCTAGAAAAGGGCCCTTCCTAGAAAAGGGCCCTTCCTAGACAAGGGCCCTTCCTAGACGAGGGCCCTTCCTAGACAAGGGCCCTTCCTAGACAAGTGCCCTTCCTAGAAAAGGGCCCATCCTAGACAAGGGCCCTTCCTAGACAATGGCCCTTCCTAGACAAGGCCCCTTCCTAGAAAAGGGCCCTTCCTAGAAAAGGGCCCTTCCTAGAAAAGGGCCCTTCCTAGAAAAGGGCCCTTCCTAGAAAAGGGCCCTTCCTAGACAAGGGCCCTTCCTAGACGAGGGCCCTTCCTAGACGAGGGCCCTTCCTAGACAACGGCCCTTCCTAGACAAGGGCCCTTCCTAGAAAAGGGCCCTTCCTAGAAAAGGGCCCTTCCTAGAAAAGGGCCCTTCCTAGAAAAGGGCCCTTCCTAGACAAGGGCCCTTCGTAGACAAGGGCCCTTCCTAGACAAGTCCCTTCCTAGACAAGGGCCCTTCCTAGACAAGGGCCCTTCCTAGACAAGGGCCCTACCTAGTCAAGGGCCCTTCCAAGAAAAGGGCCCTTCCTAGAAAAGGGCCCTTCCTAGAAAAGGGCCCTTCCTAGACAAGGGCCCTTCCTAGACAAGGGCCTTTCCTAGACAAGGACCCTTCCTAGGCAAGGGCCCTTCCTAGACAAGGGCCCTTCCTAGACAAGGGCCCTTCCTAGACAAGGGTCCTTCCTAGACAAGGGCCCTTAATAGACAAGGGCCCTTCCTAGAAAAGGGCCCCTCTTAGACAAGGGCCCATCCTAGACAAGGGCCCTTCCTAGACAAGGGCCCCTCCTAGGCAAGGGCCCATCCTAGACAAGGGCCCTTCCTAGACAAGGGCCCTTCCTAGACAAGGGCCCCTCCTAGACAAGGGCCCTTCCTAGAAAAGGGCCGTTCCTAGATATGGGCCCTTCCTAGACAAGGGCCCTTCCTAGACAAGGGCCCTTCCTAGACAAGGGCCCTTCCTAGAAAAGGGCCCTTCCTAGAAAAGGGCCCTTCCTAGAAAAGGGCCCTTCCTAGACAAGGGCCCTTCCTAGACAAGGGCACTTCCTAGACAAGGGCCCTTCCTAGACGAGGGCCCTTCCTAGACGAGGGCCCTTCCTAGACGAGGGCCCTACCTAGACAAGGGCCCTAACTAGACAAGGGCCCTTCCTAGACAAGGGCCCTTCCTAGACAAGGGCCCCTCCTAGACAAGGGCCCTTCCTAGACAAGGGCCCTTCCTAGACAAGTCCCTTCCTAGACAAGGGCCCTTCCTAGACAAGGGCCCTTCCTAGACAAGGGCCCTTCCTAGAAAAGGGCCCTTCCTACAAAAGGGCCCTTCCTAGACAAGGGCCCTTCCTAGACAAGGGCCCTTCCTAGAAAAGGGCCCTTCCTAGACAAGGGCCCTTCCTAGAAAAGGGCCCTTCCTAGACAAGGGCCCTTCCTAGACAAGGGCCCTTCCTAGACATGGGCCCTTCCTAGACAAGGGCCCTTCCTAGAAAAGGGCCCTTCCTAGAAAAGGGCCCTTCCTAGAAAAGGGCCCTTCCTAGAAAACGGCCCTTCCTAGAAAAGGGCCCTTCCTAGACAAGGGCCCTTCTTGGACAAGGCCCCTCCTAGAAAAGGGCCCTTCCTAGAAAAGGGCCCCTCCTAGACAAGGGCCCTTCCTAGAAAAGGGCCCCTCCTAGACAAGGGCTCATCCTAGACAAGGCCCTTCCTAGACAAGGGCCCTTCCTAGACAAGGGCCCTTCCTAGAAAAGGGCCCCTCCTAGACAAGGGCCCTTCCTAGAAAAGGGCCCCTCCTAGACAAGGGCTCATCCTAGACAACGCCCTTCCTAGAAAAGGGCCCTTCCTAGAAAAGGGCCTATCGTAGACAAGGACCCTTCCTAGACAAGGGCCCTTCCTAGACAAGGGCCCCTCCTAGACAAGAGCCCTTCCTAGACAAGGACCCTTCCTAGACAAGGGCCCTTCCACGACAAGGCCCCTCCTAGACAAGGCCCCTCCTAGACAAGGGCCCTTCCTAGAAAAGGGCCCCTCCTAGACAAGGGCGAATCCTAGACAAGGGCCCTTCCTAGACAAGGGCCCTTCCTAGACAAGGTCCCTTCCTAGACAAGGGCCCTATCTAGAAAAGGGCCCTTCCTAGACAAGGGCCCTTCCTAGACAAAGGCCCTTCCTAGACAAGGGCCCTTCCCAGACAAGGGCCCTTCCTAGAAAAGGGACTTCCTAGACAAGGGCCCTTCCTAGACAAGGGCCCATCTTAGACAAGGTCCCTTCCTAGACAAGGGCCCTTCCTAGACAAGGGCCCCTCCTAGACAAGAGCCCTTCCTAGACAAGGTCCCTTCCTAGACAAGGGCCCTTCCTAGACAAGGGCCCCTTCTAGACAACGGCCCCTCCTAGACAAGAGCCCTTCCTAGACAAGGGCCCTTCCTAGACAAGGGCCCTTCCTAGTAAAGGGCCCTATCTAGAAAAGGGCCCTTCCTAGACAAGGGCCCTTCCTAGACAAGGGCCCTTCCTAGACAAGGGCCCTTCCTAGACAAGGGCCCTTCCTAGACAAAGGCCCTTCCTAGACAAGGGCCCTTCCCAGACAAGGGCCCTTCCTAGAAAAGGGCCCTTCCTAGACAAGGGCCCTTCCTAGACAAGGTCCCTTCCACGACAAGGGCCCTTCCTAGACAAGGTCCCTTCCTAGACAAGGGCCCTTCCTAGACAAGGGCCCCTCCTAGACAAGAGCCCTTCCTAGACAAGGACCCTTCCTAGACAAGGGCCCTTCCACGACAAGGCCCCTCCTAGACAAGGCCCCTCCTAGACAAGGGCCCTTCCTAGAAAAGGGCCCCTCCTAGACAAGGGCGAATCCTAGACAAGGGCCCTTCCTAGACAAGGGCCCTTCCTAAACAAGGTCCCTTCCTAGGCAAGGGCCCATCCTAGACAAGGGCCCTTCCTAGACAAGGGCCCTTCCTAGACAAGGGCCCCTCCTAGACAAGGGCCCTTCCTAGAAAAGGGCCCTTCCTAGAAATGGGCCCTTCCTAGACAAGGGCCCTTCCTAGACAAGGGCCCTTCCTAGAAAAGGGCCCTTCCTAGAAAAGGGCCCTTCCTAGAAAAGGGCCCTTCCTAGAAAAGGGCCCTTCCTAGAAAAGGGCCCTTCCTAGACAAGGGCCCTTCCTAGACAAGGGCACTTCCTAGACAAGGGCCCTTCCTAGACGAGGGCCCTTCCTAGACGAGGGCCCTTCCTAGACAAGGGCCCTAACTAGACAAGGGCCCTTCCTAGACAAGGGCCCTTCCTAGACAAGGGCCCCTCCTAGACAAGGGCCCTTCCTAGACAAGGGCCCTTCCTAGACAAGTCCCTTCCTAGACAAGTCCCTTCCTAGACAAGGGCCCTTCCTAGACAAGGGCCCTACCTAGTCAAGGGCCCTTCCAAGAAAAGGGCCCTTCCTAGAAAAGGGCCCTTCCTAGAAAAGGGTCCTTCCTAGACAAGGGCCCTTCCTAGAAAAGGGCCCTTCCTAGACAAGGGCCCTTCCTAGACAAGGGCCCTTCCTAGACATGGGCCCTTCCTAGACAAGGGCCCTTCCTAGAAAAGGGCCCTTCCTAGACAAGGGCCCTTCCTAGACGAGGGCCCTTCCTAGACAAGGGCCCTTCCTAGACAAGTGCCCTTCCTAGAAAAGGGCCCATCCTAGACAAGGGCCCTTCCTAGACAATGGCCCTTCCTAGACAAGGGCCCTTCCTAGAAAAGGGCCCTTCCTAGAAAAGGGCCCTTCCTAGAAAAGGGCCCTTCCTAGAAAAGGGCCCTTCCTAGACAAGGGCCCTTCTTAGACGAGGGCCCTTCCTAGACGAGGGCCCTTCCTAGACAACGGCCCTTCCTAGACAAGGGCCCTTCCTAGAAAAGGGCCCTTCCTAGAAAAGGGCCCTTCCTAGAAAAGGGCCCTTCCTAGACAAGGGCCCTTCGTAGACAAGGGCCCTTCCTAGACAAGTCCCTTCCTAGACAAGGGCCCATCCTAGACAAGGGCCCTTCCTAGACAAGGGCCCTACCTAGTCAAGGGCCCTTCCAAGAAAAGGGCCCTTCCTAGAAAAGGGCCCTTCCTAGAAAAGGGCCCTTCCTAGACAAGGGCCCTTCCTAGACAAGGGCCTTTCCTAGACAAGGACCCTTCCTAGGCAAGGGCCCTTCCTAGACAAGGGCCCTTCCTAGACAAGGCCCTTCCTAGACAAGGGTCCTTCCTAGACAATGGCCCTTAATAGACAAGGGCCCTTCCTAGAAAAGGGCCCCTCCTAGACAAGGGCCCATCCTAGACAAGGGCCCTTCCTAGACAAGGGCCCCTCCTAGGCAAGGGCCCATCCTAGACAAGGGCCCTTCCTAGACAAGGGCCCTTCCTAGACAAGGGCCCCTCCTAGACAAGGGCCCTTCCTAGAAAAGGGCCGTTCCTAGAAATGGGCCCTTCCTAGACAAGGGCCCTTCCTAGACAAGGGCCCTTCCTAGACAAGGGCCCTTCCTAGAAAAGGGCCCTTCCTAGAAAAGGGCCCTTCCTAGAAAAGGGCCCTTCCTAGAAAAGGGCCCTTCCTAGACAAGGGCCCTTCCTAGACAAGGGCACTTCCTAGACAAGGGCCCTTCCTAGACGAGGGCCCTTCCTAGACGAGGGCCCTTCCTAGACAAGGGCCCTAACTAGACAAGGGCCCTTCCTAGACAAGGGCCCTTCCTAGACAAGGGCCCCTCCTAGACAAGGGCCCTTCCTAGACAAGGGCCCTTCCTAGACAAGAGCCTTTCCTAGAAAAGGGCCCTTCCTAGAAAAGGGCCTTTCCTAGAAAAGGGCCCTTCCTAGAAAAGTGCCCTTCCTAGAAAAGGGCCCTTCCTAGAAAAGGGCCCTTCCTAGACAAGGGCCCTTCCTAGACAAGGGCCCCTCCTAGACAAGGGCCCCTCCTAGAAAAGGGCCCTTCCTAGAAAAGGGCCCTTCCTAGACAAGGGCCCTTCCTAGACAAGGGCCCTTCCTAGAATAGGGCCCTTCCTAGACAAGGGCCCTTCCTAGACAAGGGCCCTTCCTAGACAAGGGCCCTTCCTAGACAAGGGCCCCTTCTAGAAAAGGGCCCATCCTAGACAAGGGCCCTTCCTAGACAAGGGCCCTTCCTAGACAAGGGCCCGTCCTAGAAAAGGGCCCTTCCTAGAAAAGGGCCCTTCCTAGACAAGGGCCCTTCCTAGACGAGGGCCCTTCCTAGACAAGGGCCCTTCCTAGACAAGTGCCCTTCCTAGAAAAGGGCCCATCCTAGACAAGGGCCCTTCCTAGACAAGGGCCCTTCCTAGACAAGGGCCCTTCCTAGAAAAGGGCCCTTCCTAGAAAAGGGCCCTTCCTAGAAAAGGGCCCTTCCTAGAAAAGGGCCCTTCCTAGACAAGGGCCCTTCTTGGACAAGGCCCCTCCTAGAAAAGGGCCCTTCCTAGACAAGGGCCCTTCCTAGACAAGGGCCCTTCCTAGAATAGGGCCCTTCCTAGACAAGGGCCCTTCCTAGACAAGGGCCCTTCCTAGACAAGGGCCCCTCCTAGACAAGGGCCCATCCTAGACAAGGGCCCATCCTAGACAAGGGCCCTTCCTAGACAAGGGCCCTTCCTAGACGAGGACCCTTCCTAGAAAAGGGCCCTTCCTAGAAAAGGGCCCTTCCTAGACAAGGGCCCTTCCTAGACGAGGGCCCTTCCTAGACAAGGGCCCTTCCTAGACAAGTGCCCTTCCTAGAAAAGGGCCCATCCTAGACAAGGGCCCTTCCTAGACAATGGCCCTTCCTAGACAAGGGCCCTTCCTAGAAAAGGGCCCTTCCTAGAAAAGGGCCCTTCCTAGAAAAGGGCCCTTCCTAGAAAAGGGCCCTTCCTAGACAAGGGCCCTTCCTAGACGAGGGCCCTTCCTAGACGAGGGCCCTTCCTAGACAACGGCCCTTCCTAGACAAGGGCCCTTCCTAGAAAAGGGCCCTTCCTAGAAAAGGGCCCTTCCTAGAAAAGGGCCCTTCCTAGAAAAGGGCCCTTCCTAGACAAGGGCCCTTCGTAGACAAGGGCCCTTCCTAGACAAGTCCCTTCCTAGACAAGGGCCCTTCCTAGACAAGGGCCCTTCCTAGACAAGGGCCCTACCTAGTCAAGGGCCCTTCCAAGAAAAGGGCCCTTCCTAGAAAAGGGCCCTTCCTAGAAAAGGGCCCTTCCTAGACAAGGGCCCTTCCTAGACAAGGGCCTTTCCTAGACAAGGACCCTTCCTAGGCAAGGGCCCTTCCTAGACAAGGGCCCTTCCTAGACAAGGGCCCTTCCTAGACAAGGGTCCTTCCTAGACAAGGGCCCTTAATAGACAAGGGCCCTTCCTAGAAAAGGGCCCCTCCTAGACAAGGGCCCATCCTAGACAAGGGCCCTTCCTAGACAAGGGCCCCTCCTAGGCAAGGGCCCATCCTAGACAAGGGCCCTTCCTAGACAAGGGCCCTTCCTAGACAAGGGCCCCTCCTAGACAAGGGCCCTTCCTAGAAAAGGGCCGTTCCTAGAAATGGGCCCTTCCTAGACAAGGGCCCTTCCTAGACAAGGGCCCTTCCTAGACAAGGGCCCTTCCTAGAAAAGGGCCCTTCCTAGAAAAGGGCCCTTCCTAGAAAAGGGCCCTTCCTAGACAAGGGCCCTTCCTAGACAAGGGCACTTCCTAGACAAGGGCCCTTCCTAGACGAGGGCCCTTCCTAGACGAGGGCCCTTCCTAGACGAGGGCCCTACCTAGACAAGGGCCCTAACTAGACAAGGGCCCTTCCTAGACAAGGGCCCTTCCTAGACAAGGGCCCCTCCTAGACAAGGGCCCTTCCTAGACAAGGGCCCTTCCTAGACAAGTCCCTTCCTAGACAAGGGCCCTTCCTAGACAAGGGCCCTTCCTAGACAAGGGCCCTTCCTAGAAAAGGGCCCTTCCTACAAAAGGGCCCTTCCTAGACAAGGGCCCTTCCTAGACAAGGGTCCTTCCTAGAAAAGGGCCCTTCCTAGACAAGGGCCCTTCCTAGAAAAGGGCCCTTCCTAGACAAGGGCCCTTCCTAGACAAGGGCCCTTCCTAGACATGGGCCCTTCCTAGACAAGGGCCCTTCCTAGAAAAGGGCCCTTCCTAGAAAAGGGCCCTTCCTAGAAAAGGGCCCTTCCTAGAAAAGGGCCCTTCCTAGAAAAGGGCCCTTCCTAGACAAGGGCCCTTCTTGGACAAGGCCCCTCCTAGAAAAGGGCCCTTCCTAGACAAGGGCCCTTCCTAGACAAGGGCCCTTCCTAGAAAAGGGCCCTTCCTAGACAAGGGCCCTTCCTAGGCAAGGGCCCTTCCTAGACAAGGGCCCTTCCTAGACAAGGACCTTTCCTAGACAAGGGCCCTTCCTAGACAAGGGCCCTTCCTAGACAAGGGCCCTTCCTTGACAAGGGCCTTTCCTAGAAAAGGGCCCTTCCTAGAAAAGGGCCCTTCCTAGAAAAGGGCCCTTCCTAGATAAGGGCCCTTCCTAGACAAGGGCCCTTCCTAGACAAGGGCCCTTCCTAGAAAAGGGCCCTTCCTAGAAAAGGGCCCTTCCTAGACAAGGGCCCTTCCTAGACAAGGGCCCTTCCTAGAATAGGGCCCTTCCTAGACAAGGGCCCTTCCTAGACAAGGGCCCTTCCTAGACAAGGGCCCCTTCTAGACAAGGGCCCATCCTAGACAAGGGCCCTTCCTAGACAAGGGCCCTTCCTAGAAAAGGGCCCTTCCTAGAAAAGGGCCCTTCCTAGACAAGGGCCCTTCCTAGAAAAGGGCCCTTCCTAGACAAGGGCCCTTCCTAGACAAGGGCCCTTCCTAGACATGGGCCCTTCCTAGACAAGGGCCCTTCCTAGAAAAGGGCCCTTCCTAGACAAGGGCCCTTCCTAGACAAGGGCCCTTCCTAGACATGGGCCCTTCCTAGACAAGGGCCCTTCCTAGAAAAGGGCCCTTCCTAGACAAGGGCCCTTCCTAGACGAGGGCCCTTCCTAGACAAGGGCCCTTCCTAGACAAGTGCCCTTCCTAGAAAAGGGCCCATCCTAGACAAGGGCCCTTCCTAGACAATGGCCCTTCCTAGACAAGGGCCCTTCCTAGAAAAGGGCCCTTCCTAGAAAAGGGCCCTTCCTAGAAAAGGGCCCTTCCTAGAAAAGGGCCCTTCCTAGACAAGGGCCCTTCCTAGACGAGGGCCCATCCTAGACGAGGGCCCTTCCTAGACAACGGCCCTTCCTAGACAAGGGCCCTTCCTAGAAAAGGGCCCTTCCTAGAAAAGGGCCCTTCCTAGAAAAGGGCCCTTGCTAGAAAAGGGCCCTTCCTAGACAAGGGCCCTTCGTAGACAAGGGCCCTTCCTAGACAAGTCCCTTCCTAGACAAGGGCCCATCCTAGACAAGGGCCCTTCCTAGACAAGGGCCCTACCTAGTCAAGGGCCCTTCCAAGAAAAGGGCCCTTCCTAGAAAAGGGCGCTTGCTAGAAAAGGGCCCTTCCTAGACAAGGGCCCTTCCTAGACAAGGGCCTTTCCTAGACAAGGACCCTTCCTAGGCAAGGGCCCTTCCTAGACAAGGGCCCTTCCTAGACAAGGGCCCTTCCTAGACAAGGGTCCTTCCTAGACAAGGGCCCTTAATAGACAAGGGCCCTTCCTAGAAAAGGGCCCCTCCTAGACAAGGGCCCATCCTAGACAAGGGCCCTTCCTAGACAAGGGCCCCTCCTAGGCAAGGGCCCATCCTAGACAAGGGCCCTTCCTAGACAAGGGCCCTTCCTAGACAAGGGCCCCTCCTAGACAAGGGCCCTTCCTAGAAAAGGGCCGTTCCTAGAAATGGGCCCTTCCTAGACAAGGGCCCTTCCTAGACAAGGGCCCTTCCTAGACAAGGGCCCTTCCTAGAAAAGGGCCCTTCCTAGAAAAGGGCCCTTCCTAGAAAAGGGCCCTTCCTAGAAAAGGGCCCTTCCTAGACAAGGGCCCTTCCTAGACAAGGGCACTTCCTAGACAAGGGCCCTTCCTAGACGAGGGCCCTTCCTAGACGAGGGCCCTTCCTAGACAAGGGCCCTAACTAGACAAGGGCCCTTCCTAGACAAGGGCCCTTCCTAGACAAGGGCCCCTCCTAGACAAGGGCCCTTCCTAGACAAGGGCCCTTCCTAGACAAGAGCCCTTCCTAGAAAAGGGCCCTTCCTAGAAAAGGGCCCTTCCTAGAAAAGGGCCCTTCCTAGAAAAGGGCCCTTCCTAGACAAGGGCCCTTCCTAGACAAGGGCACTTCCTAGACAAGGGCCCTTCCTAGACGAGGGCCCTTCCTAGACGAGGGCCCTTCCTAGACAAGGGCCCTAACTAGACAAGGGCCCTTCCTAGACAAGGGCCCTTCCTAGACAAGGGCCCCTCCTAGACAAGGGCCCTTCCTAGACAAGGGCCCTTCCTAGACAAGAGCCTTTCCTAGAAAAGGGCCCTTCCTAGAAAAGGGCCTTTCCTAGAAAAGGGCCCTTCCTAGAAAAGTGCCCTTCCTAGAAAAGGGCCCTTCCTAGAAAAGGGCCCTTCCTAGACAAGGGGCCCTCCTAGACAAGGGCCCCTCCTAGACAAGGGCCCCTCCTAGAAAAGGGCCCTTCCTAGAAAAGGGCCCTTCCTAGACAAGGGCCCTTCCTAGACAAGGGCCCTTCCTAGAATAGGGCCCTTCCTAGACAAGGGCCCTTCCTAGACAAGGGCCCTTCCTAGACAAGGGCCCTTCCTAGACAAGGGCCCTTCCTAGACAAGGGCCCCTTCTAGAAAAGCGCCCATCCTAGACAAGGGCCCTTCCTAGACAAGGGCCCTTCCTAGACAAGGGCCCGTCCTAGAAAAGGGCCCTTCCTAGAAAAGGGCCCTTCCTAGACAAGGGCCCTTCCTAGACGAGGGCCCTTCCTAGACAAGGGCCCTTCCTAGACAAGTGCCCTTCCTAGAAAAGGGCCCATCCTAGACAAGGGCCCTTCCTAGACAAGGGCCCTTCCTAGACAAGGGCCCTTCCTAGAAAAGGGCCCTTCCTAGAAAAGGGCCCTTCCTAGAAAAGGGCCCTTCCTAGAAAAGGGCCCTTCCTAGACAAGGGCCCTTCTTGGACAAGGCCCCTCCTAGAAAAGGGCCCTTCCTAGACAAGGGCCCTTCCTAGACAAGGGCCCTTCCTAGAATAGGGCCCTTCCTAGACAAGGGCCCTTCCTAGACAAGGGCCCTTCCTAGACAAGGGCCCCTCCTAGACAAGGGCCCTTCCTAGACAAGGGCCCTTCCTAGACAAAGGCCCTTCCTAGACAAGGGCCCTTCCCAGACAAGGGCCCTTCCTAGAAAAGGGCCCTTCCTAGACAAGGGCCCTTCCTAGACAAGGTCCCTTCCACGACAAGGGCCCTTCCTAGACAAGGTCCCTTCCTAGACAAGGGCCCTTCCTAGACAAGGGCCCCTCCTAGACAAGAGCCCTTCCTAGACAAGGACCCTTCCTAGACAAGGGCCCTTCCACGACAAGGCCCCTCCTAGACAAGGCCCCTCCTAGACAAGGGCCCTTCCTAGAAAAGGGCCCCTCCTAGACAAGGGCGAATCCTAGACAAGGGCCCTTCCTAGACAAGGGCCCTTCCTAGACAAGGTCCCTTCCTAGGCAAGGGCCCATCCTAGACAAGGGCCCTTCCTAGACAAGGGCCCTTCCTAGACAAGGGCCCCTCCTAGACAAGGGCCCTTCCTAGAAAAGGGCCCTTCCTAGAAATGGGCCCTTCCTAGACAAGGGCCCTTCCTAGACAAGGGCCCTTCCTAGAAAAGGGCCCTTCCTAGAAAAGGGCCCTTCCTAGAAAAGGGCCCTTCCTAGAAAAGGGCCCTTCCTAGAAAAGGGCCCTTCCTAGACAAGGGCCCTTCCTAGACAAGGGCACTTCCTAGACAAGGGCCCTTCCTAGACGAGGGCCCTTCCTAGACGAGGGCCCTTCCTAGACAAGGGCCCTAACTAGACAAGGGCCCTTCCTAGACAAGGGCCCTTCCTAGACAAGGGCCCCTCCTAGACAAGGGCCCTTCCTAGACAAGGGCCCTTCCTAGACAAGTCCCTTCCTAGACAAGTCCCTTCCTAGACAAGGGCCCTTCCTAGACAAGGGCCCTACCTAGTCAAGGGCCCTTCCAAGAAAAGGGCCCTTCCTAGAAAAGGGCCCTTCCTAGAAAAGGGTCCTTCCTAGACAAGGGCCCTTCCTAGAAAAGGGCCCTTCCTAGACAAGGGCCCTTCCTAGACAAGGGCCCTTCCTAGACATGGGCCCTTCCTAGACAAGGGCCCTTCCTAGAAAAGGGCCCTTCCTAGACAAGGGCCCTTCCTAGACGAGGGCCCTTCCTAGACAAGGGCCCTTCCTAGACAAGTGCCCTTCCTAGAAAAGGGCCCATCCTAGACAAGGGCCCTTCCTAGACAATGGCCCTTCCTAGACAAGGGCCCTTCCTAGAAAAGGGCCCTTCCTAGAAAAGGGCCCTTCCTAGAAAAGGGCCCTTCCTAGAAAAGGGCCCTTCCTAGACAAGGGCCCTTCTTAGACGAGGGCCCTTCCTAGACGAGGGCCCTTCCTAGACAACGGCCCTTCCTAGACAAGGGCCCTTCCTAGAAAAGGGCCCTTCCTAGAAAAGGGCCCTTCCTAGAAAAGGGCCCTTCCTAGACAAGGGCCCTTCGTAGACAAGGGCCCTTCCTAGACAAGTCCCTTCCTAGACAAGGGCCCATCCTAGACAAGGGCCCTTCCTAGACAAGGGCCCTACCTAGTCAAGGGCCCTTCCAAGAAAAGGGCCCTTCCTAGAAAAGGGCCCTTCCTAGAAAAGGGCCCTTCCTAGACAAGGGCCCTTCCTAGACAAGGGCCTTTCCTAGACAAGGACCCTTCCTAGGCAAGGGCCCTTCCTAGACAAGGGCCCTTCCTAGACAAGGCCCTTCCTAGACAAGGGTCCTTCCTAGACAAGGGCCCTTAATAGACAAGGGCCCTTCCTAGAAAAGGGCCCCTCCTAGACAAGGGCCCATCCTAGACAAGGGCCCTTCCTAGACAAGGGCCCCTCCTAGGCAAGGGCCCATCCTAGACAAGGGCCCTTCCTAGACAAGGGCCCTTCCTAGACAAGGGCCCCTCCTAGACAAGGGCCCTTCCTAGAAAAGGGCCGTTCCTAGAAATGGGCCCTTCCTAGACAAGGGCCCTTCCTAGACAAGGGCCCTTCCTAGACAAGGGCCCTTCCTAGAAAAGGGCCCTTCCTAGAAAAGGGCCCTTCCTAGAAAAGGGCCCTTCCTAGAAAAGGGCCCTTCCTAGACAAGGGCCCTTCCTAGACAAGGGCACTTCCTAGACAAGGGCCCTTCCTAGACGAGGGCCCTTCCTAGACGAGGGCCCTTCCTAGACAAGGGCCCTAACTAGACAAGGGCCCTTCCTAGACAAGGGCCCTTCCTAGACAAGGGCCCCTCCTAGACAAGGGCCCTTCCTAGACAAGGGCCCTTCCTAGACAAGAGCCTTTCCTAGAAAAGGGCCCTTCCTAGAAAAGGGCCTTTCCTAGAAAAGGGCCCTTCCTAGAAAAGTGCCCTTCCTAGAAAAGGGCCCTTCCTAGAAAAGGGCCCTTCCTAGACAAGGGCCCTTCCTAGACAAGGGCCCCTCCTAGACAAGGGCCCCTCCTAGAAAAGGGCCCTTCCTAGAAAAGGGCCCTTCCTAGACAAGGGCCCTTCCTAGACAAGGGCCCTTCCTAGAATAGGGCCCTTCCTAGACAAGGGCCCTTCCTAGACAAGGGCCCTTCCTAGACAAGGGCCCTTCCTAGACAAGGGCCCCTTCTAGAAAAGGGCCCATCCTAGACAAGGGCCCTTCCTAGACAAGGGCCCTTCCTAGACAAGGGCCCGTCCTAGAAAAGGGCCCTTCCTAGAAAAGGGCCCTTCCTAGACAAGGGCCCTTCCTAGACGAGGGCCCTTCCTAGACAAGGGCCCTTCCTAGACAAGTGCCCTTCCTAGAAAAGGGCCCATCCTAGACAAGGGCCCTTCCTAGACAAGGGCCCTTCCTAGACAAGGGCCCTTCCTAGAAAAGGGCCCTTCCTAGAAAAGGGCCCTTCCTAGAAAAGGGCCCTTCCTAGAAAAGGGCCCTTCCTAGACAAGGGCCCTTCTTGGACAAGGCCCCTCCTAGAAAAGGGCCCTTCCTAGACAAGGGCCCTTCCTAGACAAGGGCCCTTCCTAGAATAGGGCCCTTCCTAGACAAGGGCCCTTCCTAGACAAGGGCCCTTCCTAGACAAGGGCCCCTCCTAGACAAGGGCCCATCCTAGACAAGGGCCCATCCTAGACAAGGGCCCTTCCTAGACAAGGGCCCTTCCTAGACGAGGACCCTTCCTAGAAAAGGGCCCTTCCTAGAAAAGGGCCCTTCCTAGACAAGGGCCCTTCCTAGACGAGGGCCCTTCCTAGACAAGGGCCCTTCCTAGACAAGTGCCCTTCCTAGAAAAGGGCCCATCCTAGACAAGGGCCCTTCCTAGACAATGGCCCTTCCTAGACAAGGGCCCTTCCTAGAAAAGGGCCCTTCCTAGAAAAGGGCCCTTCCTAGAAAAGGGCCCTTCCTAGAAAAGGGCCCTTCCTAGACAAGGGCCCTTCCTAGACGAGGGCCCTTCCTAGACGAGGGCCCTTCCTAGACAACGGCCCTTCCTAGACAAGGGCCCTTCCTAGAAAAGGGCCCTTCCTAGAAAAGGGCCCTTCCTAGAAAAGGGCCCTTCCTAGAAAAGGGCCCTTCCTAGACAAGGGCCCTTCGTAGACAAGGGCCCTTCCTAGACAAGTCCCTTCCTAGACAAGGGCCCTTCCTAGACAAGGGCCCTTCCTAGACAAGGGCCCTACCTAGTCAAGGGCCCTTCCAAGAAAAGGGCCCTTCCTAGAAAAGGGCCCTTCCTAGAAAAGGGCCCTTCCTAGACAAGGGCCCTTCCTAGACAAGGGCCTTTCCTAGACAAGGACCCTTCCTAGGCAAGGGCCCTTCCTAGACAAGGGCCCTTCCTAGACAAGGGCCCTTCCTAGACAAGGGTCCTTCCTAGACAAGGGCCCTTAATAGACAAGGGCCCTTCCTAGAAAAGGGCCCCTCCTAGACAAGGGCCCATCCTAGACAAGGGCCCTTCCTAGACAAGGGCCCCTCCTAGGCAAGGGCCCATCCTAGACAAGGGCCCTTCCTAGACAAGGGCCCTTCCTAGACAAGGGCCCCTCCTAGACAAGGGCCCTTCCTAGAAAAGGGCCGTTCCTAGAAATGGGCCCTTCCTAGACAAGGGCCCTTCCTAGACAAGGGCCCTTCCTAGACAAGGGCCCTTCCTAGAAAAGGGCCCTTCCTAGAAAAGGGCCCTTCCTAGAAAAGGGCCCTTCCTAGACAAGGGCCCTTCCTAGACAAGGGCACTTCCTAGACAAGGGCCCTTCCTAGACGAGGGCCCTTCCTAGACGAGGGCCCTACCTAGACAAGGGCCCTAACTAGACAAGGGCCCTTCCTAGACAAGGGCCCTTCCTAGACAAGGGCCCCTCCTAGACAAGGGCCCTTCCTAGACAAGGGCCCTTCCTAGACAAGTCCCTTCCTAGACAAGGGCCCTTCCTAGACAAGGGCCCTTCCTAGACAAGGGCCCTTCCTAGAAAAGGGCCCTTCCTACAAAAGGGCCCTTCCTAGACAAGGGCCCTTCCTAGACAAGGGTCCTTCCTAGAAAAGGGCCCTTCCTAGACAAGGGCCCTTCCTAGAAAAGGGCCCTTCCTAGACAAGGGCCCTTCCTAGACAAGGGCCCTTCCTAGACATGGGCCCTTCCTAGACAAGGGCCCTTCCTAGAAAAGGGCCCTTCCTAGAAAAGGGCCCTTCCTAGAAAAGGGCCCTTCCTAGAAAAGGGCCCTTCCTAGAAAAGGGCCCTTCCTAGACAAGGGCCCTTCTTGGACAAGGCCCCTCCTAGAAAAGGGCCCTTCCTAGACAAGGGCCCTTCCTAGACAAGGGCCCTTCCTAGAAAAGGGCCCTTCCTAGACAAGGGCCCTTCCTAGGCAAGGGCCCTTCCTAGACAAGGGCCCTTCCTAGACAAGGACCTTTCCTAGACAAGGGCCCTTCCTAGACAAGGGCCCTTCCTAGACAAGGGCCCTTCCTTGACAAGGGCCTTTCCTAGAAAAGGGCCCTTCCTAGAAAAGGGCCCTTCCTAGAAAAGGGCCCTTCCTAGATAAGGGCCCTTCCTAGACAAGGGCCCTTCCTAGACAAGGGCCCTTCCTAGAAAAGGGCCCTTCCTAGAAAAGGGCCCTTCCTAGACAAGGGCCCTTCCTAGACAAGGGCCCTTCCTAGAATAGGGCCCTTCCTAGACAAGGGCCCTTCCTAGACAAGGGCCCTTCCTAGACAAGGGCCCTTCCTAGACAAGGGCCCCTTCTAGACAAGGGCCCATCCTAGACAAGGGCCCTTCCTAGACAAGGGCCCTTCCTAGAAAAGGGCCCTTCCTAGAAAAGGGCCCTTCCTAGACAAGGGCCCTTCCTAGAAAAGGGCCCTTCCTAGACAAGGGCCCTTCCTAGACAAGGGCCCTTCCTAGACATGGGCCCTTCCTAGACAAGGGCCCTTCCTAGAAAAGGGCCCTTCCTAGACAAGGGCCCTTCCTAGACAAGGGCCCTTCCTAGACATGGGCCCTTCCTAGACAAGGGCCCTTCCTAGAAAAGGGCCCTTCCTAGACAAGGGCCCTTCCTAGACGAGGGCCCTTCCTAGACAAGGGCCCTTCCTAGACAAGTGCCCTTCCTAGAAAAGGGCCCATCCTAGACAAGGGCCCTTCCTAGACAATGGCCCTTCCTAGACAAGGGCCCTTCCTAGAAAAGGGCCCTTCCTAGAAAAGGGCCCTTCCTAGAAAAGGGCCCTTCCTAGAAAAGGGCCCTTCCTAGACAAGGGCCCTTCCTAGACGAGGGCCCATCCTAGACGAGGGCCCTTCCTAGACAACGGCCCTTCCTAGACAAGGGCCCTTCCTAGAAAAGGGCCCTTCCTAGAAAAGGGCCCTTCCTAGAAAAGGGCCCTTGCTAGAAAAGGGCCCTTCCTAGACAAGGGCCCTTCGTAGACAAGGGCCCTTCCTAGACAAGTCCCTTCCTAGACAAGGGCCCATCCTAGACAAGGGCCCTTCCTAGACAAGGGCCCTACCTAGTCAAGGGCCCTTCCAAGAAAAGGGCCCTTCCTAGAAAAGGGCGCTTGCTAGAAAAGGGCCCTTCCTAGACAAGGGCCCTTCCTAGACAAGGGCCTTTCCTAGACAAGGACCCTTCCTAGGCAAGGGCCCTTCCTAGACAAGGGCCCTTCCTAGACAAGGGCCCTTCCTAGACAAGGGTCCTTCCTAGACAAGGGCCCTTAATAGACAAGGGCCCTTCCTAGAAAAGGGCCCCTCCTAGACAAGGGCCCATCCTAGACAAGGGCCCTTCCTAGACAAGGGCCCCTCCTAGGCAAGGGCCCATCCTAGACAAGGGCCCTTCCTAGACAAGGGCCCTTCCTAGACAAGGGCCCCTCCTAGACAAGGGCCCTTCCTAGAAAAGGGCCGTTCCTAGAAATGGGCCCTTCCTAGACAAGGGCCCTTCCTAGACAAGGGCCCTTCCTAGACAAGGGCCCTTCCTAGAAAAGGGCCCTTCCTAGAAAAGGGCCCTTCCTAGAAAAGGGCCCTTCCTAGAAAAGGGCCCTTCCTAGACAAGGGCCCTTCCTAGACAAGGGCACTTCCTAGACAAGGGCCCTTCCTAGACGAGGGCCCTTCCTAGACGAGGGCCCTTCCTAGACAAGGGCCCTAACTAGACAAGGGCCCTTCCTAGACAAGGGCCCTTCCTAGACAAGGGCCCCTCCTAGACAAGGGCCCTTCCTAGACAAGGGCCCTTCCTAGACAAGAGCCCTTCCTAGAAAAGGGCCCTTCCTAGAAAAGGGCCCTTCCTAGAAAAGGGCCCTTCCTAGAAAAGGGCCCTTCCTAGACAAGGGCCCTTCCTAGACAAGGGCACTTCCTAGACAAGGGCCCTTCCTAGACGAGGGCCCTTCCTAGACGAGGGCCCTTCCTAGACAAGGGCCCTAACTAGACAAGGGCCCTTCCTAGACAAGGGCCCTTCCTAGACAAGGGCCCCTCCTAGACAAGGGCCCTTCCTAGACAAGGGCCCTTCCTAGACAAGAGCCTTTCCTAGAAAAGGGCCCTTCCTAGAAAAGGGCCTTTCCTAGAAAAGGGCCCTTCCTAGAAAAGTGCCCTTCCTAGAAAAGGGCCCTTCCTAGAAAAGGGCCCTTCCTAGACAAGGGCCCCTCCTAGACAAGGGCCCCTCCTAGACAAGGGCCCCTCCTAGAAAAGGGCCCTTCCTAGAAAAGGGCCCTTCCTAGACAAGGGCCCTTCCTAGACAAGGGCCCTTCCTAGAATAGGGCCCTTCCTAGACAAGGGCCCTTCCTAGACAAGGGCCCTTCCTAGACAAGGGCCCTTCCTAGACAAGGGCCCTTCCTAGACAAGGGCCCCTTCTAGAAAAGCGCCCATCCTAGACAAGGGCCCTTCCTAGACAAGGGCCCTTCCTAGACAAGGGCCCGTCCTAGAAAAGGGCCCTTCCTAGAAAAGGGCCCTTCCTAGACAAGGGCCCTTCCTAGACGAGGGCCCTTCCTAGACAAGGGCCCTTCCTAGACAAGTGCCCTTCCTAGAAAAGGGCCCATCCTAGACAAGGGCCCTTCCTAGACAAGGGCCCTTCCTAGACAAGGGCCCTTCCTAGAAAAGGGCCCTTCCTAGAAAAGGGCCCTTCCTAGAAAAGGGCCCTTCCTAGAAAAGGGCCCTTCCTAGACAAGGGCCCTTCTTGGACAAGGCCCCTCCTAGAAAAGGGCCCTTCCTAGACAAGGGCCCTTCCTAGACAAGGGCCCTTCCTAGAATAGGGCCCTTCCTAGACAAGGGCCCTTCCTAGACAAGGGCCCTTCCTAGACAAGGGCCCCTCCTAGACAAGGGCCCATCCTAGACAAGGGCCCATCCTAGACAAGGGCCCTTCCTAGACAAGGGCCCTTCCTAGACGAGGACCCTTCCTAGAAAAGGGCCCTTCCTAGAAAAGGGCCCTTCCTAGACAAGGGCCCTTCCTAGACGAGGGCCCTTCCTAGACAAGGGCCCTTCCTAGACAAGTGCCCTTCCTAGAAAAGGGCCCATCCTAGACAAGGGCCCTTCCTAGACAATGGCCCTTCCTAGACAAGGCCCCTTCCTAGAAAAGGGCCCTTCCTAGAAAAGGGCCCTTCCTAGAAAAGGGCCCTTCCTAGAAAAGGGCCCTTCCTAGAAAAGGGCCCTTCCTAGACAAGGGCCCTTCCTAGACGAGGGCCCTTCCTAGACGAGGGCCCTTCCTAGACAACGGCCCTTCCTAGACAAGGGCCCTTCCTAGAAAAGGGCCCTTCCTAGAAAAGGGCCCTTCCTAGAAAAGGGCCCTTCCTAGAAAAGGGCCCTTCCTAGACAAGGGCCCTTCGTAGACAAGGGCCCTTCCTAGACAAGTCCCTTCCTAGACAAGGGCCCTTCCTAGACAAGGGCCCTTCCTAGACAAGGGCCCTACCTAGTCAAGGGCCCTTCCAAGAAAAGGGCCCTTCCTAGAAAAGGGCCCTTCCTAGAAAAGGGCCCTTCCTAGACAAGGGCCCTTCCTAGACAAGGGCCTTTCCTAGACAAGGACCCTTCCTAGGCAAGGGCCCTTCCTAGACAAGGGCCCTTCCTAGACAAGGGCCCTTCCTAGACAAGGGTCCTTCCTAGACAAGGGCCCTTAATAGACAAGGGCCCTTCCTAGAAAAGGGCCCCTCTTAGACAAGGGCCCATCCTAGACAAGGGCCCTTCCTAGACAAGGGCCCCTCCTAGGCAAGGGCCCATCCTAGACAAGGGCCCTTCCTAGACAAGGGCCCTTCCTAGACAAGGGCCCCTCCTAGACAAGGGCCCTTCCTAGAAAAGGGCCGTTCCTAGATATGGGCCCTTCCTAGACAAGGGCCCTTCCTAGACAAGGGCCCTTCCTAGACAAGGGCCCTTCCTAGAAAAGGGCCCTTCCTAGAAAAGGGCCCTTCCTAGAAAAGGGCCCTTCCTAGACAAGGGCCCTTCCTAGACAAGGGCACTTCCTAGACAAGGGCCCTTCCTAGACGAGGGCCCTTCCTAGACGAGGGCCCTTCCTAGACGAGGGCCCTACCTAGACAAGGGCCCTAACTAGACAAGGGCCCTTCCTAGACAAGGGCCCTTCCTAGACAAGGGCCCCTCCTAGACAAGGGCCCTTCCTAGACAAGGGCCCTTCCTAGACAAGTCCCTTCCTAGACAAGGGCCCTTCCTAGACAAGGGCCCTTCCTAGACAAGGGCCCTTCCTAGAAAAGGGCCCTTCCTACAAAAGGGCCCTTCCTAGACAAGGGCCCTTCCTAGACAAGGGCCCTTCCTAGAAAAGGGCCCTTCCTAGACAAGGGCCCTTCCTAGAAAAGGGCCCTTCCTAGACAAGGGCCCTTCCTAGACAAGGGCCCTTCCTAGACATGGGCCCTTCCTAGACAAGGGCCCTTCCTAGAAAAGGGCCCTTCCTAGAAAAGGGCCCTTCCTAGAAAAGGGCCCTTCCTAGAAAACGGCCCTTCCTAGAAAAGGGCCCTTCCTAGACAAGGGCCCTTCTTGGACAAGGCCCCTCCTAGAAAAGGGCCCTTCCTAGACAAGGGCCCTTCCTAGACAAGGGCCCTTCCTAGACAAGGGCCCTTCCTAGAAAAGGGCCCTTCCTAGAGAAGGGCCCTTCCTAGACAAGGGCCCTTCCTAGACAAGGGCCTTTCCTAGACAAGGGCCCTTCCTAGACAAGGGCCCTTCCTAGACAAGGGCCCTTCCTTGACAAGGGCCTTTCCTAGAAAAGGGCCCTTCCTAGAAAAGGGCCCTTCCTAGAAAAGGGCCCTTCCTAGATAAGGGCCCTTCCTAGACAAGGGCCCTTCCTAGACAAGGGCCCTTCCTAGAAAAGGGCCCTTCCTAGAAAAGGGCCCTTCCTAGACAAGGGCCCTTCCTAGACAAGGGCCCTTCCTAGAATAGGGCCCTTCCTAGACAAGGGCCCTTCCTAGACAAGGGCCCTTCCTAGACAAGGGCCCTTCCTAGACAAGGGCCCCTTCTAGACAAGGGCCCATCCTAGACAAGGGCCCTTCCTAGACAAGGGCCCTTCCTAGAAAAGGGCCCTTCCTAGAAAAGGGCCCTTCCTAGACAAGGGCCCTTCCTAGAAAAGGGCCCTTCCTAGACAAGGGCCCTTCCTAGACAAGGGCCCTTCCTAGACATGGGCCCTTCCTAGACAAGGGCCCTTCCTAGAAAAGGGCCCTTCCTAGAAAAGGGCCCTTCCTAGAAAAGGGCCCCTCCTAGAAAAGGGCCCTTCCTAGACAAGGGCCCTTCTTGGACAAGGCCCCTTCTAGAAAAGGGCCCTTCCTAGACAAGGGCCCTTCCTAGACAAGGGCCCTTCCTAGAAAAGGGCCCTTCCTAGACAAGGGCCCTTCCTAGACAAGGGCCCTTCCTAGGCAAGGGCCCTTCCTAGACAAGGGCCCTACCTAGTCAAGGGCCCTTCCAAGAAAAGGGCCCTTCCTAGAAAAGGGCCCTTCCTAGAAAAGGGCCCTTCCTAGACAAGGGCCCTTCCTAGACAAGGGCCTTTCCTAGACAAGGGCCCTTCCTAGGCAAGGGCCCTTCCTAGACAAGGGTCCTTCCTAGACAAGGGCCCTTCCTAGACAAGGGCCCTTAATAGACAAGGGCCCTTCCTAGAAAAGGGCCCCTCCTAGACAAGGGCCCATCCTAGACAAGGGCCCTTCCTAGACAAGGGCCCCTCCTAGGCAAGGGCCCATCCTAGACAAGGGCCCTTCCTAGACAAGGGCCCTTCCTAGACAAGGGCCCCTCCTAGACAAGGGCCCTTCCTAGAAAAGGGCCCTTCCTAGAAATGGGCCCTTCCTAGACAAGGGCCCTTCCTAGACAAGGGCCCTTCCTAGAAAAGGGCCCTTCCTAGAAAAGGGCCCTTCCTAGAAAAGGGCCCTTCCTAGAAAAGGGCCCTTCCTAGAAAAGGGCCCTTCCTAGAAAAGGGCCCTTCCTAGACAAGGGCCCTTCCTAGACAAGGGCACTTCCTAGACAAGGGCCCTTCCTAGACGAGGGCCCTTCCTAGACGAGGGCCCTTCCTAGACAAGGGCCCTAACTAGACAAGGGCCCTTCCTAGACAAGGGCCCTTCCTAGACAAGGGCCCCTCCTAGACAAGGGCCCTTCCTAGACAAGGGCCCTTCCTAGACAAGTCCCTTCCTAGACAAGGGCCCTTCCTAGACAAGGGCCCTTCCTAGACAAGGGCCCTTCCTAGACAAGGGCCCTACCTAGTCAAGGGCCCTTCCAAGAAAAGGGCCCTTCCTAGAAAAGGGCCCTTCCTAGAAAAGGGCCCTTCCTAGACAAGGGCCCTTCCTAGAAAAGGGCCCTTCCTGGACAAGGGCCCTTCCTAGACAAGGGCCCTTCCTAGACATGGGCCCTTCCTAGACAAGGGCCCTTCCTAGAAAAGGGCCCTTCCTAGAAAAGGGCCCCTCCTAGAAAAGGGCCTTTCCTAGACAAGGGCCCTTCTTGGACAAGGCCCCTTCTAGAAAAGGGCCCTTCCTAGACAAGGGCCCTTCCTAGGCAAGGGCCCTTCCTAGACAAGGGCCCTACCTAGACAAGGGCCCTTCCTAGACAAGGGCCCTTCCTAGGCAAGGGCCCTTCCTAGACAAGGGCCCTTCCTAGCAAGGGCCTTTCCTAGACAAGGGCCCTTCCTAGACAAGGGTCCTTCCTAGACAAGGGCCCTTCCTAGACAAGAGCCTTTCCTAGAAAAGGGCCCTTCCTAGAAAAGGGCCCTTCCTAGAAAAGGGCCCTTCCTAGAAAAGGGCCCTTCCTAGACAAGGGCCCTTCCTAGACAAGGGCCCCTCCTAGACAAGGGCCCCTCCTAGAAAAGGGCCCTTCCTAGAAAAGGGCCCTTCCTAGACAAGGGCCCTTCCTAGACAAGGGCCCTTCGTAGAATAGGGCCCCCCTAGACTAAGGGCCCACCTAGACTAAGGGCCCCCCTAGACTAAGGGCCCCCCTAGACTAAGGGCCGCCCCTAGACTAAGGGCCCCCCTAGACTAAGGGCCCCCCCTAGACTAAGGTCCCCCCTAGACTAAGGTCCCCCCTAGAATAAGTCCCCCCCTGGACTAAGTCCCCCCCTAGACTAAGGTCCCCCAAGACTAAGGGCCCCCCCTAGACTAAGGGCCCCCCTAGACTAAGGTCCCCCCTAGACTAAGGGCCCCCCCCCTAGACTAAGGTCCCCCCTAGACTAAGTCCCCCCCCTAGACTAAGAGCCCCCCTAGACTAAGGGCCCCCCTAGACTAAGGGTCCCCCCTAGACAAAGGGCCCCCCCTAGACTAAGGGCCCCCCCTAGACTAAGGGCCCCCCCTAGAGTAAGGGTCCCCCCTAGACTAAGGGCCCCCCTAGATTAAGGGCCCCCCCTAGACTAAGGGCCCCCCTACACTAAGGGTCCCCCTAGACTAAGGGCCCCCCTAGACTAAGGGCCCCCCCTAGACTAAGGGTACCCCCTAGACTAAGGGCCCCCCCTAGACTAAGGGCCCCCCTAGACTAAGGGCCCCCCCTAGACTAAGGGCCCCCCTAGACTAAGGGCCCCCCTAGACTAAGGGCCCCCCTAGACTAAGGGCCCCCCCCTAGAGTAAGGGCCCCCCTAGACTAAGGGCCCCCCTAGACTAAGGGCCCCCCTAGACTAAGGTCCTCCCCTAGACTAAGGTCCCCCCCTAGACTAAGGTCCCCCCTAGACTAAGTCCCCCCCCTAGACGAAGGGCCCCCCCTAGACTAAGGGCCCCCCCTAGACTAAGGGCCCCCCTTAGACTAAGGGCCCCCCTAGACTAAGGGCCCCCCTAGACTAAGGTCCCCCCTAGACTAAGTCCCCCCCCTAGACTAAGAGCCCCCCTAGACTAAGGGCCCCCCTAGACTAAGGGTCCCCCCTAGACTAAGGGCCCCCCTAGACAAAGGGCCCCCCCTAGACTAAGGGCCCCCCCTAGACTAAGGGCCCCCCCTAGAGTAAGGGTCCCCCCTAGACTAAGGGCCCCCCTAGATTAAGGGCCCCCCCTAGACTAAGGGCCCCCCTACACTAAGGGTCCCCCTAGACTAAGGGCCCCCCAGACTAAGGGCCCCCCTAGACTAAGGGCCCCCCCTAGACTAAGGGTACCCCCTAGACTAAGGGCCCCCCCTAGACTAAGGGCCCCCCTAGACTAAGGGCCCCCCCTAGACTAAGGGCCCCCCTAGACTAAGGGCCCCCCCTAGACTAAGGGCCCCCCTAGACTAAGGGCCCCCCCCTAGAGTAAGGGCCCCCCTAGACTAAGGGCCCCCCTAGACTAAGGTCCCCCCTAGACTAAGGGCCACCCTAGACTAAGGTCCTCCCCTAGACTAAGGTCCCCCCCTAGACTAAGGTCCCCCCTAGACTAAGTCCCCCCCCTAGACGAAGGGCCCCCCCTAGACTAAGGGCCCCCCTAGACTAAGGGCCCCCCCTAGACTAAGGGCCCCCCTTAGACTAAGGGCCCCCCTAGACTAAGGGCCCCCCTAGACTAAGGGCCCCCCTAGACTAAGGGCCCCCCCTAGAGTAAGGGCCCCCCTAGACTAAGGGCCCCCCCTAGACTAAGGGCCCCCCTAGACTAAGTGCCCCCCCTAGACTAAGGGCCTCCCTAGACTAAGGGCCCCCCTAGAGTAAGGGCCCCCCTAGACTAAGGGCCCCCCCTAGACTAAGGTCCCCCCTAGACTAAGTGCCCCCCCTAGACTAAGTGCCCCCCTAGGCTAACGGCCCCATCCTAGTTAAGGGCCCCCCCTAGACTAAGGGCCCCCTAGACTAAGGGCCCCCCCTAGACTAAGGTCCCCCCCTAGACTACGGGCCCCCCCCTAGACTAAGGTCCCCCCTTGACTAAGGTCCCCCCCTAGACTAAGGTCCCCCCCTAGACTAAGGGCCCCCCCTAGACTAAGGTCCCCCCCTAGACTAAGGGCCCCCTCCTAGACAAGTTGCCCGCCCAGACTACTGGGTCCTACCTTTGTCTAAGTCGTACCTAACACGTAACCCCACTTTTTGAACGGGGCCTCGGAGAGGCTCGCCGATGGTCTAGGAGTGTCGGCCGTGGTCGAAAACGTGTAATTCCAGAGTTTGGTCGCTCTCCGTGCAGCCGTTCCCACTTTTCAGTAAGTTGTCTGGACAAGCGGTTCAAGACGGGTCTGTCATATAGTGCGGCACCTGGACTTGTAGCCTTACGTTTTACAAGTTTTTCCAAAATGCGAACGGCTGCACGGAACTCGATGAATTTCATAACTGGTACGTTTCTTAACACGGGGAACACGCCTGGACCGGTCCCGAGTCGCTGCGGTCCTCGGTTCGAGTTTTAGAAATTTTTGGCCATCTTTGATCGCTTCTTGCGAAGAAGCCAGAGGAGGTTTAAGGAATCTGACTGTTGGGTCGTGTAGCCCTCGGGGAGGACTACTGGAATCGGTGGTCCGAGTTCGACCTCCGGCAGCGACTCGAGAGTAAAAGCGTTTTATGTTTATAGCGTGCGCTACCGCAGGCGCGGGGGGATGTCCCGTGGTGGGTGGGTGGTGCCCCTGGGGCCAAAGCTTCCCCTAAAGTTTGGTGGCTCTAGCTCAATTAGGGCGCCGACGAGAGCGTCCCGCAGTTTTGCCCGACTTTGGAAGCTTCGATCCGGGCAGGGCGTACCGGTTTAAGGAATCTGAGCACATGTGTGGAAAGCGGTCGAGGAGGACTACAATAGTTAGTGGTCCGAATTGGCGGATTTTGCGCCGTTCAGATTTTAGAAAATTTTGGCCATCTTACGAGAGGTTTGGGCTGGCCCCCGTGGGCCCGATTTGGGATCCGAGGGTGTCTCTGGATAGCCCTCGAGAAGTACTACCCAGCTGTGGTGTATCGGTTCGAATCCCGCGCACCGTTGGGGAGTAAATCGGTTTTTTGTCCCTAGAGGGCGCTGGTGGTGCGCGGGGGCGGATTTTGCACCGGCATACGCTTGCACCTCGCCCTCCGATGCAGCACCCCGAATTTGGGGCCTGCAGCTCAATTAGGGGCGGAGTTACCGATTTTTAACACTTTTTTGACTCCTGCGGGCCAACGGCTGCGGATGGAGCCAAAGTGCACATAAGCATTCTTGCTCGTCTCGCCGAGACGCGTCTTTTGAGCTGTCGCGGGGCTCTCTAGCTCAATTTTGAGAAATCGGCGGTGGCTCAACCGGTAGCGGCGCTCGGAGCAAATTTAGAACGCGTGGGCGTAGAGAGTCGGGGTTTTTTGCATCGGGAGGGGCAAGGCGAGCCCTTTCCAACGCACCCCTCGCCGACTCCCTATCTTAATAAATAAGGTTCATTTTTACGTATCTCCGTCCCTATGGGAGATGGGGCAACGGGACCCGGACCATCGGGTGGGGCACCCCTGGTAAGCCCTAATCGAGTACCCACTCGGGGGGTCTGCGGCCCATAGTTTCCGAGATATCGGCACTTTTGTAACGGGGGGTGGGGGAGGGTGGAGGAGGTCGGCAGCGGTCCAGCGCCCCCTCGCGTTTGGCTGTCCGCCCCCCCGTTCCCGAGATATGGCCGAAATTCCGAAAACGCACCAACACCCGGTGCGCCTTGGGCCCCCCCGCGCTCCAGGGGCGCCCCAGGACTTCGGGGCCAAGCCCCCCGGCCCCGCCGCCCCCGGTAAGCTCGAGGGGAGCCCAAACTCGGGGCTCTTCGGCCCACGGGTGCCCGAGATCGCCATGGGGCGGCGCACCGGCAGGGCGACGTCGCGGACCCGGTCCCGTCCCCTCCACGCGGCCCAGCCGACCACGTGGTCTCCCCACCATGCCTGTTCCCCACCACGTGACACACCCGAGCCTATATATAGGACCGCACTCGCAGTCCCCTCCACAATACCACGTGACATACCAGAGCCTATATATAGGACCTCCACCATATATAGTATACTCAGTATATAAGGCCTTCTCTCGCGTACCCCGCCTATATAATACTATCTCCCACACTTTGGAGGCGCCCTCTTGTCACCGACGCCGTCGCTCGTCGGCGTCCCAGACCGGCGCTTGTGGTCTCGTTCTACTCTACGTACTTTGTTCTACACCGCGACACCTCACCCGGCCCTGTCACTCCCTTACTTTGTCCGCTATTCGACCCCAAAGAGGGCACTTTGTCACGTTTTTCAAAGTGGAGTTACAGCAAAAAGTTCTTAACCAAAGTTGTAGGTCTCGTCAAGTGCAGCAACTTTGGTTATCTTCACCTCCCCTCCATCTCCCACCGTTTGGCCGCAAACGGCACTTTTCTCCCGCCAAATTTACTTTTTCGCGAATAACTCGACTCGGGCTGCAGATAGAGCAAAACGTTCTCAATCAAAGTTGTAGGTCTGAGCCAGAGGAGTAACTTTGGTCATCTCCACTTTTCCCGCATCTCCCACCGTTTGGCCACAAACCGCACTTTTCTCTCGCAAAATTACAATAACGTATATTTTCAATGAAATCTCGATGTCGATTTTTTTTTATTTATTCATGGGAGCTCATAACGTGTATTTCCACCCGAATGCCAGTCATACATACGTTTATGCAACGCAGGTAACTAATCCCCACGATGTATCGACAGTGAGTGTTTCATCCTGTTGATGGACCACGAGTACGTGCTCTGTCATAGACTTCACTTTACATCCCCCGAGTCTATGGACAAGCGGGTAACTAATCCCCACGATTTATCGACAGTGAGTGTTTCATCCTGTTGATGGACCACGAGTACGTGCTCTGTCAAAGGCCTTACTTTTGGTCGTTTGTGTGCGACATGAGCCTTGGTAATACAGCACACTAGATCAGAGATATTCAACCAAGGGTGCACAAAGACCATTTAGGGGGTACTGATCATTTAAAATGCACATACAGTCAGTATAATATATCTCCTAAATGATCACAAATAACAAAAGGTAATAAAATTAGAAATATAAATACAGCCAATATAACGTTTTTTTGAATAAATATAAATAGTGAAAAACATTTGAATCAGAGAGATTTGAATTGTCCTCAGTCCAAGAATGTATATTACTTACTCTACCAGTTAAGTTAGGATTAGTGATGGACTTTTGGAAATAATCAAATTCCTCCTACAAAGTCTCACCTTACAGTTTTTAAAACACTTTCTAGAAATTAAAAAAAACGATAATACGCTAATACGGATTACAAAGTCATTTTGCATTGTCATCAATTCCTCTGATGTTCCTGTAATATTAAAAGAAAGTCTTTTAGAAATGTGTTGACAGTTTACTGAAAATAAACATTGAAATATGTGAATTTGTGATTTGTGGTGTAATGCAAGCAGTGACACTGCCTTGTTCCATTCCCCTCTATTGTTTAGTGTGCAGGTTTTCTCTGCGTTGACAGCAATCAGAACAAAACAAACGAGTTACTTGAATCCAGAATCACAGTTGATGCTCTCTCTGCCAAATATTGAGCCACGAATAGAGGAGCTGGTGTCCACAAAACAAGCCCAGCCATGTCATTAATAGATCACAAAGTCATGTACTCTTTGTGTATGTGCCATCTGTAATATAGTTGTTGTAAAATGTTAAATCTGTTTTAGATATTGCGTATAATTTGAATTAAGGATAACTCTAGGTCTAGGACTAGGCCTAGAGGTACAGGCTGGAATGGGAAATTGTCTTTGGGAGTATGAACAGAAAAAAGGATAACTCTAGGACTAGGCCTAGAGGTACAGGCTGGAATGGGAAATTGTCTTTGGGAGTATGAACAGAAAAAAGGATAACTCTAGGACTAGGCTAGAGGTACAGGCTGGAATGGGAAATTGTCTTTGTGAGTATGTACAGAAAAAAGGATAACTCTAGGACTAGGCTAGAGGTACAGGCTGGAATGGGAAATTGTCTTTGTGAGTATGTACAGAAAAAAGGATAACTCTAGGACTAGGCCTAGAGGTACAGGCTGGAATGGGAAATTGTCTTTGTGAGTATGTACAGAAAAAAGGATAACTCTAGGACTAGACCTAGAGGTACAGGCTGGAATGGGAAATTGTCTTTGGGAGTATGTACAGAAAAAAGGATAACTCTAGGACTAGGCTAGAGGTACAGGCTGGAATGGGAAATTGTCTTTGGGAGTATGAACAGAAAAAAGGATAACTCTAGGACTAGGCCTAGAGGTACAGGCTGGAATGGGAAATTGTCTTTGTGAGTATGAACAGAAAAAAGGATAACTCTAGGACTAGGCCTAGAGGTACAGGCTGGAATGGGAAATTGTCTTTGTGAGTATGTACAGAAAAAAGGATAACTCTAGGACTAGGCCTAGAGGTACAGGCTGGAATGGGAAATTGTCTTTGGGAGTATGTACAGAAAAAAGGATAACTCTAGGACTAGGCCTAGAGGTACAGGCTGGAATGGGAAATTGTCTTTGGGAGTATGAACAGAAAAAAGGATAACTCTAGGACTAGGCTAGAGGTACAGGCTGGAATGGGAAATTGTCTTTGTGAGTATGTACAGAAAAAAGGATAACTCTAGGACTAGGCCTAGAGGTACAGGCTGGAATGGGAAATTGTCTTTGTGAGTATGTACAGAAAAAAGGATAACTCTAGGACTAGGCTAGAGGTACAGGCTGGAATGGGAAATTGTCTTTGTGAGTATGTACAGAAAAAAGGATAACTCTAGGACTAGACCTAGAGGTACAGCCTGGAATGGGAAATTGTCTTTGTGAGTATGTACAGAAAAAAGGATAACTCTAGGACTAGGCTAGAGGTACAGGCTGGAATGGGAAATTGTCTTTGTGAGTATGTACAGAAAAAAGGATAACTCTAGGACTAGGCCTAGAGGTACAGGCTGGAATGGGAAATTGTCTTTGGGAGTATGAACAGAAAAAAGGATAACTCTAGGACTAGGCCTAGAGGTACAGGCTGGAATGGGAAATTGTCTTTGGGAGTATGAACAGAAAAAAGGATAACTCTAGGACTAGGCCTAGAGGTACAGGCTGGAATGGGAAATTGTCTTTGGGAGTATGTACAGAAAAAAGGATAACTCTAGGACTAGGCCTAGAGGTACAGGCTGGAATGGGAAATTGTCTTTGTGAGTATGTACAGAAAAAAGGATAACTCTAGGACTAGGCCTAGAGGTACAGGCTGGAATGGGAAATTGTCTTTGTGAGTATGTACAGAAAAAAGGATAACTCTAGGACTAGGCCTAGAGGTACAGGCTGGAATGGGAAATTGTCTTTGGGAGTATGAACAGAAAAAAGGATAACTCTAGGACTAGGCCTAGAGGTACAGGCTGGAATGGGAAATTGTCTTTGTGAGTATGTACAGAAAAAAGGATAACTCTAGGACTAGGCCTAGAGGTACAGGCTGGAATGGGAAATTGTCTTTGGGAGTATGAACAGAAAAAAGGATAACTCTAGGACTAGGCCTAGAGGTACAGGCTGGAATGGGAAATTGTCTTTGGGAGTATGAACAGAAAAAAGGATAACTCTAGGACTAGGCCTAGAGGTACAGGCTGGAATGGGAAATTGTCTTTGGGAGTATGAACAGAAAAAAGGATAACTCTAGGACTAGGCTAGAGGTACAGGCTGGAATGGGAAATTGTCTTTGTGAGTATGTACAGAAAAAAGGATAACTCTAGGACTAGGCCTAGAGGTACAGGCTGGAATGGGAAATTGTCTTTGTGAGTATGTACAGAAAAAAGGATAACTCTAGGACTAGGCCTAGAGGTACAGGCTGGAATGGGAAATTGTCTTTGGGAGTATGAACAGAAAAAAGGATAACTCTAGGACTAGGCTAGAGGTACAGGCTGGAATGGGAAATTGTCTTTGTGAGTATGTACAGAAAAAAGGTTGAATACCAGTGCACTAGATGGCCAGGTTACTTGCTGCATGTTTTACATGAGATGAGCTTGCTTATGCTGAATATGCTAGGGAAACACTGGTTCTGTTCCAGACTGACTCCCTATTTCTAGTATAGTTGGAAGTACAGGGCTTTTGAATTGGTTCTTCACCGCTGCACGGCCTTTTGCCTGTGCGAGTTTGAAGGTACCATGGCCGGGTTTGTCGCTCCTAACAAGCCACACGTAAAACATGTATAAAAATTTTACTTTATAGAAAATGCTGGAAATGTCGCCAATGATGGTTTAATCGATCCACAGCTTCTGTTCTTTTCAGATGAGGCATTGTTTCATCTAAATGGTCGCGTGAGCACTCATAACAGTCGGTATTGGGCATCTCAAAATTCACATCACGTTCAAGAAATCCCTCATTATGATCGAAGCTTTGGAGTTTGGTGTGCTGTTAGCGCTAGACGCATAATTGATCCAATATTTTACGACCAGACTGTAAGTAAAGAGAGGTACCAAAATGACATTTTGTCCCCATATTTTCGTGAACTGACAGAAGAAGACAAATCATATGGGTGGTTTCAACAAGATTCTGTTACTGCAAGTACAGATCGTGACTGAAAAAGATTGTCCAAACTAGAAATGTATATTATTATTTACTTAGCCAACAAACTTACTGTTGGTGTTTTTAAACACACAAGTTTAAGAGGTAGAACTGGAACTTAAAAATTC
Source organism: Tenodera sinensis (assembly GCA_030765045.1). Lineage (NCBI taxonomy): Eukaryota > Metazoa > Arthropoda > Insecta > Mantodea > Mantidae > Tenodera > Tenodera sinensis. The sequence continues at coordinate 209,858,581 of CM060963.1, forward strand.
AATGTATATATTTAAACAGTCATATTTTGTTTCTTTCTCGTGTTAAGATAATTTTATCTGCATTTTCAAAGCATTTTGTTGCATTTAGACTTAAGACAAATGACTGTTGTTGCAGGGTCGAGTGTTACATCCAGAGCAGACGAGAGTTGTGAGTGTTCGGGAGTGTGCTCGCTCACAAGGATTCCCTGACACATACAGATTCTTTGGCAACATACTGGACAAACATCGTCAGGTAGGTTTGTAACAACTTTGCTGCCTCTCAGCCATACTAGTTGGAATAAATTAATATTTAAATTAACTTTCAGTACAAGTAGAAGGGTGATAATTTACAAATATAATTGGAAGAAGAAACATTATAAGTAGAAAAGCTGCTCCATTGGACACCTGCTGCTGCTGATGATGCAGACAAGTTCTTCTTGAAACATGTTCCAAATTGCAACTCATTGTTATAAACACTGATGATTTATCCCTACAACTTTTACACTTATTCAGTAGCTTTGTATTTCTTTAGAAACATTTAAAAATTACTTGAACTGGTTAATAAAACTGTGGGTCAGAATAAAGAACAAAAAAGAGAAAAGAAATGGGAAAATATGACAAGTGTTTGAAATAAAGGACAGGAGCGCCCAGAGGCACTTAATGTCTGTACATTTATTATGCTTTGCTGGACAAGGAAAAGTTCCATGGACTTTAATTTGTAGAACATTACACTGATTTGCTTGCAGGTTGGAAACGCTGTTCCTCCACCAATGGCAGCAGCTATAGGCTATGAACTGAGGAAGAGCATTGCCAAGTCAGAGGAGAAGAAAACAGAAACCTCAAAGATGGAGGTCTCCTAGAAGAGACTGAGTTTGTTTCATAGGGGGAAATCAAACATTCACGTGTATTATATTTTAAAGATTGTTGTATAATTATGATTTTACAAGCAGAACAGTTGAATGTAAATTTTTATCACTGAATTGATCATTATGAAATTGCCTGGTTATTGTGATTCATTTAATGTGATAAAGTCTAAGAGAAACATTTTATGTAAAGAAATCAAATAAATAATTTTTCACTTTTTAAAAAAGTAAGCACTTCACTTTGTAGTACATAAATGAAGTATCCTTTATTGCAGCATATACCAGGAGAACAAAAAGCTTACGAATGGGCTTTGCAGTGTTTTGCCAATCCACATCCTCGACACTTGCCGTCTGCCACTATCATAGAAAGGCATGGATGAAACTAGACATTTTTAAAACTACTTTAAAGGCTTTACTTACCAACTTCATGAAAGAAGATGCTGAAACTGGCCATCATCCTTGTCACCTATTTAGGAAACTTATCCATCACTCGCCGTAGTTCATGTTGAGAAATGCTGGTAGATATTTTGTTTTAGTTATTCCAGGATGTGTGCATTTGCCTTGTACACTTTGTTTTAAGTTACACCAGAGATAGAAATTGTTTATTTGAGCTCTCGGAAACCTTTCTCCGCTAATGGTTGCACCATACACCAATTTGTTTTGTCATCAAGGGGTACTTCATGAATAATATTAGGTTCTCAGTTATAGGACCATTTTTTTTACTTTCTCTACTATGCATAGTAAGTAGAGGAAGTATTGTATTGCACCCAAAAATTTGATGTTGAGATTTCACTGGAAATGTATGTTTTGAGGGCCCTTGAATCCAAAAATAAAGCATTTTTAGAAAAAGGTCTGTGTGTGCAAGTCTGTCAGTCTGCGCAGCATAAGTCAAAAATAAAAAGTCTGTTAAAAACCAAAGTTGGTATTTGAGTATAATGTCTTAAGGTTGTGACACAAAGATTTTGAAGAAAATTCCTCCACCCTAACTTTAGGATGAAACATTTTTAAAAAATTTTGATTTTCTTGAATGGCTCTAAAATTTTTATTATACTTTGAATTTTGTGGCTATAGCCTATGTAGTCCTATTTACTCTTGATGACTTTTGCATAACTGGTAAACAATTTATGTTCAAATATTTTTTGTAGCAGAACCATTTTGAAGGTATTGCTAGTTATTTGTGTCAGTTTTGGAAAACAAACTTTCTTTAAATGGAAGATTGTGATACATTTTTTTATATGTTAACCGTGCAAAGAGAACAAAATTTCAAAGGTTTAAAAGATTTGACTATTGCTCAAAGTCTACTGTATTCCCATATTTCCCTTGTACCTACAAGGAAATAAAATAATTTCTGAAAATGTCTATCTCAACTAACACGAAGATATAGGAATGAGGTTATAAGAATTGTTAGTACAGGAGTAGAGAAAGTCATGTGGGTGCAACACAAGATGGTGGTGGTGGCTAACTGAGCATAACCAGGAGCAGAGAGTTTGCGGAAATGAAGGTAATGCCCAAACTAATATTGAAGCTGACCTAGACAAGGGCCCTTCTTAGACAAGGGCCCTTCCTAGACAAGGACCCTTCCTAGACAAGGGCCCTTCCACGACAAGGCCCCTCCTAGACAAGGCCCCTCCTAGACAAGGGCCCTTCCTAGACAAGGGCCCTTCCTAGACAAGGGCCCTTCCTAGACAAGGTCCCTTCCACGACAAGGGCCCTTCCTAGACAAGGTCCCTTCCTAGACAAGGGCCCTTCCTAGAAAAGGGCCCTTCCTAGAAAAGGGCCCCTCCTAGACAAGGGCCCTTCCTAGAAAAGGGCCCCTCCTAGACAAGGGCTCATCCTAGACAAGGCCCTTCCTAGACAAGGGCCCTTCCTAGACAAGGGCCCTTCCTAGAAAAGGGCCCCTCCTAGACAAGGGCCCTTCCTAGAAAAGGGCCCCTCCTAGACAAGGGCTCATCCTAGACAACGCCCTTCCTAGAAAAGGGCCCTTCCTAGAAAAGGGCCTATCGTAGACAAGGACCCTTCCTAGACAAGGGCCCTTCCTAGACAAGGGCCCCTCCTAGACAAGAGCCCTTCCTAGACAAGGACCCTTCCTAGACAAGGGCCCTTCCACGACAAGGCCCCTCCTAGACAAGGCCCCTCCTAGACAAGGGCCCTTCCTAGAAAAGGGCCCCTCCTAGACAAGGGCGAATCCTAGACAAGGGCCCTTCCTAGACAAGGGCCCTTCCTAGACAAGGTCCCTTCCTAGACAAGGGCCCTATCTAGAAAAGGGCCCTTCCTAGACAAGGGCCCTTCCTAGACAAAGGCCCTTCCTAGACAAGGGCCCTTCCCAGACAAGGGCCCTTCCTAGAAAAGGGACTTCCTAGACAAGGGCCCTTCCTAGACAAGGGCCCATCTTAGACAAGGTCCCTTCCTAGACAAGGGCCCTTCCTAGACAAGGGCCCCTCCTAGACAAGAGCCCTTCCTAGACAAGGTCCCTTCCTAGACAAGGGCCCTTCCTAGACAAGGGCCCCTTCTAGACAACGGCCCCTCCTAGACAAGAGCCCTTCCTAGACAAGGGCCCTTCCTAGACAAGGGCCCTTCCTAGTAAAGGGCCCTATCTAGAAAAGGGCCCTTCCTAGACAAGGGCCCTTCCTAGACAAGGGCCCTTCCTAGACAAGGGCCCTTCCTAGACAAGGGCCCTTCCTAGACAAAGGCCCTTCCTAGACAAGGGCCCTTCCCAGACAAGGGCCCTTCCTAGAAAAGGGCCCTTCCTAGACAAGGGCCCTTCCTAGACAAGGTCCCTTCCACGACAAGGGCCCTTCCTAGACAAGGTCCCTTCCTAGACAAGGGCCCTTCCTAGACAAGGGCCCCTCCTAGACAAGAGCCCTTCCTAGACAAGGACCCTTCCTAGACAAGGGCCCTTCCACGACAAGGCCCCTCCTAGACAAGGCCCCTCCTAGACAAGGGCCCTTCCTAGAAAAGGGCCCCTCCTAGACAAGGGCGAATCCTAGACAAGGGCCCTTCCTAGACAAGGGCCCTTCCTAAACAAGGTCCCTTCCTAGGCAAGGGCCCATCCTAGACAAGGGCCCTTCCTAGACAAGGGCCCTTCCTAGACAAGGGCCCCTCCTAGACAAGGGCCCTTCCTAGAAAAGGGCCCTTCCTAGAAATGGGCCCTTCCTAGACAAGGGCCCTTCCTAGACAAGGGCCCTTCCTAGAAAAGGGCCCTTCCTAGAAAAGGGCCCTTCCTAGAAAAGGGCCCTTCCTAGAAAAGGGCCCTTCCTAGAAAAGGGCCCTTCCTAGACAAGGGCCCTTCCTAGACAAGGGCACTTCCTAGACAAGGGCCCTTCCTAGACGAGGGCCCTTCCTAGACGAGGGCCCTTCCTAGACAAGGGCCCTAACTAGACAAGGGCCCTTCCTAGACAAGGGCCCTTCCTAGACAAGGGCCCCTCCTAGACAAGGGCCCTTCCTAGACAAGGGCCCTTCCTAGACAAGTCCCTTCCTAGACAAGTCCCTTCCTAGACAAGGGCCCTTCCTAGACAAGGGCCCTACCTAGTCAAGGGCCCTTCCAAGAAAAGGGCCCTTCCTAGAAAAGGGCCCTTCCTAGAAAAGGGTCCTTCCTAGACAAGGGCCCTTCCTAGAAAAGGGCCCTTCCTAGACAAGGGCCCTTCCTAGACAAGGGCCCTTCCTAGACATGGGCCCTTCCTAGACAAGGGCCCTTCCTAGAAAAGGGCCCTTCCTAGACAAGGGCCCTTCCTAGACGAGGGCCCTTCCTAGACAAGGGCCCTTCCTAGACAAGTGCCCTTCCTAGAAAAGGGCCCATCCTAGACAAGGGCCCTTCCTAGACAATGGCCCTTCCTAGACAAGGGCCCTTCCTAGAAAAGGGCCCTTCCTAGAAAAGGGCCCTTCCTAGAAAAGGGCCCTTCCTAGAAAAGGGCCCTTCCTAGACAAGGGCCCTTCTTAGACGAGGGCCCTTCCTAGACGAGGGCCCTTCCTAGACAACGGCCCTTCCTAGACAAGGGCCCTTCCTAGAAAAGGGCCCTTCCTAGAAAAGGGCCCTTCCTAGAAAAGGGCCCTTCCTAGACAAGGGCCCTTCGTAGACAAGGGCCCTTCCTAGACAAGTCCCTTCCTAGACAAGGGCCCATCCTAGACAAGGGCCCTTCCTAGACAAGGGCCCTACCTAGTCAAGGGCCCTTCCAAGAAAAGGGCCCTTCCTAGAAAAGGGCCCTTCCTAGAAAAGGGCCCTTCCTAGACAAGGGCCCTTCCTAGACAAGGGCCTTTCCTAGACAAGGACCCTTCCTAGGCAAGGGCCCTTCCTAGACAAGGGCCCTTCCTAGACAAGGCCCTTCCTAGACAAGGGTCCTTCCTAGACAATGGCCCTTAATAGACAAGGGCCCTTCCTAGAAAAGGGCCCCTCCTAGACAAGGGCCCATCCTAGACAAGGGCCCTTCCTAGACAAGGGCCCCTCCTAGGCAAGGGCCCATCCTAGACAAGGGCCCTTCCTAGACAAGGGCCCTTCCTAGACAAGGGCCCCTCCTAGACAAGGGCCCTTCCTAGAAAAGGGCCGTTCCTAGAAATGGGCCCTTCCTAGACAAGGGCCCTTCCTAGACAAGGGCCCTTCCTAGACAAGGGCCCTTCCTAGAAAAGGGCCCTTCCTAGAAAAGGGCCCTTCCTAGAAAAGGGCCCTTCCTAGAAAAGGGCCCTTCCTAGACAAGGGCCCTTCCTAGACAAGGGCACTTCCTAGACAAGGGCCCTTCCTAGACGAGGGCCCTTCCTAGACGAGGGCCCTTCCTAGACAAGGGCCCTAACTAGACAAGGGCCCTTCCTAGACAAGGGCCCTTCCTAGACAAGGGCCCCTCCTAGACAAGGGCCCTTCCTAGACAAGGGCCCTTCCTAGACAAGAGCCTTTCCTAGAAAAGGGCCCTTCCTAGAAAAGGGCCTTTCCTAGAAAAGGGCCCTTCCTAGAAAAGTGCCCTTCCTAGAAAAGGGCCCTTCCTAGAAAAGGGCCCTTCCTAGACAAGGGCCCTTCCTAGACAAGGGCCCCTCCTAGACAAGGGCCCCTCCTAGAAAAGGGCCCTTCCTAGAAAAGGGCCCTTCCTAGACAAGGGCCCTTCCTAGACAAGGGCCCTTCCTAGAATAGGGCCCTTCCTAGACAAGGGCCCTTCCTAGACAAGGGCCCTTCCTAGACAAGGGCCCTTCCTAGACAAGGGCCCCTTCTAGAAAAGGGCCCATCCTAGACAAGGGCCCTTCCTAGACAAGGGCCCTTCCTAGACAAGGGCCCGTCCTAGAAAAGGGCCCTTCCTAGAAAAGGGCCCTTCCTAGACAAGGGCCCTTCCTAGACGAGGGCCCTTCCTAGACAAGGGCCCTTCCTAGACAAGTGCCCTTCCTAGAAAAGGGCCCATCCTAGACAAGGGCCCTTCCTAGACAAGGGCCCTTCCTAGACAAGGGCCCTTCCTAGAAAAGGGCCCTTCCTAGAAAAGGGCCCTTCCTAGAAAAGGGCCCTTCCTAGAAAAGGGCCCTTCCTAGACAAGGGCCCTTCTTGGACAAGGCCCCTCCTAGAAAAGGGCCCTTCCTAGACAAGGGCCCTTCCTAGACAAGGGCCCTTCCTAGAATAGGGCCCTTCCTAGACAAGGGCCCTTCCTAGACAAGGGCCCTTCCTAGACAAGGGCCCCTCCTAGACAAGGGCCCATCCTAGACAAGGGCCCATCCTAGACAAGGGCCCTTCCTAGACAAGGGCCCTTCCTAGACGAGGACCCTTCCTAGAAAAGGGCCCTTCCTAGAAAAGGGCCCTTCCTAGACAAGGGCCCTTCCTAGACGAGGGCCCTTCCTAGACAAGGGCCCTTCCTAGACAAGTGCCCTTCCTAGAAAAGGGCCCATCCTAGACAAGGGCCCTTCCTAGACAATGGCCCTTCCTAGACAAGGGCCCTTCCTAGAAAAGGGCCCTTCCTAGAAAAGGGCCCTTCCTAGAAAAGGGCCCTTCCTAGAAAAGGGCCCTTCCTAGACAAGGGCCCTTCCTAGACGAGGGCCCTTCCTAGACGAGGGCCCTTCCTAGACAACGGCCCTTCCTAGACAAGGGCCCTTCCTAGAAAAGGGCCCTTCCTAGAAAAGGGCCCTTCCTAGAAAAGGGCCCTTCCTAGAAAAGGGCCCTTCCTAGACAAGGGCCCTTCGTAGACAAGGGCCCTTCCTAGACAAGTCCCTTCCTAGACAAGGGCCCTTCCTAGACAAGGGCCCTTCCTAGACAAGGGCCCTACCTAGTCAAGGGCCCTTCCAAGAAAAGGGCCCTTCCTAGAAAAGGGCCCTTCCTAGAAAAGGGCCCTTCCTAGACAAGGGCCCTTCCTAGACAAGGGCCTTTCCTAGACAAGGACCCTTCCTAGGCAAGGGCCCTTCCTAGACAAGGGCCCTTCCTAGACAAGGGCCCTTCCTAGACAAGGGTCCTTCCTAGACAAGGGCCCTTAATAGACAAGGGCCCTTCCTAGAAAAGGGCCCCTCCTAGACAAGGGCCCATCCTAGACAAGGGCCCTTCCTAGACAAGGGCCCCTCCTAGGCAAGGGCCCATCCTAGACAAGGGCCCTTCCTAGACAAGGGCCCTTCCTAGACAAGGGCCCCTCCTAGACAAGGGCCCTTCCTAGAAAAGGGCCGTTCCTAGAAATGGGCCCTTCCTAGACAAGGGCCCTTCCTAGACAAGGGCCCTTCCTAGACAAGGGCCCTTCCTAGAAAAGGGCCCTTCCTAGAAAAGGGCCCTTCCTAGAAAAGGGCCCTTCCTAGACAAGGGCCCTTCCTAGACAAGGGCACTTCCTAGACAAGGGCCCTTCCTAGACGAGGGCCCTTCCTAGACGAGGGCCCTTCCTAGACGAGGGCCCTACCTAGACAAGGGCCCTAACTAGACAAGGGCCCTTCCTAGACAAGGGCCCTTCCTAGACAAGGGCCCCTCCTAGACAAGGGCCCTTCCTAGACAAGGGCCCTTCCTAGACAAGTCCCTTCCTAGACAAGGGCCCTTCCTAGACAAGGGCCCTTCCTAGACAAGGGCCCTTCCTAGAAAAGGGCCCTTCCTACAAAAGGGCCCTTCCTAGACAAGGGCCCTTCCTAGACAAGGGTCCTTCCTAGAAAAGGGCCCTTCCTAGACAAGGGCCCTTCCTAGAAAAGGGCCCTTCCTAGACAAGGGCCCTTCCTAGACAAGGGCCCTTCCTAGACATGGGCCCTTCCTAGACAAGGGCCCTTCCTAGAAAAGGGCCCTTCCTAGAAAAGGGCCCTTCCTAGAAAAGGGCCCTTCCTAGAAAAGGGCCCTTCCTAGAAAAGGGCCCTTCCTAGACAAGGGCCCTTCTTGGACAAGGCCCCTCCTAGAAAAGGGCCCTTCCTAGACAAGGGCCCTTCCTAGACAAGGGCCCTTCCTAGAAAAGGGCCCTTCCTAGACAAGGGCCCTTCCTAGGCAAGGGCCCTTCCTAGACAAGGGCCCTTCCTAGACAAGGACCTTTCCTAGACAAGGGCCCTTCCTAGACAAGGGCCCTTCCTAGACAAGGGCCCTTCCTTGACAAGGGCCTTTCCTAGAAAAGGGCCCTTCCTAGAAAAGGGCCCTTCCTAGAAAAGGGCCCTTCCTAGATAAGGGCCCTTCCTAGACAAGGGCCCTTCCTAGACAAGGGCCCTTCCTAGAAAAGGGCCCTTCCTAGAAAAGGGCCCTTCCTAGACAAGGGCCCTTCCTAGACAAGGGCCCTTCCTAGAATAGGGCCCTTCCTAGACAAGGGCCCTTCCTAGACAAGGGCCCTTCCTAGACAAGGGCCCTTCCTAGACAAGGGCCCCTTCTAGACAAGGGCCCATCCTAGACAAGGGCCCTTCCTAGACAAGGGCCCTTCCTAGAAAAGGGCCCTTCCTAGAAAAGGGCCCTTCCTAGACAAGGGCCCTTCCTAGAAAAGGGCCCTTCCTAGACAAGGGCCCTTCCTAGACAAGGGCCCTTCCTAGACATGGGCCCTTCCTAGACAAGGGCCCTTCCTAGAAAAGGGCCCTTCCTAGACAAGGGCCCTTCCTAGACAAGGGCCCTTCCTAGACATGGGCCCTTCCTAGACAAGGGCCCTTCCTAGAAAAGGGCCCTTCCTAGACAAGGGCCCTTCCTAGACGAGGGCCCTTCCTAGACAAGGGCCCTTCCTAGACAAGTGCCCTTCCTAGAAAAGGGCCCATCCTAGACAAGGGCCCTTCCTAGACAATGGCCCTTCCTAGACAAGGGCCCTTCCTAGAAAAGGGCCCTTCCTAGAAAAGGGCCCTTCCTAGAAAAGGGCCCTTCCTAGAAAAGGGCCCTTCCTAGACAAGGGCCCTTCCTAGACGAGGGCCCATCCTAGACGAGGGCCCTTCCTAGACAACGGCCCTTCCTAGACAAGGGCCCTTCCTAGAAAAGGGCCCTTCCTAGAAAAGGGCCCTTCCTAGAAAAGGGCCCTTGCTAGAAAAGGGCCCTTCCTAGACAAGGGCCCTTCGTAGACAAGGGCCCTTCCTAGACAAGTCCCTTCCTAGACAAGGGCCCATCCTAGACAAGGGCCCTTCCTAGACAAGGGCCCTACCTAGTCAAGGGCCCTTCCAAGAAAAGGGCCCTTCCTAGAAAAGGGCGCTTGCTAGAAAAGGGCCCTTCCTAGACAAGGGCCCTTCCTAGACAAGGGCCTTTCCTAGACAAGGACCCTTCCTAGGCAAGGGCCCTTCCTAGACAAGGGCCCTTCCTAGACAAGGGCCCTTCCTAGACAAGGGTCCTTCCTAGACAAGGGCCCTTAATAGACAAGGGCCCTTCCTAGAAAAGGGCCCCTCCTAGACAAGGGCCCATCCTAGACAAGGGCCCTTCCTAGACAAGGGCCCCTCCTAGGCAAGGGCCCATCCTAGACAAGGGCCCTTCCTAGACAAGGGCCCTTCCTAGACAAGGGCCCCTCCTAGACAAGGGCCCTTCCTAGAAAAGGGCCGTTCCTAGAAATGGGCCCTTCCTAGACAAGGGCCCTTCCTAGACAAGGGCCCTTCCTAGACAAGGGCCCTTCCTAGAAAAGGGCCCTTCCTAGAAAAGGGCCCTTCCTAGAAAAGGGCCCTTCCTAGAAAAGGGCCCTTCCTAGACAAGGGCCCTTCCTAGACAAGGGCACTTCCTAGACAAGGGCCCTTCCTAGACGAGGGCCCTTCCTAGACGAGGGCCCTTCCTAGACAAGGGCCCTAACTAGACAAGGGCCCTTCCTAGACAAGGGCCCTTCCTAGACAAGGGCCCCTCCTAGACAAGGGCCCTTCCTAGACAAGGGCCCTTCCTAGACAAGAGCCCTTCCTAGAAAAGGGCCCTTCCTAGAAAAGGGCCCTTCCTAGAAAAGGGCCCTTCCTAGAAAAGGGCCCTTCCTAGACAAGGGCCCTTCCTAGACAAGGGCACTTCCTAGACAAGGGCCCTTCCTAGACGAGGGCCCTTCCTAGACGAGGGCCCTTCCTAGACAAGGGCCCTAACTAGACAAGGGCCCTTCCTAGACAAGGGCCCTTCCTAGACAAGGGCCCCTCCTAGACAAGGGCCCTTCCTAGACAAGGGCCCTTCCTAGACAAGAGCCTTTCCTAGAAAAGGGCCCTTCCTAGAAAAGGGCCTTTCCTAGAAAAGGGCCCTTCCTAGAAAAGTGCCCTTCCTAGAAAAGGGCCCTTCCTAGAAAAGGGCCCTTCCTAGACAAGGGGCCCTCCTAGACAAGGGCCCCTCCTAGACAAGGGCCCCTCCTAGAAAAGGGCCCTTCCTAGAAAAGGGCCCTTCCTAGACAAGGGCCCTTCCTAGACAAGGGCCCTTCCTAGAATAGGGCCCTTCCTAGACAAGGGCCCTTCCTAGACAAGGGCCCTTCCTAGACAAGGGCCCTTCCTAGACAAGGGCCCTTCCTAGACAAGGGCCCCTTCTAGAAAAGCGCCCATCCTAGACAAGGGCCCTTCCTAGACAAGGGCCCTTCCTAGACAAGGGCCCGTCCTAGAAAAGGGCCCTTCCTAGAAAAGGGCCCTTCCTAGACAAGGGCCCTTCCTAGACGAGGGCCCTTCCTAGACAAGGGCCCTTCCTAGACAAGTGCCCTTCCTAGAAAAGGGCCCATCCTAGACAAGGGCCCTTCCTAGACAAGGGCCCTTCCTAGACAAGGGCCCTTCCTAGAAAAGGGCCCTTCCTAGAAAAGGGCCCTTCCTAGAAAAGGGCCCTTCCTAGAAAAGGGCCCTTCCTAGACAAGGGCCCTTCTTGGACAAGGCCCCTCCTAGAAAAGGGCCCTTCCTAGACAAGGGCCCTTCCTAGACAAGGGCCCTTCCTAGAATAGGGCCCTTCCTAGACAAGGGCCCTTCCTAGACAAGGGCCCTTCCTAGACAAGGGCCCCTCCTAGACAAGGGCCCTTCCTAGACAAGGGCCCTTCCTAGACAAAGGCCCTTCCTAGACAAGGGCCCTTCCCAGACAAGGGCCCTTCCTAGAAAAGGGCCCTTCCTAGACAAGGGCCCTTCCTAGACAAGGTCCCTTCCACGACAAGGGCCCTTCCTAGACAAGGTCCCTTCCTAGACAAGGGCCCTTCCTAGACAAGGGCCCCTCCTAGACAAGAGCCCTTCCTAGACAAGGACCCTTCCTAGACAAGGGCCCTTCCACGACAAGGCCCCTCCTAGACAAGGCCCCTCCTAGACAAGGGCCCTTCCTAGAAAAGGGCCCCTCCTAGACAAGGGCGAATCCTAGACAAGGGCCCTTCCTAGACAAGGGCCCTTCCTAGACAAGGTCCCTTCCTAGGCAAGGGCCCATCCTAGACAAGGGCCCTTCCTAGACAAGGGCCCTTCCTAGACAAGGGCCCCTCCTAGACAAGGGCCCTTCCTAGAAAAGGGCCCTTCCTAGAAATGGGCCCTTCCTAGACAAGGGCCCTTCCTAGACAAGGGCCCTTCCTAGAAAAGGGCCCTTCCTAGAAAAGGGCCCTTCCTAGAAAAGGGCCCTTCCTAGAAAAGGGCCCTTCCTAGAAAAGGGCCCTTCCTAGACAAGGGCCCTTCCTAGACAAGGGCACTTCCTAGACAAGGGCCCTTCCTAGACGAGGGCCCTTCCTAGACGAGGGCCCTTCCTAGACAAGGGCCCTAACTAGACAAGGGCCCTTCCTAGACAAGGGCCCTTCCTAGACAAGGGCCCCTCCTAGACAAGGGCCCTTCCTAGACAAGGGCCCTTCCTAGACAAGTCCCTTCCTAGACAAGTCCCTTCCTAGACAAGGGCCCTTCCTAGACAAGGGCCCTACCTAGTCAAGGGCCCTTCCAAGAAAAGGGCCCTTCCTAGAAAAGGGCCCTTCCTAGAAAAGGGTCCTTCCTAGACAAGGGCCCTTCCTAGAAAAGGGCCCTTCCTAGACAAGGGCCCTTCCTAGACAAGGGCCCTTCCTAGACATGGGCCCTTCCTAGACAAGGGCCCTTCCTAGAAAAGGGCCCTTCCTAGACAAGGGCCCTTCCTAGACGAGGGCCCTTCCTAGACAAGGGCCCTTCCTAGACAAGTGCCCTTCCTAGAAAAGGGCCCATCCTAGACAAGGGCCCTTCCTAGACAATGGCCCTTCCTAGACAAGGGCCCTTCCTAGAAAAGGGCCCTTCCTAGAAAAGGGCCCTTCCTAGAAAAGGGCCCTTCCTAGAAAAGGGCCCTTCCTAGACAAGGGCCCTTCTTAGACGAGGGCCCTTCCTAGACGAGGGCCCTTCCTAGACAACGGCCCTTCCTAGACAAGGGCCCTTCCTAGAAAAGGGCCCTTCCTAGAAAAGGGCCCTTCCTAGAAAAGGGCCCTTCCTAGACAAGGGCCCTTCGTAGACAAGGGCCCTTCCTAGACAAGTCCCTTCCTAGACAAGGGCCCATCCTAGACAAGGGCCCTTCCTAGACAAGGGCCCTACCTAGTCAAGGGCCCTTCCAAGAAAAGGGCCCTTCCTAGAAAAGGGCCCTTCCTAGAAAAGGGCCCTTCCTAGACAAGGGCCCTTCCTAGACAAGGGCCTTTCCTAGACAAGGACCCTTCCTAGGCAAGGGCCCTTCCTAGACAAGGGCCCTTCCTAGACAAGGCCCTTCCTAGACAAGGGTCCTTCCTAGACAAGGGCCCTTAATAGACAAGGGCCCTTCCTAGAAAAGGGCCCCTCCTAGACAAGGGCCCATCCTAGACAAGGGCCCTTCCTAGACAAGGGCCCCTCCTAGGCAAGGGCCCATCCTAGACAAGGGCCCTTCCTAGACAAGGGCCCTTCCTAGACAAGGGCCCCTCCTAGACAAGGGCCCTTCCTAGAAAAGGGCCGTTCCTAGAAATGGGCCCTTCCTAGACAAGGGCCCTTCCTAGACAAGGGCCCTTCCTAGACAAGGGCCCTTCCTAGAAAAGGGCCCTTCCTAGACAAGGGCCCTTCCTAGAAAAGGGCCCTTCCTAGAAAAGGGCCCTTCCTAGACAAGGGCCCTTCCTAGACAAGGGCACTTCCTAGACAAGGGCCCTTCCTAGACGAGGGCCCTTCCTAGACGAGGGCCCTTCCTAGACAAGGGCCCTAACTAGACAAGGGCCCTTCCTAGACAAGGGCCCTTCCTAGACAAGGGCCCCTCCTAGACAAGGGCCCTTCCTAGACAAGGGCCCTTCCTAGACAAGAGCCTTTCCTAGAAAAGGGCCCTTCCTAGAAAAGGGCCTTTCCTAGAAAAGGGCCCTTCCTAGAAAAGTGCCCTTCCTAGAAAAGGGCCCTTCCTAGAAAAGGGCCCTTCCTAGACAAGGGCCCTTCCTAGACAAGGGCCCCTCCTAGACAAGGGCCCCTCCTAGAAAAGGGCCCTTCCTAGAAAAGGGCCCTTCCTAGACAAGGGCCCTTCCTAGACAAGGGCCCTTCCTAGAATAGGGCCCTTCCTAGACAAGGGCCCTTCCTAGACAAGGGCCCTTCCTAGACAAGGGCCCTTCCTAGACAAGGGCCCCTTCTAGAAAAGGGCCCATCCTAGACAAGGGCCCTTCCTAGACAAGGGCCCTTCCTAGACAAGGGCCCGTCCTAGAAAAGGGCCCTTCCTAGAAAAGGGCCCTTCCTAGACAAGGGCCCTTCCTAGACGAGGGCCCTTCCTAGACAAGGGCCCTTCCTAGACAAGTGCCCTTCCTAGAAAAGGGCCCATCCTAGACAAGGGCCCTTCCTAGACAAGGGCCCTTCCTAGACAAGGGCCCTTCCTAGAAAAGGGCCCTTCCTAGAAAAGGGCCCTTCCTAGAAAAGGGCCCTTCCTAGAAAAGGGCCCTTCCTAGACAAGGGCCCTTCTTGGACAAGGCCCCTCCTAGAAAAGGGCCCTTCCTAGACAAGGGCCCTTCCTAGACAAGGGCCCTTCCTAGAATAGGGCCCTTCCTAGACAAGGGCCCTTCCTAGACAAGGGCCCTTCCTAGACAAGGGCCCCTCCTAGACAAGGGCCCATCCTAGACAAGGGCCCATCCTAGACAAGGGCCCTTCCTAGACAAGGGCCCTTCCTAGACGAGGACCCTTCCTAGAAAAGGGCCCTTCCTAGAAAAGGGCCCTTCCTAGACAAGGGCCCTTCCTAGACGAGGGCCCTTCCTAGACAAGGGCCCTTCCTAGACAAGTGCCCTTCCTAGAAAAGGGCCCATCCTAGACAAGGGCCCTTCCTAGACAATGGCCCTTCCTAGACAAGGGCCCTTCCTAGAAAAGGGCCCTTCCTAGAAAAGGGCCCTTCCTAGAAAAGGGCCCTTCCTAGAAAAGGGCCCTTCCTAGACAAGGGCCCTTCCTAGACGAGGGCCCTTCCTAGACGAGGGCCCTTCCTAGACAACGGCCCTTCCTAGACAAGGGCCCTTCCTAGAAAAGGGCCCTTCCTAGAAAAGGGCCCTTCCTAGAAAAGGGCCCTTCCTAGAAAAGGGCCCTTCCTAGACAAGGGCCCTTCGTAGACAAGGGCCCTTCCTAGACAAGTCCCTTCCTAGACAAGGGCCCTTCCTAGACAAGGGCCCTTCCTAGACAAGGGCCCTACCTAGTCAAGGGCCCTTCCAAGAAAAGGGCCCTTCCTAGAAAAGGGCCCTTCCTAGAAAAGGGCCCTTCCTAGACAAGGGCCCTTCCTAGACAAGGGCCTTTCCTAGACAAGGACCCTTCCTAGGCAAGGGCCCTTCCTAGACAAGGGCCCTTCCTAGACAAGGGCCCTTCCTAGACAAGGGTCCTTCCTAGACAAGGGCCCTTAATAGACAAGGGCCCTTCCTAGAAAAGGGCCCCTCCTAGACAAGGGCCCATCCTAGACAAGGGCCCTTCCTAGACAAGGGCCCCTCCTAGGCAAGGGCCCATCCTAGACAAGGGCCCTTCCTAGACAAGGGCCCTTCCTAGACAAGGGCCCCTCCTAGACAAGGGCCCTTCCTAGAAAAGGGCCGTTCCTAGAAATGGGCCCTTCCTAGACAAGGGCCCTTCCTAGACAAGGGCCCTTCCTAGACAAGGGCCCTTCCTAGAAAAGGGCCCTTCCTAGAAAAGGGCCCTTCCTAGAAAAGGGCCCTTCCTAGACAAGGGCCCTTCCTAGACAAGGGCACTTCCTAGACAAGGGCCCTTCCTAGACGAGGGCCCTTCCTAGACGAGGGCCCTACCTAGACAAGGGCCCTAACTAGACAAGGGCCCTTCCTAGACAAGGGCCCTTCCTAGACAAGGGCCCCTCCTAGACAAGGGCCCTTCCTAGACAAGGGCCCTTCCTAGACAAGTCCCTTCCTAGACAAGGGCCCTTCCTAGACAAGGGCCCTTCCTAGACAAGGGCCCTTCCTAGAAAAGGGCCCTTCCTACAAAAGGGCCCTTCCTAGACAAGGGCCCTTCCTAGACAAGGGTCCTTCCTAGAAAAGGGCCCTTCCTAGACAAGGGCCCTTCCTAGAAAAGGGCCCTTCCTAGACAAGGGCCCTTCCTAGACAAGGGCCCTTCCTAGACATGGGCCCTTCCTAGACAAGGGCCCTTCCTAGAAAAGGGCCCTTCCTAGAAAAGGGCCCTTCCTAGAAAAGGGCCCTTCCTAGAAAAGGGCCCTTCCTAGAAAAGGGCCCTTCCTAGACAAGGGCCCTTCTTGGACAAGGCCCCTCCTAGAAAAGGGCCCTTCCTAGACAAGGGCCCTTCCTAGACAAGGGCCCTTCCTAGAAAAGGGCCCTTCCTAGACAAGGGCCCTTCCTAGGCAAGGGCCCTTCCTAGACAAGGGCCCTTCCTAGACAAGGACCTTTCCTAGACAAGGGCCCTTCCTAGACAAGGGCCCTTCCTAGACAAGGGCCCTTCCTTGACAAGGGCCTTTCCTAGAAAAGGGCCCTTCCTAGAAAAGGGCCCTTCCTAGAAAAGGGCCCTTCCTAGATAAGGGCCCTTCCTAGACAAGGGCCCTTCCTAGACAAGGGCCCTTCCTAGAAAAGGGCCCTTCCTAGAAAAGGGCCCTTCCTAGACAAGGGCCCTTCCTAGACAAGGGCCCTTCCTAGAATAGGGCCCTTCCTAGACAAGGGCCCTTCCTAGACAAGGGCCCTTCCTAGACAAGGGCCCTTCCTAGACAAGGGCCCCTTCTAGACAAGGGCCCATCCTAGACAAGGGCCCTTCCTAGACAAGGGCCCTTCCTAGAAAAGGGCCCTTCCTAGAAAAGGGCCCTTCCTAGACAAGGGCCCTTCCTAGAAAAGGGCCCTTCCTAGACAAGGGCCCTTCCTAGACAAGGGCCCTTCCTAGACATGGGCCCTTCCTAGACAAGGGCCCTTCCTAGAAAAGGGCCCTTCCTAGACAAGGGCCCTTCCTAGACAAGGGCCCTTCCTAGACATGGGCCCTTCCTAGACAAGGGCCCTTCCTAGAAAAGGGCCCTTCCTAGACAAGGGCCCTTCCTAGACGAGGGCCCTTCCTAGACAAGGGCCCTTCCTAGACAAGTGCCCTTCCTAGAAAAGGGCCCATCCTAGACAAGGGCCCTTCCTAGACAATGGCCCTTCCTAGACAAGGGCCCTTCCTAGAAAAGGGCCCTTCCTAGAAAAGGGCCCTTCCTAGAAAAGGGCCCTTCCTAGAAAAGGGCCCTTCCTAGACAAGGGCCCTTCCTAGACGAGGGCCCATCCTAGACGAGGGCCCTTCCTAGACAACGGCCCTTCCTAGACAAGGGCCCTTCCTAGAAAAGGGCCCTTCCTAGAAAAGGGCCCTTCCTAGAAAAGGGCCCTTGCTAGAAAAGGGCCCTTCCTAGACAAGGGCCCTTCGTAGACAAGGGCCCTTCCTAGACAAGTCCCTTCCTAGACAAGGGCCCATCCTAGACAAGGGCCCTTCCTAGACAAGGGCCCTACCTAGTCAAGGGCCCTTCCAAGAAAAGGGCCCTTCCTAGAAAAGGGCGCTTGCTAGAAAAGGGCCCTTCCTAGACAAGGGCCCTTCCTAGACAAGGGCCTTTCCTAGACAAGGACCCTTCCTAGGCAAGGGCCCTTCCTAGACAAGGGCCCTTCCTAGACAAGGGCCCTTCCTAGACAAGGGTCCTTCCTAGACAAGGGCCCTTAATAGACAAGGGCCCTTCCTAGAAAAGGGCCCCTCCTAGACAAGGGCCCATCCTAGACAAGGGCCCTTCCTAGACAAGGGCCCCTCCTAGGCAAGGGCCCATCCTAGACAAGGGCCCTTCCTAGACAAGGGCCCTTCCTAGACAAGGGCCCCTCCTAGACAAGGGCCCTTCCTAGAAAAGGGCCGTTCCTAGAAATGGGCCCTTCCTAGACAAGGGCCCTTCCTAGACAAGGGCCCTTCCTAGACAAGGGCCCTTCCTAGAAAAGGGCCCTTCCTAGAAAAGGGCCCTTCCTAGAAAAGGGCCCTTCCTAGAAAAGGGCCCTTCCTAGACAAGGGCCCTTCCTAGACAAGGGCACTTCCTAGACAAGGGCCCTTCCTAGACGAGGGCCCTTCCTAGACGAGGGCCCTTCCTAGACAAGGGCCCTAACTAGACAAGGGCCCTTCCTAGACAAGGGCCCTTCCTAGACAAGGGCCCCTCCTAGACAAGGGCCCTTCCTAGACAAGGGCCCTTCCTAGACAAGAGCCCTTCCTAGAAAAGGGCCCTTCCTAGAAAAGGGCCCTTCCTAGAAAAGGGCCCTTCCTAGAAAAGGGCCCTTCCTAGACAAGGGCCCTTCCTAGACAAGGGCACTTCCTAGACAAGGGCCCTTCCTAGACGAGGGCCCTTCCTAGACGAGGGCCCTTCCTAGACAAGGGCCCTAACTAGACAAGGGCCCTTCCTAGACAAGGGCCCTTCCTAGACAAGGGCCCCTCCTAGACAAGGGCCCTTCCTAGACAAGGGCCCTTCCTAGACAAGAGCCTTTCCTAGAAAAGGGCCCTTCCTAGAAAAGGGCCTTTCCTAGAAAAGGGCCCTTCCTAGAAAAGTGCCCTTCCTAGAAAAGGGCCCTTCCTAGAAAAGGGCCCTTCCTAGACAAGGGCCCCTCCTAGACAAGGGCCCCTCCTAGACAAGGGCCCCTCCTAGAAAAGGGCCCTTCCTAGAAAAGGGCCCTTCCTAGACAAGGGCCCTTCCTAGACAAGGGCCCTTCCTAGAATAGGGCCCTTCCTAGACAAGGGCCCTTCCTAGACAAGGGCCCTTCCTAGACAAGGGCCCTTCCTAGACAAGGGCCCTTCCTAGACAAGGGCCCCTTCTAGAAAAGCGCCCATCCTAGACAAGGGCCCTTCCTAGACAAGGGCCCTTCCTAGACAAGGGCCCGTCCTAGAAAAGGGCCCTTCCTAGAAAAGGGCCCTTCCTAGACAAGGGCCCTTCCTAGACGAGGGCCCTTCCTAGACAAGGGCCCTTCCTAGACAAGTGCCCTTCCTAGAAAAGGGCCCATCCTAGACAAGGGCCCTTCCTAGACAAGGGCCCTTCCTAGACAAGGGCCCTTCCTAGAAAAGGGCCCTTCCTAGAAAAGGGCCCTTCCTAGAAAAGGGCCCTTCCTAGAAAAGGGCCCTTCCTAGACAAGGGCCCTTCTTGGACAAGGCCCCTCCTAGAAAAGGGCCCTTCCTAGACAAGGGCCCTTCCTAGACAAGGGCCCTTCCTAGAATAGGGCCCTTCCTAGACAAGGGCCCTTCCTAGACAAGGGCCCTTCCTAGACAAGGGCCCCTCCTAGACAAGGGCCCATCCTAGACAAGGGCCCATCCTAGACAAGGGCCCTTCCTAGACAAGGGCCCTTCCTAGACGAGGACCCTTCCTAGAAAAGGGCCCTTCCTAGAAAAGGGCCCTTCCTAGACAAGGGCCCTTCCTAGACGAGGGCCCTTCCTAGACAAGGGCCCTTCCTAGACAAGTGCCCTTCCTAGAAAAGGGCCCATCCTAGACAAGGGCCCTTCCTAGACAATGGCCCTTCCTAGACAAGGCCCCTTCCTAGAAAAGGGCCCTTCCTAGAAAAGGGCCCTTCCTAGAAAAGGGCCCTTCCTAGAAAAGGGCCCTTCCTAGAAAAGGGCCCTTCCTAGACAAGGGCCCTTCCTAGACGAGGGCCCTTCCTAGACGAGGGCCCTTCCTAGACAACGGCCCTTCCTAGACAAGGGCCCTTCCTAGAAAAGGGCCCTTCCTAGAAAAGGGCCCTTCCTAGAAAAGGGCCCTTCCTAGAAAAGGGCCCTTCCTAGACAAGGGCCCTTCGTAGACAAGGGCCCTTCCTAGACAAGTCCCTTCCTAGACAAGGGCCCTTCCTAGACAAGGGCCCTTCCTAGACAAGGGCCCTACCTAGTCAAGGGCCCTTCCAAGAAAAGGGCCCTTCCTAGAAAAGGGCCCTTCCTAGAAAAGGGCCCTTCCTAGACAAGGGCCCTTCCTAGACAAGGGCCTTTCCTAGACAAGGACCCTTCCTAGGCAAGGGCCCTTCCTAGACAAGGGCCCTTCCTAGACAAGGGCCCTTCCTAGACAAGGGTCCTTCCTAGACAAGGGCCCTTAATAGACAAGGGCCCTTCCTAGAAAAGGGCCCCTCTTAGACAAGGGCCCATCCTAGACAAGGGCCCTTCCTAGACAAGGGCCCCTCCTAGGCAAGGGCCCATCCTAGACAAGGGCCCTTCCTAGACAAGGGCCCTTCCTAGACAAGGGCCCCTCCTAGACAAGGGCCCTTCCTAGAAAAGGGCCGTTCCTAGAAATGGGCCCTTCCTAGACAAGGGCCCTTCCTAGACAAGGGCCCTTCCTAGACAAGGGCCCTTCCTAGAAAAGGGCCCTTCCTAGAAAAGGGCCCTTCCTAGAAAAGGGCCCTTCCTAGACAAGGGCCCTTCCTAGACAAGGGCACTTCCTAGACAAGGGCCCTTCCTAGACGAGGGCCCTTCCTAGACGAGGGCCCTTCCTAGACGAGGGCCCTACCTAGACAAGGGCCCTAACTAGACAAGGGCCCTTCCTAGACAAGGGCCCTTCCTAGACAAGGGCCCCTCCTAGACAAGGGCCCTTCCTAGACAAGGGCCCTTCCTAGACAAGTCCCTTCCTAGACAAGGGCCCTTCCTAGACAAGGGCCCTTCCTAGACAAGGGCCCTTCCTAGAAAAGGGCCCTTCCTACAAAAGGGCCCTTCCTAGACAAGGGCCCTTCCTAGACAAGGGTCCTTCCTAGAAAAGGGCCCTTCCTAGACAAGGGCCCTTCCTAGAAAAGGGCCCTTCCTAGACAAGGGCCCTTCCTAGACAAGGGCCCTTCCTAGACATGGGCCCTTCCTAGACAAGGGCCCTTCCTAGAAAAGGGCCCTTCCTAGAAAAGGGCCCTTCCTAGAAAAGGGCCCTTCCTAGAAAAGGGCCCTTCCTAGAAAAGGGCCCTTCCTAGACAAGGGCCCTTCTTGGACAAGGCCCCTCCTAGAAAAGGGCCCTTCCTAGACAAGGGCCCTTCCTAGACAAGGGCCCTTCCTAGAAAAGGGCCCTTCCTAGACAAGGGCCCTTCCTAGGCAAGGGCCCTTCCTAGACAAGGGCCCTTCCTAGACAAGGACCTTTCCTAGACAAGGGCCCTTCCTAGACAAGGGCCCTTCCTAGACAAGGGCCCTTCCTTGACAAGGGCCTTTCCTAGAAAAGGGCCCTTCCTAGAAAAGGGCCCTTCCTAGAAAAGGGCCCTTCCTAGATAAGGGCCCTTCCTAGACAAGGGCCCTTCCTAGACAAGGGCCCTTCCTAGAAAAGGGCCCTTCCTAGAAAAGGGCCCTTCCTAGACAAGGGCCCTTCCTAGACAAGGGCCCTTCCTAGAATAGGGCCCTTCCTAGACAAGGGCCCTTCCTAGACAAGGGCCCTTCCTAGACAAGGGCCCTTCCTAGACAAGGGCCCCTTCTAGACAAGGGCCCATCCTAGACAAGGGCCCTTCCTAGACAAGGGCCCTTCCTAGAAAAGGGCCCTTCCTAGAAAAGGGCCCTTCCTAGACAAGGGCCCTTCCTAGAAAAGGGCCCTTCCTAGACAAGGGCCCTTCCTAGACAAGGGCCCTTCCTAGACATGGGCCCTTCCTAGACAAGGGCCCTTCCTAGAAAAGGGCCCTTCCTAGACAAGGGCCCTTCCTAGACAAGGGCCCTTCCTAGACATGGGCCCTTCCTAGACAAGGGCCCTTCCTAGAAAAGGGCCCTTCCTAGACAAGGGCCCTTCCTAGACGAGGGCCCTTCCTAGACAAGGGCCCTTCCTAGACAAGTGCCCTTCCTAGAAAAGGGCCCATCCTAGACAAGGGCCCTTCCTAGACAATGGCCCTTCCTAGACAAGGGCCCTTCCTAGAAAAGGGCCCTTCCTAGAAAAGGGCCCTTCCTAGAAAAGGGCCCTTCCTAGAAAAGGGCCCTTCCTAGACAAGGGCCCTTCCTAGACGAGGGCCCATCCTAGACGAGGGCCCTTCCTAGACAACGGCCCTTCCTAGACAAGGGCCCTTCCTAGAAAAGGGCCCTTCCTAGAAAAGGGCCCTTCCTAGAAAAGGGCCCTTGCTAGAAAAGGGCCCTTCCTAGACAAGGGCCCTTCGTAGACAAGGGCCCTTCCTAGACAAGTCCCTTCCTAGACAAGGGCCCATCCTAGACAAGGGCCCTTCCTAGACAAGGGCCCTACCTAGTCAAGGGCCCTTCCAAGAAAAGGGCCCTTCCTAGAAAAGGGCGCTTGCTAGAAAAGGGCCCTTCCTAGACAAGGGCCCTTCCTAGACAAGGGCCTTTCCTAGACAAGGACCCTTCCTAGGCAAGGGCCCTTCCTAGACAAGGGCCCTTCCTAGACAAGGGCCCTTCCTAGACAAGGGTCCTTCCTAGACAAGGGCCCTTAATAGACAAGGGCCCTTCCTAGAAAAGGGCCCCTCCTAGACAAGGGCCCATCCTAGACAAGGGCCCTTCCTAGACAAGGGCCCCTCCTAGGCAAGGGCCCATCCTAGACAAGGGCCCTTCCTAGACAAGGGCCCTTCCTAGACAAGGGCCCCTCCTAGACAAGGGCCCTTCCTAGAAAAGGGCCGTTCCTAGAAATGGGCCCTTCCTAGACAAGGGCCCTTCCTAGACAAGGGCCCTTCCTAGACAAGGGCCCTTCCTAGAAAAGGGCCCTTCCTAGAAAAGGGCCCTTCCTAGAAAAGGGCCCTTCCTAGAAAAGGGCCCTTCCTAGACAAGGGCCCTTCCTAGACAAGGGCACTTCCTAGACAAGGGCCCTTCCTAGACGAGGGCCCTTCCTAGACGAGGGCCCTTCCTAGACAAGGGCCCTAACTAGACAAGGGCCCTTCCTAGACAAGGGCCCTTCCTAGACAAGGGCCCCTCCTAGACAAGGGCCCTTCCTAGACAAGGGCCCTTCCTAGACAAGAGCCCTTCCTAGAAAAGGGCCCTTCCTAGAAAAGGGCCCTTCCTAGAAAAGGGCCCTTCCTAGAAAAGGGCCCTTCCTAGACAAGGGCCCTTCCTAGACAAGGGCACTTCCTAGACAAGGGCCCTTCCTAGACGAGGGCCCTTCCTAGACGAGGGCCCTTCCTAGACAAGGGCCCTAACTAGACAAGGGCCCTTCCTAGACAAGGGCCCTTCCTAGACAAGGGCCCCTCCTAGACAAGGGCCCTTCCTAGACAAGGGCCCTTCCTAGACAAGAGCCTTTCCTAGAAAAGGGCCCTTCCTAGAAAAGGGCCTTTCCTAGAAAAGGGCCCTTCCTAGAAAAGTGCCCTTCCTAGAAAAGGGCCCTTCCTAGAAAAGGGCCCTTCCTAGACAAGGGGCCCTCCTAGACAAGGGCCCCTCCTAGACAAGGGCCCCTCCTAGAAAAGGGCCCTTCCTAGAAAAGGGCCCTTCCTAGACAAGGGCCCTTCCTAGACAAGGGCCCTTCCTAGAATAGGGCCCTTCCTAGACAAGGGCCCTTCCTAGACAAGGGCCCTTCCTAGACAAGGGCCCTTCCTAGACAAGGGCCCTTCCTAGACAAGGGCCCCTTCTAGAAAAGCGCCCATCCTAGACAAGGGCCCTTCCTAGACAAGGGCCCTTCCTAGACAAGGGCCCGTCCTAGAAAAGGGCCCTTCCTAGAAAAGGGCCCTTCCTAGACAAGGGCCCTTCCTAGACGAGGGCCCTTCCTAGACAAGGGCCCTTCCTAGACAAGTGCCCTTCCTAGAAAAGGGCCCATCCTAGACAAGGGCCCTTCCTAGACAAGGGCCCTTCCTAGACAAGGGCCCTTCCTAGAAAAGGGCCCTTCCTAGAAAAGGGCCCTTCCTAGAAAAGGGCCCTTCCTAGAAAAGGGCCCTTCCTAGACAAGGGCCCTTCTTGGACAAGGCCCCTCCTAGAAAAGGGCCCTTCCTAGACAAGGGCCCTTCCTAGACAAGGGCCCTTCCTAGAATAGGGCCCTTCCTAGACAAGGGCCCTTCCTAGACAAGGGCCCTTCCTAGACAAGGGCCCCTCCTAGACAAGGGCCCTTCCTAGACAAGGGCCCTTCCTAGACAAAGGCCCTTCCTAGACAAGGGCCCTTCCCAGACAAGGGCCCTTCCTAGAAAAGGGCCCTTCCTAGACAAGGGCCCTTCCTAGACAAGGTCCCTTCCACGACAAGGGCCCTTCCTAGACAAGGTCCCTTCCTAGACAAGGGCCCTTCCTAGACAAGGGCCCCTCCTAGACAAGAGCCCTTCCTAGACAAGGACCCTTCCTAGACAAGGGCCCTTCCACGACAAGGCCCCTCCTAGACAAGGCCCCTCCTAGACAAGGGCCCTTCCTAGAAAAGGGCCCCTCCTAGACAAGGGCGAATCCTAGACAAGGGCCCTTCCTAGACAAGGGCCCTTCCTAGACAAGGTCCCTTCCTAGGCAAGGGCCCATCCTAGACAAGGGCCCTTCCTAGACAAGGGCCCTTCCTAGACAAGGGCCCCTCCTAGACAAGGGCCCTTCCTAGAAAAGGGCCCTTCCTAGAAATGGGCCCTTCCTAGACAAGGGCCCTTCCTAGACAAGGGCCCTTCCTAGAAAAGGGCCCTTCCTAGAAAAGGGCCCTTCCTAGAAAAGGGCCCTTCCTAGAAAAGGGCCCTTCCTAGAAAAGGGCCCTTCCTAGACAAGGGCCCTTCCTAGACAAGGGCACTTCCTAGACAAGGGCCCTTCCTAGACGAGGGCCCTTCCTAGACGAGGGCCCTTCCTAGACAAGGGCCCTAACTAGACAAGGGCCCTTCCTAGACAAGGGCCCTTCCTAGACAAGGGCCCCTCCTAGACAAGGGCCCTTCCTAGACAAGGGCCCTTCCTAGACAAGTCCCTTCCTAGACAAGTCCCTTCCTAGACAAGGGCCCTTCCTAGACAAGGGCCCTACCTAGTCAAGGGCCCTTCCAAGAAAAGGGCCCTTCCTAGAAAAGGGCCCTTCCTAGAAAAGGGTCCTTCCTAGACAAGGGCCCTTCCTAGAAAAGGGCCCTTCCTAGACAAGGGCCCTTCCTAGACAAGGGCCCTTCCTAGACATGGGCCCTTCCTAGACAAGGGCCCTTCCTAGAAAAGGGCCCTTCCTAGACAAGGGCCCTTCCTAGACGAGGGCCCTTCCTAGACAAGGGCCCTTCCTAGACAAGTGCCCTTCCTAGAAAAGGGCCCATCCTAGACAAGGGCCCTTCCTAGACAATGGCCCTTCCTAGACAAGGGCCCTTCCTAGAAAAGGGCCCTTCCTAGAAAAGGGCCCTTCCTAGAAAAGGGCCCTTCCTAGAAAAGGGCCCTTCCTAGACAAGGGCCCTTCTTAGACGAGGGCCCTTCCTAGACGAGGGCCCTTCCTAGACAACGGCCCTTCCTAGACAAGGGCCCTTCCTAGAAAAGGGCCCTTCCTAGAAAAGGGCCCTTCCTAGAAAAGGGCCCTTCCTAGACAAGGGCCCTTCGTAGACAAGGGCCCTTCCTAGACAAGTCCCTTCCTAGACAAGGGCCCATCCTAGACAAGGGCCCTTCCTAGACAAGGGCCCTACCTAGTCAAGGGCCCTTCCAAGAAAAGGGCCCTTCCTAGAAAAGGGCCCTTCCTAGAAAAGGGCCCTTCCTAGACAAGGGCCCTTCCTAGACAAGGGCCTTTCCTAGACAAGGACCCTTCCTAGGCAAGGGCCCTTCCTAGACAAGGGCCCTTCCTAGACAAGGCCCTTCCTAGACAAGGGTCCTTCCTAGACAAGGGCCCTTAATAGACAAGGGCCCTTCCTAGAAAAGGGCCCCTCCTAGACAAGGGCCCATCCTAGACAAGGGCCCTTCCTAGACAAGGGCCCCTCCTAGGCAAGGGCCCATCCTAGACAAGGGCCCTTCCTAGACAAGGGCCCTTCCTAGACAAGGGCCCCTCCTAGACAAGGGCCCTTCCTAGAAAAGGGCCGTTCCTAGAAATGGGCCCTTCCTAGACAAGGGCCCTTCCTAGACAAGGGCCCTTCCTAGACAAGGGCCCTTCCTAGAAAAGGGCCCTTCCTAGAAAAGGGCCCTTCCTAGAAAAGGGCCCTTCCTAGAAAAGGGCCCTTCCTAGACAAGGGCCCTTCCTAGACAAGGGCACTTCCTAGACAAGGGCCCTTCCTAGACGAGGGCCCTTCCTAGACGAGGGCCCTTCCTAGACAAGGGCCCTAACTAGACAAGGGCCCTTCCTAGACAAGGGCCCTTCCTAGACAAGGGCCCCTCCTAGACAAGGGCCCTTCCTAGACAAGGGCCCTTCCTAGACAAGAGCCTTTCCTAGAAAAGGGCCCTTCCTAGAAAAGGGCCTTTCCTAGAAAAGGGCCCTTCCTAGAAAAGTGCCCTTCCTAGAAAAGGGCCCTTCCTAGAAAAGGGCCCTTCCTAGACAAGGGCCCTTCCTAGACAAGGGCCCCTCCTAGACAAGGGCCCCTCCTAGAAAAGGGCCCTTCCTAGAAAAGGGCCCTTCCTAGACAAGGGCCCTTCCTAGACAAGGGCCCTTCCTAGAATAGGGCCCTTCCTAGACAAGGGCCCTTCCTAGACAAGGGCCCTTCCTAGACAAGGGCCCTTCCTAGACAAGGGCCCCTTCTAGAAAAGGGCCCATCCTAGACAAGGGCCCTTCCTAGACAAGGGCCCTTCCTAGACAAGGGCCCGTCCTAGAAAAGGGCCCTTCCTAGAAAAGGGCCCTTCCTAGACAAGGGCCCTTCCTAGACGAGGGCCCTTCCTAGACAAGGGCCCTTCCTAGACAAGTGCCCTTCCTAGAAAAGGGCCCATCCTAGACAAGGGCCCTTCCTAGACAAGGGCCCTTCCTAGACAAGGGCCCTTCCTAGAAAAGGGCCCTTCCTAGAAAAGGGCCCTTCCTAGAAAAGGGCCCTTCCTAGAAAAGGGCCCTTCCTAGACAAGGGCCCTTCTTGGACAAGGCCCCTCCTAGAAAAGGGCCCTTCCTAGACAAGGGCCCTTCCTAGACAAGGGCCCTTCCTAGAATAGGGCCCTTCCTAGACAAGGGCCCTTCCTAGACAAGGGCCCTTCCTAGACAAGGGCCCCTCCTAGACAAGGGCCCATCCTAGACAAGGGCCCATCCTAGACAAGGGCCCTTCCTAGACAAGGGCCCTTCCTAGACGAGGACCCTTCCTAGAAAAGGGCCCTTCCTAGAAAAGGGCCCTTCCTAGACAAGGGCCCTTCCTAGACGAGGGCCCTTCCTAGACAAGGGCCCTTCCTAGACAAGTGCCCTTCCTAGAAAAGGGCCCATCCTAGACAAGGGCCCTTCCTAGACAATGGCCCTTCCTAGACAAGGGCCCTTCCTAGAAAAGGGCCCTTCCTAGAAAAGGGCCCTTCCTAGAAAAGGGCCCTTCCTAGAAAAGGGCCCTTCCTAGACAAGGGCCCTTCCTAGACGAGGGCCCTTCCTAGACGAGGGCCCTTCCTAGACAACGGCCCTTCCTAGACAAGGGCCCTTCCTAGAAAAGGGCCCTTCCTAGAAAAGGGCCCTTCCTAGAAAAGGGCCCTTCCTAGAAAAGGGCCCTTCCTAGACAAGGGCCCTTCGTAGACAAGGGCCCTTCCTAGACAAGTCCCTTCCTAGACAAGGGCCCTTCCTAGACAAGGGCCCTTCCTAGACAAGGGCCCTACCTAGTCAAGGGCCCTTCCAAGAAAAGGGCCCTTCCTAGAAAAGGGCCCTTCCTAGAAAAGGGCCCTTCCTAGACAAGGGCCCTTCCTAGACAAGGGCCTTTCCTAGACAAGGACCCTTCCTAGGCAAGGGCCCTTCCTAGACAAGGGCCCTTCCTAGACAAGGGCCCTTCCTAGACAAGGGTCCTTCCTAGACAAGGGCCCTTAATAGACAAGGGCCCTTCCTAGAAAAGGGCCCCTCCTAGACAAGGGCCCATCCTAGACAAGGGCCCTTCCTAGACAAGGGCCCCTCCTAGGCAAGGGCCCATCCTAGACAAGGGCCCTTCCTAGACAAGGGCCCTTCCTAGACAAGGGCCCCTCCTAGACAAGGGCCCTTCCTAGAAAAGGGCCGTTCCTAGAAATGGGCCCTTCCTAGACAAGGGCCCTTCCTAGACAAGGGCCCTTCCTAGACAAGGGCCCTTCCTAGAAAAGGGCCCTTCCTAGAAAAGGGCCCTTCCTAGAAAAGGGCCCTTCCTAGACAAGGGCCCTTCCTAGACAAGGGCACTTCCTAGACAAGGGCCCTTCCTAGACGAGGGCCCTTCCTAGACGAGGGCCCTACCTAGACAAGGGCCCTAACTAGACAAGGGCCCTTCCTAGACAAGGGCCCTTCCTAGACAAGGGCCCCTCCTAGACAAGGGCCCTTCCTAGACAAGGGCCCTTCCTAGACAAGTCCCTTCCTAGACAAGGGCCCTTCCTAGACAAGGGCCCTTCCTAGACAAGGGCCCTTCCTAGAAAAGGGCCCTTCCTACAAAAGGGCCCTTCCTAGACAAGGGCCCTTCCTAGACAAGGGTCCTTCCTAGAAAAGGGCCCTTCCTAGACAAGGGCCCTTCCTAGAAAAGGGCCCTTCCTAGACAAGGGCCCTTCCTAGACAAGGGCCCTTCCTAGACATGGGCCCTTCCTAGACAAGGGCCCTTCCTAGAAAAGGGCCCTTCCTAGAAAAGGGCCCTTCCTAGAAAAGGGCCCTTCCTAGAAAAGGGCCCTTCCTAGAAAAGGGCCCTTCCTAGACAAGGGCCCTTCTTGGACAAGGCCCCTCCTAGAAAAGGGCCCTTCCTAGACAAGGGCCCTTCCTAGACAAGGGCCCTTCCTAGAAAAGGGCCCTTCCTAGACAAGGGCCCTTCCTAGGCAAGGGCCCTTCCTAGACAAGGGCCCTTCCTAGACAAGGACCTTTCCTAGACAAGGGCCCTTCCTAGACAAGGGCCCTTCCTAGACAAGGGCCCTTCCTTGACAAGGGCCTTTCCTAGAAAAGGGCCCTTCCTAGAAAAGGGCCCTTCCTAGAAAAGGGCCCTTCCTAGATAAGGGCCCTTCCTAGACAAGGGCCCTTCCTAGACAAGGGCCCTTCCTAGAAAAGGGCCCTTCCTAGAAAAGGGCCCTTCCTAGACAAGGGCCCTTCCTAGACAAGGGCCCTTCCTAGAATAGGGCCCTTCCTAGACAAGGGCCCTTCCTAGACAAGGGCCCTTCCTAGACAAGGGCCCTTCCTAGACAAGGGCCCCTTCTAGACAAGGGCCCATCCTAGACAAGGGCCCTTCCTAGACAAGGGCCCTTCCTAGAAAAGGGCCCTTCCTAGAAAAGGGCCCTTCCTAGACAAGGGCCCTTCCTAGAAAAGGGCCCTTCCTAGACAAGGGCCCTTCCTAGACAAGGGCCCTTCCTAGACATGGGCCCTTCCTAGACAAGGGCCCTTCCTAGAAAAGGGCCCTTCCTAGACAAGGGCCCTTCCTAGACAAGGGCCCTTCCTAGACATGGGCCCTTCCTAGACAAGGGCCCTTCCTAGAAAAGGGCCCTTCCTAGACAAGGGCCCTTCCTAGACGAGGGCCCTTCCTAGACAAGGGCCCTTCCTAGACAAGTGCCCTTCCTAGAAAAGGGCCCATCCTAGACAAGGGCCCTTCCTAGACAATGGCCCTTCCTAGACAAGGGCCCTTCCTAGAAAAGGGCCCTTCCTAGAAAAGGGCCCTTCCTAGAAAAGGGCCCTTCCTAGAAAAGGGCCCTTCCTAGACAAGGGCCCTTCCTAGACGAGGGCCCATCCTAGACGAGGGCCCTTCCTAGACAACGGCCCTTCCTAGACAAGGGCCCTTCCTAGAAAAGGGCCCTTCCTAGAAAAGGGCCCTTCCTAGAAAAGGGCCCTTGCTAGAAAAGGGCCCTTCCTAGACAAGGGCCCTTCGTAGACAAGGGCCCTTCCTAGACAAGTCCCTTCCTAGACAAGGGCCCATCCTAGACAAGGGCCCTTCCTAGACAAGGGCCCTACCTAGTCAAGGGCCCTTCCAAGAAAAGGGCCCTTCCTAGAAAAGGGCGCTTGCTAGAAAAGGGCCCTTCCTAGACAAGGGCCCTTCCTAGACAAGGGCCTTTCCTAGACAAGGACCCTTCCTAGGCAAGGGCCCTTCCTAGACAAGGGCCCTTCCTAGACAAGGGCCCTTCCTAGACAAGGGTCCTTCCTAGACAAGGGCCCTTAATAGACAAGGGCCCTTCCTAGAAAAGGGCCCCTCCTAGACAAGGGCCCATCCTAGACAAGGGCCCTTCCTAGACAAGGGCCCCTCCTAGGCAAGGGCCCATCCTAGACAAGGGCCCTTCCTAGACAAGGGCCCTTCCTAGACAAGGGCCCCTCCTAGACAAGGGCCCTTCCTAGAAAAGGGCCGTTCCTAGAAATGGGCCCTTCCTAGACAAGGGCCCTTCCTAGACAAGGGCCCTTCCTAGACAAGGGCCCTTCCTAGAAAAGGGCCCTTCCTAGAAAAGGGCCCTTCCTAGAAAAGGGCCCTTCCTAGAAAAGGGCCCTTCCTAGACAAGGGCCCTTCCTAGACAAGGGCACTTCCTAGACAAGGGCCCTTCCTAGACGAGGGCCCTTCCTAGACGAGGGCCCTTCCTAGACAAGGGCCCTAACTAGACAAGGGCCCTTCCTAGACAAGGGCCCTTCCTAGACAAGGGCCCCTCCTAGACAAGGGCCCTTCCTAGACAAGGGCCCTTCCTAGACAAGAGCCCTTCCTAGAAAAGGGCCCTTCCTAGAAAAGGGCCCTTCCTAGAAAAGGGCCCTTCCTAGAAAAGGGCCCTTCCTAGACAAGGGCCCTTCCTAGACAAGGGCACTTCCTAGACAAGGGCCCTTCCTAGACGAGGGCCCTTCCTAGACGAGGGCCCTTCCTAGACAAGGGCCCTAACTAGACAAGGGCCCTTCCTAGACAAGGGCCCTTCCTAGACAAGGGCCCCTCCTAGACAAGGGCCCTTCCTAGACAAGGGCCCTTCCTAGACAAGAGCCTTTCCTAGAAAAGGGCCCTTCCTAGAAAAGGGCCTTTCCTAGAAAAGGGCCCTTCCTAGAAAAGTGCCCTTCCTAGAAAAGGGCCCTTCCTAGAAAAGGGCCCTTCCTAGACAAGGGCCCCTCCTAGACAAGGGCCCCTCCTAGACAAGGGCCCCTCCTAGAAAAGGGCCCTTCCTAGAAAAGGGCCCTTCCTAGACAAGGGCCCTTCCTAGACAAGGGCCCTTCCTAGAATAGGGCCCTTCCTAGACAAGGGCCCTTCCTAGACAAGGGCCCTTCCTAGACAAGGGCCCTTCCTAGACAAGGGCCCTTCCTAGACAAGGGCCCCTTCTAGAAAAGCGCCCATCCTAGACAAGGGCCCTTCCTAGACAAGGGCCCTTCCTAGACAAGGGCCCGTCCTAGAAAAGGGCCCTTCCTAGAAAAGGGCCCTTCCTAGACAAGGGCCCTTCCTAGACGAGGGCCCTTCCTAGACAAGGGCCCTTCCTAGACAAGTGCCCTTCCTAGAAAAGGGCCCATCCTAGACAAGGGCCCTTCCTAGACAAGGGCCCTTCCTAGACAAGGGCCCTTCCTAGAAAAGGGCCCTTCCTAGAAAAGGGCCCTTCCTAGAAAAGGGCCCTTCCTAGAAAAGGGCCCTTCCTAGACAAGGGCCCTTCTTGGACAAGGCCCCTCCTAGAAAAGGGCCCTTCCTAGACAAGGGCCCTTCCTAGACAAGGGCCCTTCCTAGAATAGGGCCCTTCCTAGACAAGGGCCCTTCCTAGACAAGGGCCCTTCCTAGACAAGGGCCCCTCCTAGACAAGGGCCCATCCTAGACAAGGGCCCATCCTAGACAAGGGCCCTTCCTAGACAAGGGCCCTTCCTAGACGAGGACCCTTCCTAGAAAAGGGCCCTTCCTAGAAAAGGGCCCTTCCTAGACAAGGGCCCTTCCTAGACGAGGGCCCTTCCTAGACAAGGGCCCTTCCTAGACAAGTGCCCTTCCTAGAAAAGGGCCCATCCTAGACAAGGGCCCTTCCTAGACAATGGCCCTTCCTAGACAAGGCCCCTTCCTAGAAAAGGGCCCTTCCTAGAAAAGGGCCCTTCCTAGAAAAGGGCCCTTCCTAGAAAAGGGCCCTTCCTAGAAAAGGGCCCTTCCTAGACAAGGGCCCTTCCTAGACGAGGGCCCTTCCTAGACGAGGGCCCTTCCTAGACAACGGCCCTTCCTAGACAAGGGCCCTTCCTAGAAAAGGGCCCTTCCTAGAAAAGGGCCCTTCCTAGAAAAGGGCCCTTCCTAGAAAAGGGCCCTTCCTAGACAAGGGCCCTTCGTAGACAAGGGCCCTTCCTAGACAAGTCCCTTCCTAGACAAGGGCCCTTCCTAGACAAGGGCCCTTCCTAGACAAGGGCCCTACCTAGTCAAGGGCCCTTCCAAGAAAAGGGCCCTTCCTAGAAAAGGGCCCTTCCTAGAAAAGGGCCCTTCCTAGACAAGGGCCCTTCCTAGACAAGGGCCTTTCCTAGACAAGGACCCTTCCTAGGCAAGGGCCCTTCCTAGACAAGGGCCCTTCCTAGACAAGGGCCCTTCCTAGACAAGGGTCCTTCCTAGACAAGGGCCCTTAATAGACAAGGGCCCTTCCTAGAAAAGGGCCCCTCTTAGACAAGGGCCCATCCTAGACAAGGGCCCTTCCTAGACAAGGGCCCCTCCTAGGCAAGGGCCCATCCTAGACAAGGGCCCTTCCTAGACAAGGGCCCTTCCTAGACAAGGGCCCCTCCTAGACAAGGGCCCTTCCTAGAAAAGGGCCGTTCCTAGATATGGGCCCTTCCTAGACAAGGGCCCTTCCTAGACAAGGGCCCTTCCTAGACAAGGGCCCTTCCTAGAAAAGGGCCCTTCCTAGAAAAGGGCCCTTCCTAGAAAAGGGCCCTTCCTAGACAAGGGCCCTTCCTAGACAAGGGCACTTCCTAGACAAGGGCCCTTCCTAGACGAGGGCCCTTCCTAGACGAGGGCCCTTCCTAGACGAGGGCCCTACCTAGACAAGGGCCCTAACTAGACAAGGGCCCTTCCTAGACAAGGGCCCTTCCTAGACAAGGGCCCCTCCTAGACAAGGGCCCTTCCTAGACAAGGGCCCTTCCTAGACAAGTCCCTTCCTAGACAAGGGCCCTTCCTAGACAAGGGCCCTTCCTAGACAAGGGCCCTTCCTAGAAAAGGGCCCTTCCTACAAAAGGGCCCTTCCTAGACAAGGGCCCTTCCTAGACAAGGGCCCTTCCTAGAAAAGGGCCCTTCCTAGACAAGGGCCCTTCCTAGAAAAGGGCCCTTCCTAGACAAGGGCCCTTCCTAGACAAGGGCCCTTCCTAGACATGGGCCCTTCCTAGACAAGGGCCCTTCCTAGAAAAGGGCCCTTCCTAGAAAAGGGCCCTTCCTAGAAAAGGGCCCTTCCTAGAAAACGGCCCTTCCTAGAAAAGGGCCCTTCCTAGACAAGGGCCCTTCTTGGACAAGGCCCCTCCTAGAAAAGGGCCCTTCCTAGACAAGGGCCCTTCCTAGACAAGGGCCCTTCCTAGACAAGGGCCCTTCCTAGAAAAGGGCCCTTCCTAGAGAAGGGCCCTTCCTAGACAAGGGCCCTTCCTAGACAAGGGCCTTTCCTAGACAAGGGCCCTTCCTAGACAAGGGCCCTTCCTAGACAAGGGCCCTTCCTTGACAAGGGCCTTTCCTAGAAAAGGGCCCTTCCTAGAAAAGGGCCCTTCCTAGAAAAGGGCCCTTCCTAGATAAGGGCCCTTCCTAGACAAGGGCCCTTCCTAGACAAGGGCCCTTCCTAGAAAAGGGCCCTTCCTAGAAAAGGGCCCTTCCTAGACAAGGGCCCTTCCTAGACAAGGGCCCTTCCTAGAATAGGGCCCTTCCTAGACAAGGGCCCTTCCTAGACAAGGGCCCTTCCTAGACAAGGGCCCTTCCTAGACAAGGGCCCCTTCTAGACAAGGGCCCATCCTAGACAAGGGCCCTTCCTAGACAAGGGCCCTTCCTAGAAAAGGGCCCTTCCTAGAAAAGGGCCCTTCCTAGACAAGGGCCCTTCCTAGAAAAGGGCCCTTCCTAGACAAGGGCCCTTCCTAGACAAGGGCCCTTCCTAGACATGGGCCCTTCCTAGACAAGGGCCCTTCCTAGAAAAGGGCCCTTCCTAGAAAAGGGCCCTTCCTAGAAAAGGGCCCCTCCTAGAAAAGGGCCCTTCCTAGACAAGGGCCCTTCTTGGACAAGGCCCCTTCTAGAAAAGGGCCCTTCCTAGACAAGGGCCCTTCCTAGACAAGGGCCCTTCCTAGAAAAGGGCCCTTCCTAGACAAGGGCCCTTCCTAGACAAGGGCCCTTCCTAGGCAAGGGCCCTTCCTAGACAAGGGCCCTACCTAGTCAAGGGCCCTTCCAAGAAAAGGGCCCTTCCTAGAAAAGGGCCCTTCCTAGAAAAGGGCCCTTCCTAGACAAGGGCCCTTCCTAGACAAGGGCCTTTCCTAGACAAGGGCCCTTCCTAGGCAAGGGCCCTTCCTAGACAAGGGTCCTTCCTAGACAAGGGCCCTTCCTAGACAAGGGCCCTTAATAGACAAGGGCCCTTCCTAGAAAAGGGCCCCTCCTAGACAAGGGCCCATCCTAGACAAGGGCCCTTCCTAGACAAGGGCCCCTCCTAGGCAAGGGCCCATCCTAGACAAGGGCCCTTCCTAGACAAGGGCCCTTCCTAGACAAGGGCCCCTCCTAGACAAGGGCCCTTCCTAGAAAAGGGCCCTTCCTAGAAATGGGCCCTTCCTAGACAAGGGCCCTTCCTAGACAAGGGCCCTTCCTAGAAAAGGGCCCTTCCTAGAAAAGGGCCCTTCCTAGAAAAGGGCCCTTCCTAGAAAAGGGCCCTTCCTAGAAAAGGGCCCTTCCTAGAAAAGGGCCCTTCCTAGACAAGGGCCCTTCCTAGACAAGGGCACTTCCTAGACAAGGGCCCTTCCTAGACGAGGGCCCTTCCTAGACGAGGGCCCTTCCTAGACAAGGGCCCTAACTAGACAAGGGCCCTTCCTAGACAAGGGCCCTTCCTAGACAAGGGCCCCTCCTAGACAAGGGCCCTTCCTAGACAAGGGCCCTTCCTAGACAAGTCCCTTCCTAGACAAGGGCCCTTCCTAGACAAGGGCCCTTCCTAGACAAGGGCCCTTCCTAGACAAGGGCCCTACCTAGTCAAGGGCCCTTCCAAGAAAAGGGCCCTTCCTAGAAAAGGGCCCTTCCTAGAAAAGGGCCCTTCCTAGACAAGGGCCCTTCCTAGAAAAGGGCCCTTCCTGGACAAGGGCCCTTCCTAGACAAGGGCCCTTCCTAGACATGGGCCCTTCCTAGACAAGGGCCCTTCCTAGAAAAGGGCCCTTCCTAGAAAAGGGCCCCTCCTAGAAAAGGGCCTTTCCTAGACAAGGGCCCTTCTTGGACAAGGCCCCTTCTAGAAAAGGGCCCTTCCTAGACAAGGGCCCTTCCTAGGCAAGGGCCCTTCCTAGACAAGGGCCCTACCTAGACAAGGGCCCTTCCTAGACAAGGGCCCTTCCTAGGCAAGGGCCCTTCCTAGACAAGGGCCCTTCCTAGCAAGGGCCTTTCCTAGACAAGGGCCCTTCCTAGACAAGGGTCCTTCCTAGACAAGGGCCCTTCCTAGACAAGAGCCTTTCCTAGAAAAGGGCCCTTCCTAGAAAAGGGCCCTTCCTAGAAAAGGGCCCTTCCTAGAAAAGGGCCCTTCCTAGAAAAGGGCCCTTCCTAGACAAGGGCCCTTCCTAGACAAGGGCCCCTCCTAGACAAGGGCCCCTCCTAGAAAAGGGCCCTTCCTAGAAAAGGGCCCTTCCTAGACAAGGGCCCTTCCTAGACAAGGGCCCTTCGTAGAATAGGGCCCCCCTAGACTAAGGGCCCACCTAGACTAAGGGCCCCCCTAGACTAAGGGCCCCCCTAGACTAAGGGCCGCCCCTAGACTAAGGGCCCCCCTAGACTAAGGGCCCCCCCTAGACTAAGGTCCCCCCTAGACTAAGGTCCCCCCTAGAATAAGTCCCCCCCTGGACTAAGTCCCCCCCTAGACTAAGGTCCCCCAAGACTAAGGGCCCCCCCTAGACTAAGGGCCCCCCTAGACTAAGGTCCCCCCTAGACTAAGGGCCCCCCCCCTAGACTAAGGTCCCCCCTAGACTAAGTCCCCCCCCTAGACTAAGAGCCCCCCTAGACTAAGGGCCCCCCTAGACTAAGGGTCCCCCCTAGACAAAGGGCCCCCCCTAGACTAAGGGCCCCCCCTAGACTAAGGGCCCCCCCTAGAGTAAGGGTCCCCCCTAGACTAAGGGCCCCCCTAGATTAAGGGCCCCCCCTAGACTAAGGGCCCCCCTACACTAAGGGTCCCCCTAGACTAAGGGCCCCCCTAGACTAAGGGCCCCCCCTAGACTAAGGGTACCCCCTAGACTAAGGGCCCCCCCTAGACTAAGGGCCCCCCTAGACTAAGGGCCCCCCCTAGACTAAGGGCCCCCCTAGACTAAGGGCCCCCCTAGACTAAGGGCCCCCCTAGACTAAGGGCCCCCCCCTAGAGTAAGGGCCCCCCTAGACTAAGGGCCCCCCTAGACTAAGGGCCCCCCTAGACTAAGGTCCTCCCCTAGACTAAGGTCCCCCCCTAGACTAAGGTCCCCCCTAGACTAAGTCCCCCCCCTAGACGAAGGGCCCCCCCTAGACTAAGGGCCCCCCCTAGACTAAGGGCCCCCCTTAGACTAAGGGCCCCCCTAGACTAAGGGCCCCCCTAGACTAAGGTCCCCCCTAGACTAAGTCCCCCCCCTAGACTAAGAGCCCCCCTAGACTAAGGGCCCCCCCTAGACTAAGGGTCCCCCCTAGACTAAGGGCCCCCCTAGACAAAGGGCCCCCCCTAGACTAAGGGCCCCCCCTAGACTAAGGGCCCCCCCTAGAGTAAGGGTCCCCCCTAGACTAAGGGCCCCCCTAGATTAAGGGCCCCCCCTAGACTAAGGGCCCCCCTACACTAAGGGTCCCCCTAGACTAAGGGCCCCCCAGACTAAGGGCCCCCCTAGACTAAGGGCCCCCCCTAGACTAAGGGTACCCCCTAGACTAAGGGCCCCCCCCTAGACTAAGGGCCCCCCTAGACTAAGGGCCCCCCCTAGACTAAGGGCCCCCCTAGACTAAGGGCCCCCCCTAGACTAAGGGCCCCCCTAGACTAAGGGCCCCCCCCCTAGAGTAAGGGCCCCCCTAGACTAAGGGCCCCCCTAGACTAAGGTCCCCCCTAGACTAAGGGCCACCCTAGACTAAGGTCCTCCCCTAGACTAAGGTCCCCCCCTAGACTAAGGTCCCCCCTAGACTAAGTCCCCCCCCTAGACGAAGGGCCCCCCCTAGACTAAGGGCCCCCCTAGACTAAGGGCCCCCCCTAGACTAAGGGCCCCCCTTAGACTAAGGGCCCCCCTAGACTAAGGGCCCCCCTAGACTAAGGGCCCCCCTAGACTAAGGGCCCCCCCTAGAGTAAGGGCCCCCCTAGACTAAGGGCCCCCCCTAGACTAAGGGCCCCCCTAGACTAAGTGCCCCCCCTAGACTAAGGGCCTCCCTAGACTAAGGGCCCCCCTAGAGTAAGGGCCCCCCTAGACTAAGGGCCCCCCCTAGACTAAGGTCCCCCCTAGACTAAGTGCCCCCCCTAGACTAAGTGCCCCCCTAGGCTAACGGCCCCATCCTAGTTAAGGGCCCCCCCTAGACTAAGGGCCCCCTAGACTAAGGGCCCCCCCTAGACTAAGGTCCCCCCCTAGACTACGGGCCCCCCCCTAGACTAAGGTCCCCCCTTGACTAAGGTCCCCCCCTAGACTAAGGTCCCCCCCTAGACTAAGGGCCCCCCCTAGACTAAGGTCCCCCCCTAGACTAAGGGCCCCCTCCTAGACAAGTTGCCCGCCCAGACTACTGGGTCCTACCTTTGTCTAAGTCGTACCTAACACGTAACCCCACTTTTTGAACGGGGCCTCGGAGAGGCTCGCCGATGGTCTAGGAGTGTCGGCCGTGGTCGAAAACGTGTAATTCCAGAGTTTGGTCGCTCTCCGTGCAGCCGTTCCCACTTTTCAGTAAGTTGTCTGGACAAGCGGTTCAAGACGGGTCTGTCATATAGTGCGGCACCTGGACTTGTAGCCTTACGTTTTACAAGTTTTTCCAAAATGCGAACGGCTGCACGGAACTCGATGAATTTCATAACTGGTACGTTTCTTAACACGGGGAACACGCCTGGACCGGTCCCGAGTCGCTGCGGTCCTCGGTTCGAGTTTTAGAAATTTTTGGCCATCTTTGATCGCTTCTTGCGAAGAAGCCAGAGGAGGTTTAAGGAATCTGACTGTTGGGTCGTGTAGCCCTCGGGGAGGACTACTGGAATCGGTGGTCCGAGTTCGACCTCCGGCAGCGACTCGAGAGTAAAAGCGTTTTATGTTTATAGCGTGCGCTACCGCAGGCGCGGGGGGATGTCCCGTGGTGGGTGGGTGGTGCCCCTGGGGCCAAAGCTTCCCCTAAAGTTTGGTGGCTCTAGCTCAATTAGGGCGCCGACGAGAGCGTCCCGCAGTTTTGCCCGACTTTGGAAGCTTCGATCCGGGCAGGGCGTACCGGTTTAAGGAATCTGAGCACATGTGTGGAAAGCGGTCGAGGAGGACTACAATAGTTAGTGGTCCGAATTGGCGGATTTTGCGCCGTTCAGATTTTAGAAAATTTTGGCCATCTTACGAGAGGTTTGGGCTGGCCCCCGTGGGCCCGATTTGGGATCCGAGGGTGTCTCTGGATAGCCCTCGAGAAGTACTACCCAGCTGTGGTGTATCGGTTCGAATCCCGCGCACCGTTGGGGAGTAAATCGGTTTTTTGTCCCTAGAGGGCGCTGGTGGTGCGCGGGGGCGGATTTTGCACCGGCATACGCTTGCACCTCGCCCTCCGATGCAGCACCCCGAATTTGGGGCCTGCAGCTCAATTAGGGGCGGAGTTACCGATTTTTAACACTTTTTTGACTCCTGCGGGCCAACGGCTGCGGATGGAGCCAAAGTGCACATAAGCATTCTTGCTCGTCTCGCCGAGACGCGTCTTTTGAGCTGTCGCGGGGCTCTCTAGCTCAATTTTGAGAAATCGGCGGTGGCTCAACCGGTAGCGGCGCTCGGAGCAAATTTAGAACGCGTGGGCGTAGAGAGTCGGGGTTTTTTGCATCGGGAGGGGCAAGGCGAGCCCTTTCCAACGCACCCCTCGCCGACTCCCTATCTTAATAAATAAGGTTCATTTTTACGTATCTCCGTCCCTATGGGAGATGGGGCAACGGGACCCGGACCATCGGGTGGGGCACCCCTGGTAAGCCCTAATCGAGTACCCACTCGGGGGGTCTGCGGCCCATAGTTTCCGAGATATCGGCACTTTTGTAACGGGGGGTGGGGGAGGGTGGAGGAGGTCGGCAGCGGTCCAGCGCCCCCTCGCGTTTGGCTGTCCGCCCCCCCGTTCCCGAGATATGGCCGAAATTCCGAAAACGCACCAACACCCGGTGCGCCTTGGGCCCCCCCGCGCTCCAGGGGCGCCCCAGGACTTCGGGGCCAAGCCCCCCGGCCCCGCCGCCCCCGGTAAGCTCGAGGGGAGCCCAAACTCGGGGCTCTTCGGCCCACGGGTGCCCGAGATCGCCATGGGGCGGCGCACCGGCAGGGCGACGTCGCGGACCCGGTCCCGTCCCCTCCACGCGGCCCAGCCGACCACGTGGTCTCCCCACCATGCCTGTTCCCCACCACGTGACACACCCGAGCCTATATATAGGACCGCACTCGCAGTCCCCTCCACAATACCACGTGACATACCAGAGCCTATATATAGGACCTCCACCATATATAGTATACTCAGTATATAAGGCCTTCTCTCGCGTACCCCGCCTATATAATACTATCTCCCACACTTTGGAGGCGCCCTCTTGTCACCGACGCCGTCGCTCGTCGGCGTCCCAGACCGGCGCTTGTGGTCTCGTTCTACTCTACGTACTTTGTTCTACACCGCGACACCTCACCCGGCCCTGTCACTCCCTTACTTTGTCCGCTATTCGACCCCAAAGAGGGCACTTTGTCACGTTTTTCAAAGTGGAGTTACAGCAAAAAGTTCTTAACCAAAGTTGTAGGTCTCGTCAAGTGCAGCAACTTTGGTTATCTTCACCTCCCCTCCATCTCCCACCGTTTGGCCGCAAACGGCACTTTTCTCCCGCCAAATTTACTTTTTCGCGAATAACTCGACTCGGGCTGCAGATAGAGCAAAACGTTCTTAATCAAAGTTGTAGGTCTGAGCCAGAGGAGTAACTTTGGTCATCTCCACTTTTCCCGCATCTCCCACCGTTTGGCCACAAACCGCACTTTTCTCTCGCAAAATTACAATAACGTATATTTTCAATGAAATCTCGATGTCGATTTTTTTTTATTTATTCATGGGAGCTCATAACGTGTATTTCCACCCGAATGCCAGTCATACATACGTTTATGCAACGCAGGTAACTAATCCCCACGATGTATCGACAGTGAGTGTTTCATCCTGTTGATGGACCACGAGTACGTGCTCTGTCATAGACTTCACTTTACATCCCCCGAGTCTATGGACAAGCGGGTAACTAATCCCCACGATTTATCGACAGTGAGTGTTTCATCCTGTTGATGGACCACGAGTACGTGCTCTGTCAAAGGCCTTACTTTTGGTCGTTTGTGTGCGACATGAGCCTTGGTAATACAGCACACTAGATCAGAGATATTCAACCAAGGGTGCACAAAGACCATTTAGGGGGTACTGATCATTTAAAATGCACATACAGTCAGTATAATATATCTCCTAAATGATCACAAATAACAAAAGGTAATAAAATTAGAAATATAAATACAGCCAATATAACGTTTTTTTGAATAAATATAAATAGTGAAAAACATTTGAATCAGAGAGATTTGAATTGTCCTCAGTCCAAGAATGTATATTACTTACTCTACCAGTTAAGTTAGGATTAGTGATGGACTTTTGGAAATAATCAAATTCCTCCTACAAAGTCTCACCTTACAGTTTTTAAAACACTTTCTAGAAATTAAAAAAAACGATAATACGCTAATACGGATTACAAAGTCATTTTGCATTGTCATCAATTCCTCTGATGTTCCTGTAATATTAAAAGAAAGTCTTTTAGAAATGTGTTGACAGTTTACTGAAAATAAACATTGAAATATGTGAATTTGTGATTTGTGGTGTAATGCAAGCAGTGACACTGCCTTGTTCCATTCCCCTCTATTGTTTAGTGTGCAGGTTTTCTCTGCGTTGACAGCAATCAGAACAAAACAAACGAGTTACTTGAATCCAGAATCACAGTTGATGCTCTCTCTGCCAAATATTGAGCCACGAATAGAGGAGCTGGTGTCCACAAAACAAGCCCAGCCATGTCATTAATAGATCACAAAGTCATGTACTCTTTGTGTATGTGCCATCTGTAATATAGTTGTTGTAAAATGTTAAATCTGTTTTAGATATTGCGTATAATTTGAATTAAGGATAACTCTAGGTCTAGGACTAGGCCTAGAGGTACAGGCTGGAATGGGAAATTGTCTTTGGGAGTATGAACAGAAAAAAGGATAACTCTAGGACTAGGCCTAGAGGTACAGGCTGGAATGGGAAATTGTCTTTGGGAGTATGAACAGAAAAAAGGATAACTCTAGGACTAGGCTAGAGGTACAGGCTGGAATGGGAAATTGTCTTTGTGAGTATGTACAGAAAAAAGGATAACTCTAGGACTAGGCTAGAGGTACAGGCTGGAATGGGAAATTGTCTTTGTGAGTATGTACAGAAAAAAGGATAACTCTAGGACTAGGCCTAGAGGTACAGGCTGGAATGGGAAATTGTCTTTGTGAGTATGTACAGAAAAAAGGATAACTCTAGGACTAGACCTAGAGGTACAGGCTGGAATGGGAAATTGTCTTTGGGAGTATGTACAGAAAAAAGGATAACTCTAGGACTAGGCTAGAGGTACAGGCTGGAATGGGAAATTGTCTTTGGGAGTATGAACAGAAAAAAGGATAACTCTAGGACTAGGCCTAGAGGTACAGGCTGGAATGGGAAATTGTCTTTGTGAGTATGAACAGAAAAAAGGATAACTCTAGGACTAGGCCTAGAGGTACAGGCTGGAATGGGAAATTGTCTTTGTGAGTATGTACAGAAAAAAGGATAACTCTAGGACTAGGCCTAGAGGTACAGGCTGGAATGGGAAATTGTCTTTGGGAGTATGTACAGAAAAAAGGATAACTCTAGGACTAGGCCTAGAGGTACAGGCTGGAATGGGAAATTGTCTTTGGGAGTATGAACAGAAAAAAGGATAACTCTAGGACTAGGCTAGAGGTACAGGCTGGAATGGGAAATTGTCTTTGTGAGTATGTACAGAAAAAAGGATAACTCTAGGACTAGGCTAGAGGTACAGGCTGGAATGGGAAATTGTCTTTGTGAGTATGTACAGAAAAAAGGATAACTCTAGGACTAGGCCTAGAGGTACAGGCTGGAATGGGAAATTGTCTTTGTGAGTATGTACAGAAAAAAGGATAACTCTAGGACTAGACCTAGAGGTACAGCCTGGAATGGGAAATTGTCTTTGGGAGTATGTACAGAAAAAAGGATAACTCTAGGACTAGGCTAGAGGTACAGGCTGGAATGGGAAATTGTCTTTGGGAGTATGAACAGAAAAAAGGATAACTCTAGGACTAGGCCTAGAGGTACAGGCTGGAATGGGAAATTGTCTTTGTGAGTATGAACAGAAAAAAGGATAACTCTAGGACTAGGCCTAGAGGTACAGGCTGGAATGGGAAATTGTCTTTGTGAGTATGTACAGAAAAAAGGATAACTCTAGGACTAGGCCTAGAGGTACAGGCTGGAATGGGAAATTGTCTTTGGGAGTATGTACAGAAAAAAGGATAACTCTAGGACTAGGCCTAGAGGTACAGGCTGGAATGGGAAATTGTCTTTGGGAGTATGAACAGAAAAAAGGATAACTCTAGGACTAGGCTAGAGGTACAGGCTGGAATGGGAAATTGTCTTTGTGAGTATGTACAGAAAAAAGGATAACTCTAGGACTAGGCCTAGAGGTACAGGCTGGAATGGGAAATTGTCTTTGTGAGTATGTACAGAAAAAAGGATAACTCTAGGACTAGGCTAGAGGTACAGGCTGGAATGGGAAATTGTCTTTGGGAGTATGAACAGAAAAAAGGATAACTCTAGGACTAGGCTAGAGGTACAGGCTGGAATGGGAAATTGTCTTTGTGAGTATGTACAGAAAAAAGGATAACTCTAGGACTAGGCTAGAGGTACAGGCTGGAATGGGAAATTGTCTTTGTGAGTATGTACAGAAAAAAGGATAACTCTAGGACTAGGCCTAGAGGTACAGGCTGGAATGGGAAATTGTCTTTGTGAGTATGTACAGAAAAAAGGATAACTCTAGGACTAGACCTAGAGGTACAGGCTGGAATGGGAAATTGTCTTTGGGAGTATGTACAGAAAAAAGGATAACTCTAGGACTAGGCTAGAGGTACAGGCTGGAATGGGAAATTGTCTTTGGGAGTATGAACAGAAAAAAGGATAACTCTAGGACTAGGCCTAGAGGTACAGGCTGGAATGGGAAATTGTCTTTGTGAGTATGAACAGAAAAAAGGATAACTCTAGGACTAGGCCTAGAGGTACAGGCTGGAATGGGAAATTGTCTTTGTGAGTATGTACAGAAAAAAGGATAACTCTAGGACTAGGCCTAGAGGTACAGGCTGGAATGGGAAATTGTCTTTGGGAGTATGTACAGAAAAAAGGATAACTCTAGGACTAGGCCTAGAGGTACAGGCTGGAATGGGAAATTGTCTTTGGGAGTATGAACAGAAAAAAGGATAACTCTAGGACTAGGCTAGAGGTACAGGCTGGAATGGGAAATTGTCTTTGTGAGTATGTACAGAAAAAAGGATAACTCTAGGACTAGGCCTAGAGGTACAGGCTGGAATGGGAAATTGTCTTTGTGAGTATGTACAGAAAAAAGGATAACTCTAGGACTAGGCTAGAGGTACAGGCTGGAATGGGAAATTGTCTTTGTGAGTATGTACAGAAAAAAGGATAACTCTAGGACTAGACCTAGAGGTACAGCCTGGAATGGGAAATTGTCTTTGTGAGTATGTACAGAAAAAAGGATAACTCTAGGACTAGGCTAGAGGTACAGGCTGGAATGGGAAATTGTCTTTGTGAGTATGTACAGAAAAAAGGATAACTCTAGGACTAGGCCTAGAGGTACAGGCTGGAATGGGAAATTGTCTTTGGGAGTATGAACAGAAAAAAGGATAACTCTAGGACTAGGCCTAGAGGTACAGGCTGGAATGGGAAATTGTCTTTGGGAGTATGAACAGAAAAAAGGATAACTCTAGGACTAGGCCTAGAGGTACAGGCTGGAATGGGAAATTGTCTTTGGGAGTATGTACAGAAAAAAGGATAACTCTAGGACTAGGCCTAGAGGTACAGGCTGGAATGGGAAATTGTCTTTGTGAGTATGTACAGAAAAAAGGATAACTCTAGGACTAGGCCTAGAGGTACAGGCTGGAATGGGAAATTGTCTTTGTGAGTATGTACAGAAAAAAGGATAACTCTAGGACTAGGCCTAGAGGTACAGGCTGGAATGGGAAATTGTCTTTGGGAGTATGAACAGAAAAAAGGATAACTCTAGGACTAGGCCTAGAGGTACAGGCTGGAATGGGAAATTGTCTTTGTGAGTATGTACAGAAAAAAGGATAACTCTAGGACTAGGCCTAGAGGTACAGGCTGGAATGGGAAATTGTCTTTGGGAGTATGAACAGAAAAAAGGATAACTCTAGGACTAGGCCTAGAGGTACAGGCTGGAATGGGAAATTGTCTTTGGGAGTATGAACAGAAAAAAGGATAACTCTAGGACTAGGCCTAGAGGTACAGGCTGGAATGGGAAATTGTCTTTGGGAGTATGAACAGAAAAAAGGATAACTCTAGGACTAGGCTAGAGGTACAGGCTGGAATGGGAAATTGTCTTTGTGAGTATGTACAGAAAAAAGGATAACTCTAGGACTAGGCCTAGAGGTACAGGCTGGAATGGGAAATTGTCTTTGTGAGTATGTACAGAAAAAAGGATAACTCTAGGACTAGGCCTAGAGGTACAGGCTGGAATGGGAAATTGTCTTTGGGAGTATGAACA
Source organism: Tenodera sinensis (assembly GCA_030765045.1). Lineage (NCBI taxonomy): Eukaryota > Metazoa > Arthropoda > Insecta > Mantodea > Mantidae > Tenodera > Tenodera sinensis. The sequence continues at coordinate 209,903,037 of CM060963.1, forward strand.
GAAAAAAGGATAACTCTAGGACTAGGCTAGAGGTACAGGCTGGAATGGGAAATTGTCTTTGTGAGTATGTACAGAAAAAAGGTTGAATACCAGTGCACTAGATGGCCAGGTTACTTGCTGCATGTTTTACATGAGATGAGCTTGCTTATGCTGAATATGCTAGGGAAACACTGGTTCTGTTCCAGACTGACTCCCTATTTCTAGTATAGTTGGAAGTACAGGGCTTTTGAATTGGTTCTTCACCGCTGCACGGCCTTTTGCCTGTGCGAGTTTGAAGGTACCATGGCCGGGTTTGTCGCTCCTAACAAGCCACACGTAAAACATGTATAAAAATTTTACTTTATAGAAAATGCTGGAAATGTCGCCAATGATGGTTTAATCGATCCACAGCTTCTGTTCTTTTCAGATGAGGCATTGTTTCATCTAAATGGTCGCGTGAGCACTCATAACAGTCGGTATTGGGCATCTCAAAATTCACATCACGTTCAAGAAATCCCTCATTATGATCGAAGCTTTGGAGTTTGGTGTGCTGTTAGCGCTAGACGCATAATTGATCCAATATTTTACGACCAGACTGTAAGTAAAGAGAGGTACCAAAATGACATTTTGTCCCCATATTTTCGTGAACTGACAGAAGAAGACAAATCATATGGGTGGTTTCAACAAGATTCTGTTACTGCAAGTACAGATCGTGACTGAAAAAGATTGTCCAAACTAGAAATGTATATTATTATTTACTTAGCCAACAAACTTACTGTTGGTGTTTTTAAACACACAAGTTTAAGAGGTAGAACTGGAACTTAAAAATTCAATGTATATATTTAAACAGTCATATTTTGTTTCTTTCTCGTGTTAAGATAATTTTATCTGCATTTTCAAAGCATTTTGTTGCATTTAGACTTAAGACAAATGACTGTTGTTGCAGGGTCGAGTGTTACATCCAGAGCAGACGAGAGTTGTGAGTGTTCGGGAGTGTGCTCGCTCACAAGGATTCCCTGACACATACAGATTCTTTGGCAACATACTGGACAAACATCGTCAGGTAGGTTTGTAACAACTTTGCTGCCTCTCAGCCATACTAGTTGGAATAAATTAATATTTAAATTAACTTTCAGTACAAGTAGAAGGGTGATAATTTACAAATATAATTGGAAGAAGAAACATTATAAGTAGAAAAGCTGCTCCATTGGACACCTGCTGCTGCTGATGATGCAGACAAGTTCTTCTTGAAACATGTTCCAAATTGCAACTCATTGTTATAAACACTGATGATTTATCCCTACAACTTTTACACTTATTCAGTAGCTTTGTATTTCTTTAGAAACATTTAAAAATTACTTGAACTGGTTAATAAAACTGTGGGTCAGAATAAAGAACAAAAAAGAGAAAAGAAATGGGAAAATATGACAAGTGTTTGAAATAAAGGACAGGAGCGCCCAGAGGCACTTAATGTCTGTACATTTATTATGCTTTGCTGGACAAGGAAAAGTTCCATGGACTTTAATTTGTAGAACATTACACTGATTTGCTTGCAGGTTGGAAACGCTGTTCCTCCACCAATGGCAGCAGCTATAGGCTATGAACTGAGGAAGAGCATTGCCAAGTCAGAGGAGAAGAAAACAGAAACCTCAAAGATGGAGGTCTCCTAGAAGAGACTGAGTTTGTTTCATAGGGGGAAATCAAACATTCACGTGTATTATATTTTAAAGATTGTTGTATAATTATGATTTTACAAGCAGAACAGTTGAATGTAAATTTTTATCACTGAATTGATCATTATGAAATTGCCTGGTTATTGTGATTCATTTAATGTGATAAAGTCTAAGAGAAACATTTTATGTAAAGAAATCAAATAAATAATTTTTCACTTTTTAAAAAAGTAAGCACTTCACTTTGTAGTACATAAATGAAGTATCCTTTATTGCAGCATATACCAGGAGAACAAAAAGCTTACGAATGGGCTTTGCAGTGTTTTGCCAATCCACATCCTCGACACTTGCCGTCTGCCACTATCATAGAAAGGCATGGATGAAACTAGACATTTTTAAAACTACTTTAAAGGCTTTACTTACCAACTTCATGAAAGAAGATGCTGAAACTGGCCATCATCCTTGTCACCTATTTAGGAAACTTATCCATCACTCGCCGTAGTTCATGTTGAGAAATGCTGGTAGATATTTTGTTTTAGTTATTCCAGGATGTGTGCATTTGCCTTGTACACTTTGTTTTAAGTTACACCAGAGATAGAAATTGTTTATTTGAGCTCTCGGAAACCTTTCTCCGCTAATGGTTGCACCATACACCAATTTGTTTTGTCATCAAGGGGTACTTCATGAATAATATTAGGTTCTCAGTTATAGGACCATTTTTTTTACTTTCTCTACTATGCATAGTAAGTAGAGGAAGTATTGTATTGCACCCAAAAATTTGATGTTGAGATTTCACTGGAAATGTATGTTTTGAGGGCCCTTGAATCCAAAAATAAAGCATTTTTAGAAAAAGGTCTGTGTGTGCAAGTCTGTCAGTCTGCGCAGCATAAGTCAAAAATAAAAAGTCTGTTAAAAACCAAAGTTGGTATTTGAGTATAATGTCTTAAGGTTGTGACACAAAGATTTTGAAGAAAATTCCTCCACCCTAACTTTAGGATGAAACATTTTTAAAAAATTTTGATTTTCTTGAATGGCTCTAAAATTTTTATTATACTTTGAATTTTGTGGCTATAGCCTATGTAGTCCTATTTACTCTTGATGACTTTTGCATAACTGGTAAACAATTTATGTTCAAATATTTTTTGTAGCAGAACCATTTTGAAGGTATTGCTAGTTATTTGTGTCAGTTTTGGAAAACAAACTTTCTTTAAATGGAAGATTGTGATACATTTTTTTATATGTTAACCGTGCAAAGAGAACAAAATTTCAAAGGTTTAAAAGATTTGACTATTGCTCAAAGTCTACTGTATTCCCATATTTCCCTTGTACCTACAAGGAAATAAAATAATTTCTGAAAATGTCTATCTCAACTAACACGAAGATATAGGAATGAGGTTATAAGAATTGTTAGTACAGGAGTAGAGAAAGTCATGTGGGTGCAACACAAGATGGTGGTGGTGGCTAACTGAGCATAACCAGGAGCAGAGAGTTTGCGGAAATGAAGGTAATGCCCAAACTAATATTGAAGCTGACCTAGACAAGGGCCCTTCTTAGACAAGGGCCCTTCCTAGACAAGGACCCTTCCTAGACAAGGGCCCTTCCACGACAAGGCCCCTCCTAGACAAGGCCCCTCCTAGACAAGGGCCCTTCCTAGACAAGGGCCCTTCCTAGACAAGGGCCCTTCCTAGACAAGGTCCCTTCCACGACAAGGGCCCTTCCTAGACAAGGTCCCTTCCTAGACAAGGGCCCTTCCTAGAAAAGGGCCCTTCCTAGAAAAGGGCCCCTCCTAGACAAGGGCCCTTCCTAGAAAAGGGCCCCTCCTAGACAAGGGCTCATCCTAGACAAGGCCCTTCCTAGACAAGGGCCCTTCCTAGACAAGGGCCCTTCCTAGAAAAGGGCCCCTCCTAGACAAGGGCCCTTCCTAGAAAAGGGCCCCTCCTAGACAAGGGCTCATCCTAGACAACGCCCTTCCTAGAAAAGGGCCCTTCCTAGAAAAGGGCCTATCGTAGACAAGGACCCTTCCTAGACAAGGGCCCTTCCTAGACAAGGGCCCCTCCTAGACAAGAGCCCTTCCTAGACAAGGACCCTTCCTAGACAAGGGCCCTTCCACGACAAGGCCCCTCCTAGACAAGGCCCCTCCTAGACAAGGGCCCTTCCTAGAAAAGGGCCCCTCCTAGACAAGGGCGAATCCTAGACAAGGGCCCTTCCTAGACAAGGGCCCTTCCTAGACAAGGTCCCTTCCTAGACAAGGGCCCTATCTAGAAAAGGGCCCTTCCTAGACAAGGGCCCTTCCTAGACAAAGGCCCTTCCTAGACAAGGGCCCTTCCCAGACAAGGGCCCTTCCTAGAAAAGGGACTTCCTAGACAAGGGCCCTTCCTAGACAAGGGCCCATCTTAGACAAGGTCCCTTCCTAGACAAGGGCCCTTCCTAGACAAGGGCCCCTCCTAGACAAGAGCCCTTCCTAGACAAGGTCCCTTCCTAGACAAGGGCCCTTCCTAGACAAGGGCCCCTTCTAGACAACGGCCCCTCCTAGACAAGAGCCCTTCCTAGACAAGGGCCCTTCCTAGACAAGGGCCCTTCCTAGTAAAGGGCCCTATCTAGAAAAGGGCCCTTCCTAGACAAGGGCCCTTCCTAGACAAGGGCCCTTCCTAGACAAGGGCCCTTCCTAGACAAGGGCCCTTCCTAGACAAAGGCCCTTCCTAGACAAGGGCCCTTCCCAGACAAGGGCCCTTCCTAGAAAAGGGCCCTTCCTAGACAAGGGCCCTTCCTAGACAAGGTCCCTTCCACGACAAGGGCCCTTCCTAGACAAGGTCCCTTCCTAGACAAGGGCCCTTCCTAGACAAGGGCCCCTCCTAGACAAGAGCCCTTCCTAGACAAGGACCCTTCCTAGACAAGGGCCCTTCCACGACAAGGCCCCTCCTAGACAAGGCCCCTCCTAGACAAGGGCCCTTCCTAGAAAAGGGCCCCTCCTAGACAAGGGCGAATCCTAGACAAGGGCCCTTCCTAGACAAGGGCCCTTCCTAAACAAGGTCCCTTCCTAGGCAAGGGCCCATCCTAGACAAGGGCCCTTCCTAGACAAGGGCCCTTCCTAGACAAGGGCCCCTCCTAGACAAGGGCCCTTCCTAGAAAAGGGCCCTTCCTAGAAATGGGCCCTTCCTAGACAAGGGCCCTTCCTAGACAAGGGCCCTTCCTAGAAAAGGGCCCTTCCTAGAAAAGGGCCCTTCCTAGAAAAGGGCCCTTCCTAGAAAAGGGCCCTTCCTAGAAAAGGGCCCTTCCTAGACAAGGGCCCTTCCTAGACAAGGGCACTTCCTAGACAAGGGCCCTTCCTAGACGAGGGCCCTTCCTAGACGAGGGCCCTTCCTAGACAAGGGCCCTAACTAGACAAGGGCCCTTCCTAGACAAGGGCCCTTCCTAGACAAGGGCCCCTCCTAGACAAGGGCCCTTCCTAGACAAGGGCCCTTCCTAGACAAGTCCCTTCCTAGACAAGTCCCTTCCTAGACAAGGGCCCTTCCTAGACAAGGGCCCTACCTAGTCAAGGGCCCTTCCAAGAAAAGGGCCCTTCCTAGAAAAGGGCCCTTCCTAGAAAAGGGTCCTTCCTAGACAAGGGCCCTTCCTAGAAAAGGGCCCTTCCTAGACAAGGGCCCTTCCTAGACAAGGGCCCTTCCTAGACATGGGCCCTTCCTAGACAAGGGCCCTTCCTAGAAAAGGGCCCTTCCTAGACAAGGGCCCTTCCTAGACGAGGGCCCTTCCTAGACAAGGGCCCTTCCTAGACAAGTGCCCTTCCTAGAAAAGGGCCCATCCTAGACAAGGGCCCTTCCTAGACAATGGCCCTTCCTAGACAAGGGCCCTTCCTAGAAAAGGGCCCTTCCTAGAAAAGGGCCCTTCCTAGAAAAGGGCCCTTCCTAGAAAAGGGCCCTTCCTAGACAAGGGCCCTTCTTAGACGAGGGCCCTTCCTAGACGAGGGCCCTTCCTAGACAACGGCCCTTCCTAGACAAGGGCCCTTCCTAGAAAAGGGCCCTTCCTAGAAAAGGGCCCTTCCTAGAAAAGGGCCCTTCCTAGACAAGGGCCCTTCGTAGACAAGGGCCCTTCCTAGACAAGTCCCTTCCTAGACAAGGGCCCATCCTAGACAAGGGCCCTTCCTAGACAAGGGCCCTACCTAGTCAAGGGCCCTTCCAAGAAAAGGGCCCTTCCTAGAAAAGGGCCCTTCCTAGAAAAGGGCCCTTCCTAGACAAGGGCCCTTCCTAGACAAGGGCCTTTCCTAGACAAGGACCCTTCCTAGGCAAGGGCCCTTCCTAGACAAGGGCCCTTCCTAGACAAGGCCCTTCCTAGACAAGGGTCCTTCCTAGACAATGGCCCTTAATAGACAAGGGCCCTTCCTAGAAAAGGGCCCCTCCTAGACAAGGGCCCATCCTAGACAAGGGCCCTTCCTAGACAAGGGCCCCTCCTAGGCAAGGGCCCATCCTAGACAAGGGCCCTTCCTAGACAAGGGCCCTTCCTAGACAAGGGCCCCTCCTAGACAAGGGCCCTTCCTAGAAAAGGGCCGTTCCTAGAAATGGGCCCTTCCTAGACAAGGGCCCTTCCTAGACAAGGGCCCTTCCTAGACAAGGGCCCTTCCTAGAAAAGGGCCCTTCCTAGAAAAGGGCCCTTCCTAGAAAAGGGCCCTTCCTAGAAAAGGGCCCTTCCTAGACAAGGGCCCTTCCTAGACAAGGGCACTTCCTAGACAAGGGCCCTTCCTAGACGAGGGCCCTTCCTAGACGAGGGCCCTTCCTAGACAAGGGCCCTAACTAGACAAGGGCCCTTCCTAGACAAGGGCCCTTCCTAGACAAGGGCCCCTCCTAGACAAGGGCCCTTCCTAGACAAGGGCCCTTCCTAGACAAGAGCCTTTCCTAGAAAAGGGCCCTTCCTAGAAAAGGGCCTTTCCTAGAAAAGGGCCCTTCCTAGAAAAGTGCCCTTCCTAGAAAAGGGCCCTTCCTAGAAAAGGGCCCTTCCTAGACAAGGGCCCTTCCTAGACAAGGGCCCCTCCTAGACAAGGGCCCCTCCTAGAAAAGGGCCCTTCCTAGAAAAGGGCCCTTCCTAGACAAGGGCCCTTCCTAGACAAGGGCCCTTCCTAGAATAGGGCCCTTCCTAGACAAGGGCCCTTCCTAGACAAGGGCCCTTCCTAGACAAGGGCCCTTCCTAGACAAGGGCCCCTTCTAGAAAAGGGCCCATCCTAGACAAGGGCCCTTCCTAGACAAGGGCCCTTCCTAGACAAGGGCCCGTCCTAGAAAAGGGCCCTTCCTAGAAAAGGGCCCTTCCTAGACAAGGGCCCTTCCTAGACGAGGGCCCTTCCTAGACAAGGGCCCTTCCTAGACAAGTGCCCTTCCTAGAAAAGGGCCCATCCTAGACAAGGGCCCTTCCTAGACAAGGGCCCTTCCTAGACAAGGGCCCTTCCTAGAAAAGGGCCCTTCCTAGAAAAGGGCCCTTCCTAGAAAAGGGCCCTTCCTAGAAAAGGGCCCTTCCTAGACAAGGGCCCTTCTTGGACAAGGCCCCTCCTAGAAAAGGGCCCTTCCTAGACAAGGGCCCTTCCTAGACAAGGGCCCTTCCTAGAATAGGGCCCTTCCTAGACAAGGGCCCTTCCTAGACAAGGGCCCTTCCTAGACAAGGGCCCCTCCTAGACAAGGGCCCATCCTAGACAAGGGCCCATCCTAGACAAGGGCCCTTCCTAGACAAGGGCCCTTCCTAGACGAGGACCCTTCCTAGAAAAGGGCCCTTCCTAGAAAAGGGCCCTTCCTAGACAAGGGCCCTTCCTAGACGAGGGCCCTTCCTAGACAAGGGCCCTTCCTAGACAAGTGCCCTTCCTAGAAAAGGGCCCATCCTAGACAAGGGCCCTTCCTAGACAATGGCCCTTCCTAGACAAGGGCCCTTCCTAGAAAAGGGCCCTTCCTAGAAAAGGGCCCTTCCTAGAAAAGGGCCCTTCCTAGAAAAGGGCCCTTCCTAGACAAGGGCCCTTCCTAGACGAGGGCCCTTCCTAGACGAGGGCCCTTCCTAGACAACGGCCCTTCCTAGACAAGGGCCCTTCCTAGAAAAGGGCCCTTCCTAGAAAAGGGCCCTTCCTAGAAAAGGGCCCTTCCTAGAAAAGGGCCCTTCCTAGACAAGGGCCCTTCGTAGACAAGGGCCCTTCCTAGACAAGTCCCTTCCTAGACAAGGGCCCTTCCTAGACAAGGGCCCTTCCTAGACAAGGGCCCTACCTAGTCAAGGGCCCTTCCAAGAAAAGGGCCCTTCCTAGAAAAGGGCCCTTCCTAGAAAAGGGCCCTTCCTAGACAAGGGCCCTTCCTAGACAAGGGCCTTTCCTAGACAAGGACCCTTCCTAGGCAAGGGCCCTTCCTAGACAAGGGCCCTTCCTAGACAAGGGCCCTTCCTAGACAAGGGTCCTTCCTAGACAAGGGCCCTTAATAGACAAGGGCCCTTCCTAGAAAAGGGCCCCTCCTAGACAAGGGCCCATCCTAGACAAGGGCCCTTCCTAGACAAGGGCCCCTCCTAGGCAAGGGCCCATCCTAGACAAGGGCCCTTCCTAGACAAGGGCCCTTCCTAGACAAGGGCCCCTCCTAGACAAGGGCCCTTCCTAGAAAAGGGCCGTTCCTAGAAATGGGCCCTTCCTAGACAAGGGCCCTTCCTAGACAAGGGCCCTTCCTAGACAAGGGCCCTTCCTAGAAAAGGGCCCTTCCTAGAAAAGGGCCCTTCCTAGAAAAGGGCCCTTCCTAGACAAGGGCCCTTCCTAGACAAGGGCACTTCCTAGACAAGGGCCCTTCCTAGACGAGGGCCCTTCCTAGACGAGGGCCCTTCCTAGACGAGGGCCCTACCTAGACAAGGGCCCTAACTAGACAAGGGCCCTTCCTAGACAAGGGCCCTTCCTAGACAAGGGCCCCTCCTAGACAAGGGCCCTTCCTAGACAAGGGCCCTTCCTAGACAAGTCCCTTCCTAGACAAGGGCCCTTCCTAGACAAGGGCCCTTCCTAGACAAGGGCCCTTCCTAGAAAAGGGCCCTTCCTACAAAAGGGCCCTTCCTAGACAAGGGCCCTTCCTAGACAAGGGTCCTTCCTAGAAAAGGGCCCTTCCTAGACAAGGGCCCTTCCTAGAAAAGGGCCCTTCCTAGACAAGGGCCCTTCCTAGACAAGGGCCCTTCCTAGACATGGGCCCTTCCTAGACAAGGGCCCTTCCTAGAAAAGGGCCCTTCCTAGAAAAGGGCCCTTCCTAGAAAAGGGCCCTTCCTAGAAAAGGGCCCTTCCTAGAAAAGGGCCCTTCCTAGACAAGGGCCCTTCTTGGACAAGGCCCCTCCTAGAAAAGGGCCCTTCCTAGACAAGGGCCCTTCCTAGACAAGGGCCCTTCCTAGAAAAGGGCCCTTCCTAGACAAGGGCCCTTCCTAGGCAAGGGCCCTTCCTAGACAAGGGCCCTTCCTAGACAAGGACCTTTCCTAGACAAGGGCCCTTCCTAGACAAGGGCCCTTCCTAGACAAGGGCCCTTCCTTGACAAGGGCCTTTCCTAGAAAAGGGCCCTTCCTAGAAAAGGGCCCTTCCTAGAAAAGGGCCCTTCCTAGATAAGGGCCCTTCCTAGACAAGGGCCCTTCCTAGACAAGGGCCCTTCCTAGAAAAGGGCCCTTCCTAGAAAAGGGCCCTTCCTAGACAAGGGCCCTTCCTAGACAAGGGCCCTTCCTAGAATAGGGCCCTTCCTAGACAAGGGCCCTTCCTAGACAAGGGCCCTTCCTAGACAAGGGCCCTTCCTAGACAAGGGCCCCTTCTAGACAAGGGCCCATCCTAGACAAGGGCCCTTCCTAGACAAGGGCCCTTCCTAGAAAAGGGCCCTTCCTAGAAAAGGGCCCTTCCTAGACAAGGGCCCTTCCTAGAAAAGGGCCCTTCCTAGACAAGGGCCCTTCCTAGACAAGGGCCCTTCCTAGACATGGGCCCTTCCTAGACAAGGGCCCTTCCTAGAAAAGGGCCCTTCCTAGACAAGGGCCCTTCCTAGACAAGGGCCCTTCCTAGACATGGGCCCTTCCTAGACAAGGGCCCTTCCTAGAAAAGGGCCCTTCCTAGACAAGGGCCCTTCCTAGACGAGGGCCCTTCCTAGACAAGGGCCCTTCCTAGACAAGTGCCCTTCCTAGAAAAGGGCCCATCCTAGACAAGGGCCCTTCCTAGACAATGGCCCTTCCTAGACAAGGGCCCTTCCTAGAAAAGGGCCCTTCCTAGAAAAGGGCCCTTCCTAGAAAAGGGCCCTTCCTAGAAAAGGGCCCTTCCTAGACAAGGGCCCTTCCTAGACGAGGGCCCATCCTAGACGAGGGCCCTTCCTAGACAACGGCCCTTCCTAGACAAGGGCCCTTCCTAGAAAAGGGCCCTTCCTAGAAAAGGGCCCTTCCTAGAAAAGGGCCCTTGCTAGAAAAGGGCCCTTCCTAGACAAGGGCCCTTCGTAGACAAGGGCCCTTCCTAGACAAGTCCCTTCCTAGACAAGGGCCCATCCTAGACAAGGGCCCTTCCTAGACAAGGGCCCTACCTAGTCAAGGGCCCTTCCAAGAAAAGGGCCCTTCCTAGAAAAGGGCGCTTGCTAGAAAAGGGCCCTTCCTAGACAAGGGCCCTTCCTAGACAAGGGCCTTTCCTAGACAAGGACCCTTCCTAGGCAAGGGCCCTTCCTAGACAAGGGCCCTTCCTAGACAAGGGCCCTTCCTAGACAAGGGTCCTTCCTAGACAAGGGCCCTTAATAGACAAGGGCCCTTCCTAGAAAAGGGCCCCTCCTAGACAAGGGCCCATCCTAGACAAGGGCCCTTCCTAGACAAGGGCCCCTCCTAGGCAAGGGCCCATCCTAGACAAGGGCCCTTCCTAGACAAGGGCCCTTCCTAGACAAGGGCCCCTCCTAGACAAGGGCCCTTCCTAGAAAAGGGCCGTTCCTAGAAATGGGCCCTTCCTAGACAAGGGCCCTTCCTAGACAAGGGCCCTTCCTAGACAAGGGCCCTTCCTAGAAAAGGGCCCTTCCTAGAAAAGGGCCCTTCCTAGAAAAGGGCCCTTCCTAGAAAAGGGCCCTTCCTAGACAAGGGCCCTTCCTAGACAAGGGCACTTCCTAGACAAGGGCCCTTCCTAGACGAGGGCCCTTCCTAGACGAGGGCCCTTCCTAGACAAGGGCCCTAACTAGACAAGGGCCCTTCCTAGACAAGGGCCCTTCCTAGACAAGGGCCCCTCCTAGACAAGGGCCCTTCCTAGACAAGGGCCCTTCCTAGACAAGAGCCCTTCCTAGAAAAGGGCCCTTCCTAGAAAAGGGCCCTTCCTAGAAAAGGGCCCTTCCTAGAAAAGGGCCCTTCCTAGACAAGGGCCCTTCCTAGACAAGGGCACTTCCTAGACAAGGGCCCTTCCTAGACGAGGGCCCTTCCTAGACGAGGGCCCTTCCTAGACAAGGGCCCTAACTAGACAAGGGCCCTTCCTAGACAAGGGCCCTTCCTAGACAAGGGCCCCTCCTAGACAAGGGCCCTTCCTAGACAAGGGCCCTTCCTAGACAAGAGCCTTTCCTAGAAAAGGGCCCTTCCTAGAAAAGGGCCTTTCCTAGAAAAGGGCCCTTCCTAGAAAAGTGCCCTTCCTAGAAAAGGGCCCTTCCTAGAAAAGGGCCCTTCCTAGACAAGGGGCCCTCCTAGACAAGGGCCCCTCCTAGACAAGGGCCCCTCCTAGAAAAGGGCCCTTCCTAGAAAAGGGCCCTTCCTAGACAAGGGCCCTTCCTAGACAAGGGCCCTTCCTAGAATAGGGCCCTTCCTAGACAAGGGCCCTTCCTAGACAAGGGCCCTTCCTAGACAAGGGCCCTTCCTAGACAAGGGCCCTTCCTAGACAAGGGCCCCTTCTAGAAAAGCGCCCATCCTAGACAAGGGCCCTTCCTAGACAAGGGCCCTTCCTAGACAAGGGCCCGTCCTAGAAAAGGGCCCTTCCTAGAAAAGGGCCCTTCCTAGACAAGGGCCCTTCCTAGACGAGGGCCCTTCCTAGACAAGGGCCCTTCCTAGACAAGTGCCCTTCCTAGAAAAGGGCCCATCCTAGACAAGGGCCCTTCCTAGACAAGGGCCCTTCCTAGACAAGGGCCCTTCCTAGAAAAGGGCCCTTCCTAGAAAAGGGCCCTTCCTAGAAAAGGGCCCTTCCTAGAAAAGGGCCCTTCCTAGACAAGGGCCCTTCTTGGACAAGGCCCCTCCTAGAAAAGGGCCCTTCCTAGACAAGGGCCCTTCCTAGACAAGGGCCCTTCCTAGAATAGGGCCCTTCCTAGACAAGGGCCCTTCCTAGACAAGGGCCCTTCCTAGACAAGGGCCCCTCCTAGACAAGGGCCCTTCCTAGACAAGGGCCCTTCCTAGACAAAGGCCCTTCCTAGACAAGGGCCCTTCCCAGACAAGGGCCCTTCCTAGAAAAGGGCCCTTCCTAGACAAGGGCCCTTCCTAGACAAGGTCCCTTCCACGACAAGGGCCCTTCCTAGACAAGGTCCCTTCCTAGACAAGGGCCCTTCCTAGACAAGGGCCCCTCCTAGACAAGAGCCCTTCCTAGACAAGGACCCTTCCTAGACAAGGGCCCTTCCACGACAAGGCCCCTCCTAGACAAGGCCCCTCCTAGACAAGGGCCCTTCCTAGAAAAGGGCCCCTCCTAGACAAGGGCGAATCCTAGACAAGGGCCCTTCCTAGACAAGGGCCCTTCCTAGACAAGGTCCCTTCCTAGGCAAGGGCCCATCCTAGACAAGGGCCCTTCCTAGACAAGGGCCCTTCCTAGACAAGGGCCCCTCCTAGACAAGGGCCCTTCCTAGAAAAGGGCCCTTCCTAGAAATGGGCCCTTCCTAGACAAGGGCCCTTCCTAGACAAGGGCCCTTCCTAGAAAAGGGCCCTTCCTAGAAAAGGGCCCTTCCTAGAAAAGGGCCCTTCCTAGAAAAGGGCCCTTCCTAGAAAAGGGCCCTTCCTAGACAAGGGCCCTTCCTAGACAAGGGCACTTCCTAGACAAGGGCCCTTCCTAGACGAGGGCCCTTCCTAGACGAGGGCCCTTCCTAGACAAGGGCCCTAACTAGACAAGGGCCCTTCCTAGACAAGGGCCCTTCCTAGACAAGGGCCCCTCCTAGACAAGGGCCCTTCCTAGACAAGGGCCCTTCCTAGACAAGTCCCTTCCTAGACAAGTCCCTTCCTAGACAAGGGCCCTTCCTAGACAAGGGCCCTACCTAGTCAAGGGCCCTTCCAAGAAAAGGGCCCTTCCTAGAAAAGGGCCCTTCCTAGAAAAGGGTCCTTCCTAGACAAGGGCCCTTCCTAGAAAAGGGCCCTTCCTAGACAAGGGCCCTTCCTAGACAAGGGCCCTTCCTAGACATGGGCCCTTCCTAGACAAGGGCCCTTCCTAGAAAAGGGCCCTTCCTAGACAAGGGCCCTTCCTAGACGAGGGCCCTTCCTAGACAAGGGCCCTTCCTAGACAAGTGCCCTTCCTAGAAAAGGGCCCATCCTAGACAAGGGCCCTTCCTAGACAATGGCCCTTCCTAGACAAGGGCCCTTCCTAGAAAAGGGCCCTTCCTAGAAAAGGGCCCTTCCTAGAAAAGGGCCCTTCCTAGAAAAGGGCCCTTCCTAGACAAGGGCCCTTCTTAGACGAGGGCCCTTCCTAGACGAGGGCCCTTCCTAGACAACGGCCCTTCCTAGACAAGGGCCCTTCCTAGAAAAGGGCCCTTCCTAGAAAAGGGCCCTTCCTAGAAAAGGGCCCTTCCTAGACAAGGGCCCTTCGTAGACAAGGGCCCTTCCTAGACAAGTCCCTTCCTAGACAAGGGCCCATCCTAGACAAGGGCCCTTCCTAGACAAGGGCCCTACCTAGTCAAGGGCCCTTCCAAGAAAAGGGCCCTTCCTAGAAAAGGGCCCTTCCTAGAAAAGGGCCCTTCCTAGACAAGGGCCCTTCCTAGACAAGGGCCTTTCCTAGACAAGGACCCTTCCTAGGCAAGGGCCCTTCCTAGACAAGGGCCCTTCCTAGACAAGGCCCTTCCTAGACAAGGGTCCTTCCTAGACAAGGGCCCTTAATAGACAAGGGCCCTTCCTAGAAAAGGGCCCCTCCTAGACAAGGGCCCATCCTAGACAAGGGCCCTTCCTAGACAAGGGCCCCTCCTAGGCAAGGGCCCATCCTAGACAAGGGCCCTTCCTAGACAAGGGCCCTTCCTAGACAAGGGCCCCTCCTAGACAAGGGCCCTTCCTAGAAAAGGGCCGTTCCTAGAAATGGGCCCTTCCTAGACAAGGGCCCTTCCTAGACAAGGGCCCTTCCTAGACAAGGGCCCTTCCTAGAAAAGGGCCCTTCCTAGAAAAGGGCCCTTCCTAGAAAAGGGCCCTTCCTAGAAAAGGGCCCTTCCTAGACAAGGGCCCTTCCTAGACAAGGGCACTTCCTAGACAAGGGCCCTTCCTAGACGAGGGCCCTTCCTAGACGAGGGCCCTTCCTAGACAAGGGCCCTAACTAGACAAGGGCCCTTCCTAGACAAGGGCCCTTCCTAGACAAGGGCCCCTCCTAGACAAGGGCCCTTCCTAGACAAGGGCCCTTCCTAGACAAGAGCCTTTCCTAGAAAAGGGCCCTTCCTAGAAAAGGGCCTTTCCTAGAAAAGGGCCCTTCCTAGAAAAGTGCCCTTCCTAGAAAAGGGCCCTTCCTAGAAAAGGGCCCTTCCTAGACAAGGGCCCTTCCTAGACAAGGGCCCCTCCTAGACAAGGGCCCCTCCTAGAAAAGGGCCCTTCCTAGAAAAGGGCCCTTCCTAGACAAGGGCCCTTCCTAGACAAGGGCCCTTCCTAGAATAGGGCCCTTCCTAGACAAGGGCCCTTCCTAGACAAGGGCCCTTCCTAGACAAGGGCCCTTCCTAGACAAGGGCCCCTTCTAGAAAAGGGCCCATCCTAGACAAGGGCCCTTCCTAGACAAGGGCCCTTCCTAGACAAGGGCCCGTCCTAGAAAAGGGCCCTTCCTAGAAAAGGGCCCTTCCTAGACAAGGGCCCTTCCTAGACGAGGGCCCTTCCTAGACAAGGGCCCTTCCTAGACAAGTGCCCTTCCTAGAAAAGGGCCCATCCTAGACAAGGGCCCTTCCTAGACAAGGGCCCTTCCTAGACAAGGGCCCTTCCTAGAAAAGGGCCCTTCCTAGAAAAGGGCCCTTCCTAGAAAAGGGCCCTTCCTAGAAAAGGGCCCTTCCTAGACAAGGGCCCTTCTTGGACAAGGCCCCTCCTAGAAAAGGGCCCTTCCTAGACAAGGGCCCTTCCTAGACAAGGGCCCTTCCTAGAATAGGGCCCTTCCTAGACAAGGGCCCTTCCTAGACAAGGGCCCTTCCTAGACAAGGGCCCCTCCTAGACAAGGGCCCATCCTAGACAAGGGCCCATCCTAGACAAGGGCCCTTCCTAGACAAGGGCCCTTCCTAGACGAGGACCCTTCCTAGAAAAGGGCCCTTCCTAGAAAAGGGCCCTTCCTAGACAAGGGCCCTTCCTAGACGAGGGCCCTTCCTAGACAAGGGCCCTTCCTAGACAAGTGCCCTTCCTAGAAAAGGGCCCATCCTAGACAAGGGCCCTTCCTAGACAATGGCCCTTCCTAGACAAGGGCCCTTCCTAGAAAAGGGCCCTTCCTAGAAAAGGGCCCTTCCTAGAAAAGGGCCCTTCCTAGAAAAGGGCCCTTCCTAGACAAGGGCCCTTCCTAGACGAGGGCCCTTCCTAGACGAGGGCCCTTCCTAGACAACGGCCCTTCCTAGACAAGGGCCCTTCCTAGAAAAGGGCCCTTCCTAGAAAAGGGCCCTTCCTAGAAAAGGGCCCTTCCTAGAAAAGGGCCCTTCCTAGACAAGGGCCCTTCGTAGACAAGGGCCCTTCCTAGACAAGTCCCTTCCTAGACAAGGGCCCTTCCTAGACAAGGGCCCTTCCTAGACAAGGGCCCTACCTAGTCAAGGGCCCTTCCAAGAAAAGGGCCCTTCCTAGAAAAGGGCCCTTCCTAGAAAAGGGCCCTTCCTAGACAAGGGCCCTTCCTAGACAAGGGCCTTTCCTAGACAAGGACCCTTCCTAGGCAAGGGCCCTTCCTAGACAAGGGCCCTTCCTAGACAAGGGCCCTTCCTAGACAAGGGTCCTTCCTAGACAAGGGCCCTTAATAGACAAGGGCCCTTCCTAGAAAAGGGCCCCTCCTAGACAAGGGCCCATCCTAGACAAGGGCCCTTCCTAGACAAGGGCCCCTCCTAGGCAAGGGCCCATCCTAGACAAGGGCCCTTCCTAGACAAGGGCCCTTCCTAGACAAGGGCCCCTCCTAGACAAGGGCCCTTCCTAGAAAAGGGCCGTTCCTAGAAATGGGCCCTTCCTAGACAAGGGCCCTTCCTAGACAAGGGCCCTTCCTAGACAAGGGCCCTTCCTAGAAAAGGGCCCTTCCTAGAAAAGGGCCCTTCCTAGAAAAGGGCCCTTCCTAGACAAGGGCCCTTCCTAGACAAGGGCACTTCCTAGACAAGGGCCCTTCCTAGACGAGGGCCCTTCCTAGACGAGGGCCCTACCTAGACAAGGGCCCTAACTAGACAAGGGCCCTTCCTAGACAAGGGCCCTTCCTAGACAAGGGCCCCTCCTAGACAAGGGCCCTTCCTAGACAAGGGCCCTTCCTAGACAAGTCCCTTCCTAGACAAGGGCCCTTCCTAGACAAGGGCCCTTCCTAGACAAGGGCCCTTCCTAGAAAAGGGCCCTTCCTACAAAAGGGCCCTTCCTAGACAAGGGCCCTTCCTAGACAAGGGTCCTTCCTAGAAAAGGGCCCTTCCTAGACAAGGGCCCTTCCTAGAAAAGGGCCCTTCCTAGACAAGGGCCCTTCCTAGACAAGGGCCCTTCCTAGACATGGGCCCTTCCTAGACAAGGGCCCTTCCTAGAAAAGGGCCCTTCCTAGAAAAGGGCCCTTCCTAGAAAAGGGCCCTTCCTAGAAAAGGGCCCTTCCTAGAAAAGGGCCCTTCCTAGACAAGGGCCCTTCTTGGACAAGGCCCCTCCTAGAAAAGGGCCCTTCCTAGACAAGGGCCCTTCCTAGACAAGGGCCCTTCCTAGAAAAGGGCCCTTCCTAGACAAGGGCCCTTCCTAGGCAAGGGCCCTTCCTAGACAAGGGCCCTTCCTAGACAAGGACCTTTCCTAGACAAGGGCCCTTCCTAGACAAGGGCCCTTCCTAGACAAGGGCCCTTCCTTGACAAGGGCCTTTCCTAGAAAAGGGCCCTTCCTAGAAAAGGGCCCTTCCTAGAAAAGGGCCCTTCCTAGATAAGGGCCCTTCCTAGACAAGGGCCCTTCCTAGACAAGGGCCCTTCCTAGAAAAGGGCCCTTCCTAGAAAAGGGCCCTTCCTAGACAAGGGCCCTTCCTAGACAAGGGCCCTTCCTAGAATAGGGCCCTTCCTAGACAAGGGCCCTTCCTAGACAAGGGCCCTTCCTAGACAAGGGCCCTTCCTAGACAAGGGCCCCTTCTAGACAAGGGCCCATCCTAGACAAGGGCCCTTCCTAGACAAGGGCCCTTCCTAGAAAAGGGCCCTTCCTAGAAAAGGGCCCTTCCTAGACAAGGGCCCTTCCTAGAAAAGGGCCCTTCCTAGACAAGGGCCCTTCCTAGACAAGGGCCCTTCCTAGACATGGGCCCTTCCTAGACAAGGGCCCTTCCTAGAAAAGGGCCCTTCCTAGACAAGGGCCCTTCCTAGACAAGGGCCCTTCCTAGACATGGGCCCTTCCTAGACAAGGGCCCTTCCTAGAAAAGGGCCCTTCCTAGACAAGGGCCCTTCCTAGACGAGGGCCCTTCCTAGACAAGGGCCCTTCCTAGACAAGTGCCCTTCCTAGAAAAGGGCCCATCCTAGACAAGGGCCCTTCCTAGACAATGGCCCTTCCTAGACAAGGGCCCTTCCTAGAAAAGGGCCCTTCCTAGAAAAGGGCCCTTCCTAGAAAAGGGCCCTTCCTAGAAAAGGGCCCTTCCTAGACAAGGGCCCTTCCTAGACGAGGGCCCATCCTAGACGAGGGCCCTTCCTAGACAACGGCCCTTCCTAGACAAGGGCCCTTCCTAGAAAAGGGCCCTTCCTAGAAAAGGGCCCTTCCTAGAAAAGGGCCCTTGCTAGAAAAGGGCCCTTCCTAGACAAGGGCCCTTCGTAGACAAGGGCCCTTCCTAGACAAGTCCCTTCCTAGACAAGGGCCCATCCTAGACAAGGGCCCTTCCTAGACAAGGGCCCTACCTAGTCAAGGGCCCTTCCAAGAAAAGGGCCCTTCCTAGAAAAGGGCGCTTGCTAGAAAAGGGCCCTTCCTAGACAAGGGCCCTTCCTAGACAAGGGCCTTTCCTAGACAAGGACCCTTCCTAGGCAAGGGCCCTTCCTAGACAAGGGCCCTTCCTAGACAAGGGCCCTTCCTAGACAAGGGTCCTTCCTAGACAAGGGCCCTTAATAGACAAGGGCCCTTCCTAGAAAAGGGCCCCTCCTAGACAAGGGCCCATCCTAGACAAGGGCCCTTCCTAGACAAGGGCCCCTCCTAGGCAAGGGCCCATCCTAGACAAGGGCCCTTCCTAGACAAGGGCCCTTCCTAGACAAGGGCCCCTCCTAGACAAGGGCCCTTCCTAGAAAAGGGCCGTTCCTAGAAATGGGCCCTTCCTAGACAAGGGCCCTTCCTAGACAAGGGCCCTTCCTAGACAAGGGCCCTTCCTAGAAAAGGGCCCTTCCTAGAAAAGGGCCCTTCCTAGAAAAGGGCCCTTCCTAGAAAAGGGCCCTTCCTAGACAAGGGCCCTTCCTAGACAAGGGCACTTCCTAGACAAGGGCCCTTCCTAGACGAGGGCCCTTCCTAGACGAGGGCCCTTCCTAGACAAGGGCCCTAACTAGACAAGGGCCCTTCCTAGACAAGGGCCCTTCCTAGACAAGGGCCCCTCCTAGACAAGGGCCCTTCCTAGACAAGGGCCCTTCCTAGACAAGAGCCCTTCCTAGAAAAGGGCCCTTCCTAGAAAAGGGCCCTTCCTAGAAAAGGGCCCTTCCTAGAAAAGGGCCCTTCCTAGACAAGGGCCCTTCCTAGACAAGGGCACTTCCTAGACAAGGGCCCTTCCTAGACGAGGGCCCTTCCTAGACGAGGGCCCTTCCTAGACAAGGGCCCTAACTAGACAAGGGCCCTTCCTAGACAAGGGCCCTTCCTAGACAAGGGCCCCTCCTAGACAAGGGCCCTTCCTAGACAAGGGCCCTTCCTAGACAAGAGCCTTTCCTAGAAAAGGGCCCTTCCTAGAAAAGGGCCTTTCCTAGAAAAGGGCCCTTCCTAGAAAAGTGCCCTTCCTAGAAAAGGGCCCTTCCTAGAAAAGGGCCCTTCCTAGACAAGGGCCCCTCCTAGACAAGGGCCCCTCCTAGACAAGGGCCCCTCCTAGAAAAGGGCCCTTCCTAGAAAAGGGCCCTTCCTAGACAAGGGCCCTTCCTAGACAAGGGCCCTTCCTAGAATAGGGCCCTTCCTAGACAAGGGCCCTTCCTAGACAAGGGCCCTTCCTAGACAAGGGCCCTTCCTAGACAAGGGCCCTTCCTAGACAAGGGCCCCTTCTAGAAAAGCGCCCATCCTAGACAAGGGCCCTTCCTAGACAAGGGCCCTTCCTAGACAAGGGCCCGTCCTAGAAAAGGGCCCTTCCTAGAAAAGGGCCCTTCCTAGACAAGGGCCCTTCCTAGACGAGGGCCCTTCCTAGACAAGGGCCCTTCCTAGACAAGTGCCCTTCCTAGAAAAGGGCCCATCCTAGACAAGGGCCCTTCCTAGACAAGGGCCCTTCCTAGACAAGGGCCCTTCCTAGAAAAGGGCCCTTCCTAGAAAAGGGCCCTTCCTAGAAAAGGGCCCTTCCTAGAAAAGGGCCCTTCCTAGACAAGGGCCCTTCTTGGACAAGGCCCCTCCTAGAAAAGGGCCCTTCCTAGACAAGGGCCCTTCCTAGACAAGGGCCCTTCCTAGAATAGGGCCCTTCCTAGACAAGGGCCCTTCCTAGACAAGGGCCCTTCCTAGACAAGGGCCCCTCCTAGACAAGGGCCCATCCTAGACAAGGGCCCATCCTAGACAAGGGCCCTTCCTAGACAAGGGCCCTTCCTAGACGAGGACCCTTCCTAGAAAAGGGCCCTTCCTAGAAAAGGGCCCTTCCTAGACAAGGGCCCTTCCTAGACGAGGGCCCTTCCTAGACAAGGGCCCTTCCTAGACAAGTGCCCTTCCTAGAAAAGGGCCCATCCTAGACAAGGGCCCTTCCTAGACAATGGCCCTTCCTAGACAAGGCCCCTTCCTAGAAAAGGGCCCTTCCTAGAAAAGGGCCCTTCCTAGAAAAGGGCCCTTCCTAGAAAAGGGCCCTTCCTAGAAAAGGGCCCTTCCTAGACAAGGGCCCTTCCTAGACGAGGGCCCTTCCTAGACGAGGGCCCTTCCTAGACAACGGCCCTTCCTAGACAAGGGCCCTTCCTAGAAAAGGGCCCTTCCTAGAAAAGGGCCCTTCCTAGAAAAGGGCCCTTCCTAGAAAAGGGCCCTTCCTAGACAAGGGCCCTTCGTAGACAAGGGCCCTTCCTAGACAAGTCCCTTCCTAGACAAGGGCCCTTCCTAGACAAGGGCCCTTCCTAGACAAGGGCCCTACCTAGTCAAGGGCCCTTCCAAGAAAAGGGCCCTTCCTAGAAAAGGGCCCTTCCTAGAAAAGGGCCCTTCCTAGACAAGGGCCCTTCCTAGACAAGGGCCTTTCCTAGACAAGGACCCTTCCTAGGCAAGGGCCCTTCCTAGACAAGGGCCCTTCCTAGACAAGGGCCCTTCCTAGACAAGGGTCCTTCCTAGACAAGGGCCCTTAATAGACAAGGGCCCTTCCTAGAAAAGGGCCCCTCTTAGACAAGGGCCCATCCTAGACAAGGGCCCTTCCTAGACAAGGGCCCCTCCTAGGCAAGGGCCCATCCTAGACAAGGGCCCTTCCTAGACAAGGGCCCTTCCTAGACAAGGGCCCCTCCTAGACAAGGGCCCTTCCTAGAAAAGGGCCGTTCCTAGATATGGGCCCTTCCTAGACAAGGGCCCTTCCTAGACAAGGGCCCTTCCTAGACAAGGGCCCTTCCTAGAAAAGGGCCCTTCCTAGAAAAGGGCCCTTCCTAGAAAAGGGCCCTTCCTAGACAAGGGCCCTTCCTAGACAAGGGCACTTCCTAGACAAGGGCCCTTCCTAGACGAGGGCCCTTCCTAGACGAGGGCCCTTCCTAGACGAGGGCCCTACCTAGACAAGGGCCCTAACTAGACAAGGGCCCTTCCTAGACAAGGGCCCTTCCTAGACAAGGGCCCCTCCTAGACAAGGGCCCTTCCTAGACAAGGGCCCTTCCTAGACAAGTCCCTTCCTAGACAAGGGCCCTTCCTAGACAAGGGCCCTTCCTAGACAAGGGCCCTTCCTAGAAAAGGGCCCTTCCTACAAAAGGGCCCTTCCTAGACAAGGGCCCTTCCTAGACAAGGGCCCTTCCTAGAAAAGGGCCCTTCCTAGACAAGGGCCCTTCCTAGAAAAGGGCCCTTCCTAGACAAGGGCCCTTCCTAGACAAGGGCCCTTCCTAGACATGGGCCCTTCCTAGACAAGGGCCCTTCCTAGAAAAGGGCCCTTCCTAGAAAAGGGCCCTTCCTAGAAAAGGGCCCTTCCTAGAAAACGGCCCTTCCTAGAAAAGGGCCCTTCCTAGACAAGGGCCCTTCTTGGACAAGGCCCCTCCTAGAAAAGGGCCCTTCCTAGACAAGGGCCCTTCCTAGACAAGGGCCCTTCCTAGACAAGGGCCCTTCCTAGAAAAGGGCCCTTCCTAGAGAAGGGCCCTTCCTAGACAAGGGCCCTTCCTAGACAAGGGCCTTTCCTAGACAAGGGCCCTTCCTAGACAAGGGCCCTTCCTAGACAAGGGCCCTTCCTTGACAAGGGCCTTTCCTAGAAAAGGGCCCTTCCTAGAAAAGGGCCCTTCCTAGAAAAGGGCCCTTCCTAGATAAGGGCCCTTCCTAGACAAGGGCCCTTCCTAGACAAGGGCCCTTCCTAGAAAAGGGCCCTTCCTAGAAAAGGGCCCTTCCTAGACAAGGGCCCTTCCTAGACAAGGGCCCTTCCTAGAATAGGGCCCTTCCTAGACAAGGGCCCTTCCTAGACAAGGGCCCTTCCTAGACAAGGGCCCTTCCTAGACAAGGGCCCCTTCTAGACAAGGGCCCATCCTAGACAAGGGCCCTTCCTAGACAAGGGCCCTTCCTAGAAAAGGGCCCTTCCTAGAAAAGGGCCCTTCCTAGACAAGGGCCCTTCCTAGAAAAGGGCCCTTCCTAGACAAGGGCCCTTCCTAGACAAGGGCCCTTCCTAGACATGGGCCCTTCCTAGACAAGGGCCCTTCCTAGAAAAGGGCCCTTCCTAGAAAAGGGCCCTTCCTAGAAAAGGGCCCCTCCTAGAAAAGGGCCCTTCCTAGACAAGGGCCCTTCTTGGACAAGGCCCCTTCTAGAAAAGGGCCCTTCCTAGACAAGGGCCCTTCCTAGACAAGGGCCCTTCCTAGAAAAGGGCCCTTCCTAGACAAGGGCCCTTCCTAGACAAGGGCCCTTCCTAGGCAAGGGCCCTTCCTAGACAAGGGCCCTACCTAGTCAAGGGCCCTTCCAAGAAAAGGGCCCTTCCTAGAAAAGGGCCCTTCCTAGAAAAGGGCCCTTCCTAGACAAGGGCCCTTCCTAGACAAGGGCCTTTCCTAGACAAGGGCCCTTCCTAGGCAAGGGCCCTTCCTAGACAAGGGTCCTTCCTAGACAAGGGCCCTTCCTAGACAAGGGCCCTTAATAGACAAGGGCCCTTCCTAGAAAAGGGCCCCTCCTAGACAAGGGCCCATCCTAGACAAGGGCCCTTCCTAGACAAGGGCCCCTCCTAGGCAAGGGCCCATCCTAGACAAGGGCCCTTCCTAGACAAGGGCCCTTCCTAGACAAGGGCCCCTCCTAGACAAGGGCCCTTCCTAGAAAAGGGCCCTTCCTAGAAATGGGCCCTTCCTAGACAAGGGCCCTTCCTAGACAAGGGCCCTTCCTAGAAAAGGGCCCTTCCTAGAAAAGGGCCCTTCCTAGAAAAGGGCCCTTCCTAGAAAAGGGCCCTTCCTAGAAAAGGGCCCTTCCTAGAAAAGGGCCCTTCCTAGACAAGGGCCCTTCCTAGACAAGGGCACTTCCTAGACAAGGGCCCTTCCTAGACGAGGGCCCTTCCTAGACGAGGGCCCTTCCTAGACAAGGGCCCTAACTAGACAAGGGCCCTTCCTAGACAAGGGCCCTTCCTAGACAAGGGCCCCTCCTAGACAAGGGCCCTTCCTAGACAAGGGCCCTTCCTAGACAAGTCCCTTCCTAGACAAGGGCCCTTCCTAGACAAGGGCCCTTCCTAGACAAGGGCCCTTCCTAGACAAGGGCCCTACCTAGTCAAGGGCCCTTCCAAGAAAAGGGCCCTTCCTAGAAAAGGGCCCTTCCTAGAAAAGGGCCCTTCCTAGACAAGGGCCCTTCCTAGAAAAGGGCCCTTCCTGGACAAGGGCCCTTCCTAGACAAGGGCCCTTCCTAGACATGGGCCCTTCCTAGACAAGGGCCCTTCCTAGAAAAGGGCCCTTCCTAGAAAAGGGCCCCTCCTAGAAAAGGGCCTTTCCTAGACAAGGGCCCTTCTTGGACAAGGCCCCTTCTAGAAAAGGGCCCTTCCTAGACAAGGGCCCTTCCTAGGCAAGGGCCCTTCCTAGACAAGGGCCCTACCTAGACAAGGGCCCTTCCTAGACAAGGGCCCTTCCTAGGCAAGGGCCCTTCCTAGACAAGGGCCCTTCCTAGCAAGGGCCTTTCCTAGACAAGGGCCCTTCCTAGACAAGGGTCCTTCCTAGACAAGGGCCCTTCCTAGACAAGAGCCTTTCCTAGAAAAGGGCCCTTCCTAGAAAAGGGCCCTTCCTAGAAAAGGGCCCTTCCTAGAAAAGGGCCCTTCCTAGACAAGGGCCCTTCCTAGACAAGGGCCCCTCCTAGACAAGGGCCCCTCCTAGAAAAGGGCCCTTCCTAGAAAAGGGCCCTTCCTAGACAAGGGCCCTTCCTAGACAAGGGCCCTTCGTAGAATAGGGCCCCCCTAGACTAAGGGCCCACCTAGACTAAGGGCCCCCCTAGACTAAGGGCCCCCCTAGACTAAGGGCCGCCCCTAGACTAAGGGCCCCCCTAGACTAAGGGCCCCCCCTAGACTAAGGTCCCCCCTAGACTAAGGTCCCCCCTAGAATAAGTCCCCCCCTGGACTAAGTCCCCCCCTAGACTAAGGTCCCCCAAGACTAAGGGCCCCCCCTAGACTAAGGGCCCCCCTAGACTAAGGTCCCCCCTAGACTAAGGGCCCCCCCCCTAGACTAAGGTCCCCCCTAGACTAAGTCCCCCCCCTAGACTAAGAGCCCCCCTAGACTAAGGGCCCCCCTAGACTAAGGGTCCCCCCTAGACAAAGGGCCCCCCCTAGACTAAGGGCCCCCCCTAGACTAAGGGCCCCCCCTAGAGTAAGGGTCCCCCCTAGACTAAGGGCCCCCCTAGATTAAGGGCCCCCCCTAGACTAAGGGCCCCCCTACACTAAGGGTCCCCCTAGACTAAGGGCCCCCCTAGACTAAGGGCCCCCCCTAGACTAAGGGTACCCCCTAGACTAAGGGCCCCCCCTAGACTAAGGGCCCCCCTAGACTAAGGGCCCCCCCTAGACTAAGGGCCCCCCTAGACTAAGGGCCCCCCTAGACTAAGGGCCCCCCTAGACTAAGGGCCCCCCCCTAGAGTAAGGGCCCCCCTAGACTAAGGGCCCCCCTAGACTAAGGGCCCCCCTAGACTAAGGTCCTCCCCTAGACTAAGGTCCCCCCCTAGACTAAGGTCCCCCCTAGACTAAGTCCCCCCCCTAGACGAAGGGCCCCCCCTAGACTAAGGGCCCCCCCTAGACTAAGGGCCCCCCTTAGACTAAGGGCCCCCCTAGACTAAGGGCCCCCCTAGACTAAGGTCCCCCCTAGACTAAGTCCCCCCCCTAGACTAAGAGCCCCCCTAGACTAAGGGCCCCCCTAGACTAAGGGTCCCCCCTAGACTAAGGGCCCCCCTAGACAAAGGGCCCCCCCTAGACTAAGGGCCCCCCCTAGACTAAGGGCCCCCCCTAGAGTAAGGGTCCCCCCTAGACTAAGGGCCCCCCTAGATTAAGGGCCCCCCCTAGACTAAGGGCCCCCCTACACTAAGGGTCCCCCTAGACTAAGGGCCCCCCAGACTAAGGGCCCCCCTAGACTAAGGGCCCCCCCTAGACTAAGGGTACCCCCTAGACTAAGGGCCCCCCCTAGACTAAGGGCCCCCCTAGACTAAGGGCCCCCCCTAGACTAAGGGCCCCCCTAGACTAAGGGCCCCCCCTAGACTAAGGGCCCCCCTAGACTAAGGGCCCCCCCCTAGAGTAAGGGCCCCCCTAGACTAAGGGCCCCCCTAGACTAAGGTCCCCCCTAGACTAAGGGCCACCCTAGACTAAGGTCCTCCCCTAGACTAAGGTCCCCCCCTAGACTAAGGTCCCCCCTAGACTAAGTCCCCCCCCTAGACGAAGGGCCCCCCCTAGACTAAGGGCCCCCCTAGACTAAGGGCCCCCCCTAGACTAAGGGCCCCCCTTAGACTAAGGGCCCCCCTAGACTAAGGGCCCCCCTAGACTAAGGTCCCCCCTAGACTAAGTCCCCCCCCTAGACTAAGAGCCCCCCTAGACTAAGGGCCCCCCTAGACTAAGGGTCCCCCCTAGACTAAGGGCCCCCCTAGACAAAGGGCCCCCCCTAGACTAAGGGCCCCCCCTAGACTAAGGGCCCCCCCTAGAGTAAGGGTCCCCCCTAGACTAAGGGCCCCCCTAGATTAAGGGCCCCCCCTAGACTAAGGGCCCCCCTACACTAAGGGTCCCCCTAGACTAAGGGCCCCCCAGACTAAGGGCCCCCCTAGACTAAGGGCCCCCCCTAGACTAAGGGTACCCCCTAGACTAAGGGCCCCCCCTAGACTAAGGGCCCCCCTAGACTAAGGGCCCCCCCTAGACTAAGGGCCCCCCTAGACTAAGGGCCCCCCCTAGACTAAGGGCCCCCCTAGACTAAGGGCCCCCCCCTAGAGTAAGGGCCCCCCTAGACTAAGGGCCCCCCTAGACTAAGGTCCCCCCTAGACTAAGGGCCACCCTAGACTAAGGTCCTCCCCTAGACTAAGGTCCCCCCCTAGACTAAGGTCCCCCCTAGACTAAGTCCCCCCCCTAGACGAAGGGCCCCCCCTAGACTAAGGGCCCCCCTAGACTAAGGGCCCCCCCTAGACTAAGGGCCCCCCTTAGACTAAGGGCCCCCCTAGACTAAGGGCCCCCCTAGACTAAGGGCCCCCCTAGACTAAGGGCCCCCCCTAGAGTAAGGGCCCCCCTAGACTAAGGGCCCCCCCTAGACTAAGGGCCCCCCTAGACTAAGTGCCCCCCCTAGACTAAGGGCCTCCCTAGACTAAGGGCCCCCCTAGAGTAAGGGCCCCCCTAGACTAAGGGCCCCCCCTAGACTAAGGTCCCCCCTAGACTAAGTGCCCCCCCTAGACTAAGTGCCCCCCTAGGCTAACGGCCCCATCCTAGTTAAGGGCCCCCCCTAGACTAAGGGCCCCCTAGACTAAGGGCCCCCCCTAGACTAAGGTCCCCCCCTAGACTACGGGCCCCCCCCTAGACTAAGGTCCCCCCTTGACTAAGGTCCCCCCCTAGACTAAGGTCCCCCCCTAGACTAAGGGCCCCCCCTAGACTAAGGTCCCCCCCTAGACTAAGGGCCCCCTCCTAGACAAGTTGCCCGCCCAGACTACTGGGTCCTACCTTTGTCTAAGTCGTACCTAACACGTAACCCCACTTTTTGAACGGGGCCTCGGAGAGGCTCGCCGATGGTCTAGGAGTGTCGGCCGTGGTCGAAAACGTGTAATTCCAGAGTTTGGTCGCTCTCCGTGCAGCCGTTCCCACTTTTCAGTAAGTTGTCTGGACAAGCGGTTCAAGACGGGTCTGTCATATAGTGCGGCACCTGGACTTGTAGCCTTACGTTTTACAAGTTTTTCCAAAATGCGAACGGCTGCACGGAACTCGATGAATTTCATAACTGGTACGTTTCTTAACACGGGGAACACGCCTGGACCGGTCCCGAGTCGCTGCGGTCCTCGGTTCGAGTTTTAGAAATTTTTGGCCATCTTTGATCGCTTCTTGCGAAGAAGCCAGAGGAGGTTTAAGGAATCTGACTGTTGGGTCGTGTAGCCCTCGGGGAGGACTACTGGAATCGGTGGTCCGAGTTCGACCTCCGGCAGCGACTCGAGAGTAAAAGCGTTTTATGTTTATAGCGTGCGCTACCGCAGGCGCGGGGGGATGTCCCGTGGTGGGTGGGTGGTGCCCCTGGGGCCAAAGCTTCCCCTAAAGTTTGGTGGCTCTAGCTCAATTAGGGCGCCGACGAGAGCGTCCCGCAGTTTTGCCCGACTTTGGAAGCTTCGATCCGGGCAGGGCGTACCGGTTTAAGGAATCTGAGCACATGTGTGGAAAGCGGTCGAGGAGGACTACAATAGTTAGTGGTCCGAATTGGCGGATTTTGCGCCGTTCAGATTTTAGAAAATTTTGGCCATCTTACGAGAGGTTTGGGCTGGCCCCCGTGGGCCCGATTTGGG
This sequence comes from Tenodera sinensis, assembly GCA_030765045.1. Lineage (NCBI taxonomy): Eukaryota > Metazoa > Arthropoda > Insecta > Mantodea > Mantidae > Tenodera > Tenodera sinensis. The sequence continues at coordinate 209,930,207 of CM060963.1, forward strand.
ATCCGAGGGTGTCTCTGGATAGCCCTCGAGAAGTACTACCCAGCTGTGGTGTATCGGTTCGAATCCCGCGCACCGTTGGGGAGTAAATCGGTTTTTTGTCCCTAGAGGGCGCTGGTGGTGCGCGGGGGCGGATTTTGCACCGGCATACGCTTGCACCTCGCCCTCCGATGCAGCACCCCGAATTTGGGGCCTGCAGCTCAATTAGGGGCGGAGTTACCGATTTTTAACACTTTTTTGACTCCTGCGGGCCAACGGCTGCGGATGGAGCCAAAGTGCACATAAGCATTCTTGCTCGTCTCGCCGAGACGCGTCTTTTGAGCTGTCGCGGGGCTCTCTAGCTCAATTTTGAGAAATCGGCGGTGGCTCAACCGGTAGCGGCGCTCGGAGCAAATTTAGAACGCGTGGGCGTAGAGAGTCGGGGTTTTTTGCATCGGGAGGGGCAAGGCGAGCCCTTTCCAACGCACCCCTCGCCGACTCCCTATCTTAATAAATAAGGTTCATTTTTACGTATCTCCGTCCCTATGGGAGATGGGGCAACGGGACCCGGACCATCGGGTGGGGCACCCCTGGTAAGCCCTAATCGAGTACCCACTCGGGGGGTCTGCGGCCCATAGTTTCCGAGATATCGGCACTTTTGTAACGGGGGGTGGGGGAGGGTGGAGGAGGTCGGCAGCGGTCCAGCGCCCCCTCGCGTTTGGCTGTCCGCCCCCCCGTTCCCGAGATATGGCCGAAATTCCGAAAACGCACCAACACCCGGTGCGCCTTGGGCCCCCCCGCGCTCCAGGGGCGCCCCAGGACTTCGGGGCCAAGCCCCCCGGCCCCGCCGCCCCCGGTAAGCTCGAGGGGAGCCCAAACTCGGGGCTCTTCGGCCCACGGGTGCCCGAGATCGCCATGGGGCGGCGCACCGGCAGGGCGACGTCGCGGACCCGGTCCCGTCCCCTCCACGCGGCCCAGCCGACCACGTGGTCTCCCCACCATGCCTGTTCCCCACCACGTGACACACCCGAGCCTATATATAGGACCGCACTCGCAGTCCCCTCCACAATACCACGTGACATACCAGAGCCTATATATAGGACCTCCACCATATATAGTATACTCAGTATATAAGGCCTTCTCTCGCGTACCCCGCCTATATAATACTATCTCCCACACTTTGGAGGCGCCCTCTTGTCACCGACGCCGTCGCTCGTCGGCGTCCCAGACCGGCGCTTGTGGTCTCGTTCTACTCTACGTACTTTGTTCTACACCGCGACACCTCACCCGGCCCTGTCACTCCCTTACTTTGTCCGCTATTCGACCCCAAAGAGGGCACTTTGTCACGTTTTTCAAAGTGGAGTTACAGCAAAAAGTTCTTAACCAAAGTTGTAGGTCTCGTCAAGTGCAGCAACTTTGGTTATCTTCACCTCCCCTCCATCTCCCACCGTTTGGCCGCAAACGGCACTTTTCTCCCGCCAAATTTACTTTTTCGCGAATAACTCGACTCGGGCTGCAGATAGAGCAAAACGTTCTTAATCAAAGTTGTAGGTCTGAGCCAGAGGAGTAACTTTGGTCATCTCCACTTTTCCCGCATCTCCCACCGTTTGGCCACAAACCGCACTTTTCTCTCGCAAAATTACAATAACGTATATTTTCAATGAAATCTCGATGTCGATTTTTTTTTATTTATTCATGGGAGCTCATAACGTGTATTTCCACCCGAATGCCAGTCATACATACGTTTATGCAACGCAGGTAACTAATCCCCACGATGTATCGACAGTGAGTGTTTCATCCTGTTGATGGACCACGAGTACGTGCTCTGTCATAGACTTCACTTTACATCCCCCGAGTCTATGGACAAGCGGGTAACTAATCCCCACGATGTATCGACAGTGAGTGTTTCATCCTGTTGATGGACCACGAGTACGTGCTCTGTCAAAGGCCTTACTTTTGGTCGTTTGTGTGCGACATGAGCCTTGGTAATACAGCACACTAGATCAGAGATATTCAACCAAGGGTGCACAAAGACCATTTAGGGGGTACTGATCATTTAAAATGCACATACAGTCAGTATAATATATCTCCTAAATGATCACAAATAACAAAAGGTAATAAAATTAGAAATATAAATACAGCCAATATAACGTTTTTTTGAATAAATATAAATAGTGAAAAACATTTGAATCAGAGAGATTTGAATTGTCCTCAGTCCAAGAATGTATATTACTTACTCTACCAGTTAAGTTAGGATTAGTGATGGACTTTTGGAAATAATCAAATTCCTCCTACAAAGTCTCACCTTACAGTTTTTAAAACACTTTCTAGAAATTAAAAAAAACGATAATACGCTAATACGGATTACAAAGTCATTTTGCATTGTCATCAATTCCTCTGATGTTCCTGTAATATTAAAAGAAAGTCTTTTAGAAATGTGTTGACAGTTTACTGAAAATAAACATTGAAATATGTGAATTTGTGATTTGTGGTGTAATGCAAGCAGTGACACTGCCTTGTTCCATTCCCCTCTATTGTTTAGTGTGCAGGTTTTCTCTGCGTTGACAGCAATCAGAACAAAACAAACGAGTTACTTGAATCCAGAATCACAGTTGATGCTCTCTCTGCCAAATATTGAGCCACGAATAGAGGAGCTGGTGTCCACAAAACAAGCCCAGCCATGTCATTAATAGATCACAAAGTCATGTACTCTTTGTGTATGTGCCATCTGTAATATAGTTGTTGTAAAATGTTAAATCTGTTTTAGATATTGCGTATAATTTGAATTAAGGATAACTCTAGGTCTAGGACTAGGCCTAGAGGTACAGGCTGGAATGGGAAATTGTCTTTGGGAGTATGAACAGAAAAAAGGATAACTCTAGGACTAGGCCTAGAGGTACAGGCTGGAATGGGAAATTGTCTTTGGGAGTATGAACAGAAAAAAGGATAACTCTAGGACTAGGCTAGAGGTACAGGCTGGAATGGGAAATTGTCTTTGTGAGTATGTACAGAAAAAAGGATAACTCTAGGACTAGGCTAGAGGTACAGGCTGGAATGGGAAATTGTCTTTGTGAGTATGTACAGAAAAAAGGATAACTCTAGGACTAGGCCTAGAGGTACAGGCTGGAATGGGAAATTGTCTTTGTGAGTATGTACAGAAAAAAGGATAACTCTAGGACTAGACCTAGAGGTACAGGCTGGAATGGGAAATTGTCTTTGGGAGTATGTACAGAAAAAAGGATAACTCTAGGACTAGGCTAGAGGTACAGGCTGGAATGGGAAATTGTCTTTGGGAGTATGAACAGAAAAAAGGATAACTCTAGGACTAGGCCTAGAGGTACAGGCTGGAATGGGAAATTGTCTTTGTGAGTATGAACAGAAAAAAGGATAACTCTAGGACTAGGCCTAGAGGTACAGGCTGGAATGGGAAATTGTCTTTGTGAGTATGTACAGAAAAAAGGATAACTCTAGGACTAGGCCTAGAGGTACAGGCTGGAATGGGAAATTGTCTTTGGGAGTATGTACAGAAAAAAGGATAACTCTAGGACTAGGCCTAGAGGTACAGGCTGGAATGGGAAATTGTCTTTGGGAGTATGAACAGAAAAAAGGATCACTCTAGGACTAGGCTAGAGGTACAGGCTGGAATGGGAAATTGTCTTTGTGAGTATGTACAGAAAAAAGGATAACTCTAGGACTAGGCCTAGAGGTACAGGCTGGAATGGGAAATTGTCTTTGTGAGTATGTACAGAAAAAAGGATAACTCTAGGACTAGGCTAGAGGTACAGGCTGGAATGGGAAATTGTCTTTGTGAGTATGTACAGAAAAAAGGATAACTCTAGGACTAGACCTAGAGGTACAGCCTGGAATGGGAAATTGTCTTTGTGAGTATGTACAGAAAAAAGGATAACTCTAGGACTAGGCTAGAGGTACAGGCTGGAATGGGAAATTGTCTTTGTGAGTATGTACAGAAAAAAGGATAACTCTAGGACTAGGCCTAGAGGTACAGGCTGGAATGGGAAATTGTCTTTGGGAGTATGAACAGAAAAAAGGATAACTCTAGGACTAGGCCTAGAGGTACAGGCTGGAATGGGAAATTGTCTTTGGGAGTATGAACAGAAAAAAGGATAACTCTAGGACTAGGCCTAGAGGTACAGGCTGGAATGGGAAATTGTCTTTGGGAGTATGTACAGAAAAAAGGATAACTCTAGGACTAGGCCTAGAGGTACAGGCTGGAATGGGAAATTGTCTTTGTGAGTATGTACAGAAAAAAGGATAACTCTAGGACTAGGCCTAGAGGTACAGGCTGGAATGGGAAATTGTCTTTGTGAGTATGTACAGAAAAAAGGATAACTCTAGGACTAGGCCTAGAGGTACAGGCTGGAATGGGAAATTGTCTTTGGGAGTATGAACAGAAAAAAGGATAACTCTAGGACTAGGCCTAGAGGTACAGGCTGGAATGGGAAATTGTCTTTGTGAGTATGTACAGAAAAAAGGATAACTCTAGGACTAGGCCTAGAGGTACAGGCTGGAATGGGAAATTGTCTTTGGGAGTATGAACAGAAAAAAGGATAACTCTAGGACTAGGCCTAGAGGTACAGGCTGGAATGGGAAATTGTCTTTGGGAGTATGAACAGAAAAAAGGATAACTCTAGGACTAGGCCTAGAGGTACAGGCTGGAATGGGAAATTGTCTTTGGGAGTATGAACAGAAAAAAGGATAACTCTAGGACTAGGCTAGAGGTACAGGCTGGAATGGGAAATTGTCTTTGTGAGTATGTACAGAAAAAAGGATAACTCTAGGACTAGGCCTAGAGGTACAGGCTGGAATGGGAAATTGTCTTTGTGAGTATGTACAGAAAAAAGGATAACTCTAGGACTAGGCCTAGAGGTACAGGCTGGAATGGGAAATTGTCTTTGGGAGTATGAACAGAAAAAAGGATAACTCTAGGACTAGGCTAGAGGTACAGGCTGGAATGGGAAATTGTCTTTGTGAGTATGTACAGAAAAAAGGTTGAATACCAGTGCACTAGATGGCCAGGTTACTTGCTGCATGTTTTACATGAGATGAGCTTGCTTATGCTGAATATGCTAGGGAAACACTGGTTCTGTTCCAGACTGACTCCCTATTTCTAGTATAGTTGGAAGTACAGGGCTTTTGAATTGGTTCTTCACCGCTGCACGGCCTTTTGCCTGTGCGAGTTTGAAGGTACCATGGCCGGGTTTGTCGCTCCTAACAAGCCACACGTAAAACATGTATAAAAATTTTACTTTATAGAAAATGCTGGAAATGTCGCCAATGATGGTTTAATCGATCCACAGCTTCTGTTCTTTTCAGATGAGGCATTGTTTCATCTAAATGGTCGCGTGAGCACTCATAACAGTCGGTATTGGGCATCTCAAAATTCACATCACGTTCAAGAAATCCCTCATTATGATCGAAGCTTTGGAGTTTGGTGTGCTGTTAGCGCTAGACGCATAATTGATCCAATATTTTACGACCAGACTGTAAGTAAAGAGAGGTACCAAAATGACATTTTGTCCCCATATTTTCGTGAACTGACAGAAGAAGACAAATCATATGGGTGGTTTCAACAAGATTCTGTTACTGCAAGTACAGATCGTGACTGAAAAAGATTGTCCAAACTAGAAATGTATATTATTATTTACTTAGCCAACAAACTTACTGTTGGTGTTTTTAAACACACAAGTTTAAGAGGTAGAACTGGAACTTAAAAATTCAATGTATATATTTAAACAGTCATATTTTGTTTCTTTCTCGTGTTAAGATAATTTTATCTGCATTTTCAAAGCATTTTGTTGCATTTAGACTTAAGACAAATGACTGTTGTTGCAGGGTCGAGTGTTACATCCAGAGCAGACGAGAGTTGTGAGTGTTCGGGAGTGTGCTCGCTCACAAGGATTCCCTGACACATACAGATTCTTTGGCAACATACTGGACAAACATCGTCAGGTAGGTTTGTAACAACTTTGCTGCCTCTCAGCCATACTAGTTGGAATAAATTAATATTTAAATTAACTTTCAGTACAAGTAGAAGGGTGATAATTTACAAATATAATTGGAAGAAGAAACATTATAAGTAGAAAAGCTGCTCCATTGGACACCTGCTGCTGATGATGCAGACATGTTCCAAATTGCAACTCATTGTTATAAACACTGATGATTTATCCCTACAACTTTTACACTTATTCAGTAGCTTTGTATTTCTTTAGAAACATTTAAAAATTACTTGAACTGGTTAATAAAACTGTGGGTCAGAATAAAGAACAAAAAAGAGAAAAGAAATGGGAAAATATGACAAGTGTTTGAAATAAAGGACAGGAGCGCCCAGAGGCACTTAATGTCTGTACATTTATTATGCTTTGCTGGACAAGGAAAAGTTCCATGGACTTTAATTTGTAGAACATTACACTGATTTGCTTGCAGGTTGGAAACGCTGTTCCTCCACCAATGGCAGCAGCTATAGGCTATGAACTGAGGAAGAGCATTGCCAAGTCAGAGGAGAAGAAAACAGAAACCTCAAAGATGGAGGTCTCCTAGAAGAGACTGAGTTTGTTTCATAGGGGGAAATCAAACATTCACGTGTATTATATTTTAAAGATTGTTGTATAATTATGATTTTACAAGCAGAACAGTTGAATGTAAATTTTTATCACTGAATTGATCATTATGAAATTGCCTGGTTATTGTGATTCATTTAATGTGATAAAGTCTAAGAGAAACATTTTATGTAAAGAAATCAAATAAATAATTTTTCACTTTTTAAAAAAGTAAGCACTTCACTTTGTAGTACATAAATGAAGTATCCTTTATTGCAGCATATACCAGGAGAACAAAAAGCTTACGAATGGGCTTTGCAGTGTTTTGCCAATCCACATCCTCGACACTTGCCGTCTGCCACTATCATAGAAAGGCATGGATGAAACTAGACATTTTTAAAACTACTTTAAAGGCTTTACTTACCAACTTCATGAAAGAAGATGCTGAAACTGGCCATCATCCTTGTCACCTATTTAGGAAACTTATCCATCACTCGCCGTAGTTCATGTTGAGAAATGCTGGTAGATATTTTGTTTTAGTTATTCCAGGATGTGTGCATTTGCCTTGTACACTTTGTTTTAAGTTACACCAGAGATAGAAATTGTTTATTTGAGCTCTCGGAAACCTTTCTCCGCTAATGGTGCACCATACACCAATTTGTTTTGTCATCAAGGGGTACTTCATGAATAATATTAGGTTCTCAGTTATAGGACCATTTTTTTTACTTTCTCTACTATGCATAGTAAGTAGAGGAAGTATTGTATTGCACCCAAAAATTTGATGTTGAGATTTCACTGGAAATGTATGTTTTGAGGGCCCTTGAATCCAAAAATAAAGCATTTTTAGAAAAAGGTCTGTGTGTGCAAGTCTGTCAGTCTGCGCAGCATAAGTCAAAAATAAAAAGTCTGTTAAAAACCAAAGTTGGTATTTGAGTATAATGTCTTAAGGTTGTGACACAAAGATTTTGAAGAAAATTCCTCCACCCTAACTTTAGGATGAAACATTTTTAAAAAATTTTGATTTTCTTGAATGGCTCTAAAATTTTTATTATACTTTGAATTTTGTGGCTATAGCCTATGTAGTCCTATTTACTCTTGATGACTTTTGCATAACTGGTAAACAATTTATGTTCAAATATTTTTTGTAGCAGAACCATTTTGAAGGTATTGCTAGTTATTTGTGTCAGTTTTGGAAAACAAACTTTCTTTAAATGGAAGATTGTGATACATTTTTTTATATGTTAACCGTGCAAAGAGAACAAAATTTCAAAGGTTTAAAAGATTTGACTATTGCTCAAAGTCTACTGTATTCCCATATTTCCCTTGTACCTACAAGGAAATAAAATAATTTCTGAAAATGTCTATCTCAACTAACACGAAGATATAGGAATGAGGTTATAAGAATTGTTAGTACAGGAGTAGAGAAAGTCATGTGGGTGCAACACAAGATGGTGGTGGTGGCTAACTGAGCATAACCAGGAGCAGAGAGTTTGCGGAAATGAAGGTAATGCCCAAACTAATATTGAAGCTGACCTAGACAAGGGCCCTTCCTAGACAAGGGCCCTTCCTAGACAAGGACCCTTCCTAGACAAGGGCCCTTCCACGACAAGGCCCCTCCTAGACAAGGCCCCTCCTAGACAAGGGCCCTTCCTAGACAAGGGCCCTTCCTAGACAAGGGCCCTTCCTAGACAAGGTCCCTTCCACGACAAGGGCCCTTCCTAGACAAGGTCCCTTCCTAGACAAGGGCCCTTCCTAGAAAAGGGCCCTTCCTAGAAAAGGGCCCCTCCTAGACAAGGGCCCTTCCTAGAAAAGGGCCCCTCCTAGACAAGGGCTCATCCTAGACAAGGCCCTTCCTAGACAAGGGCCCTTCCTAGACAAGGGCCCTTCCTAGAAAAGGGCCCCTCCTAGACAAGGGCCCTTCCTAGAAAAGGGCCCCTCCTAGACAAGGGCTCATCCTAGACAACGCCCTTCCTAGAAAAGGGCCCTTCCTAGAAAAGGGCCTATCGTAGACAAGGACCCTTCCTAGACAAGGGCCCTTCCTAGACAAGGGCCCCTCCTAGACAAGAGCCCTTCCTAGACAAGGACCCTTCCTAGACAAGGGCCCTTCCACGACAAGGCCCCTCCTAGACAAGGCCCCTCCTAGACAAGGGCCCTTCCTAGACAAGGGCCCTTCCTAGACAAGGGCCCTTCCTAGACAAGGTCCCTTCCACGACAAGGGCCCTTCCTAGACAAGGTCCCTTCCTAGACAAGGGCCCTTCCTAGAAAAGGGCCCTTCCTAGAAAAGGGCCCCTCCTAGACAAGGGCCCTTCCTAGAAAAGGGCCCCTCCTAGACAAGGGCTCATCCTAGACAAGGCCCTTCCTAGACAAGGGCCCTTCCTAGACAAGGGCCCTTCCTAGAAAAGGGCCCCCCCTAGACGAAGGGCCCCCCCTAGACTAAGGTCCCCCCTAGACTAAGGTCCCCCCCTAGACTAAGGGCCCCCCTAGACTAAGGGCCCCCCCTAGACTACGGGCCCCCCCTAGACTACGGGCCCCCCCTAGACTAAGGGCCCCCCTAGACTAAGGGCCACCCCTAGACTAAGGTCCCCCCTAGACTAAGGGCCCCCCTAGACGAAGGGCCCCCCTAGACTAAGGTCCCCCCTAGACTAAGGGCCCCCCCTAGACGAAGGGCCCCCCCTAGACTAAGGTCCCCCCTAGACTAAGGTCCCCCCCTAGACTAAGGGCCCCCCTAGACTAAGGGCCCCCCCTAGACTACGGGCCCCCCCTAGACTACGGGCCCCCCCTAGACTAAGGGCCCCCCTAGACTAAGGGCCACCCCTAGACTAAGGTCCCCCCTAGACTAAGGGCCCCCCTAGACGAAGGGCCCCCCTAGACTAAGGGCCCCCCGTAGACGAAGGGCCCCCCCTAGACTTAGGGCCCCTCCTAGACTAAGGGCCCCCCTAGACTACGGCCCCAAACTACACTAAGGGCCCCCCTAGACCAACGGCCCCCCTAGACTTAGGGCCCCCCTAGACTAATGTCCCCCCTAGACTAAGGTCCCCCCCCTAGACTAAGGGCCCCCCTAGACGAAGGGCCCCCCCTAGACTAAGGGCCCCCCCCTGGACTAAGGGCCCCCCCTAGACTACGGGCCCCCGCTAGACTAAGGGCCCCCTAGACTAAGGGCCCCCCTAGACTAAGGTCCCCCCTAGACTAAGGGCCCCCCCTAGACGAAGGGCCCCCCCTAGACTAAGGTCCCCCCTAGACTAAGGTCCCCCCCTAGACTAAGGGCCCCCCTAGACGAAGGGCCCCCCCTAGATTAAGGGCCCCCCCTAGACTAAGGGCCCCCCTAGACAAAGGGCCCCCCATAGACTACGGGCCCCCCCTAGACTAAGGGCCCCCCTAGACGAAGGGCCCCCCCTAGACTAAGGTCCCCCCTAGACTAAGGGCCCCCCCTAGACGAAGGGCCCCCCTAGACTAAGGGCCCCCCCCCCCCTAGACGAAGGCCCCCCCTAGACTAAGGGCCCCCCTAGACAAGGGGCCCCCCTAGACTAAGAGCCCCCCTAGACTAAGGGCCCCCCCTAGACTTAGGGCCCCCCTAGACTAAGGTCCCCCCTAGACTAAGGTCCCCCCCTAGACTAAGGTCCCCCCTAGACTAATGCCCCCCTAGACTAAGGGCCCCCTGAGACTAAGGGCCCCCCGAGACTAAGTGCCAGCCCCCGAGACTAAGGGCCCCCCTAGAATAAGGGCCCCCCCTAGACTAAGGGCCCCCCTAGACTAAGGTCCCCCCTAGACTAAGGGCCCCCCTAGACTAAGGGCCGCCCTAGACTAAGGGCCCCCCCCTAGACTAAGGGCCCCCCAGACTAAGGCCCCCCCTAGACTAAGGTCCCCCCCTAGACTAAGGTCCCCCTCCTAGACAAGTTGCCCGCCCAGACTACTGGGTCCTACCTTTGTCTAAGTCGTACCTAACACATAACCCCACTTTTTGAACGGGGCCTCGGAGAGGGTCGCCGATGGTCTAGGAGTGTCGGCCGTGGTCCAAAACGTGTAATTCCAGAGTTTGGTCGCTCTCCGTGGAGCCGTTCCCACTTTTCCGTATCGTGTCTGGACAAGCGTTTCAAGACGGGTCTGTCATATAGTGCGGCACCTGGACTTGTAGCCTTACGTTTTACAAGTTTTTCCAAAATGCGAACGGCTGCACGGAACTTGATGAATTTCACAACTGGAACGTTTCTTAACACGGGGAACACGCCTGGACCGGTCCCGAGTCGCTGCGGTCCTCGGTTCGAGTTTTAGAAATTTTTGGCCATCTTTGATCGCTTCTTGCGAAGAAGCCAGACGAGGTTTAAGGAATCTGACTGTTGGGTCGTGTAGCCCTCGGGGAGGACTACTGGAATCGGTGGTCCGAGTTCGACCTCCGGCAGCGACTCGAGAGTAAAAGCGTTTTATGTTTATAGCGTGCGCTACCGCAGGCGCGGGGGGATGTCCCGTGGTGGGTGGGTGGTGCCCCTGGGGCCGAAGCTTCACCTAAAGTTTGGTGGCTCTAGCTCAATTAGGGCGCCGACGAGAGCGTCCCGCAGTTTTGCCCGACTTTGGAAGCTTCGATCCGGGCAGGGCGTACCGGTTTAAGGAATCTGACCACATGAGTGGAAAGCGGTCGAGGAGGACTACAATAGTTAGTGGTCCGAATTGGCGGATTTTGCGCCGTTCAGATTTTAGAAAATTTTGGCCATCTTACGAGAGGTTTGGGCTGGCCCCCGTGGGCGCGATTTGGGATCCGAAGGTGTCTCTGGATAGCCCTCGAGAAGTGCTACCCAGCTGTGGTGTCCCGGTTCGAATCCCGCGCACCGTTGGGGAGTAAATCGGTTTTTTGTCCCTAGAGGGCGCTGGTGGTGCGCCGGGGCGGATTTTGCACCGGCATAGCCTTGCACCTCGCCCTCCGATGCAGCACCCCGAATTTGCGGCCTGCAGCTCAATTAGGGGCGAAGTTACCGATTTTTAACACTTTTTTGACTCCTGCGGGCCAACGGCTGCAGATGGCGCCAAAGTGCACATAAGCATTCTTGCTCGTCTCGCCGAGACGCGTCTTTTGAGCCCTCGCGGGGCTCTCTAGCTCAATTTTGAGAAATCGGCGGTGGCTCAACCGGTAGCGGCGCTCGGAGCAAATTTTGAACGCGTGGGCGTAGAGAGTCGGGGTTTTTTGCATCGGGAGGGGCAAGGCGAGCCCTTTCCAACGCACCCCTCGCCGACCCCCTATCTTAATAAATAAGGTTCATTTTTACGTATCTCCGTCCCTATGGGAGATGGGGCAACGGGACCCGGACCATCGGGTGGGGCACCCCCGGTAAGCCCTAATCGAGTACCCACTCGGGGGGTCTGCGGCCCATAGTTTCCGAGATATCGGCACTTTTGTAACGGGGGGTGGGGGAGGGTGGAGGAGGTCGGCAGCGGTCCAGCGCCCCCAAGCGTTTGGCTGGGGGCCGCACCGTTCCCGAGATATGGCCGAAATTCCGAAAACGCACCAACACCCGGTGCGCCTTTGGCCCCCCCGCGCTCCAGGGGCGCCCCAGGACTTCGGGGCCCAGCCCCCCGGCCCCGCCACCCCCCATATGCTCGAGGGGAGCCCAAACTCGGGGCTCTTCGGCCCACGGGTGCCCGAGATCGCCATGGGGCGGCGCACCGGCAGGGCGACGTCGCGGACCCGGTCCGTCCCCACCACGCGGCCCAGCCGACCACGTGGTCTCCCCACCATGCCTGTTCCCCACCACGTGACACTCCCGAGCCTATATATAGGACCGCACTCGCAGTCCCCTCCACAATACCACGTGACATACCAGAGCCTATATATAGGACCTCCACCATATATATAGTATACTTAGTATATAAGGCCTTCTCTCGCGTACCCCGCCTATATAATACTATCTCCCACACTTTGGAGGCGCCCTCTTGTCACCGACGCCGTCGCTCGTCGGCGTCCCAGACCGGCGCTTGTGGTCTCGTTCTACTCTACGTACTTTGTTCTACACCGCGACACCTCACCCGGCCCTGTCACTCCCTTACTTTGTCCGCTATTCGACCCCAAAGAGGGCACTTTGTCACGTTTTTCAAAGTGGAGTTACAGCAAAAAGTTCTTAACCAAAGTTGTAGGTCTCGTCAAGTGCAGCAACTTTGGTTATCTTCACCTCCCCTCCATCTCCCACCGTTTGGCCGCAAACGGCACTTTTCTCCCGCCAAATTTACTTTTTCGCGAATAACTCGACTCGGGCTGCAGATAGAGCAAAACGTTCTCAATCAAAGTTGTAGGTCTGAGCCAGAGGAGTAACTTTGGTCATCTCCACTTTTCCCGCATCTCCCACCGTTTGGCCACAAACCGCACTTTTCTCTCGCAAAATTACAATAACGTATATTTTCAATGAAATCTCGATGTCGATTTTTTTTTATTTATTCATGGGAGCTCATAACGTGTATTTCCACCCGAATGCCAGTCATACATACGTTTATGCAACGCAGGTAACTAATCCCCACGATGTATCGACAGTGAGTGTTTCATCCTGTTGATGGACCACGAGTACGTGCTCTGTCATAGACTTCACTTTACATCCCCCGAGTCTATGGACAAGCGGGTAACTAATCCCCACGATTTATCGACAGTGAGTGTTTCATCCTGTTGATGGACCACGAGTACGTGCTCTGTCAAAGGCCTTACTTTTGGTCGTTTGTGTGCGACATGAGCCTTGGTAATACAGCACACTAGATCAGAGATATTCAACCAAGGGTGCACAAAGACCATTTAGGGGGTACTGATCATTTAAAATGCACATACAGTCAGTATAATATATCTCCTAAATGATCACAAATAACAAAAGGTAATAAAATTAGAAATATAAATACAGCCAATATAACGTTTTTTTGAATAAATATAAATAGTGAAAAACATTTGAATCAGAGAGATTTGAATTGTCCTCAGTCCAAGAATGTATATTACTTACTCTACCAGTTAAGTTAGGATTAGTGATGGACTTTTGGAAATAATCAAATTCCTCCTACAAAGTCTCACCTTACAGTTTTTAAAACACTTTCTAGAAATTAAAAAAAACGATAATACGCTAATACGGATTACAAAGTCATTTTGCATTGTCATCAATTCCTCTGATGTTCCTGTAATATTAAAAGAAAGTCTTTTAGAAATGTGTTGACAGTTTACTGAAAATAAACATTGAAATATGTGAATTTGTGATTTGTGGTGTAATGCAAGCAGTGACACTGCCTTGTTCCATTCCCCTCTATTGTTTAGTGTGCAGGTTTTCTCTGCGTTGACAGCAATCAGAACAAAACAAACGAGTTACTTGAATCCAGAATCACAGTTGATGCTCTCTCTGCCAAATATTGAGCCACGAATAGAGGAGCTGGTGTCCACAAAACAAGCCCAGCCATGTCATTAATAGATCACAAAGTCATGTACTCTTTGTGTATGTGCCATCTGTAATATAGTTGTTGTAAAATGTTAAATCTGTTTTAGATATTGCGTATAATTTGAATTAAGGATAACTCTAGGTCTAGGACTAGGCCTAGAGGTACAGGCTGGAATGGGAAATTGTCTTTGGGAGTATGAACAGAAAAAAGGATAACTCTAGGACTAGGCCTAGAGGTACAGGCTGGAATGGGAAATTGTCTTTGGGAGTATGAACAGAAAAAAGGATAACTCTAGGACTAGGCTAGAGGTACAGGCTGGAATGGGAAATTGTCTTTGTGAGTATGTACAGAAAAAAGGATAACTCTAGGACTAGGCTAGAGGTACAGGCTGGAATGGGAAATTGTCTTTGTGAGTATGTACAGAAAAAAGGATAACTCTAGGACTAGGCCTAGAGGTACAGGCTGGAATGGGAAATTGTCTTTGTGAGTATGTACAGAAAAAAGGATAACTCTAGGACTAGACCTAGAGGTACAGGCTGGAATGGGAAATTGTCTTTGGGAGTATGTACAGAAAAAAGGATAACTCTAGGACTAGGCTAGAGGTACAGGCTGGAATGGGAAATTGTCTTTGGGAGTATGAACAGAAAAAAGGATAACTCTAGGACTAGGCCTAGAGGTACAGGCTGGAATGGGAAATTGTCTTTGTGAGTATGAACAGAAAAAAGGATAACTCTAGGACTAGGCCTAGAGGTACAGGCTGGAATGGGAAATTGTCTTTGTGAGTATGTACAGAAAAAAGGATAACTCTAGGACTAGGCCTAGAGGTACAGGCTGGAATGGGAAATTGTCTTTGGGAGTATGTACAGAAAAAAGGATAACTCTAGGACTAGGCCTAGAGGTACAGGCTGGAATGGGAAATTGTCTTTGGGAGTATGAACAGAAAAAAGGATAACTCTAGGACTAGGCTAGAGGTACAGGCTGGAATGGGAAATTGTCTTTGTGAGTATGTACAGAAAAAAGGATAACTCTAGGACTAGGCCTAGAGGTACAGGCTGGAATGGGAAATTGTCTTTGTGAGTATGTACAGAAAAAAGGATAACTCTAGGACTAGGCTAGAGGTACAGGCTGGAATGGGAAATTGTCTTTGTGAGTATGTACAGAAAAAAGGATAACTCTAGGACTAGACCTAGAGGTACAGCCTGGAATGGGAAATTGTCTTTGTGAGTATGTACAGAAAAAAGGATAACTCTAGGACTAGGCTAGAGGTACAGGCTGGAATGGGAAATTGTCTTTGTGAGTATGTACAGAAAAAAGGATAACTCTAGGACTAGGCCTAGAGGTACAGGCTGGAATGGGAAATTGTCTTTGGGAGTATGAACAGAAAAAAGGATAACTCTAGGACTAGGCCTAGAGGTACAGGCTGGAATGGGAAATTGTCTTTGGGAGTATGAACAGAAAAAAGGATAACTCTAGGACTAGGCCTAGAGGTACAGGCTGGAATGGGAAATTGTCTTTGGGAGTATGTACAGAAAAAAGGATAACTCTAGGACTAGGCCTAGAGGTACAGGCTGGAATGGGAAATTGTCTTTGTGAGTATGTACAGAAAAAAGGATAACTCTAGGACTAGGCCTAGAGGTACAGGCTGGAATGGGAAATTGTCTTTGTGAGTATGTACAGAAAAAAGGATAACTCTAGGACTAGGCCTAGAGGTACAGGCTGGAATGGGAAATTGTCTTTGGGAGTATGAACAGAAAAAAGGATAACTCTAGGACTAGGCCTAGAGGTACAGGCTGGAATGGGAAATTGTCTTTGTGAGTATGTACAGAAAAAAGGATAACTCTAGGACTAGGCCTAGAGGTACAGGCTGGAATGGGAAATTGTCTTTGGGAGTATGAACAGAAAAAAGGATAACTCTAGGACTAGGCCTAGAGGTACAGGCTGGAATGGGAAATTGTCTTTGGGAGTATGAACAGAAAAAAGGATAACTCTAGGACTAGGCCTAGAGGTACAGGCTGGAATGGGAAATTGTCTTTGGGAGTATGAACAGAAAAAAGGATAACTCTAGGACTAGGCTAGAGGTACAGGCTGGAATGGGAAATTGTCTTTGTGAGTATGTACAGAAAAAAGGATAACTCTAGGACTAGGCCTAGAGGTACAGGCTGGAATGGGAAATTGTCTTTGTGAGTATGTACAGAAAAAAGGATAACTCTAGGACTAGGCCTAGAGGTACAGGCTGGAATGGGAAATTGTCTTTGGGAGTATGAACAGAAAAAAGGATAACTCTAGGACTAGGCTAGAGGTACAGGCTGGAATGGGAAATTGTCTTTGTGAGTATGTACAGAAAAAAGGTTGAATACCAGTGCACTAGATGGCCAGGTTACTTGCTGCATGTTTTACATGAGATGAGCTTGCTTATGCTGAATATGCTAGGGAAACACTGGTTCTGTTCCAGACTGACTCCCTATTTCTAGTATAGTTGGAAGTACAGGGCTTTTGAATTGGTTCTTCACCGCTGCACGGCCTTTTGCCTGTGCGAGTTTGAAGGTACCATGGCCGGGTTTGTCGCTCCTAACAAGCCACACGTAAAACATGTATAAAAATTTTACTTTATAGAAAATGCTGGAAATGTCGCCAATGATGGTTTAATCGATCCACAGCTTCTGTTCTTTTCAGATGAGGCATTGTTTCATCTAAATGGTCGCGTGAGCACTCATAACAGTCGGTATTGGGCATCTCAAAATTCACATCACGTTCAAGAAATCCCTCATTATGATCGAAGCTTTGGAGTTTGGTGTGCTGTTAGCGCTAGACGCATAATTGATCCAATATTTTACGACCAGACTGTAAGTAAAGAGAGGTACCAAAATGACATTTTGTCCCCATATTTTCGTGAACTGACAGAAGAAGACAAATCATATGGGTGGTTTCAACAAGATTCTGTTACTGCAAGTACAGATCGTGACTGAAAAAGATTGTCCAAACTAGAAATGTATATTATTATTTACTTAGCCAACAAACTTACTGTTGGTGTTTTTAAACACACAAGTTTAAGAGGTAGAACTGGAACTTAAAAATTCAATGTATATATTTAAACAGTCATATTTTGTTTCTTTCTCGTGTTAAGATAATTTTATCTGCATTTTCAAAGCATTTTGTTGCATTTAGACTTAAGACAAATGACTGTTGTTGCAGGGTCGAGTGTTACATCCAGAGCAGACGAGAGTTGTGAGTGTTCGGGAGTGTGCTCGCTCACAAGGATTCCCTGACACATACAGATTCTTTGGCAACATACTGGACAAACATCGTCAGGTAGGTTTGTAACAACTTTGCTGCCTCTCAGCCATACTAGTTGGAATAAATTAATATTTAAATTAACTTTCAGTACAAGTAGAAGGGTGATAATTTACAAATATAATTGGAAGAAGAAACATTATAAGTAGAAAAGCTGCTCCATTGGACACCTGCTGCTGCTGATGATGCAGACAAGTTCTTCTTGAAACATGTTCCAAATTGCAACTCATTGTTATAAACACTGATGATTTATCCCTACAACTTTTACACTTATTCAGTAGCTTTGTATTTCTTTAGAAACATTTAAAAATTACTTGAACTGGTTAATAAAACTGTGGGTCAGAATAAAGAACAAAAAAGAGAAAAGAAATGGGAAAATATGACAAGTGTTTGAAATAAAGGACAGGAGCGCCCAGAGGCACTTAATGTCTGTACATTTATTATGCTTTGCTGGACAAGGAAAAGTTCCATGGACTTTAATTTGTAGAACATTACACTGATTTGCTTGCAGGTTGGAAACGCTGTTCCTCCACCAATGGCAGCAGCTATAGGCTATGAACTGAGGAAGAGCATTGCCAAGTCAGAGGAGAAGAAAACAGAAACCTCAAAGATGGAGGTCTCCTAGAAGAGACTGAGTTTGTTTCATAGGGGGAAATCAAACATTCACGTGTATTATATTTTAAAGATTGTTGTATAATTATGATTTTACAAGCAGAACAGTTGAATGTAAATTTTTATCACTGAATTGATCATTATGAAATTGCCTGGTTATTGTGATTCATTTAATGTGATAAAGTCTAAGAGAAACATTTTATGTAAAGAAATCAAATAAATAATTTTTCACTTTTTAAAAAAGTAAGCACTTCACTTTGTAGTACATAAATGAAGTATCCTTTATTGCAGCATATACCAGGAGAACAAAAAGCTTACGAATGGGCTTTGCAGTGTTTTGCCAATCCACATCCTCGACACTTGCCGTCTGCCACTATCATAGAAAGGCATGGATGAAACTAGACATTTTTAAAACTACTTTAAAGGCTTTACTTACCAACTTCATGAAAGAAGATGCTGAAACTGGCCATCATCCTTGTCACCTATTTAGGAAACTTATCCATCACTCGCCGTAGTTCATGTTGAGAAATGCTGGTAGATATTTTGTTTTAGTTATTCCAGGATGTGTGCATTTGCCTTGTACACTTTGTTTTAAGTTACACCAGAGATAGAAATTGTTTATTTGAGCTCTCGGAAACCTTTCTCCGCTAATGGTTGCACCATACACCAATTTGTTTTGTCATCAAGGGGTACTTCATGAATAATATTAGGTTCTCAGTTATAGGACCATTTTTTTTACTTTCTCTACTATGCATAGTAAGTAGAGGAAGTATTGTATTGCACCCAAAAATTTGATGTTGAGATTTCACTGGAAATGTATGTTTTGAGGGCCCTTGAATCCAAAAATAAAGCATTTTTAGAAAAAGGTCTGTGTGTGCAAGTCTGTCAGTCTGCGCAGCATAAGTCAAAAATAAAAAGTCTGTTAAAAACCAAAGTTGGTATTTGAGTATAATGTCTTAAGGTTGTGACACAAAGATTTTGAAGAAAATTCCTCCACCCTAACTTTAGGATGAAACATTTTTAAAAAATTTTGATTTTCTTGAATGGCTCTAAAATTTTTATTATACTTTGAATTTTGTGGCTATAGCCTATGTAGTCCTATTTACTCTTGATGACTTTTGCATAACTGGTAAACAATTTATGTTCAAATATTTTTTGTAGCAGAACCATTTTGAAGGTATTGCTAGTTATTTGTGTCAGTTTTGGAAAACAAACTTTCTTTAAATGGAAGATTGTGATACATTTTTTTATATGTTAACCGTGCAAAGAGAACAAAATTTCAAAGGTTTAAAAGATTTGACTATTGCTCAAAGTCTACTGTATTCCCATATTTCCCTTGTACCTACAAGGAAATAAAATAATTTCTGAAAATGTCTATCTCAACTAACACGAAGATATAGGAATGAGGTTATAAGAATTGTTAGTACAGGAGTAGAGAAAGTCATGTGGGTGCAACACAAGATGGTGGTGGTGGCTAACTGAGCATAACCAGGAGCAGAGAGTTTGCGGAAATGAAGGTAATGCCCAAACTAATATTGAAGCTGACCTAGACAAGGGCCCTTCTTAGACAAGGGCCCTTCCTAGACAAGGACCCTTCCTAGACAAGGGCCCTTCCACGACAAGGCCCCTCCTAGACAAGGCCCCTCCTAGACAAGGGCCCTTCCTAGACAAGGGCCCTTCCTAGACAAGGGCCCTTCCTAGACAAGGTCCCTTCCACGACAAGGGCCCTTCCTAGACAAGGTCCCTTCCTAGACAAGGGCCCTTCCTAGAAAAGGGCCCTTCCTAGAAAAGGGCCCCTCCTAGACAAGGGCCCTTCCTAGAAAAGGGCCCCTCCTAGACAAGGGCTCATCCTAGACAAGGCCCTTCCTAGACAAGGGCCCTTCCTAGACAAGGGCCCTTCCTAGAAAAGGGCCCCTCCTAGACAAGGGCCCTTCCTAGAAAAGGGCCCCTCCTAGACAAGGGCTCATCCTAGACAACGCCCTTCCTAGAAAAGGGCCCTTCCTAGAAAAGGGCCTATCGTAGACAAGGACCCTTCCTAGACAAGGGCCCTTCCTAGACAAGGGCCCCTCCTAGACAAGAGCCCTTCCTAGACAAGGACCCTTCCTAGACAAGGGCCCTTCCACGACAAGGCCCCTCCTAGACAAGGCCCCTCCTAGACAAGGGCCCTTCCTAGAAAAGGGCCCCTCCTAGACAAGGGCGAATCCTAGACAAGGGCCCTTCCTAGACAAGGGCCCTTCCTAGACAAGGTCCCTTCCTAGACAAGGGCCCTATCTAGAAAAGGGCCCTTCCTAGACAAGGGCCCTTCCTAGACAAAGGCCCTTCCTAGACAAGGGCCCTTCCCAGACAAGGGCCCTTCCTAGAAAAGGGACTTCCTAGACAAGGGCCCTTCCTAGACAAGGGCCCATCTTAGACAAGGTCCCTTCCTAGACAAGGGCCCTTCCTAGACAAGGGCCCCTCCTAGACAAGAGCCCTTCCTAGACAAGGTCCCTTCCTAGACAAGGGCCCTTCCTAGACAAGGGCCCCTTCTAGACAACGGCCCCTCCTAGACAAGAGCCCTTCCTAGACAAGGGCCCTTCCTAGACAAGGGCCCTTCCTAGTAAAGGGCCCTATCTAGAAAAGGGCCCTTCCTAGACAAGGGCCCTTCCTAGACAAGGGCCCTTCCTAGACAAGGGCCCTTCCTAGACAAGGGCCCTTCCTAGACAAAGGCCCTTCCTAGACAAGGGCCCTTCCCAGACAAGGGCCCTTCCTAGAAAAGGGCCCTTCCTAGACAAGGGCCCTTCCTAGACAAGGTCCCTTCCACGACAAGGGCCCTTCCTAGACAAGGTCCCTTCCTAGACAAGGGCCCTTCCTAGACAAGGGCCCCTCCTAGACAAGAGCCCTTCCTAGACAAGGACCCTTCCTAGACAAGGGCCCTTCCACGACAAGGCCCCTCCTAGACAAGGCCCCTCCTAGACAAGGGCCCTTCCTAGAAAAGGGCCCCTCCTAGACAAGGGCGAATCCTAGACAAGGGCCCTTCCTAGACAAGGGCCCTTCCTAAACAAGGTCCCTTCCTAGGCAAGGGCCCATCCTAGACAAGGGCCCTTCCTAGACAAGGGCCCTTCCTAGACAAGGGCCCCTCCTAGACAAGGGCCCTTCCTAGAAAAGGGCCCTTCCTAGAAATGGGCCCTTCCTAGACAAGGGCCCTTCCTAGACAAGGGCCCTTCCTAGAAAAGGGCCCTTCCTAGAAAAGGGCCCTTCCTAGAAAAGGGCCCTTCCTAGAAAAGGGCCCTTCCTAGAAAAGGGCCCTTCCTAGACAAGGGCCCTTCCTAGACAAGGGCACTTCCTAGACAAGGGCCCTTCCTAGACGAGGGCCCTTCCTAGACGAGGGCCCTTCCTAGACAAGGGCCCTAACTAGACAAGGGCCCTTCCTAGACAAGGGCCCTTCCTAGACAAGGGCCCCTCCTAGACAAGGGCCCTTCCTAGACAAGGGCCCTTCCTAGACAAGTCCCTTCCTAGACAAGTCCCTTCCTAGACAAGGGCCCTTCCTAGACAAGGGCCCTACCTAGTCAAGGGCCCTTCCAAGAAAAGGGCCCTTCCTAGAAAAGGGCCCTTCCTAGAAAAGGGTCCTTCCTAGACAAGGGCCCTTCCTAGAAAAGGGCCCTTCCTAGACAAGGGCCCTTCCTAGACAAGGGCCCTTCCTAGACATGGGCCCTTCCTAGACAAGGGCCCTTCCTAGAAAAGGGCCCTTCCTAGACAAGGGCCCTTCCTAGACGAGGGCCCTTCCTAGACAAGGGCCCTTCCTAGACAAGTGCCCTTCCTAGAAAAGGGCCCATCCTAGACAAGGGCCCTTCCTAGACAATGGCCCTTCCTAGACAAGGGCCCTTCCTAGAAAAGGGCCCTTCCTAGAAAAGGGCCCTTCCTAGAAAAGGGCCCTTCCTAGAAAAGGGCCCTTCCTAGACAAGGGCCCTTCTTAGACGAGGGCCCTTCCTAGACGAGGGCCCTTCCTAGACAACGGCCCTTCCTAGACAAGGGCCCTTCCTAGAAAAGGGCCCTTCCTAGAAAAGGGCCCTTCCTAGAAAAGGGCCCTTCCTAGACAAGGGCCCTTCGTAGACAAGGGCCCTTCCTAGACAAGTCCCTTCCTAGACAAGGGCCCATCCTAGACAAGGGCCCTTCCTAGACAAGGGCCCTACCTAGTCAAGGGCCCTTCCAAGAAAAGGGCCCTTCCTAGAAAAGGGCCCTTCCTAGAAAAGGGCCCTTCCTAGACAAGGGCCCTTCCTAGACAAGGGCCTTTCCTAGACAAGGACCCTTCCTAGGCAAGGGCCCTTCCTAGACAAGGGCCCTTCCTAGACAAGGCCCTTCCTAGACAAGGGTCCTTCCTAGACAATGGCCCTTAATAGACAAGGGCCCTTCCTAGAAAAGGGCCCCTCCTAGACAAGGGCCCATCCTAGACAAGGGCCCTTCCTAGACAAGGGCCCCTCCTAGGCAAGGGCCCATCCTAGACAAGGGCCCTTCCTAGACAAGGGCCCTTCCTAGACAAGGGCCCCTCCTAGACAAGGGCCCTTCCTAGAAAAGGGCCGTTCCTAGAAATGGGCCCTTCCTAGACAAGGGCCCTTCCTAGACAAGGGCCCTTCCTAGACAAGGGCCCTTCCTAGAAAAGGGCCCTTCCTAGAAAAGGGCCCTTCCTAGAAAAGGGCCCTTCCTAGAAAAGGGCCCTTCCTAGACAAGGGCCCTTCCTAGACAAGGGCACTTCCTAGACAAGGGCCCTTCCTAGACGAGGGCCCTTCCTAGACGAGGGCCCTTCCTAGACAAGGGCCCTAACTAGACAAGGGCCCTTCCTAGACAAGGGCCCTTCCTAGACAAGGGCCCCTCCTAGACAAGGGCCCTTCCTAGACAAGGGCCCTTCCTAGACAAGAGCCTTTCCTAGAAAAGGGCCCTTCCTAGAAAAGGGCCTTTCCTAGAAAAGGGCCCTTCCTAGAAAAGTGCCCTTCCTAGAAAAGGGCCCTTCCTAGAAAAGGGCCCTTCCTAGACAAGGGCCCTTCCTAGACAAGGGCCCCTCCTAGACAAGGGCCCCTCCTAGAAAAGGGCCCTTCCTAGAAAAGGGCCCTTCCTAGACAAGGGCCCTTCCTAGACAAGGGCCCTTCCTAGAATAGGGCCCTTCCTAGACAAGGGCCCTTCCTAGACAAGGGCCCTTCCTAGACAAGGGCCCTTCCTAGACAAGGGCCCCTTCTAGAAAAGGGCCCATCCTAGACAAGGGCCCTTCCTAGACAAGGGCCCTTCCTAGACAAGGGCCCGTCCTAGAAAAGGGCCCTTCCTAGAAAAGGGCCCTTCCTAGACAAGGGCCCTTCCTAGACGAGGGCCCTTCCTAGACAAGGGCCCTTCCTAGACAAGTGCCCTTCCTAGAAAAGGGCCCATCCTAGACAAGGGCCCTTCCTAGACAAGGGCCCTTCCTAGACAAGGGCCCTTCCTAGAAAAGGGCCCTTCCTAGAAAAGGGCCCTTCCTAGAAAAGGGCCCTTCCTAGAAAAGGGCCCTTCCTAGACAAGGGCCCTTCTTGGACAAGGCCCCTCCTAGAAAAGGGCCCTTCCTAGACAAGGGCCCTTCCTAGACAAGGGCCCTTCCTAGAATAGGGCCCTTCCTAGACAAGGGCCCTTCCTAGACAAGGGCCCTTCCTAGACAAGGGCCCCTCCTAGACAAGGGCCCATCCTAGACAAGGGCCCATCCTAGACAAGGGCCCTTCCTAGACAAGGGCCCTTCCTAGACGAGGACCCTTCCTAGAAAAGGGCCCTTCCTAGAAAAGGGCCCTTCCTAGACAAGGGCCCTTCCTAGACGAGGGCCCTTCCTAGACAAGGGCCCTTCCTAGACAAGTGCCCTTCCTAGAAAAGGGCCCATCCTAGACAAGGGCCCTTCCTAGACAATGGCCCTTCCTAGACAAGGGCCCTTCCTAGAAAAGGGCCCTTCCTAGAAAAGGGCCCTTCCTAGAAAAGGGCCCTTCCTAGAAAAGGGCCCTTCCTAGACAAGGGCCCTTCCTAGACGAGGGCCCTTCCTAGACGAGGGCCCTTCCTAGACAACGGCCCTTCCTAGACAAGGGCCCTTCCTAGAAAAGGGCCCTTCCTAGAAAAGGGCCCTTCCTAGAAAAGGGCCCTTCCTAGAAAAGGGCCCTTCCTAGACAAGGGCCCTTCGTAGACAAGGGCCCTTCCTAGACAAGTCCCTTCCTAGACAAGGGCCCTTCCTAGACAAGGGCCCTTCCTAGACAAGGGCCCTACCTAGTCAAGGGCCCTTCCAAGAAAAGGGCCCTTCCTAGAAAAGGGCCCTTCCTAGAAAAGGGCCCTTCCTAGACAAGGGCCCTTCCTAGACAAGGGCCTTTCCTAGACAAGGACCCTTCCTAGGCAAGGGCCCTTCCTAGACAAGGGCCCTTCCTAGACAAGGGCCCTTCCTAGACAAGGGTCCTTCCTAGACAAGGGCCCTTAATAGACAAGGGCCCTTCCTAGAAAAGGGCCCCTCCTAGACAAGGGCCCATCCTAGACAAGGGCCCTTCCTAGACAAGGGCCCCTCCTAGGCAAGGGCCCATCCTAGACAAGGGCCCTTCCTAGACAAGGGCCCTTCCTAGACAAGGGCCCCTCCTAGACAAGGGCCCTTCCTAGAAAAGGGCCGTTCCTAGAAATGGGCCCTTCCTAGACAAGGGCCCTTCCTAGACAAGGGCCCTTCCTAGACAAGGGCCCTTCCTAGAAAAGGGCCCTTCCTAGAAAAGGGCCCTTCCTAGAAAAGGGCCCTTCCTAGACAAGGGCCCTTCCTAGACAAGGGCACTTCCTAGACAAGGGCCCTTCCTAGACGAGGGCCCTTCCTAGACGAGGGCCCTTCCTAGACGAGGGCCCTACCTAGACAAGGGCCCTAACTAGACAAGGGCCCTTCCTAGACAAGGGCCCTTCCTAGACAAGGGCCCCTCCTAGACAAGGGCCCTTCCTAGACAAGGGCCCTTCCTAGACAAGTCCCTTCCTAGACAAGGGCCCTTCCTAGACAAGGGCCCTTCCTAGACAAGGGCCCTTCCTAGAAAAGGGCCCTTCCTACAAAAGGGCCCTTCCTAGACAAGGGCCCTTCCTAGACAAGGGTCCTTCCTAGAAAAGGGCCCTTCCTAGACAAGGGCCCTTCCTAGAAAAGGGCCCTTCCTAGACAAGGGCCCTTCCTAGACAAGGGCCCTTCCTAGACATGGGCCCTTCCTAGACAAGGGCCCTTCCTAGAAAAGGGCCCTTCCTAGAAAAGGGCCCTTCCTAGAAAAGGGCCCTTCCTAGAAAAGGGCCCTTCCTAGAAAAGGGCCCTTCCTAGACAAGGGCCCTTCTTGGACAAGGCCCCTCCTAGAAAAGGGCCCTTCCTAGACAAGGGCCCTTCCTAGACAAGGGCCCTTCCTAGAAAAGGGCCCTTCCTAGACAAGGGCCCTTCCTAGGCAAGGGCCCTTCCTAGACAAGGGCCCTTCCTAGACAAGGACCTTTCCTAGACAAGGGCCCTTCCTAGACAAGGGCCCTTCCTAGACAAGGGCCCTTCCTTGACAAGGGCCTTTCCTAGAAAAGGGCCCTTCCTAGAAAAGGGCCCTTCCTAGAAAAGGGCCCTTCCTAGATAAGGGCCCTTCCTAGACAAGGGCCCTTCCTAGACAAGGGCCCTTCCTAGAAAAGGGCCCTTCCTAGAAAAGGGCCCTTCCTAGACAAGGGCCCTTCCTAGACAAGGGCCCTTCCTAGAATAGGGCCCTTCCTAGACAAGGGCCCTTCCTAGACAAGGGCCCTTCCTAGACAAGGGCCCTTCTAGACAAGGGCCCATCCTAGACAAGGGCCCTTCCTAGACAAGGGCCCTTCCTAGACAAGGGCCCTTCCTAGAAAAGGGCCCTTCCTAGACAAGGGCCCTTCCTAGACAAGGGCCCTTCCTAGACAAGGGCCCTTCCTAGACAAGGGCCCTTCCTAGACATGGGCCCTTCCTAGACAAGGGCCCTTCCTAGAAAAGGGCCCTTCCTAGACAAGGGCCCTTCCTAGACAAGGGCCCTTCCTAGACATGGGCCCTTCCTAGACAAGGGCCCTTCCTAGAAAAGGGCCCTTCCTAGACAAGGGCCCTTCCTAGACGAGGGCCCTTCCTAGACAAGGGCCCTTCCTAGACAAGTGCCCTTCCTAGAAAAGGGCCCATCCTAGACAAGGGCCCTTCCTAGACAATGGCCCTTCCTAGACAAGGGCCCTTCCTAGAAAAGGGCCCTTCCTAGAAAAGGGCCCTTCCTAGAAAAGGGCCCTTCCTAGAAAAGGGCCCTTCCTAGACAAGGGCCCTTCCTAGACGAGGGCCCATCCTAGACGAGGGCCCTTCCTAGACAACGGCCCTTCCTAGACAAGGGCCCTTCCTAGAAAAGGGCCCTTCCTAGAAAAGGGCCCTTCCTAGAAAAGGGCCCTTGCTAGAAAAGGGCCCTTCCTAGACAAGGGCCCTTCGTAGACAAGGGCCCTTCCTAGACAAGTCCCTTCCTAGACAAGGGCCCATCCTAGACAAGGGCCCTTCCTAGACAAGGGCCCTACCTAGTCAAGGGCCCTTCCAAGAAAAGGGCCCTTCCTAGAAAAGGGCGCTTGCTAGAAAAGGGCCCTTCCTAGACAAGGGCCCTTCCTAGACAAGGGCCTTTCCTAGACAAGGACCCTTCCTAGGCAAGGGCCCTTCCTAGACAAGGGCCCTTCCTAGACAAGGGCCCTTCCTAGACAAGGGTCCTTCCTAGACAAGGGCCCTTAATAGACAAGGGCCCTTCCTAGAAAAGGGCCCCTCCTAGACAAGGGCCCATCCTAGACAAGGGCCCTTCCTAGACAAGGGCCCCTCCTAGGCAAGGGCCCATCCTAGACAAGGGCCCTTCCTAGACAAGGGCCCTTCCTAGACAAGGGCCCCTCCTAGACAAGGGCCCTTCCTAGAAAAGGGCCGTTCCTAGAAATGGGCCCTTCCTAGACAAGGGCCCTTCCTAGACAAGGGCCCTTCCTAGACAAGGGCCCTTCCTAGAAAAGGGCCCTTCCTAGAAAAGGGCCCTTCCTAGAAAAGGGCCCTTCCTAGAAAAGGGCCCTTCCTAGACAAGGGCCCTTCCTAGACAAGGGCACTTCCTAGACAAGGGCCCTTCCTAGACGAGGGCCCTTCCTAGACGAGGGCCCTTCCTAGACAAGGGCCCTAACTAGACAAGGGCCCTTCCTAGACAAGGGCCCTTCCTAGACAAGGGCCCCTCCTAGACAAGGGCCCTTCCTAGACAAGGGCCCTTCCTAGACAAGAGCCCTTCCTAGAAAAGGGCCCTTCCTAGAAAAGGGCCCTTCCTAGAAAAGGGCCCTTCCTAGAAAAGGGCCCTTCCTAGACAAGGGCCCTTCCTAGACAAGGGCACTTCCTAGACAAGGGCCCTTCCTAGACGAGGGCCCTTCCTAGACGAGGGCCCTTCCTAGACAAGGGCCCTAACTAGACAAGGGCCCTTCCTAGACAAGGGCCCTTCCTAGACAAGGGCCCCTCCTAGACAAGGGCCCTTCCTAGACAAGGGCCCTTCCTAGACAAGAGCCTTTCCTAGAAAAGGGCCCTTCCTAGAAAAGGGCCTTTCCTAGAAAAGGGCCCTTCCTAGAAAAGTGCCCTTCCTAGAAAAGGGCCCTTCCTAGA
This sequence comes from Tenodera sinensis, assembly GCA_030765045.1. Lineage (NCBI taxonomy): Eukaryota > Metazoa > Arthropoda > Insecta > Mantodea > Mantidae > Tenodera > Tenodera sinensis. Next base: position 209,957,636 of record CM060963.1, read on the forward strand.
AAAGGGCCCTTCCTAGACAAGGGGCCCTCCTAGACAAGGGCCCCTCCTAGACAAGGGCCCCTCCTAGAAAAGGGCCCTTCCTAGAAAAGGGCCCTTCCTAGACAAGGGCCCTTCCTAGACAAGGGCCCTTCCTAGAATAGGGCCCTTCCTAGACAAGGGCCCTTCCTAGACAAGGGCCCTTCCTAGACAAGGGCCCTTCCTAGACAAGGGCCCTTCCTAGACAAGGGCCCCTTCTAGAAAAGCGCCCATCCTAGACAAGGGCCCTTCCTAGACAAGGGCCCTTCCTAGACAAGGGCCCGTCCTAGAAAAGGGCCCTTCCTAGAAAAGGGCCCTTCCTAGACAAGGGCCCTTCCTAGACGAGGGCCCTTCCTAGACAAGGGCCCTTCCTAGACAAGTGCCCTTCCTAGAAAAGGGCCCATCCTAGACAAGGGCCCTTCCTAGACAAGGGCCCTTCCTAGACAAGGGCCCTTCCTAGAAAAGGGCCCTTCCTAGAAAAGGGCCCTTCCTAGAAAAGGGCCCTTCCTAGAAAAGGGCCCTTCCTAGACAAGGGCCCTTCTTGGACAAGGCCCCTCCTAGAAAAGGGCCCTTCCTAGACAAGGGCCCTTCCTAGACAAGGGCCCTTCCTAGAATAGGGCCCTTCCTAGACAAGGGCCCTTCCTAGACAAGGGCCCTTCCTAGACAAGGGCCCCTCCTAGACAAGGGCCCTTCCTAGACAAGGGCCCTTCCTAGACAAAGGCCCTTCCTAGACAAGGGCCCTTCCCAGACAAGGGCCCTTCCTAGAAAAGGGCCCTTCCTAGACAAGGGCCCTTCCTAGACAAGGTCCCTTCCACGACAAGGGCCCTTCCTAGACAAGGTCCCTTCCTAGACAAGGGCCCTTCCTAGACAAGGGCCCCTCCTAGACAAGAGCCCTTCCTAGACAAGGACCCTTCCTAGACAAGGGCCCTTCCACGACAAGGCCCCTCCTAGACAAGGCCCCTCCTAGACAAGGGCCCTTCCTAGAAAAGGGCCCCTCCTAGACAAGGGCGAATCCTAGACAAGGGCCCTTCCTAGACAAGGGCCCTTCCTAGACAAGGTCCCTTCCTAGGCAAGGGCCCATCCTAGACAAGGGCCCTTCCTAGACAAGGGCCCTTCCTAGACAAGGGCCCCTCCTAGACAAGGGCCCTTCCTAGAAAAGGGCCCTTCCTAGAAATGGGCCCTTCCTAGACAAGGGCCCTTCCTAGACAAGGGCCCTTCCTAGAAAAGGGCCCTTCCTAGAAAAGGGCCCTTCCTAGAAAAGGGCCCTTCCTAGAAAAGGGCCCTTCCTAGAAAAGGGCCCTTCCTAGACAAGGGCCCTTCCTAGACAAGGGCACTTCCTAGACAAGGGCCCTTCCTAGACGAGGGCCCTTCCTAGACGAGGGCCCTTCCTAGACAAGGGCCCTAACTAGACAAGGGCCCTTCCTAGACAAGGGCCCTTCCTAGACAAGGGCCCCTCCTAGACAAGGGCCCTTCCTAGACAAGGGCCCTTCCTAGACAAGTCCCTTCCTAGACAAGTCCCTTCCTAGACAAGGGCCCTTCCTAGACAAGGGCCCTACCTAGTCAAGGGCCCTTCCAAGAAAAGGGCCCTTCCTAGAAAAGGGCCCTTCCTAGAAAAGGGTCCTTCCTAGACAAGGGCCCTTCCTAGAAAAGGGCCCTTCCTAGACAAGGGCCCTTCCTAGACAAGGGCCCTTCCTAGACATGGGCCCTTCCTAGACAAGGGCCCTTCCTAGAAAAGGGCCCTTCCTAGACAAGGGCCCTTCCTAGACGAGGGCCCTTCCTAGACAAGGGCCCTTCCTAGACAAGTGCCCTTCCTAGAAAAGGGCCCATCCTAGACAAGGGCCCTTCCTAGACAATGGCCCTTCCTAGACAAGGGCCCTTCCTAGAAAAGGGCCCTTCCTAGAAAAGGGCCCTTCCTAGAAAAGGGCCCTTCCTAGAAAAGGGCCCTTCCTAGACAAGGGCCCTTCTTAGACGAGGGCCCTTCCTAGACGAGGGCCCTTCCTAGACAACGGCCCTTCCTAGACAAGGGCCCTTCCTAGAAAAGGGCCCTTCCTAGAAAAGGGCCCTTCCTAGACAAGGGCCCTTCGTAGACAAGGGCCCTTCCTAGACAAGTCCCTTCCTAGACAAGGGCCCATCCTAGACAAGGGCCCTTCCTAGACAAGGGCCCTACCTAGTCAAGGGCCCTTCCAAGAAAAGGGCCCTTCCTAGAAAAGGGCCCTTCCTAGAAAAGGGCCCTTCCTAGACAAGGGCCCTTCCTAGACAAGGGCCTTTCCTAGACAAGGACCCTTCCTAGGCAAGGGCCCTTCCTAGACAAGGGCCCTTCCTAGACAAGGCCCTTCCTAGACAAGGGTCCTTCCTAGACAAGGGCCCTTAATAGACAAGGGCCCTTCCTAGAAAAGGGCCCCTCCTAGACAAGGGCCCATCCTAGACAAGGGCCCTTCCTAGACAAGGGCCCCTCCTAGGCAAGGGCCCATCCTAGACAAGGGCCCTTCCTAGACAAGGGCCCTTCCTAGACAAGGGCCCCTCCTAGACAAGGGCCCTTCCTAGAAAAGGGCCGTTCCTAGAAATGGGCCCTTCCTAGACAAGGGCCCTTCCTAGACAAGGGCCCTTCCTAGACAAGGGCCCTTCCTAGAAAAGGGCCCTTCCTAGAAAAGGGCCCTTCCTAGAAAAGGGCCCTTCCTAGAAAAGGGCCCTTCCTAGACAAGGGCCCTTCCTAGACAAGGGCACTTCCTAGACAAGGGCCCTTCCTAGACGAGGGCCCTTCCTAGACGAGGGCCCTTCCTAGACAAGGGCCCTAACTAGACAAGGGCCCTTCCTAGACAAGGGCCCTTCCTAGACAAGGGCCCCTCCTAGACAAGGGCCCTTCCTAGACAAGGGCCCTTCCTAGACAAGAGCCTTTCCTAGAAAAGGGCCCTTCCTAGAAAAGGGCCTTTCCTAGAAAAGGGCCCTTCCTAGAAAAGTGCCCTTCCTAGAAAAGGGCCCTTCCTAGAAAAGGGCCCTTCCTAGACAAGGGCCCTTCCTAGACAAGGGCCCCTCCTAGACAAGGGCCCCTCCTAGAAAAGGGCCCTTCCTAGAAAAGGGCCCTTCCTAGACAAGGGCCCTTCCTAGACAAGGGCCCTTCCTAGAATAGGGCCCTTCCTAGACAAGGGCCCTTCCTAGACAAGGGCCCTTCCTAGACAAGGGCCCTTCCTAGACAAGGGCCCCTTCTAGAAAAGGGCCCATCCTAGACAAGGGCCCTTCCTAGACAAGGGCCCTTCCTAGACAAGGGCCCGTCCTAGAAAAGGGCCCTTCCTAGAAAAGGGCCCTTCCTAGACAAGGGCCCTTCCTAGACGAGGGCCCTTCCTAGACAAGGGCCCTTCCTAGACAAGTGCCCTTCCTAGAAAAGGGCCCATCCTAGACAAGGGCCCTTCCTAGACAAGGGCCCTTCCTAGACAAGGGCCCTTCCTAGAAAAGGGCCCTTCCTAGAAAAGGGCCCTTCCTAGAAAAGGGCCCTTCCTAGAAAAGGGCCCTTCCTAGACAAGGGCCCTTCTTGGACAAGGCCCCTCCTAGAAAAGGGCCCTTCCTAGACAAGGGCCCTTCCTAGACAAGGGCCCTTCCTAGAATAGGGCCCTTCCTAGACAAGGGCCCTTCCTAGACAAGGGCCCTTCCTAGACAAGGGCCCCTCCTAGACAAGGGCCCATCCTAGACAAGGGCCCATCCTAGACAAGGGCCCTTCCTAGACAAGGGCCCTTCCTAGACGAGGACCCTTCCTAGAAAAGGGCCCTTCCTAGAAAAGGGCCCTTCCTAGACAAGGGCCCTTCCTAGACGAGGGCCCTTCCTAGACAAGGGCCCTTCCTAGACAAGTGCCCTTCCTAGAAAAGGGCCCATCCTAGACAAGGGCCCTTCCTAGACAATGGCCCTTCCTAGACAAGGGCCCTTCCTAGAAAAGGGCCCTTCCTAGAAAAGGGCCCTTCCTAGAAAAGGGCCCTTCCTAGAAAAGGGCCCTTCCTAGACAAGGGCCCTTCCTAGACGAGGGCCCTTCCTAGACGAGGGCCCTTCCTAGACAACGGCCCTTCCTAGACAAGGGCCCTTCCTAGAAAAGGGCCCTTCCTAGAAAAGGGCCCTTCCTAGAAAAGGGCCCTTCCTAGAAAAGGGCCCTTCCTAGACAAGGGCCCTTCGTAGACAAGGGCCCTTCCTAGACAAGTCCCTTCCTAGACAAGGGCCCTTCCTAGACAAGGGCCCTTCCTAGACAAGGGCCCTACCTAGTCAAGGGCCCTTCCAAGAAAAGGGCCCTTCCTAGAAAAGGGCCCTTCCTAGAAAAGGGCCCTTCCTAGACAAGGGCCCTTCCTAGACAAGGGCCTTTCCTAGACAAGGACCCTTCCTAGGCAAGGGCCCTTCCTAGACAAGGGCCCTTCCTAGACAAGGGCCCTTCCTAGACAAGGGTCCTTCCTAGACAAGGGCCCTTAATAGACAAGGGCCCTTCCTAGAAAAGGGCCCCTCCTAGACAAGGGCCCATCCTAGACAAGGGCCCTTCCTAGACAAGGGCCCCTCCTAGGCAAGGGCCCATCCTAGACAAGGGCCCTTCCTAGACAAGGGCCCTTCCTAGACAAGGGCCCCTCCTAGACAAGGGCCCTTCCTAGAAAAGGGCCGTTCCTAGAAATGGGCCCTTCCTAGACAAGGGCCCTTCCTAGACAAGGGCCCTTCCTAGACAAGGGCCCTTCCTAGACAAGGGCCCTTCCTAGAAAAGGGCCCTTCCTAGAAAAGGGCCCTTCCTAGAAAAGGGCCCTTCCTAGACAAGGGCCCTTCCTAGACAAGGGCACTTCCTAGACAAGGGCCCTTCCTAGACGAGGGCCCTTCCTAGACGAGGGCCCTACCTAGACAAGGGCCCTAACTAGACAAGGGCCCTTCCTAGACAAGGGCCCTTCCTAGACAAGGGCCCCTCCTAGACAAGGGCCCTTCCTAGACAAGGGCCCTTCCTAGACAAGTCCCTTCCTAGACAAGGGCCCTTCCTAGACAAGGGCCCTTCCTAGACAAGGGCCCTTCCTAGAAAAGGGCCCTTCCTACAAAAGGGCCCTTCCTAGACAAGGGCCCTTCCTAGACAAGGGTCCTTCCTAGAAAAGGGCCCTTCCTAGACAAGGGCCCTTCCTAGAAAAGGGCCCTTCCTAGACAAGGGCCCTTCCTAGACAAGGGCCCTTCCTAGACATGGGCCCTTCCTAGACAAGGGCCCTTCCTAGAAAAGGGCCCTTCCTAGAAAAGGGCCCTTCCTAGAAAAGGGCCCTTCCTAGAAAAGGGCCCTTCCTAGAAAAGGGCCCTTCCTAGACAAGGGCCCTTCTTGGACAAGGCCCCTCCTAGAAAAGGGCCCTTCCTAGACAAGGGCCCTTCCTAGACAAGGGCCCTTCCTAGAAAAGGGCCCTTCCTAGACAAGGGCCCTTCCTAGGCAAGGGCCCTTCCTAGACAAGGGCCCTTCCTAGACAAGGACCTTTCCTAGACAAGGGCCCTTCCTAGACAAGGGCCCTTCCTAGACAAGGGCCCTTCCTTGACAAGGGCCTTTCCTAGAAAAGGGCCCTTCCTAGAAAAGGGCCCTTCCTAGAAAAGGGCCCTTCCTAGATAAGGGCCCTTCCTAGACAAGGGCCCTTCCTAGACAAGGGCCCTTCCTAGAAAAGGGCCCTTCCTAGAAAAGGGCCCTTCCTAGACAAGGGCCCTTCCTAGACAAGGGCCCTTCCTAGAATAGGGCCCTTCCTAGACAAGGGCCCTTCCTAGACAAGGGCCCTTCCTAGACAAGGGCCCTTCCTAGACAAGGGCCCCTTCTAGACAAGGGCCCATCCTAGACAAGGGCCCTTCCTAGACAAGGGCCCTTCCTAGAAAAGGGCCCTTCCTAGAAAAGGGCCCTTCCTAGACAAGGGCCCTTCCTAGAAAAGGGCCCTTCCTAGACAAGGGCCCTTCCTAGACAAGGGCCCTTCCTAGACATGGGCCCTTCCTAGACAAGGGCCCTTCCTAGAAAAGGGCCCTTCCTAGACAAGGGCCCTTCCTAGACAAGGGCCCTTCCTAGACATGGGCCCTTCCTAGACAAGGGCCCTTCCTAGAAAAGGGCCCTTCCTAGACAAGGGCCCTTCCTAGACGAGGGCCCTTCCTAGACAAGGGCCCTTCCTAGACAAGTGCCCTTCCTAGAAAAGGGCCCATCCTAGACAAGGGCCCTTCCTAGACAATGGCCCTTCCTAGACAAGGGCCCTTCCTAGAAAAGGGCCCTTCCTAGAAAAGGGCCCTTCCTAGAAAAGGGCCCTTCCTAGAAAAGGGCCCTTCCTAGACAAGGGCCCTTCCTAGACGAGGGCCCATCCTAGACGAGGGCCCTTCCTAGACAACGGCCCTTCCTAGACAAGGGCCCTTCCTAGAAAAGGGCCCTTCCTAGAAAAGGGCCCTTCCTAGAAAAGGGCCCTTGCTAGAAAAGGGCCCTTCCTAGACAAGGGCCCTTCGTAGACAAGGGCCCTTCCTAGACAAGTCCCTTCCTAGACAAGGGCCCATCCTAGACAAGGGCCCTTCCTAGACAAGGGCCCTACCTAGTCAAGGGCCCTTCCAAGAAAAGGGCCCTTCCTAGAAAAGGGCGCTTGCTAGAAAAGGGCCCTTCCTAGACAAGGGCCCTTCCTAGACAAGGGCCTTTCCTAGACAAGGACCCTTCCTAGGCAAGGGCCCTTCCTAGACAAGGGCCCTTCCTAGACAAGGGCCCTTCCTAGACAAGGGTCCTTCCTAGACAAGGGCCCTTAATAGACAAGGGCCCTTCCTAGAAAAGGGCCCCTCCTAGACAAGGGCCCATCCTAGACAAGGGCCCTTCCTAGACAAGGGCCCCTCCTAGGCAAGGGCCCATCCTAGACAAGGGCCCTTCCTAGACAAGGGCCCTTCCTAGACAAGGGCCCCTCCTAGACAAGGGCCCTTCCTAGAAAAGGGCCGTTCCTAGAAATGGGCCCTTCCTAGACAAGGGCCCTTCCTAGACAAGGGCCCTTCCTAGACAAGGGCCCTTCCTAGAAAAGGGCCCTTCCTAGAAAAGGGCCCTTCCTAGAAAAGGGCCCTTCCTAGAAAAGGGCCCTTCCTAGACAAGGGCCCTTCCTAGACAAGGGCACTTCCTAGACAAGGGCCCTTCCTAGACGAGGGCCCTTCCTAGACGAGGGCCCTTCCTAGACAAGGGCCCTAACTAGACAAGGGCCCTTCCTAGACAAGGGCCCTTCCTAGACAAGGGCCCCTCCTAGACAAGGGCCCTTCCTAGACAAGGGCCCTTCCTAGACAAGAGCCCTTCCTAGAAAAGGGCCCTTCCTAGAAAAGGGCCCTTCCTAGAAAAGGGCCCTTCCTAGAAAAGGGCCCTTCCTAGACAAGGGCCCTTCCTAGACAAGGGCACTTCCTAGACAAGGGCCCTTCCTAGACGAGGGCCCTTCCTAGACGAGGGCCCTTCCTAGACAAGGGCCCTAACTAGACAAGGGCCCTTCCTAGACAAGGGCCCTTCCTAGACAAGGGCCCCTCCTAGACAAGGGCCCTTCCTAGACAAGGGCCCTTCCTAGACAAGAGCCTTTCCTAGAAAAGGGCCCTTCCTAGAAAAGGGCCTTTCCTAGAAAAGGGCCCTTCCTAGAAAAGTGCCCTTCCTAGAAAAGGGCCCTTCCTAGAAAAGGGCCCTTCCTAGACAAGGGCCCCTCCTAGACAAGGGCCCCTCCTAGACAAGGGCCCCTCCTAGAAAAGGGCCCTTCCTAGAAAAGGGCCCTTCCTAGACAAGGGCCCTTCCTAGACAAGGGCCCTTCCTAGAATAGGGCCCTTCCTAGACAAGGGCCCTTCCTAGACAAGGGCCCTTCCTAGACAAGGGCCCTTCCTAGACAAGGGCCCTTCCTAGACAAGGGCCCCTTCTAGAAAAGCGCCCATCCTAGACAAGGGCCCTTCCTAGACAAGGGCCCTTCCTAGACAAGGGCCCGTCCTAGAAAAGGGCCCTTCCTAGAAAAGGGCCCTTCCTAGACAAGGGCCCTTCCTAGACGAGGGCCCTTCCTAGACAAGGGCCCTTCCTAGACAAGTGCCCTTCCTAGAAAAGGGCCCATCCTAGACAAGGGCCCTTCCTAGACAAGGGCCCTTCCTAGACAAGGGCCCTTCCTAGAAAAGGGCCCTTCCTAGAAAAGGGCCCTTCCTAGAAAAGGGCCCTTCCTAGAAAAGGGCCCTTCCTAGACAAGGGCCCTTCTTGGACAAGGCCCCTCCTAGAAAAGGGCCCTTCCTAGACAAGGGCCCTTCCTAGACAAGGGCCCTTCCTAGAATAGGGCCCTTCCTAGACAAGGGCCCTTCCTAGACAAGGGCCCTTCCTAGACAAGGGCCCCTCCTAGACAAGGGCCCATCCTAGACAAGGGCCCATCCTAGACAAGGGCCCTTCCTAGACAAGGGCCCTTCCTAGACGAGGACCCTTCCTAGAAAAGGGCCCTTCCTAGAAAAGGGCCCTTCCTAGACAAGGGCCCTTCCTAGACGAGGGCCCTTCCTAGACAAGGGCCCTTCCTAGACAAGTGCCCTTCCTAGAAAAGGGCCCATCCTAGACAAGGGCCCTTCCTAGACAATGGCCCTTCCTAGACAAGGCCCCTTCCTAGAAAAGGGCCCTTCCTAGAAAAGGGCCCTTCCTAGAAAAGGGCCCTTCCTAGAAAAGGGCCCTTCCTAGAAAAGGGCCCTTCCTAGACAAGGGCCCTTCCTAGACGAGGGCCCTTCCTAGACGAGGGCCCTTCCTAGACAACGGCCCTTCCTAGACAAGGGCCCTTCCTAGAAAAGGGCCCTTCCTAGAAAAGGGCCCTTCCTAGAAAAGGGCCCTTCCTAGAAAAGGGCCCTTCCTAGACAAGGGCCCTTCGTAGACAAGGGCCCTTCCTAGACAAGTCCCTTCCTAGACAAGGGCCCTTCCTAGACAAGGGCCCTTCCTAGACAAGGGCCCTACCTAGTCAAGGGCCCTTCCAAGAAAAGGGCCCTTCCTAGAAAAGGGCCCTTCCTAGAAAAGGGCCCTTCCTAGACAAGGGCCCTTCCTAGACAAGGGCCTTTCCTAGACAAGGACCCTTCCTAGGCAAGGGCCCTTCCTAGACAAGGGCCCTTCCTAGACAAGGGCCCTTCCTAGACAAGGGTCCTTCCTAGACAAGGGCCCTTAATAGACAAGGGCCCTTCCTAGAAAAGGGCCCCTCTTAGACAAGGGCCCATCCTAGACAAGGGCCCTTCCTAGACAAGGGCCCCTCCTAGGCAAGGGCCCATCCTAGACAAGGGCCCTTCCTAGACAAGGGCCCTTCCTAGACAAGGGCCCCTCCTAGACAAGGGCCCTTCCTAGAAAAGGGCCGTTCCTAGATATGGGCCCTTCCTAGACAAGGGCCCTTCCTAGACAAGGGCCCTTCCTAGACAAGGGCCCTTCCTAGAAAAGGGCCCTTCCTAGAAAAGGGCCCTTCCTAGAAAAGGGCCCTTCCTAGACAAGGGCCCTTCCTAGACAAGGGCACTTCCTAGACAAGGGCCCTTCCTAGACGAGGGCCCTTCCTAGACGAGGGCCCTTCCTAGACGAGGGCCCTACCTAGACAAGGGCCCTAACTAGACAAGGGCCCTTCCTAGACAAGGGCCCTTCCTAGACAAGGGCCCCTCCTAGACAAGGGCCCTTCCTAGACAAGGGCCCTTCCTAGACAAGTCCCTTCCTAGACAAGGGCCCTTCCTAGACAAGGGCCCTTCCTAGACAAGGGCCCTTCCTAGAAAAGGGCCCTTCCTACAAAAGGGCCCTTCCTAGACAAGGGCCCTTCCTAGACAAGGGCCCTTCCTAGAAAAGGGCCCTTCCTAGACAAGGGCCCTTCCTAGAAAAGGGCCCTTCCTAGACAAGGGCCCTTCCTAGACAAGGGCCCTTCCTAGACATGGGCCCTTCCTAGACAAGGGCCCTTCCTAGAAAAGGGCCCTTCCTAGAAAAGGGCCCTTCCTAGAAAAGGGCCCTTCCTAGAAAACGGCCCTTCCTAGAAAAGGGCCCTTCCTAGACAAGGGCCCTTCTTGGACAAGGCCCCTCCTAGAAAAGGGCCCTTCCTAGACAAGGGCCCTTCCTAGACAAGGGCCCTTCCTAGACAAGGGCCCTTCCTAGAAAAGGGCCCTTCCTAGAGAAGGGCCCTTCCTAGACAAGGGCCCTTCCTAGACAAGGGCCTTTCCTAGACAAGGGCCCTTCCTAGACAAGGGCCCTTCCTAGACAAGGGCCCTTCCTTGACAAGGGCCTTTCCTAGAAAAGGGCCCTTCCTAGAAAAGGGCCCTTCCTAGAAAAGGGCCCTTCCTAGATAAGGGCCCTTCCTAGACAAGGGCCCTTCCTAGACAAGGGCCCTTCCTAGAAAAGGGCCCTTCCTAGAAAAGGGCCCTTCCTAGACAAGGGCCCTTCCTAGACAAGGGCCCTTCCTAGAATAGGGCCCTTCCTAGACAAGGGCCCTTCCTAGACAAGGGCCCTTCCTAGACAAGGGCCCTTCCTAGACAAGGGCCCCTTCTAGACAAGGGCCCATCCTAGACAAGGGCCCTTCCTAGACAAGGGCCCTTCCTAGAAAAGGGCCCTTCCTAGAAAAGGGCCCTTCCTAGACAAGGGCCCTTCCTAGAAAAGGGCCCTTCCTAGACAAGGGCCCTTCCTAGACAAGGGCCCTTCCTAGACATGGGCCCTTCCTAGACAAGGGCCCTTCCTAGAAAAGGGCCCTTCCTAGAAAAGGGCCCTTCCTAGAAAAGGGCCCCTCCTAGAAAAGGGCCCTTCCTAGACAAGGGCCCTTCTTGGACAAGGCCCCTTCTAGAAAAGGGCCCTTCCTAGACAAGGGCCCTTCCTAGACAAGGGCCCTTCCTAGAAAAGGGCCCTTCCTAGACAAGGGCCCTTCCTAGACAAGGGCCCTTCCTAGGCAAGGGCCCTTCCTAGACAAGGGCCCTACCTAGTCAAGGGCCCTTCCAAGAAAAGGGCCCTTCCTAGAAAAGGGCCCTTCCTAGAAAAGGGCCCTTCCTAGACAAGGGCCCTTCCTAGACAAGGGCCTTTCCTAGACAAGGGCCCTTCCTAGGCAAGGGCCCTTCCTAGACAAGGGTCCTTCCTAGACAAGGGCCCTTCCTAGACAAGGGCCCTTAATAGACAAGGGCCCTTCCTAGAAAAGGGCCCCTCCTAGACAAGGGCCCATCCTAGACAAGGGCCCTTCCTAGACAAGGGCCCCTCCTAGGCAAGGGCCCATCCTAGACAAGGGCCCTTCCTAGACAAGGGCCCTTCCTAGACAAGGGCCCCTCCTAGACAAGGGCCCTTCCTAGAAAAGGGCCCTTCCTAGAAATGGGCCCTTCCTAGACAAGGGCCCTTCCTAGACAAGGGCCCTTCCTAGAAAAGGGCCCTTCCTAGAAAAGGGCCCTTCCTAGAAAAGGGCCCTTCCTAGAAAAGGGCCCTTCCTAGAAAAGGGCCCTTCCTAGAAAAGGGCCCTTCCTAGACAAGGGCCCTTCCTAGACAAGGGCACTTCCTAGACAAGGGCCCTTCCTAGACGAGGGCCCTTCCTAGACGAGGGCCCTTCCTAGACAAGGGCCCTAACTAGACAAGGGCCCTTCCTAGACAAGGGCCCTTCCTAGACAAGGGCCCCTCCTAGACAAGGGCCCTTCCTAGACAAGGGCCCTTCCTAGACAAGTCCCTTCCTAGACAAGGGCCCTTCCTAGACAAGGGCCCTTCCTAGACAAGGGCCCTTCCTAGACAAGGGCCCTACCTAGTCAAGGGCCCTTCCAAGAAAAGGGCCCTTCCTAGAAAAGGGCCCTTCCTAGAAAAGGGCCCTTCCTAGACAAGGGCCCTTCCTAGAAAAGGGCCCTTCCTGGACAAGGGCCCTTCCTAGACAAGGGCCCTTCCTAGACATGGGCCCTTCCTAGACAAGGGCCCTTCCTAGAAAAGGGCCCTTCCTAGAAAAGGGCCCCTCCTAGAAAAGGGCCTTTCCTAGACAAGGGCCCTTCTTGGACAAGGCCCCTTCTAGAAAAGGGCCCTTCCTAGACAAGGGCCCTTCCTAGGCAAGGGCCCTTCCTAGACAAGGGCCCTACCTAGACAAGGGCCCTTCCTAGACAAGGGCCCTTCCTAGGCAAGGGCCCTTCCTAGACAAGGGCCCTTCCTAGCAAGGGCCTTTCCTAGACAAGGGCCCTTCCTAGACAAGGGTCCTTCCTAGACAAGGGCCCTTCCTAGACAAGAGCCTTTCCTAGAAAAGGGCCCTTCCTAGAAAAGGGCCCTTCCTAGAAAAGGGCCCTTCCTAGAAAAGGGCCCTTCCTAGACAAGGGCCCTTCCTAGACAAGGGCCCCTCCTAGACAAGGGCCCCTCCTAGAAAAGGGCCCTTCCTAGAAAAGGGCCCTTCCTAGACAAGGGCCCTTCCTAGACAAGGGCCCTTCGTAGAATAGGGCCCCCCTAGACTAAGGGCCCACCTAGACTAAGGGCCCCCCTAGACTAAGGGCCCCCCTAGACTAAGGGCCGCCCCTAGACTAAGGGCCCCCCTAGACTAAGGGCCCCCCCTAGACTAAGGTCCCCCCTAGACTAAGGTCCCCCCTAGAATAAGTCCCCCCCTGGACTAAGTCCCCCCCTAGACTAAGGTCCCCCAAGACTAAGGGCCCCCCCTAGACTAAGGGCCCCCCTAGACTAAGGTCCCCCCTAGACTAAGGGCCCCCCCCCTAGACTAAGGTCCCCCCTAGACTAAGTCCCCCCCCTAGACTAAGAGCCCCCCTAGACTAAGGGCCCCCCTAGACTAAGGGTCCCCCCTAGACAAAGGGCCCCCCCTAGACTAAGGGCCCCCCCTAGACTAAGGGCCCCCCCTAGAGTAAGGGTCCCCCCTAGACTAAGGGCCCCCCTAGATTAAGGGCCCCCCCTAGACTAAGGGCCCCCCTACACTAAGGGTCCCCCTAGACTAAGGGCCCCCCTAGACTAAGGGCCCCCCCTAGACTAAGGGTACCCCCTAGACTAAGGGCCCCCCCTAGACTAAGGGCCCCCCTAGACTAAGGGCCCCCCCTAGACTAAGGGCCCCCCTAGACTAAGGGCCCCCCTAGACTAAGGGCCCCCCTAGACTAAGGGCCCCCCCCTAGAGTAAGGGCCCCCCTAGACTAAGGGCCCCCCTAGACTAAGGGCCCCCCTAGACTAAGGTCCTCCCCTAGACTAAGGTCCCCCCCTAGACTAAGGTCCCCCCTAGACTAAGTCCCCCCCCTAGACGAAGGGCCCCCCCTAGACTAAGGGCCCCCCCTAGACTAAGGGCCCCCCTTAGACTAAGGGCCCCCCTAGACTAAGGGCCCCCCTAGACTAAGGTCCCCCCTAGACTAAGTCCCCCCCCTAGACTAAGAGCCCCCCTAGACTAAGGGCCCCCCTAGACTAAGGGTCCCCCCTAGACTAAGGGCCCCCCTAGACAAAGGGCCCCCCCTAGACTAAGGGCCCCCCCTAGACTAAGGGCCCCCCCTAGAGTAAGGGTCCCCCCTAGACTAAGGGCCCCCCTAGATTAAGGGCCCCCCCTAGACTAAGGGCCCCCCTACACTAAGGGTCCCCCTAGACTAAGGGCCCCCCAGACTAAGGGCCCCCCTAGACTAAGGGCCCCCCCTAGACTAAGGGTACCCCCTAGACTAAGGGCCCCCCCTAGACTAAGGGCCCCCCTAGACTAAGGGCCCCCCCTAGACTAAGGGCCCCCCTAGACTAAGGGCCCCCCCTAGACTAAGGGCCCCCCTAGACTAAGGGCCCCCCCCTAGAGTAAGGGCCCCCCTAGACTAAGGGCCCCCCTAGACTAAGGTCCCCCCTAGACTAAGGGCCACCCTAGACTAAGGTCCTCCCCTAGACTAAGGTCCCCCCCTAGACTAAGGTCCCCCCTAGACTAAGTCCCCCCCCTAGACGAAGGGCCCCCCCTAGACTAAGGGCCCCCCTAGACTAAGGGCCCCCCCTAGACTAAGGGCCCCCCTTAGACTAAGGGCCCCCCTAGACTAAGGGCCCCCCTAGACTAAGGTCCCCCCTAGACTAAGTCCCCCCCCTAGACTAAGAGCCCCCCTAGACTAAGGGCCCCCCTAGACTAAGGGTCCCCCCTAGACTAAGGGCCCCCCTAGACAAAGGGCCCCCCCTAGACTAAGGGCCCCCCCTAGACTAAGGGCCCCCCCTAGAGTAAGGGTCCCCCCTAGACTAAGGGCCCCCCTAGATTAAGGGCCCCCCCTAGACTAAGGGCCCCCCTACACTAAGGGTCCCCCTAGACTAAGGGCCCCCCAGACTAAGGGCCCCCCTAGACTAAGGGCCCCCCCTAGACTAAGGGTACCCCCTAGACTAAGGGCCCCCCCTAGACTAAGGGCCCCCCTAGACTAAGGGCCCCCCCTAGACTAAGGGCCCCCCTAGACTAAGGGCCCCCCCTAGACTAAGGGCCCCCCTAGACTAAGGGCCCCCCCCTAGAGTAAGGGCCCCCCTAGACTAAGGGCCCCCCTAGACTAAGGTCCCCCCTAGACTAAGGGCCACCCTAGACTAAGGTCCTCCCCTAGACTAAGGTCCCCCCCTAGACTAAGGTCCCCCCTAGACTAAGTCCCCCCCCTAGACGAAGGGCCCCCCCTAGACTAAGGGCCCCCCTAGACTAAGGGCCCCCCCTAGACTAAGGGCCCCCCTTAGACTAAGGGCCCCCCTAGACTAAGGGCCCCCCTAGACTAAGGGCCCCCCTAGACTAAGGGCCCCCCCTAGAGTAAGGGCCCCCCTAGACTAAGGGCCCCCCCTAGACTAAGGGCCCCCCTAGACTAAGTGCCCCCCCTAGACTAAGGGCCTCCCTAGACTAAGGGCCCCCCTAGAGTAAGGGCCCCCCTAGACTAAGGGCCCCCCCTAGACTAAGGTCCCCCCTAGACTAAGTGCCCCCCCTAGACTAAGTGCCCCCCTAGGCTAACGGCCCCATCCTAGTTAAGGGCCCCCCCTAGACTAAGGGCCCCCTAGACTAAGGGCCCCCCCTAGACTAAGGTCCCCCCCTAGACTACGGGCCCCCCCCTAGACTAAGGTCCCCCCTTGACTAAGGTCCCCCCCTAGACTAAGGTCCCCCCCTAGACTAAGGGCCCCCCCTAGACTAAGGTCCCCCCCTAGACTAAGGGCCCCCTCCTAGACAAGTTGCCCGCCCAGACTACTGGGTCCTACCTTTGTCTAAGTCGTACCTAACACGTAACCCCACTTTTTGAACGGGGCCTCGGAGAGGCTCGCCGATGGTCTAGGAGTGTCGGCCGTGGTCGAAAACGTGTAATTCCAGAGTTTGGTCGCTCTCCGTGCAGCCGTTCCCACTTTTCAGTAAGTTGTCTGGACAAGCGGTTCAAGACGGGTCTGTCATATAGTGCGGCACCTGGACTTGTAGCCTTACGTTTTACAAGTTTTTCCAAAATGCGAACGGCTGCACGGAACTCGATGAATTTCATAACTGGTACGTTTCTTAACACGGGGAACACGCCTGGACCGGTCCCGAGTCGCTGCGGTCCTCGGTTCGAGTTTTAGAAATTTTTGGCCATCTTTGATCGCTTCTTGCGAAGAAGCCAGAGGAGGTTTAAGGAATCTGACTGTTGGGTCGTGTAGCCCTCGGGGAGGACTACTGGAATCGGTGGTCCGAGTTCGACCTCCGGCAGCGACTCGAGAGTAAAAGCGTTTTATGTTTATAGCGTGCGCTACCGCAGGCGCGGGGGGATGTCCCGTGGTGGGTGGGTGGTGCCCCTGGGGCCAAAGCTTCCCCTAAAGTTTGGTGGCTCTAGCTCAATTAGGGCGCCGACGAGAGCGTCCCGCAGTTTTGCCCGACTTTGGAAGCTTCGATCCGGGCAGGGCGTACCGGTTTAAGGAATCTGAGCACATGTGTGGAAAGCGGTCGAGGAGGACTACAATAGTTAGTGGTCCGAATTGGCGGATTTTGCGCCGTTCAGATTTTAGAAAATTTTGGCCATCTTACGAGAGGTTTGGGCTGGCCCCCGTGGGCCCGATTTGGGATCCGAGGGTGTCTCTGGATAGCCCTCGAGAAGTACTACCCAGCTGTGGTGTATCGGTTCGAATCCCGCGCACCGTTGGGGAGTAAATCGGTTTTTTGTCCCTAGAGGGCGCTGGTGGTGCGCGGGGGCGGATTTTGCACCGGCATACGCTTGCACCTCGCCCTCCGATGCAGCACCCCGAATTTGGGGCCTGCAGCTCAATTAGGGGCGGAGTTACCGATTTTTAACACTTTTTTGACTCCTGCGGGCCAACGGCTGCGGATGGAGCCAAAGTGCACATAAGCATTCTTGCTCGTCTCGCCGAGACGCGTCTTTTGAGCTGTCGCGGGGCTCTCTAGCTCAATTTTGAGAAATCGGCGGTGGCTCAACCGGTAGCGGCGCTCGGAGCAAATTTAGAACGCGTGGGCGTAGAGAGTCGGGGTTTTTTGCATCGGGAGGGGCAAGGCGAGCCCTTTCCAACGCACCCCTCGCCGACTCCCTATCTTAATAAATAAGGTTCATTTTTACGTATCTCCGTCCCTATGGGAGATGGGGCAACGGGACCCGGACCATCGGGTGGGGCACCCCTGGTAAGCCCTAATCGAGTACCCACTCGGGGGGTCTGCGGCCCATAGTTTCCGAGATATCGGCACTTTTGTAACGGGGGGTGGGGGAGGGTGGAGGAGGTCGGCAGCGGTCCAGCGCCCCCTCGCGTTTGGCTGTCCGCCCCCCCGTTCCCGAGATATGGCCGAAATTCCGAAAACGCACCAACACCCGGTGCGCCTTGGGCCCCCCCGCGCTCCAGGGGCGCCCCAGGACTTCGGGGCCAAGCCCCCCGGCCCCGCCGCCCCCGGTAAGCTCGAGGGGAGCCCAAACTCGGGGCTCTTCGGCCCACGGGTGCCCGAGATCGCCATGGGGCGGCGCACCGGCAGGGCGACGTCGCGGACCCGGTCCCGTCCCCTCCACGCGGCCCAGCCGACCACGTGGTCTCCCCACCATGCCTGTTCCCCACCACGTGACACACCCGAGCCTATATATAGGACCGCACTCGCAGTCCCCTCCACAATACCACGTGACATACCAGAGCCTATATATAGGACCTCCACCATATATAGTATACTCAGTATATAAGGCCTTCTCTCGCGTACCCCGCCTATATAATACTATCTCCCACACTTTGGAGGCGCCCTCTTGTCACCGACGCCGTCGCTCGTCGGCGTCCCAGACCGGCGCTTGTGGTCTCGTTCTACTCTACGTACTTTGTTCTACACCGCGACACCTCACCCGGCCCTGTCACTCCCTTACTTTGTCCGCTATTCGACCCCAAAGAGGGCACTTTGTCACGTTTTTCAAAGTGGAGTTACAGCAAAAAGTTCTTAACCAAAGTTGTAGGTCTCGTCAAGTGCAGCAACTTTGGTTATCTTCACCTCCCCTCCATCTCCCACCGTTTGGCCGCAAACGGCACTTTTCTCCCGCCAAATTTACTTTTTCGCGAATAACTCGACTCGGGCTGCAGATAGAGCAAAACGTTCTTAATCAAAGTTGTAGGTCTGAGCCAGAGGAGTAACTTTGGTCATCTCCACTTTTCCCGCATCTCCCACCGTTTGGCCACAAACCGCACTTTTCTCTCGCAAAATTACAATAACGTATATTTTCAATGAAATCTCGATGTCGATTTTTTTTTATTTATTCATGGGAGCTCATAACGTGTATTTCCACCCGAATGCCAGTCATACATACGTTTATGCAACGCAGGTAACTAATCCCCACGATGTATCGACAGTGAGTGTTTCATCCTGTTGATGGACCACGAGTACGTGCTCTGTCATAGACTTCACTTTACATCCCCCGAGTCTATGGACAAGCGGGTAACTAATCCCCACGATTTATCGACAGTGAGTGTTTCATCCTGTTGATGGACCACGAGTACGTGCTCTGTCAAAGGCCTTACTTTTGGTCGTTTGTGTGCGACATGAGCCTTGGTAATACAGCACACTAGATCAGAGATATTCAACCAAGGGTGCACAAAGACCATTTAGGGGGTACTGATCATTTAAAATGCACATACAGTCAGTATAATATATCTCCTAAATGATCACAAATAACAAAAGGTAATAAAATTAGAAATATAAATACAGCCAATATAACGTTTTTTTGAATAAATATAAATAGTGAAAAACATTTGAATCAGAGAGATTTGAATTGTCCTCAGTCCAAGAATGTATATTACTTACTCTACCAGTTAAGTTAGGATTAGTGATGGACTTTTGGAAATAATCAAATTCCTCCTACAAAGTCTCACCTTACAGTTTTTAAAACACTTTCTAGAAATTAAAAAAAACGATAATACGCTAATACGGATTACAAAGTCATTTTGCATTGTCATCAATTCCTCTGATGTTCCTGTAATATTAAAAGAAAGTCTTTTAGAAATGTGTTGACAGTTTACTGAAAATAAACATTGAAATATGTGAATTTGTGATTTGTGGTGTAATGCAAGCAGTGACACTGCCTTGTTCCATTCCCCTCTATTGTTTAGTGTGCAGGTTTTCTCTGCGTTGACAGCAATCAGAACAAAACAAACGAGTTACTTGAATCCAGAATCACAGTTGATGCTCTCTCTGCCAAATATTGAGCCACGAATAGAGGAGCTGGTGTCCACAAAACAAGCCCAGCCATGTCATTAATAGATCACAAAGTCATGTACTCTTTGTGTATGTGCCATCTGTAATATAGTTGTTGTAAAATGTTAAATCTGTTTTAGATATTGCGTATAATTTGAATTAAGGATAACTCTAGGTCTAGGACTAGGCCTAGAGGTACAGGCTGGAATGGGAAATTGTCTTTGGGAGTATGAACAGAAAAAAGGATAACTCTAGGACTAGGCCTAGAGGTACAGGCTGGAATGGGAAATTGTCTTTGGGAGTATGAACAGAAAAAAGGATAACTCTAGGACTAGGCTAGAGGTACAGGCTGGAATGGGAAATTGTCTTTGTGAGTATGTACAGAAAAAAGGATAACTCTAGGACTAGGCTAGAGGTACAGGCTGGAATGGGAAATTGTCTTTGTGAGTATGTACAGAAAAAAGGATAACTCTAGGACTAGGCCTAGAGGTACAGGCTGGAATGGGAAATTGTCTTTGTGAGTATGTACAGAAAAAAGGATAACTCTAGGACTAGACCTAGAGGTACAGGCTGGAATGGGAAATTGTCTTTGGGAGTATGTACAGAAAAAAGGATAACTCTAGGACTAGGCTAGAGGTACAGGCTGGAATGGGAAATTGTCTTTGGGAGTATGAACAGAAAAAAGGATAACTCTAGGACTAGGCCTAGAGGTACAGGCTGGAATGGGAAATTGTCTTTGTGAGTATGAACAGAAAAAAGGATAACTCTAGGACTAGGCCTAGAGGTACAGGCTGGAATGGGAAATTGTCTTTGTGAGTATGTACAGAAAAAAGGATAACTCTAGGACTAGGCCTAGAGGTACAGGCTGGAATGGGAAATTGTCTTTGGGAGTATGTACAGAAAAAAGGATAACTCTAGGACTAGGCCTAGAGGTACAGGCTGGAATGGGAAATTGTCTTTGGGAGTATGAACAGAAAAAAGGATAACTCTAGGACTAGGCTAGAGGTACAGGCTGGAATGGGAAATTGTCTTTGTGAGTATGTACAGAAAAAAGGATAACTCTAGGACTAGGCTAGAGGTACAGGCTGGAATGGGAAATTGTCTTTGTGAGTATGTACAGAAAAAAGGATAACTCTAGGACTAGGCCTAGAGGTACAGGCTGGAATGGGAAATTGTCTTTGTGAGTATGTACAGAAAAAAGGATAACTCTAGGACTAGACCTAGAGGTACAGCCTGGAATGGGAAATTGTCTTTGGGAGTATGTACAGAAAAAAGGATAACTCTAGGACTAGGCTAGAGGTACAGGCTGGAATGGGAAATTGTCTTTGGGAGTATGAACAGAAAAAAGGATAACTCTAGGACTAGGCCTAGAGGTACAGGCTGGAATGGGAAATTGTCTTTGTGAGTATGAACAGAAAAAAGGATAACTCTAGGACTAGGCCTAGAGGTACAGGCTGGAATGGGAAATTGTCTTTGTGAGTATGTACAGAAAAAAGGATAACTCTAGGACTAGGCCTAGAGGTACAGGCTGGAATGGGAAATTGTCTTTGGGAGTATGTACAGAAAAAAGGATAACTCTAGGACTAGGCCTAGAGGTACAGGCTGGAATGGGAAATTGTCTTTGGGAGTATGAACAGAAAAAAGGATAACTCTAGGACTAGGCTAGAGGTACAGGCTGGAATGGGAAATTGTCTTTGTGAGTATGTACAGAAAAAAGGATAACTCTAGGACTAGGCCTAGAGGTACAGGCTGGAATGGGAAATTGTCTTTGTGAGTATGTACAGAAAAAAGGATAACTCTAGGACTAGGCTAGAGGTACAGGCTGGAATGGGAAATTGTCTTTGTGAGTATGTACAGAAAAAAGGATAACTCTAGGACTAGACCTAGAGGTACAGCCTGGAATGGGAAATTGTCTTTGTGAGTATGTACAGAAAAAAGGATAACTCTAGGACTAGGCTAGAGGTACAGGCTGGAATGGGAAATTGTCTTTGTGAGTATGTACAGAAAAAAGGATAACTCTAGGACTAGGCCTAGAGGTACAGGCTGGAATGGGAAATTGTCTTTGGGAGTATGAACAGAAAAAAGGATAACTCTAGGACTAGGCCTAGAGGTACAGGCTGGAATGGGAAATTGTCTTTGGGAGTATGAACAGAAAAAAGGATAACTCTAGGACTAGGCCTAGAGGTACAGGCTGGAATGGGAAATTGTCTTTGGGAGTATGTACAGAAAAAAGGATAACTCTAGGACTAGGCCTAGAGGTACAGGCTGGAATGGGAAATTGTCTTTGTGAGTATGTACAGAAAAAAGGATAACTCTAGGACTAGGCCTAGAGGTACAGGCTGGAATGGGAAATTGTCTTTGTGAGTATGTACAGAAAAAAGGATAACTCTAGGACTAGGCCTAGAGGTACAGGCTGGAATGGGAAATTGTCTTTGGGAGTATGAACAGAAAAAAGGATAACTCTAGGACTAGGCCTAGAGGTACAGGCTGGAATGGGAAATTGTCTTTGTGAGTATGTACAGAAAAAAGGATAACTCTAGGACTAGGCCTAGAGGTACAGGCTGGAATGGGAAATTGTCTTTGGGAGTATGAACAGAAAAAAGGATAACTCTAGGACTAGGCCTAGAGGTACAGGCTGGAATGGGAAATTGTCTTTGGGAGTATGAACAGAAAAAAGGATAACTCTAGGACTAGGCCTAGAGGTACAGGCTGGAATGGGAAATTGTCTTTGGGAGTATGAACAGAAAAAAGGATAACTCTAGGACTAGGCTAGAGGTACAGGCTGGAATGGGAAATTGTCTTTGTGAGTATGTACAGAAAAAAGGATAACTCTAGGACTAGGCCTAGAGGTACAGGCTGGAATGGGAAATTGTCTTTGTGAGTATGTACAGAAAAAAGGATAACTCTAGGACTAGGCCTAGAGGTACAGGCTGGAATGGGAAATTGTCTTTGGGAGTATGAACAGAAAAAAGGATAACTCTAGGACTAGGCTAGAGGTACAGGCTGGAATGGGAAATTGTCTTTGTGAGTATGTACAGAAAAAAGGTTGAATACCAGTGCACTAGATGGCCAGGTTACTTGCTGCATGTTTTACATGAGATGAGCTTGCTTATGCTGAATATGCTAGGGAAACACTGGTTCTGTTCCAGACTGACTCCCTATTTCTAGTATAGTTGGAAGTACAGGGCTTTTGAATTGGTTCTTCACCGCTGCACGGCCTTTTGCCTGTGCGAGTTTGAAGGTACCATGGCCGGGTTTGTCGCTCCTAACAAGCCACACGTAAAACATGTATAAAAATTTTACTTTATAGAAAATGCTGGAAATGTCGCCAATGATGGTTTAATCGATCCACAGCTTCTGTTCTTTTCAGATGAGGCATTGTTTCATCTAAATGGTCGCGTGAGCACTCATAACAGTCGGTATTGGGCATCTCAAAATTCACATCACGTTCAAGAAATCCCTCATTATGATCGAAGCTTTGGAGTTTGGTGTGCTGTTAGCGCTAGACGCATAATTGATCCAATATTTTACGACCAGACTGTAAGTAAAGAGAGGTACCAAAATGACATTTTGTCCCCATATTTTCGTGAACTGACAGAAGAAGACAAATCATATGGGTGGTTTCAACAAGATTCTGTTACTGCAAGTACAGATCGTGACTGAAAAAGATTGTCCAAACTAGAAATGTATATTATTATTTACTTAGCCAACAAACTTACTGTTGGTGTTTTTAAACACACAAGTTTAAGAGGTAGAACTGGAACTTAAAAATTCAATGTATATATTTAAACAGTCATATTTTGTTTCTTTCTCGTGTTAAGATAATTTTATCTGCATTTTCAAAGCATTTTGTTGCATTTAGACTTAAGACAAATGACTGTTGTTGCAGGGTCGAGTGTTACATCCAGAGCAGACGAGAGTTGTGAGTGTTCGGGAGTGTGCTCGCTCACAAGGATTCCCTGACACATACAGATTCTTTGGCAACATACTGGACAAACATCGTCAGGTAGGTTTGTAACAACTTTGCTGCCTCTCAGCCATACTAGTTGGAATAAATTAATATTTAAATTAACTTTCAGTACAAGTAGAAGGGTGATAATTTACAAATATAATTGGAAGAAGAAACATTATAAGTAGAAAAGCTGCTCCATTGGACACCTGCTGCTGATGATGCAGACAAGTTCTTCTTGAAACATGTTCCAAATTGCAACTCATTGTTATAAACACTGATGATTTATCCCTACAACTTTTATACTTATTCATTAGCTTTGTATTTCTTTAGAAACATTTAAAAATTACTTGAACTGGTTAATAAAACTGTGGGTCAGAATAAAGAACAAAAAAGAGAAAAGAAATGGGAAAATATGACAAGTGTTTGAAATAAAGGACAGGAGCGCCCAGAGGCACTTAATGTCTGTACATTTATTATGCTTTGCTGGACAAGGAAAAGTTCCATGGACTTTAATTTGTAGAACATTACACTGATTTGCTTGCAGGTTGGAAACGCTGTTCCTCCACCAATGGCAGCAGCTATAGGCTATGAACTGAGGAAGAGCATTGCCAAGTCAGAGGAAAAGAAAACAGAAACCTCAAAGATGGAGGTCTCCTAGAAGAGCTGTTGGACTGAGTTTGTTTCATAGGGGGAAATCAAACATTCACGTGTATTATATTTTAAAGATTGTTGTATAATTATGATTTTACAAGCAGAACAGTTGAATGTAAATTTTTATCACTGAATTGATCATTATGAAATTGCCTGGTTATTGTGATTCATTTAATGTGATAAAGTCTAAGAGAAACACTTTATGTAAAGAAATCAAATAAATAATTTTTCACTTTTTAAAAAAGTAAGCACTTCACTTTGTAGTACATAAATGAAGTATCCTTTATTGCAGCATATACCAGGAGAACAAAAAGCTTACGAATGGGCTTTGCAGTGTTTTGCCCATCCACATCCTCGACACTTGCCGTCTGCCACTATCATAGAAAGGCATGGATGAAACTAGACATTTTTAAAACTACTTTAAAGGCTTTACTTACCAACTTCATGAAAGAAGATGCTGAAACTGGCCATCATCCTTGTCACCTATTTAGGAAACTTATCCATCACTCGCCGTAGTTCATGTTGAGAAATGCTGGTAGATATTTTGTTTTAGTTATTCCAGGATGTGTGCGTTTGCCTTGTACACTTTGTTTTAAGTTATACCAGAGATAGAAATTGTTTATTTGAGCTCTCGGAAACCTTTCTCCGCTAATGGTGCACCATAGACCAATTTGTTTTGTCATCAAGGGGTACTTCATGAATAATATTAGATTCTCAGTTATAGGACCATTTTTTTTACTTTCTCTACTATGCATAGTAAGTAGAGGAAGTATTGTATTGCACCCAAAAATTTGATGTTGAGATTTCACTGGAAATGTATGTTTTGAGGGCCCTTGAATCAAAAAATAAAGCATTTTTAGAAAAAGGTCTGTGTGTGCAAGTCTGTCAGTCTGCGCAGCATAAGTAAAAAATAAAAAGTCTGTTAAAAACCAAAGTTGGTATTTGAGTATAATGTCTTAAGGTTGTGACACAAAGATTTTGAAGAAAATTCCTCCACCCTAACTTTAGGATGAAACATTTTTAAAAAAATTTTGATTTTCTTGAATGGCTCTAACATTTTTATTATACTTTGAATTTTGTGGCTATAGCCTATGTAGTCCTATTTACTCTTGATGACTTTTGCATAACTGGTAAACAATTTATGTTCAAATATTTTTTGTAGCAGAACCATTTTGAAGGTATTGCTAGTTATTTGTGTCAGTTTTGGAAAACAAACTTTCTTTAAATGGAAGATTGTGATACATTTTTTTATATGTTAACCGTGCAAAGAGAACAAAATTTCAAAGGTTTAAAAGATTTGACTATTGCTCAAAGTCTACTGTATTCCCATATTTCCCTTGTACCTACAAGGAAATAAAATAATTTCTGAAAATGTCTATCTCAACTAACATGAAGATATAGGAATGAGGCTATAAGAATTGTTAGTACAGGAGTAGAGAAAGTCATGTGGGTGCAACACAAGATGGTGGTGGTGGCTAACTGAGCATAACCAGGAGCAGAGAGTTTGCGGAAATGAAAGTAATGCCCAAACTAATATTGAAGCTGACAACTACGAGGCATTCCAAAATGCACACACATGGCTTGTGTGTTTAAAAACACCAACAGTAAGTTTGTTGGCATAAATAAATAATAATTATTCAAAAAGTAATTCCTGAGTATCCTCGAAAAATGGCAGCTGCAACCTTCAGGTTAATCAGGACATGATTATCTGGCAAAACATTTAAACATAATTGGGATGTATTCTTCGCCACTCTGTCCTCTATGTGATCTGCAAGAGGAAATGTACCGAGACCACCTTCAAATATGCCCAGCCACTTCTAGTGCCCCATCCATCAGTGAAAAATGTTGGAGAGCAAGAGGATTAATGACTTCATTGCCAGAAATCCAGCATTAGATAACAACATAGATCACTGGCAGTTCCAGCTAAACACTTTATCCTACATTTAGAAACAATGTTGCATAAATTAGTTAATAAAAACACAAAAGTAATTCTAGCTGGTGACATTATTAAACTAAATTCAGTTGATAGCAGCCACAAAACACTAATGGAGGTAATGATAGCTTCAATCTAAAAATTGTTTCTCATGGGCTCACTAGAATCACAGATCACTCAACCAGCACAATAGATCACATAATAACAAATCTAAATGAAGACAAAGTTTCGACAGTAAATAATGAATTCCATGTGTCAGACCATAGGGGACAAATTATAGATATTTATAACTGTTTTAGCCAAATGAAAGACATTACGTATAAGTACATAAGGGATACGAGAAGATGTAACCTAGATAACCTTAAATATACACTTGCTAAAGAGGAATAGGCCGAAGTATATAATGCATGCAATACAAATGAGAAATGGAAGACCTTTATGCAAATATGTACTTTCCATTTCAACGAGACATGCCCTCAGTCAAAAAGAACAGTTAAACATGAAACAGCTGACAAATTAATTCTGCCACCTGAACTAATACATTTAAAACATAAAATGAAAAGTATGTATGAATTCTGTCAAACCACCAGACTGAGTGCATACATTAACACATATAATAGGTTAAAAAAAAATACAGGAAAGCGTTGCTTAATCTAAAAATAGAACAAATACGAAGTAAAATAACGAATTCCAGTAATACTACAAAAACAGTATGGAAAATTATAAACAAGCAAGCTAAACCCCAAACAGACGAACATTCAAACATAAGCCTGAACCAAGATGGACAGATGTTACATGACCCTTCTGAAATTTGCAAATTATTTAACACCTTTTTAAATACTAATGATAATATTATAATTGGCAATATAGACAGGAAAGTAACTAAAGATAAAACTGTTATGAACAGCATGTTTCTACACGAGACAAATGCTGAAGAAATAGACAAAATAATAAGCAGTTTTAAAAATCAACAATCCTCTGGGTGGGACGTCGTGTCACCCATAGTACTAAAACACTGTAAGCAAGAATTGCTGAATATATTGGCATATTTAATAAATTACTCTGTGGCGGGGATTTATTAAAAGATGGTTGTTAACACATATTAGCGTGCATATGGGAGCAAATGGAGCACTGTTTTTGCTAAAAGGTGTAAAGTTTGTTGGAGCAGACGCCACTTTTATCTTCAGGGGATGTGGTCGTGGAATGGAATGCATAAATCAACGTACTTTTATTATAAACACATTTATTCTTTATATTCACTTTACATCACTATTTCACTTGGTAAATAACTTTTAAAATTGGATAGCGTCCATGCCGGTTAAAAGTTTGTGTAATTCACATATTCACACGCCATCAACAATTATACGTCTTTACACTTTGAAGTCATAGACGCTAATGAAAGTAGTCTCTGAGCGTCCTATGACGCAACACCGCCATTCTTGTGTATTCATCCGCGCAACAGTTCTCATTGGTCGAACTCAAACAATTGAGAAGACATTGTCTATTTTGAGTATTGAAAAAATTAGGTCCCTTATACATTCAAATTAAAAGAATTAAAAATTTACACACTCTTATAAAAATATTTACATGAACAATTTTCTATTAGTCAATATTCTGTCTCATATGCCCCTTGTTTTGTTTTTCAAATTGTCACCTTATTTACAATCTTGAAACACAACACAATACTTCTCCCTACTTCTATGATTCAATCACTTTGTACAATATATTTTTTTTTTTTTTTTTTTTACAGTCTTCTTCACTGTTTGTCTTTGTCCTTTGTTTTGACATGATACAGCATGTCTTTATAAACTTCACATATTCGATTATTACACAATGCATTCAATTATTATACAATACATATCCAGTTATTGTACAATATACCCAGTTATCATATCACATATGTTGTTATTATACAATACACTTTCAGTCATTATGCAGTACATATCCAGTTATTGTACAACACATTTGATTACTACACAACATGTCCAATTATCATACAATACATATTCAGTTATTGCACAATATATCCTGCTATCATAACACCTATGTGTTCTGTTTTAATGCAATACATATTCAGTTATTACACAATATATCCAGTTATCATATCATATATGTTGTTATTATACAACACACCTTCAGTCATTATACAATACATATTCAGTTCTTATACAACACATACTCAGTTATTGTACATTTGACATTGACACAAATACAATTTAAGTGTTTCATGTGGTTTTTGACTTGTATTCATTGCTATGAGGAGAGAAAAACAGGATACAAATTTTGAGCTAATGATTATGATCATGTTTATGGCAATATTTTATTCAGTTCTTTGCCTTCTTTGTCTTATAAGCTTATGTATAGGCAGGTCGTTGAGTCGGTTCTTAAACTCTGATGTTACTAATGGTACTGATTTTCTTAATTGGGTTATTATTCATTGTTGTTTGGTTCAACATTTCTTCGAGCTTAGCATTGGCTACATTCATCTCAATTCATGGGCATTGTTTTTCTGGTTATGGTTTTCCTCATTTCACTAATTGTCATCTCTTTGTCTCTTATTTCTATAAGAGAAAACTTCTATACTTACAATTATTCTGTAATTGTATTATTTTTCTTCTCCATTTACCCTCGACATCTTTGTGTCGAAATATTATATCTTTTTCATCATAATTAATTCATTTTTATTTTTGTCCCTGACATCCTTATGTCAAAAACATATTATCTTCCGTCGCTATGATTCATTTATTTAATGACAATCAGTGTCCTCATCTGTCTTTGTTGACAATGCTCTTTGTGGTCGATATAGCCAATGACTATGTTGATTTTCTTCCTTGTTGTAATCCTATTTTGAATGTAATTTCCTATAAGTAACCCATTAAAAATTGTTATCTTTCTTTCATCTCCACTACTCCTGCCTTACACATTTGTTGACAAAGGCTATTTGGCTCTTTCTTTGTATGGCTTCAATTTATTTTTGTGGTATCTTCCTACCAACTTGCCATTTGTATTCTGTAGCTCATACGTGTGGTCACCCAGCTGTTTTGTTATGACCAGTGGTCCAGTATACAATAGTTCCATCTTTCCAGATCTCTTCTCAGATGCCTTGGATGCTTTGTGGCTTTTTAAGAGCACCTTTTCTCCAATCTGTGGGGACCATTTCCTGACGAATCTTTTCACCTTGTTCCTCCCTTTTTCAGCCTTCTGTTGTAATCTTCTGAATGCCAATTGACATTTTTCTTTCTCTGATAATTCTCTTTGGGCAGCCATGGTAGTGTCAATGTCAATTGCTAATTTTCTTGGTTTCGTGTTGGTCATTAGCTCGATAGGTGCGAACTTGGTCGTGGGGTTCACCGAATGGTTAATCACCTCCTCTATATATCCGCATTTTTCCGTCCAGGAAGTGTGGTCTCTGTGGCAGAGCAAACGAAAATAAATACTAATATCCCTCATGATTCTCTCGGTCGGGTTTCCCTGGGGGTAATATGCTGAGGAATAGTACAATTTTACTCCTAATGTTTCTAAGGTGTTCTGAAACAATTTGCTCTTATGCATGGTCGCGTTGTCCGATAGGATACATTTTATTCTCCCATATTTTGGGATGTAGTCCTTGACGATTTTATCTAGGCATGTTCTGCTTTTGATGTTCTTAATGGGGTATATTTTGGTGAATTTTGTAAAGACATCAAACATGACAAATATGTATCTGTTTCCATCTTTACCCCTAGGCAGCTCTCCATGCTCGTCAATACACACCAATGCATTTTTCTCATTCCTCACAATGGATTGTGGGATGACATCGTACTTTACATTAATTGGCTTGGCCTTTTGGCATAGGTCGCATGAGGAAATTAACTTCCTGACCTTCTTGCCAAGATGTTTAATGTACAATACCTCCTCGATGGCAAGCATTGTCCTCTCAGTACCGGAGTGAAGCATCGAGTGGTGGAATGCCAAAATGACCCTGTCTTGTAAGGAATTTGGTACCATCATTTTCCATTTCCTTACGTCGCGACCATGCAGTTTAAATAGGATGTTCCTAAATTTGCCTATCTTGGCATCCAATCTTGGTATTATGTCTGGAGCCTTGTCGAATAGCCTCTTCAATTCAGGGTCTTCTTGTTGTAGCTTTGCTATGTTCTTGAAGTCTTGCAAGATCTCGTTGTTTTCTTTGCTACTTATCTGCATAATTTTGATCTCATGGTGCGGACTGTATACCGTCTCGGGTATGTGACTCTCCGACCTTAATCTTGACAATAAGTCACTGAAGATGTTCTCCTTCCCCGGGATATGTTTGACCTCTATGTCGTATGACATGATCTCATGTATGTACCTTGAGATTTTGGAGTTGGTCAGCTTACATTTTTGAATGAAGGACAGGCTTACGTGATCTGTATATATAATTATTTTATAGAGATATATATATTGTCTGAACTTTTGCAATGCAAAATGGATTGCACCTATTTCCAGTTCGGTTATGCAGGCATTGGCTTCTATTTTATTTAAAAATCTAGAAGCTGTGGCAATCACATGTTTGTTGCCATCTGCATCTTCCTGTGCTAATATTGCCCCATATGAGTGCGCACTAGCATCAGTGTATACTAGAAAAGGTGAATTCGGATCCGGTCGTTCCAGGAGAATACTATGCTTGAAAAGTTCTTTGATATTCTCAAAGGCCACCTGGTGTTCGGCATTCCACTCCCACTTAGTATCTTTTTTCAACAGTGCTCTAAGGGGTACCAATTCCTTAGCGTAGTTGACCACGAATTTCGACTGGTACTGCAAAATGCCCAGAAACCTCCTCAACTGTTTTAAGTTACGTGGGGGTGGTATATGCTCTATGGCCTTGACCCTCTCCGGATTAGGTTGTATACCATCAGGTGTTATGATGTGGCCCAGAAATTCAGCCTCTTTGACGAAAAATTCACACTTTTCTAGATTTAGGGTCATGTTGCTTTCCTGGAACCTTGATAATACATAATCTATGTGATGTAAGTGCGACTCGGGATTCTCACTGTATATTAGAAAGTCATCTACATATTGCGTCACAAAAGTCTCGATGGTATTTCCAAAAACTTTGTCCAGAGCTCTCAGTAGTTCTATCATATCTGCAAAATCTACCGGCCTTGCAACAATTAATCCTGTTCTCACTGTGTCTGGGAAATGTCTCGTTATGCTGGCAATTAGTTCTGCCTCCGACAAGTTAGGGTCTAATAGCTTTCCTTTGTTGGCTACTTTCATGAAATAGTCGACTAATGACAATCCTTTGGCTGGATCGTATCTACCTGTCGCTAGCTCTACCCTAGTTTGGTTTTGTTTAGCTGGGCCCCAATACCTTGATAGGAATAAATTTCTGAATGAGCTATAAGACTCGTGACCAGCTAGTGTTAACCTGAGCCATTCTAATGCCTTGTTTTTTAAGCTTTTCTTAATTATCATCATCCTAAGCTCGTTTGGTATCCTTTTCACTTTAAAGTATTCTTCCATCTCTTTAACAAAGAGTTTTGGATCGTCTCCCTTCTCCTCGTCAAATGTAGGTGGTGTGATTTCATGTAATATGCTGTTGGTGTAACATGTGTTATGTGTTGTGTCATTGTTTGGTTGTGAACCTCTTTCTCTGTATGGTGAGTCAACATTTTGTACATTACTCAAGTAACTCTCATCTTGTACATTACTTACATCTAAATCATCTTGTCTTTGTAATGCCTTCACAACATCATTTACATTAGCCAAATTTTCTTTCCCTTTCTTCATTTCTTCACAAATTGATTTTAAATCATTCTTTATTTCTAAGTGGCTTTGTTTCATATTATTTATAGCATCCTGTTGTGAAAGCATCACATCATTCATTGTCTTAATTTTAGGAAATACAATTTGTTCTACAGTTTCATTAATAATGTCTTTCTTTACTACCTCAATCTCTTTCCTTAATCCCTCAGTTATTTCTGCTTTTACATTTGTTATTTTACAGTCTACACTTGTATTACATTCTGTTATTTCATCCCTACATCTAGCAATTTCTTCTTCCAACACTATTTTATTCTCTTTCATCTCTGATTCTATTTTTCCCATCCTATCTCCTACAATTTCTATCCTAGCTTCTAAGGCTTCCTTTGTTTCATTTAAGTTTTTATGTACTAATTTTAAATTAGTTTCCATTACTTTCATATTTTCTTTACACTCCTGTCTTCCTAATTCTATTTTCTGTTCTAGGTTCTGTCTACCTAATTCCATTTGCTGTTCTAAGTTCTGTCTACCTAATTCCATTTTCTGTTCTAAGTCTTTTCTCACTTCCTCCATTTTCTGTTCTATTTCTTTTTTATTATTTTCCAAGTCCTCTCTCACTCCCTCTATTTTTTGACCTATACTCTGACCTAAACTTTGTTCTATATCCTGTTTCAATTCCATGTTATTTTGTTTCATTTTCTGACCTAAACTTTGTTCTATGTCCTGTTTTAATTCTGCATTATTTTGCTCCATTTTCTGACCTAATTCTACCTTATTTTGTTCCAGTTTCTGACCTATTTCCTTCATATTCTGTTCTAGTCTTTCAAATATCATCATCATTAACCTTTGATCTTTGCTTATTTCCGCCTGTTCACCTTCTAATCCTTCCTGATAACTAGGCCTATCTGCCCCTTCCCCCACTCCTGTTTCTATCTCTTTTCGCGACATTTTAATTCCTTTATCTAATTCACTTAATGTTGAAAGTCCTGTCACTTTTCCACTTCTTAAAAACATGCACAAGGGAATAAAATAAAGAAACAAAAAATTTCGATCCTACTTTCTTTTCTGCTGGTTCTTCGTCCGGTTATTTACGTCTCCTGGGTAGTTGGCTTCGCTAGATGATCTCCGGTGTTTTTCCCACGTTGATTCTCCGTGTATCGATGTTTTGTTGATATCAGACGATGGTCTAATGGCGTTTTTTTCCTGTACGATGAGATAGCGTCCTTTTGATATTAGCACTTTATTCTCGTACCCTCAACTTTGCATTCCACTCCAAATTCGCGCTCCACGTTGGGCAAGCCATTTGTGGCGGGGTTTTATTAAATGATGGTTGTTAACACATATTAGCGTGCATATGGGAGCAAATGGAGCACTGTTTTTGCTAAAAGGTGTAAAGTTTGTTGGAGCAGACGCCACTTTTATCTTCAGGGGATGTGGTCGTGGAATGGAATGCATAAATCAACGTACTTTTATTATAAACACATTTATTCTTTATATTCACTTTACATCACTATTTCACTTGGTAAATAACTTTTAAAATTGGATAGCGTCCATGCCGGTTAAAAGTTTGTGTAATTCACATATTCACACGCCATCAACAATTATACGTCTTTACACTTTGAAGTCATAGACGCTAATGAAAGTAGTCTCTGAGCGTCCTATGACGCAACACCGCCATTCTTGTGTATTCATCCGCGCAACAGTTCTCATTGGTCGAACTCAAACAATTGAGAAGACATTGTCTATTTTGAGTATTGAAAAAATTAGGTCCCTTATACATTCAAATTAAAAGAATTAAAAATTTACACACTCTTATAAAAATATTTACATGAACAATTTTCTATTAGTCAATATTCTGTCTCAACTCTATGAACGAGGGATTATTTCCGGAAATATTAAAAATTAGTGTGGTACGACCAATTCATAAAAAAGGTTCAAACACAAATGTTAGTAATTACAGACCAATCACACTGACGTCAGTATTCAGCAAAGTGTATGAGAAAGTACTTATAGCAAGGATAAATAGTTTTCTAAAGTCTAACAGTATCCTTAATAATTTTCAACATGGATTTACAAATAAATTATCAACCATCACGGCTATAGCAGAATATGTACATGAACTGTTGGAATTGAAAGATTCGAAGAAAAATACAGCAGGAATTTATCTAGACCTCTCCAAAGCGTTTGACTCAGTATCTCATGATCACCTAATTTCAAAATTAGAACACTGGTTTTAGAGGACAAATTGACAAATTGCTAGCAACATATCTTAAAAACCGTGTCCAATGTACAGAAATAAACTGGAAAAAGCATGATATTATACACACTGTTAAATCTGACTATAACTAAAAGTCTGGGGTACCGCAGGGATCAGTACTGGGACCTACACTATTCTTGATCTATATAAATAATTTACCTGAACCGGAGAACAGCAAGGTGATCTCTTATGCAGATGATACATCTATATTATGTTGGAATGATGGTCGAGAAGGCTTAGAAGAAAAAATGACAAGTGCAGCCTGTGAAATATCACAGTACTTACTAAATAATGGGCTAACATTAAATATAGGGAAGACAAAAGTCATGACATTTCAGAAAGATAATGTGAATATAAACATTAACAATATTGCATTAGAACAAGTAAAATGCTTTAAATTATTGGGAGTACACATAGAAGATGATTTAACCTACAATACACACATAGAAATACTCTGTAATAAAATGAACTCAGGGCTGTACCTATTGAGACAGCAAAATATGGTGACATTAATATTCTTAAATCAGCTTATCATGGCATTGTTTACCCACATTTAACATATGGAACTGAAATTTGGGGGGGAACGAGTAAAACCAACATGGACAGATTATTAAAGATACAAAAAAAAATGCATACGAACTATATACCATCTTCATTTTCGACAATCCTGTCGGGAAACATTCAAAACTCAAAATATCCTAACTGTGATCTCACTTTGTGTGTTCAGAACTATTATGCTTGTTAAAGAAAAAAAGAAGTTTAACTTTTTTAATAAAGACTGCCATATGACACAAGAAGTGCAAATGATTACCATAGGGTGAGCACGAATAAAAGTCAAACCAATAAGGACCCATATAAAATAGGAGCTATATTATATAATAAATTACCATTAGCAGTTAAAAATAGGATAGACTCAAAATTTAAAGCTACTCTAAAATCATTTCTAATAGATAAATGTTTGTATAATATTGCTGAACTATAATGAATGTTGTATTTAGATGTAAATATTTAATGATATATCTTGTAATAACCAATGGCATTGTAAACTACATAAATGATACAAGTTTGTACTATTGTATTTTGTATAATAATTATGTATTAATTATAGTGTGCTATATATGATATATCCCATGTCATGTAAAATGATCAGTGGATGAATAAATCGAATCATTCTTTATTCATATAACATCAGAGATATAATTGCAGAAATACAAGAGGAACTAACAATAATTAATCTATTATTGATCATATTTCGTCTAACATCCAAGAAATCTCAACCTCCGTAATAAACACACACATTTCTGATCACTGTGCTACACTTTAATACTACATGCTGTGATAAACAAACAGATCAGAACCTTTAGCAGCATAAACAAGGAGAATATGGGAGAGTGGGCGAATTCTGCGCACTTAAGGTCGAGCAGCTATACTGACTAACAGAAATGTTATTAAGTTCCATACTTTGTTTCACCTGTAACTTCATTAAATAAGCTCTCGAAATAGTGCAATTCCAAAGGCATCTTGCACTTTTGAAAGGGTGTTAGGTATTGAAAACTGAAAGTATACAATGCGCAGAATTAACCTACCTGGATGGGTAATTGTGCGCGCCGTATGTGCTTGAAATGAACTTGAGTATATGTGTCATAATTATCTTTAATGATAAACTAAATGCTACAGAATATTATATCAATTGCTAACTCCTATTACAGACTCAAATCAACTGTCCAGATGTTTCACTTAAACTGCTTTTTAGTTTGTTTTTGTTTTCTGAGGCAGAGATCACAGAAGTTATCTTCTGCTGAATCCCATGCGCTACATTCTTCGCGGACCACCTGCCATAATCTACACATCTGTACCACATCTCATTATCACGTCCAAACTCATCACACGTCACAGTTTAGGTATTGGAGCGACATCATTTTCATTTTCATCATCATCACCACACAGTTGTTTTTCACTGAATTCGTCGGCATCAGAGTTGCTATCTAAGAAATCCAACTGTTGTTTACAGGACAGCAGCCGCTGGAATATTATGTCGATAATCTTCTTTCTGAGTCTCCTCAACTACTTCAACTTGCAGATCCAAATTGTCAGAGGAAGGATAGAAGTTCGTGTATGGTGCTACTAGTATTTAAATACACGAGGGACAATTCTGCACGCCGCGCAAATTTGCCCGCCATAAGAAGCGCAGAATTACCCGACATGACATACATTCTTCCATCTAGCGTGGATACTTCAAAACATGCTTATTTCAAGCAGTTTTGTAGACATATAAAGCATAAACAATTCAAATTTAATAGTAATAGATAGATGAGAACAATTACACCATATCCATGCCATGCCTATCTTGCTCTTTAATGCAAATCTGTAACAAGAAATATATGCCCGAAGTGTTGCAGCTCACTGACTGCAGACGAATAGCTGTAATGGCGTCTTCCTCAATACACTAGTTAGTCAAACTGTTGAGCAGATGGCAACACCAGACAGAACTAGGAGTTCAGAGCAGGACCAGAGAAACATAGCAGCGCAGAATTACCCTCCTGCGCAGAATTCGCCCACCTTCCCCTATAGCAAATCTAGTCAATTTTCTTTCAACTAAGAACTGTGCAACAATATTATTTAAGGAAATTGAAGCTATTAACAGTGAAGCAACAAGATTCTAAAGTAAGAACAAATTAGAAACCAAAAACTTCACTTGTCTTAGTAATATTGCAAGTTGTTGGTGCAGCAAGGATATTATACTTTATGAAATTATTTATATTTATAATTGGTCGATATACAGATGTCCTGTACCACGGCTTAGCCTTTTACAGAGAGCTTGACAATTCTTTTTCTTGTGTCTCAGGTGCAGTACGGGTCAACGAATACGTGAATTAATTACTTATATAGGTCCACTTTATAGTACTGTTTTTATTTGAAGCTTTAAACGAATATATTGAACACATTAACTCAAATCACATAAATGGCTTGGCGTCACTTCGAATTACGCTACAGGTCCACAACTCCACGTGCACAGACTATAAATTTTCAAAAGTCCATATTTTTCTCTATATTTTGTGCCGCTTCGCAGAATATACATTTAATCAATACACCATCACTTTGTCTTTCTCCACCACTATAAATGTTCGTCTGAAAGACACTTTATACAGATAAGTCACTTAATTCTCACAGACACTATCTTTTCCAATGCGGAGTCAGACCAAGCCATGGAAAAAAGACAATTGAATTCTAGCCTTACCAACTATATTCACAGTTCTTGATTTAAGGGGGATTTTCTGCCACCTCTATAACTTCATATTAAGTGACTTTACGGGCTTACGTAGAAATATTGCCCCAACTGGGAAAAGGTCTATCAAAACAATAGGGCAAACGATATATAGAATCACATTAAAATAGGATTTGAGTCGATTAATAACACGAAACAACACTCGCTTTTTAAAATTTCCTGGTACATGTTTCAGAGGCTAGCTTTCCTCCATTATCAACCAGACATGAACTGAACTGTAGAAGCTGGTTCCCAGGACTGGTATCTCCTGTAGACTGCTCTGTGGTGGTTTTAACAACTTGTATAACATCGCTTTGTGGTATACCAAAATTGAAAACTCTGTCTTTGTTTTTCCAGATAAAGATCTGTTCTCACGTTGACAATTCTTGGTTTCCTGATATGTGCTTTAATAATTTTGGATCTAGATTAATGTGATTTTCTTTCCAAAAATGGGTGACAACTGCTGATTTTTGTAAATGTTTGTGTTTTATACATCTGAAATGTTCTTTAGTTCTTGTTTCCAAATTCCTCTTAGTTTTTCCTATGCACACATGGTTGCAGTTATTGCATTCTATTTGGTAGATTATGGATTTTTTATTTGCTGCAATGCTGTCTTTGGTGTTTGAGCCAAGTAAGTTTTTAACACTATAGCTGTTGAGCCAATTGTATGTTGTATTCTTTAGAAATATGTTTGAGTTCGTCAGTCTTTGGGTGGTATGTGAATTTTTTGAATGACATTTCTTCTTTCAGTTTACTTAGTGGTTGTTTTTTACTAGTTTTTCTTCTTTTTTGCTGTATTCACTTTTTTATTTATCCAAGATTTCTGGAAGACTTTAATTTCTGCGGTTCTAATGATTTCTTTAAGTTCTGTTTGATATTCCTGTGTTGAAAGTGGTGTGTTCTCTAGTCTGTGAATTAAACTGTTGAAAGCTGCTTGTGTGATCTTGGGTTCATGATGAGGTAGTATTGCTCATTGGTCAGGTTCAAACTACTCTATGGCAGTTTTATCTATAGCGTGGTGTCCACCTTTTAGGTACCCTAGCACACTGGTATTTGTCTTGATACCGGGATTTCCATACCAGTTGAGTCAAGTGTCTATGTTGATTCTGGCAAACCCCCACTCGCTGTTGCTCTGTTCCTATATGGCCCATTTGGCAGCTCTCCCAAGTTATCCTTCATTTCAATCTGTATTGCATCCAGACCTTGCGTACAGCTACAGGCGGAATACCACGATATCCCATCCAATTGGTATAAGGTTTCAAGAACTGCTCACTGCACCATGCCTGCTGTAGAGCGGTATTTTCAGGGCCACTATCCTTCCTGGCAATTCTAATGTGCATGGTTCGACCTGGAGCTTTTGAGCTGTGCAAAGGTAGCTAATCCTCATTATGTGTTTCACCAATTCTTCACCATACTTCTGGGCCGTTACCGCACTTACACTCTGGTATTTACCGATGATTCACAGCTGGGTAGTGTGGCAGGTTGCGCTTTGTGATGTTCACAAATACCATCTTCCGCATCAATTTAGCTTTTACCTCCAAGTTGTTTGCCATATTTTATTTCTTACTTTTTATCTCCAGTTCAGGTCCTGGAAGTTTCATCATCTGCTTCGACTCTCTTAACGCTATGCAGGTCTTGCAAGAGTTTAACACGTCAGCATTCATTGTTGAAATTCAGACACTCCTCTTGCGGATACCAGTTATTGTTTACATGGACCCCAGGCCATGTAGGTATTCCCGGCAATGAGGCCGCGGATATAACTGCTAAGTCTGCATTTCTTCTGCCAAAGTTTTCCACCCATATGTTCCCTTATGTAGATGTGCAGTGGTACTTCTGTCGCCATCTATTTGCTGTCTGGCACTCAATTGTGGGCCATCAAGGACAGACCTGTTGCAGGGATTCCAGGAGGGAAGAGGTAATTTAAACGCACTTGAGGATAGGCCACACATGGGTACGTTTTGCATAGTGCTACGTTCTACGTTCCACATGTACTTATTGATCATCCAGACGAGTCAGATCTGTAGAGCTTTGAGTTTCCCTGCATTCTCTTTTCAAGATAAGGCAACATCCCAGATAAATGCACTCTGAGATTCAAATTTGGAAGTGATAGTAGTTGAAACTTGCTAGACCCCTACTACTTCTTCCCCTCATGAATTAAATTATGTGTTTTCAAATCTCCTAACCGAGCAAAGCCTGAATTGCAAGTTTTACATTGATGTGGTTTCTTACCATCATGAATAAAACTGTGTGTTTTCAAATGTGACAACTGAGTAAAGCTCTTATTACAAATTTTACATTTGTGTGGCTTCTTACCCTCGTGAATCAAATTATGTGTTTTCAAGTCTGAGAACTGAGCAAAGCTCTTGTCACAAGTTTGGCACTGATGTGGCCTCTTATCCTCATGAACAAAATGATGTGTTTTCAAATGTGTCAGCCGAGTAAAGCTTTTATCACAAATTTTACACTTGTGTGGCTTCATACCCTCATGAATCATATCATGTTTTTTTAAATCTGACAGGAAAGTAAAGCTCTTATCACAAGTTTTACATTGGTGTGGTTTCTTACCCTCGTGAATCAAATAATGCCTTCTCAAATCTCCTAACCGAGTAAAGCTCTTATGGCAAGTGTTACATTGATGTGGCTTATTACCCTCATGAGCTAAATTGTGTGTTTTCAAATGTGACGATCGAGTGAAGCTCTTGTCACAAATTTTACATTGGTGTGGCTTCTTACCCTCATGAATCAAATTATGTGTTTTCAATTGTGACGGATAACTAAACTCCCTAGCGCAAACATTACACTTGTGTGGCCTTTCACTCTTAATCAAATTCTTTTGTTTCAAATATAAAGGGCTTATGTACATTTCCCCTCCAGACTGTTCTGGAAGAACATATTCTTCGGAAGTTGGCATTTCTGTGACATCACTTTTCTGATATTCACAATCAAGGTTATTGTCTGCATTATAGAAGCTTGCGTGTCTTTCTGAGACTTCAGTAGAGGGCAATGGTGATTCATCACTGCCAGCACCAGAAACTGCCTCTGTATGTAATCTGAAAAGTTGCACAATTTAGTATCAGTAAAGTAATCAAACAAATCTGGAAAGAGAATCTAAACAGGTGCATACTCAGAAATAAGTTAGAGCTGTAATTATAAATTCATGTAAAGCTACCTTTATTAATGCACATAAACTTTTTCAAATGAGTAATGTATTCATGCAATAACAATCTGGTCTACGACGGGGTGTCAAAAAATAACCAGAATTGTTTTTTTTTACTGGAAAATCCTGCTCAGCTTTATTCAAATTCCATTACACACCTTCAAAGTATTCTGCCTCGGACACAATACAATGATTCCAGCGTTCAGTCCAATGTTTAAAACACTCCCTGAAGCCCCTTTTTGATAGTCTATTGAGTACACCTGAAATTTTATTGTTTAGCTCTCGATCACTCTGAAAATGATGACCCTGTAGCTCTTTTTTTATTGCAGGAAATAGGTGAATGTCATGTGGGACTAGGTCCGGTGAATAAGATGGATGTAGCATCACCTCAATGCCTAATTCACTGATTGTTTCCTAAGTCTTGATGGCAATATGAGCAGGGGTATTATCCTGATGAAGGATCCATCCCATTTGAGCAAGATTTGGTTGTTTTGTTGCAATTTTCCTCCTTCATGGCCCCTTCAGTACCTCACAATAGTAATTCGCAGTAACAGTATGTTGCTTATCCACCACATGATCGTAAACAATGCCTTGCTTATTGAAAAAGACAAGATGCATCACTTTCCTGCACTTGGTTGAACTGTCGCCTTTTTGGGTTTTGGACATGAAGGATATTTCCATTGCGAACATTCCTGCTTTGTCTCTGGGTCAAAATGATGAAACCAGGATTCGTTACATGTGATGACTTTGTCTAAAAAAATCTGGTTCTCACTGAAGCCTTCCCTTCCATTTTTGACCCACCATCACATGGTGAGCCTTCTGTTTGCCACTGATCATATGAGGCACCCACTTTGCTGCAACTTTTCTATACCCCAGAACATTTTGCACAATGTCTTCAGCTGATCTGTAGGACATATTCATAATCTCGGCAATCTTTGTCAACGATAAACGACAGTCTTCCCACAACATGACATCAATTGTGTTGACGCTTATGTCTGTTTTCGAAGTTGACAGTCTTCTGGGACGTGGAACATCCTCAAGGTTATTTTTACCCTCCCAAAATCGTTTATACCATTCAAACACTTGAGTTTTTCCCATTGCTTGCTGCAAAATTTCCAATGTTTGGGATGCAGTTTTGTAAGAAGAACGCAAAATCTAATTGATGTGCACTGCTTGCAACTTGAGATCCATGTTGGGTACAGTAAACACAGCCTCACACTTCTCCTGCTACCCTCCAACTGAACACCTCCAGGCCAATAACATGTATGCCATTTCGTCACTCAAGGTGAGACTTCTCCGGTACTACCAACACCCATCTCATGCATGGGCGCTTTAAATTGCAAAAACATAATTATAGTTATTGTTTGACACCCCCTCGTAAGCCCATGAAAACCCAATGTAAAATTTGGAGGTTTTGGAAGCCAATGTGTTAATAAAATTTTCTTACATAAGTGAGTCATTATTAGTTCAAGACAGAAATAACTAATTTTTTAAGAGAAGCAACTAATTATATATATTATTATGGGAATAACCATATAGAGAATGGTAATGTAATGTGGAAGATTGAAATTAAATCTTATTATGAGTATTGACATTTGTTCAATGTTTTAAGTACATCATTAACTTTATGAATAAACAATAGTATTATGAAATAGGACTTGAAGCTTTCATGGCAATGAATATTAGTAAGAGCTTCTTGGGTTATGATTGGTAACCCATTAGTGTTATGAAAGTTTGGCAATTCCATAACTTCCAAACATGACAAATGTGTGAGAAGATTTAAAATAGTTCCACAAGTGCCAAGATTTTAAAGGAAATCTTAAAAGGTATTGATTTTTCAAGCTTTTTCGTTTGCCACGGCCTGAGAGAATTTTCAGCTATATATCTGAAATCATTGGTTGTACAAAATACAAGAAAACTTCAGAGGAGCGATATCCTTTTCGAATATTAGTCACAATACACTAAATATCCTGGAGGACACCAAATTTTATGTAAAAGCACCACCCATACATCTCATCTTCTGTATCTTACACTAATTTTCCAGACTTGTACAAAACATAAATAGTGTTCCTATTTCTCAATCTTGCCTCTCAATTCTAATTAAAAGTGAAGTGCTTGAAAACAAATTAATACTACTGATTCAATTTTGAGTAAAAGTAATAAAAGTAATGTAAGTGTTGTTTAGTGTTATTTGACTCCTTTTAAATTAAAAAGTAATACAGTTTGGTCCATTTACAGTATGTGCTAAAAAACAGTACTGGAAAATTATGTTACTATTATTATTGATATCATAAAGCTACGTAGGCTTTCATGGCCGGCGTCTAGAATGTAGAATGAAGTATCTTCCGGGCTGTTATGCCGTGGTCTGCTGGAGATCTGTCTTCCAGACGTTTCGTTTACAACTGCGGTAAACATCCTCAGTGGCGTTGTCGAAATCTCCTCGTGGAAGGTATCAGTCGCAGTGATACCTTCCACGAGGAGACTTTGACAGCGCCACTGAGGATGTTTACCGCAGTTGTAAACGAAACGTCTGGAAGACAGATCTCCAGCAGACCACGGCATAACAGCCCGGAAGATACTTCATTCTACAATTACTGATATCGTTATCGTTATTGTTATTATTTAGTTATTGGGATGGTAATGTAAATGTTCTAAATGTGCCATGGCACTGTAGACAGTGTTCATAACGATCATGCAGATTTTGAAACATATTCTGGAACATGGGTGCTTCAGAGTCCTGAAAAACGAGATGATCTTCTAACATATTGCAGGCACAGTTTCGGGTGGATCTGGACGGCTGAAAACTGCCAGCCACATGCACATAAGCATCAGGGGAATGTGATGGGGAGGGGTACTCAGTCCCACGGGAAATGATTCGTCCTGGAAAGGTTTCTTGCAGCATAGCCATACACTATGAAGTGATGCGGCAGGTTGCCCATCACTTAAGAATGTTGGAGCCACTGTCTATTCATCTCAATGTTCCTTTGCTATAACCTTCGTGGTTAACAGTAAGAGATGCATCATCATCAACCTCAATGAAACATGGTCCTAGCACGATGCACAACAAATTGTCACACGCACACTATGCAGCAGGTTCTGGGCAATAATGTCTGGCCTCTCAAAACCAAGAAAGTGAGTTGCTTGGCAATTGATAAAACCGTCCAAGTGAATGTGACTTTCGTTGCAGAACCACATGTTGAGCAAGAAACCTGGATCCTCGTACACCATGGCCAATTCAATCCTGAGATGCGTATCTTGCTCTGTCAATTGTTGTCCAACCTGTATTTGGTAGGGGAAATCCAGCTGTGTTTAAACAATTGTTGAAGTGATGTATTACTGCTGTATAATGTCTTCATCAAAGACTGCTTTGGTGACTGCCATACATGTCCATGGTTTTCATTTGTGGACATAGTTAACAGGCCTACCAGACTTTCCCTTCCGTTGACCCATACAACATTTTGTAAAGATACACAGCATAACTGTGTTGCTTGATGCTGACTTACTTAAAC
The DNA here is from genome assembly GCA_030765045.1 of Tenodera sinensis. Classification (NCBI taxonomy): domain Eukaryota; kingdom Metazoa; phylum Arthropoda; class Insecta; order Mantodea; family Mantidae; genus Tenodera; species Tenodera sinensis. The sequence continues at coordinate 210,000,596 of CM060963.1, forward strand.
TTGGCCCGCATTGATAATCACTTCTGTATAAACAAAACCTATTGGAAACCAATTGAAATTCATTAAAACTTGATGGAAGTATATGGAGAGTCATCTATGGATGTCAAAAATGTTTACAAGTGGTGTAGAGAGTTTGAAGATGGTCATCCTGAAATTCATGATGAAAGAAGTGAGAGACTGCCAATTCCCGAAGAGACAATTGCAAACATGAAACAAATCGTCCTTCAAGATCAGCAGATCACTCTCAATGAGCTATGCATTGTTGTTCCTGAGCTTCCAAATTCATGGAAAAATTAAGTTGGGGTTGAAACACAGATCTTTTGTGTCTTAGTTGCATTAAAAAAGGTTTTTATTCAAATGGAATTTTTCCCAAAATTCAACACAGATGTTCTATTAGTCTGTAAATATATCAAATTGACAGCATTTCATCAAAATTAATTAGGGAAAAATTTTACAATACATAAAATGAAAAATGTTAAATATAAGGGAGGATTTTCTTGAAAATCTGTGTTTAAATATCTGCAAGATGGGAATCTTTGACAGCAGGTTCGGTATTTATCAGATTGTTCATTTTTGAGTTATGCTTGCTTTCTCGTGTGTCTGAAGAGCTGGGTGATGTCTTCCGGAAACCGTTCAGATAAGAGCTGTAGTGAGTCCTCTAGCGGCACTCTGGTGAACAAGGATTCCACATCAAAGCTCACCAAAATATCCTTTGGGTCTACTTTCAGCACTGAAATTTTCGGTATAAAGTGGCTGGAATTTGCAATATGATGTTGACAGTCACCCACCAGCAGATGAGAACAATGGCTCACTTCCCTTCCTAGATGTTCTGGTCTACAAGAAGCCGGACGGCAGCCTAGGTCACACGGTATACAGGAAACTCACACACACCACTTGGACGCCTCCAGTCACCACCATCCTACTCGAAAGAAGACAGTTATCTCCACTTTGTTTCACCGGGCTTTTGATATTGTGGATGAAGACCACATTAAGCAAGAACTTAAATACCTACGAGACACCTTGCTAAAAAACGGATACAGTGATAACGACATCAAAAAGGCACGCAAGAAGGTTGAAAACAATCGCAACAAACCCCAACGCCTCACTCAAAGGATGGATAGCTGGCCGAATAAAGCCTACATATCATTCTACGGTTCCTCAAACAAGATCTCCCGCATACTCGCTAGGTATAACGTCAAGCCCTTCTTCACGCCTCCAAAGAAGATCCAAGAATACCTTAGGCCGGTAAAAGAACCACTTCGACTCAAGGTCCCAGGAGTTTACAGGATTCCTTGCGAATGTGGTAAAGTGTATGTAGGCCAAACAGTACGCACAATAGAAGAAAGGTGTAAAGAACATCAACGCAATATCAGGCTCCTACAACCAGATAAGTCAGCAGTGGCCGAGCATTGTATAGAGTATGTCCACAAAATAAACTTTGAAGACATCAAAGTTCTGGATCATACGGATAAATACTGGGACAGGGTCATTAAGGAAGCCATTCAAATCAAACTACATCCAAACAATTACAACAGGGACCGCGGACTTCAGCTAAGCCCAGCCTGGACAATAGCCATGATTTTTTTTTTTATTTTTTTTTTTATTTATTTATTTTTTTTTTTTTAAAGGGGTGACAGAAAGAGAGTTGGAAGGGAGATAGAGATGGCTTATTACGCCGGGATATAGCTTTATTGGGGAGGAGTGTAGCGTTGTCACGAGGTCCCGCTTAGCACCCTCGGTAGTACGGGTATGCTGGCCGACCGGAGTCGACTTTAATTTGTGGTGGCCGGGTGGCAGCCATGACCAGGCCCTGACTGACACACACGGGTAGTTCTTCGTGTGGAGGGTAGTTGGTCGTGAATCGGCGAAGACTGCGATGTGGGTTCCGGTGAACGGCGACGACTGTGGTGGCACTCGTTATTCAAGTGGTCAGAAGAAATCGGTTGGGTCAAGTCCGGAGGCACTGCAGAGCTTACCTCTGCACCGATAGCTGCACGGGGAGTTGTGGTGGGCGTTGAACCCGTATCTGTTGAAGAGTGCGCGTTCTTCTGTTGTCGGTATCCTGCGTCCTTCTGGTAGTGCGTTTGGCGTTGTGGGTTGTGACCAGGGTTGGCTATGTTGCGTTGCAGGAGGTAGCGACGTAGTCCTGGGTTGGCGATGTTGCACTGCAGGTTGTGACAGGGTAGTTCGGGGTGGACTGTGTTGGTCTCGGTCATGTGCTGTTGGTGGTAGAGAGACTTGTGTGCTGGCTTCATGGGTCGGGGTTGGAGTTCGGTCCTCGATTCGGTGAAGTTTGCGCAGAATGGAGTCTAGGGTGGCTGTGTTGTCCAGTGCAGTGGTAGTTTCGCGTAGTTCTGCCAGAAGTTCTGCTGCGGAGTTGAAGCCGGTGGTGTTGTGGAGAAGTTGTTGGTGGATTGTTGTGAGTCCGTTGTGGTAGGTCCGGCGGAGACAGTTCGTCTTCTTGTTGATTTTCTGGACGTCGGTGCTGAGAGATGTAAGGCGGCCTGTTGTGGAGTTGCGTAGTTGACGTCCTTCGTCTATGATGGTTTGGAGTTGAGTCGTGATGGTGGCTGTGGAGTTGGCTATGGTGGATACTGCGGCGGTGAGTTGAAGTGTGGCTTCTTCCAGTCTTTTCAGTCTTTGTTGGAGGTTTTGTAGGTCTTGCTGGATGTCTTCGGTGTCGTTCCGGGGCAGTGGTGCAGTGATAGTGGCGGTGGCGGATGATGGAGCGGACTGTTGTGACGATGAGCGTCGTTGCGAAATAGGAGCTGGTCTGCGGCGAGGTTGTGAGTCTGCGATGGCTGGTGTAGTTTGCATAGTGTTGGCCTTTGGGTAGAGAGGGCACTGCGCCTGACCCGTAAAGTGGCCAAAGCCATTGCAGGTGGCGCAGTACCGACGTCTGCGGCGTAGATCGTGCCTGGTGCAGTCCTGTGTGAGGCAGTAAGCCCCACAGTAGTGGCACCTAGGAGCAGCGTTGCAAATGGTGTTGTCGTGGCCAAAGCGGCAGCAGCGGCGGCATGGCACATGTCTGGAAGTTCGTGCTGGTTCGACGAGTAAGTGCCGTCCGAGTAGGGTCAAACCCGTTCTCTGGGCGGCTTCACTGTCCGTGATGTCGGCGAAGACGATTCTGACTAGTGGTGTGGGTCCCCGAGAGGTGATGATGCGAATGGCTCTCATTGCTGAGGGCCACTTCTGACGTGCTGAATGTTGAATGTGTCTCTCGGGGATATCCCGTGGTACACCACGCAAGATGACACTGACCCCATGAGTGGGGCCACTGTGTGCAGGCGGTGATGGTGAGTTGTCTGGAAGACAGGCTGAACTCCGCGGTGATGAGGCCGGCAACTCCGGTGTTGGCACTGCCACTGCCATTACCGGGGAGCGGAGACGCTCGACTGGCCGGTTCTCTAGCTGCGGAGTGGTAGTAGCGGCGCAAGGTGTGGTTCCCAACGAAGATGAGGTGGCTGTGCTGACTGCATCAGTGTTCACAGTTGCGGCGATGTTTGTTGGTTCCCGGGCCGATGGAACTCCATTGCCCGGTGAACGCGGCGATTTCCGGCGCTGTTGAGGTGGCGCGTTTTTAGAAGAGGCGTTCTGCGAAGGTTGCGATGGTGTTGAGGTCTCCGGGGCCGGCACTCTCACTGCCTTCCCAAGAGGTGCCTCGGTGACGGTGGATTGTGCTGTTGCAGGTTGCCGTAGCGTTGAGGTCTCCGAGGCCGGCACTCTCACTGCCTCCCCCAGAGGTGCCTCGGTTGCGGCGGAGATTGGCGCTGAAGTTCGGCGTTGTGACTTCTTCTTTCCCATAGCGTCCTCCATATGCCATATATCCTCCAACGGGGTCAGGCCAATAGCCATGAAACACATTCACAACAGCAACTGTAGTGATTCTGGGCCAAGCACTGACCCTCAAGAAAACACTGTGGCCGGTGACAAACAGCCCAAAACAGCAGGCCCAATCACAAATCGTCACCCGCTCATTGGCCAGGGCAACGAAACCCCCTCCCACCTAACATTGTATATATATGGGGAGCGGAAAAATAACGGTCATTTTTCATTCTGACGAAGGCCATAGAGTTTACAATGGCCGAAAGCTCAATGTTTTTAAACCTCACATGGCTGATCACCCGTGAAACTGTAATAAATAATGTGCCCCCTGAAAGCTTTAAATCTTACACTTATATAAGAATTAAAAGTAAACAATGTAGAAGAATCAAGTCTTACCTCGAAGATGTTACTGGAGGCACATCCCCATCCTGTAACAGTACAGTCATCAATACTGTGTTAGGAGATTGTGGAGACAAGCATCTATGTACTGGAGTGTAAGGAAACCAAGCAATGGGGAACGTATTTAACTGTTTGGTTTAGTGAACACACAACTGGCAAAAGAAATGTTTCATACATCTGGATATATATATAAATCAATTAAGCAGGACACAAACACTCAAGATGCAGCGGGGAACAGTAAAGTAACAACTGGGTTTATTTACACCAATAATCTCATTTCAAATACTGCGACAAGTAAACAAGATACACTCACCAGCGACTTCAGTATGGAATTCCTGAGAACCTTCAGCTAGCTTTGGGTGATCAACAGTATCATAAGAAAATAATCAAGTTCATCAAAGCATGCAAACTTAATATTTAAACTCATTGTAAACTTCATGATATGTTTCCTCCTTTTTTTTCCTCAATGTTTAGTCGCGATATGACTTTTATGTTGAAGCGACTTCAAATAATAAATAAATTAAAAAAAAAAAATTAAGTAAACAAGAATGTTAGCATTTTAATGTTAATGCATTTGTGTAAGAGCTTATAGATTCCATCAATCAATCAAATCATCATCATCTACAAGGATTAGGCCTATTGACCTGTTCTGTCTTCAAAGGCAATATCGTCCAACCATCTTATTCTTGGTCTGCCAACATTTCTATGGAAATAAATTAATAATAATGATGACAATGATGATGACAATAATATTAGTAATAATAGTAGTAATAATGATGATTATGATAATAATAAAAAGGTAAATTCAAATGGGTTTTCACTTACATGGGGCTTGTGTACAATAACTCACTTTATACAGTAGAGCCTCAATTATTTGAGGTAAGGAGGACTAACAATACATCGGAAATAAAGAATTAGATAACATAGTCTCTTTATCAAAAATCAAGAGGGAATAATATGGTAAACTGGTGAAATGAATGCAAATATGAGCTAAGATGTGAAAAAAGGCATCTACTGTATTATCAAATGGAAAAATGATGTAAATAAAAACAATGAAAAAACAAGTTAGGGACCTACAGTACAGAGTATGTGCATTAGGAGAGCACACTAGTTTTAAATCCCACATCATGTGACAGTGCAGTTTACACAAGTCAATATTACAACATGCAGATGAGTTTGTTGATAGTCTGTCTTGAATCACCATTTGCATTTGGATTTGCCAGTTTGTGTACAAAGGCGAGTGGTGGCACTCTGAGTATCCAACAGATGGATCAGAGACAAATGAGAAACACCACTTACTGCTAGTCACACTTTATTGCCTTTAGTCAGTTTGTGTAGTGCTAACATTACACTTAGATCACTCAAATCGAATCACAGTGAAGAACTGTCAGATTACAACTCACACTGGACCATCAGCCAATCAGGACAAAGCCTCTTGAAACACGCCCACCACAGCTGCAGTCTTGTTGGTGCTGTCACAGTGTAACCTGATGAAGCCCAACATAGGGGGGCAAAATGTCGACATACGTCATAACCAAGACGCGGCCCTCATTGGAAGACTCAAATACCATGGATACCGGCTGCCAAAGCCTGCGCAATGTATATGACAACTCGCACTGAACTACACTTGGCACAATTCACAGGTGCTGTCCACTGAATGCTTCATAAACATTTAACTGACTCTCTCGGTCTCGGCAGCTCCTTATATAGGTCTTTAGACAATGGAAAAGTTCTGGAAGTAGAATGGTCGAGAGTGAATGAGGGAGAACAGTTTAGACGACAGAACACCACACAATAGCTATTGTTTCCGTATGCTGTATTGTCCGGTTGCCGGACAGGTCTTTAGTGCAGGTACGTGCCAGGTCCCTTCCCTAATGTGGGTGCAGTAACGCTGCTCCTGGTTGTCCCGACCAGCACTATTGTAGTGGGCCAAATGATCCGAATGGACCACCAGCATCTTCCCCCAGGGCAGCCTCTGGATGCAGTAGATAACATCGTTGATCCTCATCACCACACAGTATGGTCCTTGCTATGGTTGTTGAAGTTTGGGCAATGCCCTTTAGTTCAGATAGGGCAATAAAGCCACACCAGATCTCCCTCCTGGAAGTCTTCGCCGCTGGCTTGCCAGTTGTACCAGGTCTTCACCCAGTTGTTCGCTATCTGGATATGTTGACGGGCCATCTTGTGTGCATCATGAGCACACTCCACAAGCTTCTCCATGTAGTCAACTGCTGGCAGTCCTGCCCCAAGGGGCTTGCAAACATCAGATTGCATGCAAGACATAACTCCCTACCAAAAACCAAATTTGATGGGCATCAACCTGGTGGTGTCGTTGATTGATGAAGGGTAGGCCAGGAGAAAAAGTGGCACCCTGACATCCCAGTCTTCCTGGTGGTTGGCCACAACCTTCTTCAGGTGTTCTTCAAGAGTTTTAAAGTATCGCTCAACCATACCGTCCGATTGCGGGTGGAGAGGTGCCGTACACATCTTGTGTATTCCAAGTCGCTCTAGCACTTCTCTCATTAGGTGTGACTCAAAGTTTCTGCCATGATCGCTCTGTAGTTCCAGCGGCAGAACACTTCTTCCACAAGGCAGTATGTAATCGTCTTGGGCTTCTGGTTAGGTACAGCATACATTTCGAGCCACTTTGTGAAGTAATCCATGACTACCAGCAGGTATTTGTTGCTCCAGTCAGACAGGGAATGGCCCAGCTACGTCGATGGTGATACACTTGAAGGGCACTCTCACGTTATACTGCTGCATGAAGCCATAGCTCCTGGTCTGTGGGCCACGGCTTACTGCACATACACGAAATTGACGGTACCATCTCTTGGCATCCACCCACAGCCTCAACCAGTAGTACCACTGTTGGAGTTGGTCGATCAACCGCTTGGATCCAACATGCTCTCCCGAGGATGCAGCATGTATTTCCTCCAGGACTTCCATGAGCTTAATGCAAGGGAGCACCAGCTGTTCTTTCTGGGTCTTCCCATCGAGCGACTCCCAGATCCTTTGTCCCATCTTGGTCCTCAGCGAGTCCCACTGGGTCCAGTATGAGTTATATTCATTGCTTCATGGGGCGATATCCTCCCAGCTTGGACTAGTCTCTGCTTCCACTTCTCTTAAGAACGGCCCAAAGTCTGCATACACCAGCTGCTTCCTCCTCAGGTCTGTACTATCCCATCCATTTGGGGGCAGTGCCGAAACCACACAGACAGCTGTGACATGCTAGTTCTTCTTCACCCTAGTAAGTGGCTGCACTCCTTCGGACAGGGCCTTCTTGATAAAGCATCAGCATGGGAGTGGCTCCTTCCCTTCCAATGTTCTGATGTGAAGTTGTACTCCTAGAGCTTCTGGACCCAGTGGGCTGTCAGGCCCTCTAGATTCTTGAAGCTCAAGAGCCAGGCAAGGGCAGAGTGGTCAGTTCTCAGGTGGAATGGCTGACTAGAGGTACTTATGGAAGAGATCTAGTGCCTTCACTACTGCTAGAAGCTCACACCGAGTAACGCAGTAGTTCTTCTTGGCCTTAGAAAGTGTCTTACTCTAGTAGGCTATCGCTTGCTGCTGTCCATCCTGAATCTGGGATAATACGCCTCCAATGCTGCTGTCGCTGGTGTCAGTGTCTATGATGAAATCACCACCTGGTTGAGGAAAACCTAGGGCAGGCACACTACTGAGGGCTGACTTAAGCACCTAGAAGGTGGCCTCGGCCTCTTTTGTCCACAGGTAGGGCCAGCGTTCCTCCGTCAGATGGGTCAAGGGCCTAGCGATATTGGAAAAGTCTCTAATGAACTGACGGTAGTAACTGCACAGCTGCGCAACTCGTGTTTATCCCTCGGGTAAGGCCGTCTCTTACAGCCTGGGTCTTCTCCGGAGTTGGTGAGACTACATGGCCCAAGTAGTGGACCTCCTTGCAGAAGAGCTCACATTTCCTTGCATTTAGCTTCAGGCTTGCTGCTTGTAGTCTCTTCAATACCGTACTCAGGTTCTCCAGGTGATCCTTGAAGGTGTTGCCAACTGCTATGTCATCTAGGTACAGCAGGCAGGTGTTGTAAGTCAGCCTCCTCACCACCGACTCCATTAGATGCTGGAAGGTGGCTAAAGCATTGCAGAGGCTAAAGGGCATACTGTAAATTGCCAGAGCCCTTGGCCCGTCAACAATGCAGTCTTCTCCCTGTCCCTAGGATCTAGAGCCACCTGCCAGTATCCTGATTTCAAACGCAAGGTTGAGAACCACTGTGGATCAGCAAAAATGTCCAGCATGTCATCTATCCGGGATAGGGGAAAACAGTCCGTTCAGCTTCCTATAATCTACGTAGAAGTGTAGTTTGCCGATCTTTTTCTTCACCAAGATTGCAGGTGAGCACCAAGGGCTGTCAGACTCCTAAAAGATCCCCCTGGATCTCATGTTCTGCAGCATGTCCCATACTTCTGTCTGCTTTGTGAGAGGAACACGCCTTGATGGCTGCATCTTTGGTATCAATGTGGTGAAACACCTGGTGAGTGTGGCCGTAATCACCATCACCTTGGCTGAAGACTGACTGGTTCCATCTAAGCTTGATCCTCTCTAGTTGAGACACGGTTAGATGGCTCAATAAATCTTCCAGCCAGTGCCCCAAGTTGTGGGATGGTCCAGCACATCGACAACAATGGAAGCAGCCCCTACTTTAAACCATCCCACACACAGCCAAACCAATAAACAAAGACTAGACCAACCGTCATACACCCACACATGCTAAAACCTGGGAAACCAAACGGCTCTGTATCAGTTGTCGCCTAGAGTAGCAGAGTACTATGCTGACACCACTGAGGATATTTGACGCAGCTTCGAATGAAACATCTGGAAGGAGATTTTCCACTAGACCACAGCCCACAAACCTGGATAATATTTTGTATTTTATGACACCGGCCATGAAAGCTTATGCAATTTGATTACTGTTCTTACTTTGCTTCCCATCTTCTCCATTCCAGATTTCATTTATTTTGTCCATTCCAGATTTAATTTCTTCCATTTCCGTCTTTATTTCCACCTTCATTTCTGCCATACTAGGCAATAATTCGTCAAGCATTGTCTCCATTGTGATTCTTACATTGCAGCTTCTGATAATTATGTAACAAAATGGCAATTCGAGTGAGTGAGTGAGTAATTAGGGTTTAAGGGCCCGTCGGCAGCTTGGTCATTAGAGCCCCTGGCAATTCGATGAATCCCACTTCTGACACCAATGTAACAAATGAGAAAACACCAGTTACTGCTAGTCACACTTTATTGCCTTCTAGTCAGTTAGTGTAGTGCTAATGTTACACTTAAATTGCTTTCATGCAAACTCAAACAACCGTCGAACAGAATCACAATAAAGAGCTGTCAGATTACAACTCACACTGGGCTGCACTTGGCAGGATTCACAGGCGCTGTCCACTGAACGCTTCGTAAATGTTTAAATGGCTCTCTTGGATCTTAGCACCTCCTTATATAGGTCTTTAGGCAATGGAAAAGTTCTGGAAGTAGAATAGTTGAGAATGAATGAGGCGAAACAGTCTAGATGCCGGAACATCACACAATAGCTATTGTTTCTTAATGCTGTATTTTCTGGTCAGCAGACGGGTCTTTAGTGCAGGTACATGCTGGGTCAGGCAGATTCGATGACAATATCATCTGCATATTGGAATATCAAAACTTGTGTAAACCACACTGCCACATGACGTGGAACTTAAAAGCATACTGCTTTCCTAATAAGCTCAATTATTTTTTCCATGGCTGCACATGTTCTAATTAAAAAAGGTTATTTCTTCAAGGAGTCTGTGTTTTCTGTATAACTGAACTCGCTCACTTCTTTGCTGCCATTTCACGCAATCGTAGCAGTAAGTCTATTAAAGTTGTCTCTGTCGCTCTAGCTCCTCGATGGTCTTTTCTATCACTTTGCATCCTTCACTGTGGCTCTTTTTCTCATCCTCCAGTTCAATAATCTCATTTTCATTTTCCTCAGCCTCTGTTATCCTCTCATCAGTCACTGTGTTGATCCACTGGGATACACTGATTTCAGTGATTCTTTCATCTGCTAATCTTTTAGCTGGCTGTGGAAGATCGAGGTCATCTTGCTCTATGGGTAAAGTTTCTTCATTTTCTGTGACATTTAATAACTTTGTGCAACACACTTTACAAAATAGGACCTTGGTTAACTCGGAACTTGGTTAGCTGGGGCTTGGATAACTGCTGCTCTACTGTACAACCTATTTGTTAACGTCCACCAACGTAGTGTCATATTGGATGGCAAATTAATGAAATGGGTGCACTGAGGCTCAATTGAGCCCGAGGTCCATAGAGCAGACAAAGTTCATTCACACATTGTGATATATAGGCTGAGATAATTTCTATTGTCACACAATGAATCATTACCGAGTTAAGGGACACGGGGACTGAAATGTCGACAAAAAATTATAAAATTTACAAATTTTAGATTTTCACTTACAAATGTACCTAGGAACTTCAGGAATCAGGTGCATAAATAAAATGTCAAGTTCTGCCATTTTGAAGGCATCAGTGCATGCTTAAATACTTACACGTGCAGTTGACGAGGCAGGTAGAAAGCACCCAGTGTGATACATGTTTTAGAAACATATTACTATACTGCCTTCTTTTAATGAAATATTACTTTACAGTACGTATCGTGACACTGCAAGCCTTGTTTGGGTCAAGTTTCACTGTTTGAGATCGTATTGTAATGCTATGAACCAATTTTGAGAATACAGGGGGGCTTGTAAATACATTTGAAATGCACGTTTTCAGAAACCTCACCTTTTCTCAAATTTACATTTTTCAACACATAAAATAACGCTGGGGCAATAGTTTTGATCCAATTGTAGACACTTAAACAAACCTAGTTATTATTTTCAGTTATGGCAAATAGTTTTTGTAAAAAAAATTAAAAAATAATAAATAAATAAATAAGATGTTAATTATTATTTATTTATGCCAACAAACTTACTGTTGGTGTTTTTAAACACACAAGTCGTGTGTGGGCAAAGTTTGAGAGGTAGAACTGGAACTTAAAAATTCAATGCCACAAGATGTTCAGATATCGCAATAAGATGTTCAGATATTTGGGTAATTTTTATATAAGGATATGTGCAAATAGAAATAAATTTTTATCTTAGCAAATAGTGCTATGACTACAAAAGTAATAACTGATTTTGTATTCGTAATTACAATAAATAAGCACATAACATTATAAACCTACTTATAAAATAATGACGACAGGTGTGTTATGAAAATGAGCAATATTTTATATTATTGATTGATAATTAATAGCTGTATAAGTAGATAACAATTATATAAATGTGAAACTTGCTGCACAGCTTACTAGTGGCCTACACAACATTGTAAGTCAGTAGCTTACATACGCAGTCCCCGTGTCCCTTAAGGCTGTTCCAATGGAAACAATACTCATCAATAGCCCAGTAATGAGAACAGGAATACATATAATTGTGCAATTGGAACTCATTTGTTTCTAACTGTCCACTGCTAGCAACCACACAGAGCTCAGGCAGGTGTCTTATGGCATGGCTATGTTGAATTATTTCTACAGCAAAAACTCTAATGTGCACAATATGAGTCAACATGCTGCATCCAGAAACGAGAACGTTAAAATTTGGCCAAGTCTTCCTTTCCATTCTCGAAGCTCAGGAAACCTTCCCATTGAATGTGAGTACATGTACCGGGAGAACGAAAAAGTTCCGAACCAGCTGCGTGGTTTTGCCTGTCCGCATCCTCAGCACTCATTGCCATCTGCCACTATCTTAGAAAGGCACACATCAAACTATACATTTTTAAAACTACTTTTAAAGGCTTTTTTTACCAACTTTATGAAGGGAGATTGTTATTGAAGTTTTGAGAAACCTGATATTGTTCATGAGATTGCTTTTTGGAGCTCTCAGAAAATGCTCTCCACTAATGGCGCACCATGCAGGAGCACTTCATGAACAATAGGTTCTGAGTTATAGAGCCAATTTTTTTAGTCAACAGTTGCTGTCTGTACATACGTTAATACAATTTTGCCACTTTTTATAGAGAATTAACACACGGGGAGAGTAATTTTGCCTTTTTTAGCAAGACTCTGCAGCAGCTCATATGGCCAATTTTTTGATGAGAATAATTGAAAGTGTTTCAGGACAGAATTATTAGAAGAGATTTGTGGTCCCCTTAGTCCCCCAACCTAACCTCCCACAATTTATATCTTTGGGGTAATTTAAAACAAAGTATAGAAGACAAACCTGCACATCCTGGAAGAATTAAAATAAAATCTTCACCAGGAAATCGCCAGCATTGCTCATTGTGAACTACGGCAAGTGATAGATAGTTTTCTAAAGTACAGTACGGCAGTGGCCAGATTCAGCACCTCCTCTCATAAAGTTGGTAAGTAAAGCCTTTATAAGTACTTTTAAAGTTGTTGCATGGTTTCATCCATGCCTTTCTATGATACCAGCAAAGGGCGACGAGCGCCGAGGATGTGGACAAGCATAACGTAATTGCAGCCTGTTTGGAGGTCTTTTGCTGTCCCGTTAGTTCAACTTTCTTGTTGTGGTTATCACTACTGTTACATGCTAAAGTGATAATAGAAATACATTGGTAACAAGGAAATTGTTGTACAGTCATTCACCGCTGTAGCACACACCACAGTGGACCTCCACATATGAATTACCAACTTGTCAAAAAACAGGCTTCATTCAAACTGAAGTGTGCTATTGCATGTCCCTCATTGCTGCGGGATAGCATTTGTGTCAGCACATATGCACAATCAGTGTCGCTCAGCTCCTGTACCCTTTGTGTGTATGTGGCTGGTTTTATAAGGACGTCTGCAGTGTAATAGGTCAGTTACAGATAACTGACTTGCCACTGATTGCTGCTTGCTTGCAATAAAAACCAACTGCTGAATTGCGATAGTACTCTAGAATAAAAAATAGCAATCTTTTGGCTTCAGTAGAGCAGTGTAAAAGACAAGTATTTTTGATATTTTGAAAATGAATACAATACTACTTGTTGCATTTGATGCAACACACAGTTAATATACTATGACATTGGGACCAGCTCATGGCAGTGGGCCAGTCTACTTTGCATCATGTGATGTAGCAAGATGTTCACGGTCCTACTGCCTCGCCTGCCTGCTGTATGTATGTGACGTACCAGCAAGTGGGTAAGACGTTCACGGTCCTACTGCCTCGCCTGCCTGCTGTACGTATGTGACATACCAGCAAGTGGGCAAGATGTTCACGGTCCTACTGCCTCGCCTGCCTGCTGTGTGTATGTGACGTACCAGCAAGTGGGCAAGATGTTCACGGTCCTACTGCCTCGCCTGCCTGCTGTACGTATGTGACATACCAGCAAGTGGGCAAGACGTTCACGGTCCTACTGCCTCGCCTGCCTGCTGTACGTATGTGACGTACCAGCAAGTGGGCAAGATGTTCACGGTCCTACTGCCTCGCCTGCCTGCTGTATGCATGTGACGTACCAGCAAGTGGGCAAGACGTTCACAGTCCTACTGCCTCGCCTGCCTGCTGTACGTATGTGACGTACCAGCAAGTGGGCAAGACGTTCACAGTCCTACTGCCTCGCCTGCCTGCTGTGTGTATGTGACGTACCAGGAAGTGGGCAAGACGTTCACGGTCCTACTGCCTCGCCTGCCTGCTGTGTGTATGTGACGTACCAGGAAGTGGGTAAGACGTTCACGGTCCTACTGCCTTGCCCGCCTGCTGTGTGTATGTGACGTACCAGCAAGTGGGCAAGATGTTCACGGTCCTACTGCCTCACCTGCCTGCTGTATGTATGTGACGTACCAGCAAGTGGGCAAGATGTTCACGGTCCTACTGCCTCGCCTGCCTGCTGTACGTATGTGATGTACCAGCAAGTGGGCAAGATGTTCACGGTCCTACTGCCTCGCCTGCCTGCTGTATGTATGTGACGTACCAGCAAGTGGGCAAGACGTTCACAGTCCTACTGCCTCGCCTGCCTGCTGTGTGTATGTGACGTACCAGCAAGTGGGCAAGACGTTCACAGTCCTACTGCCTCGCCTGCCTGCTGTGTGTATGTGACGTACCAGCAAGTGGGCAAGACGTTCACGGTCCTACTGCCTCGCCTGCCTGCTGTGTGTATGTGACGTACCAGCAAGTGGGCAAGACGTTCACGGTCCTACTGCCTCGCCTGCCTGCTGTATGTATGTGACGTATCAGCAAGTGGGCAAGACGTTCACGGTCCTACTGCCTTGCCCGCCTGCTGTGTGTATGTGACGTACCAGCAAGTGGGCAAGACGTTCACGGTCCTACTGCCTTGCCCGCCTGCTGTGTGTATGTGACGTACCAGCAAGTGGGCAAGACGTTCACGGTCCTACTGCCTTGCCCGCCTGCTGTGTGTATGTGACGTACCAGCAAGTGGGCAAGATGTTCACGGTCCTACTGCCTCACCTGCCTGCTGTATGTATGTGACGTACCAGCAAGTGGGCAAGATGTTCACGGTCCCACTGCCTCGCCTGCCTGCTGTACGTATGTGATGTACCAGCAAGTGGGCAAGATGTTCACGGTCCTACTGCCTCGCCTGCCTGCTGTATGTATGTGACGTACCAGCAAGTGGGCAAGACGTTCACAGTCCTACTGCCTCGCCTGCCTGCTGTGTGTATGTGACGTACCAGCAAGTGGGCAAGACGTTCACAGTCCTACTGCCTCGCCTGCCTGCTGTGTGTATGTGACGTACCAGCAAGTGGGCAAGACGTTCACGGTCCTACTGCCTCGCCTGCCTGCTGTATGTATGTGACGTATCAGCAAGTGGGCAAGACGTTCACGGTCCTACTGCCTTGCCCGCCTGCTGTGTGTATGTGACGTACCAGCAAGTGGGCAAGATGTTCACGGTCCTACTGCCTCGCCTGCCTGCTGTATGTATGTGACGTACCAGCAAGTGGGCAAGACGTTCACGGTCCTACTGCCTTGCCTGCCTGCTGTATGTATGCGACGTACCAGCAAGTGGGCAAGATGTTCACGGTCCTACTGCCTTGCCTGCCTGCCTGCTGTGTGTATGTGATGTACCAGCAAGTGGGCAAGACGTTCACGGTCCTACTGCCTCGCCTGCCTGCTGTGTGTATGTGACATTGGGACCAGTTCATGGCAGTGGGTCGGTCTACTTTGCATCATGTGACGTACCAGCAAGTGGGCAAGACGTTCATGGTCCTACTGCCTCGCCTGCCTGCTGTGTGTATGTGACGTACCAGCAAGTGGACAAGACGTTCACAGTCCTACTGCCTCGCCTGCCTGCTGTGTGTATGTGACAATAACAATACACAGCATGAACAAAAGGGAGTTTTCTAGTGCCTTCTCAAGATTTTAGTGGGTATTCAGGGTGGCCAAAGAGGCAATGGGTGATAAATGGTTGTCTTAGATTTCACCGTACAATATTCCACAATTTCCATAAAAGTTATTCAATTGTCAGAACTATCACTAACATCAACCCTTTAAATACACAAGCACTATCCCTTCACAAACTACTTCTTACCCTTATTAATACTGTATTACGTAATTCAAATGTTTTATCAACATAAAAACAGTAACTGCAGAAGATTTCTGCAAAGCTTACCTTAATGTCATCACAAAGAGTTGAAGTTTCTGTTTCTAGCCACGAGGGTTCTACTTTAATTTCTATTTTGTTATCAATATCATGTTCATTATCGTACGTCTTATTGTTCATTACAGGATTCTCTGGAAGAAATTCTCCCTCATTCTGTGAACCGAAGTCTGAAGCCAGAGTCTGTTCCTCAGTTTCTGTTTTCCAGTTATTACTGCAAGTGACTGTTTCAAAGTTAATCTCTTTTTCAAAATATTTGGGAGATGTCTCTGATTTAATTGTTACATCATCACTGTTTCTAACAAGGTCTATCTCATTCTGTGCGACTACGTCTTCTGAGAGAGGATCCTCTTCTTTGATGTCCATTTCACAACTGATGTTGCTGTTCTTAACTTCAGTAACAAATCTGTGGACAAACAAACATACCACAAAATATGTACTAATTTTTGAACTCCAGCTTGTTTAAATCTATCAGCCAGGTTCAAACTTCACCACTGTTCTCTCAACAATAAACATAGGTACATAGTCCCTCATTTAGAACTTTGAGCAGCTACTGCTCCATGTTCGACGAGAAAAAGAAGAGAGATCAAGATTCTTCAATGGGCTGCATTAATAAGATTGGGATTTCTTCTTCACCACTTTGCCTCTTATGTGATCTTCAAGCGCAAATGGATCAAGATGATCTTCAACGCTGTCCAGCTATCATCAATGTGGCATCATTGAGTGAAAAATACTGCAGAGCAAGATGATTAATGGTTTCATTATCAGAAATCCAGCACTACCCCACAACAACAATAGTTTAATCTATGTGTTTTAATTACTATTGTTTTCAATGTTTCATATTTTAATATTAACTTGAGTTAGTCTAGTGAATGTGTATACAAATAGAAACTAAAACTTGCAAAAAGTACAGAAACTGTATGAAAAGATAGATTGAGGTTCAATATGTAATCCTATCACTCTCCTAGATTTGAGATAACATTGCTATGAACAAGATAGTCCAGATTACAAAACAGTCACCAGACTTGAAGAATAAGGAGGTCTGGTTGTAGATGATGCAGTGCTCTTCGGTAAGGAAACACACTTGTCCGTGAATTTGGACGTAGGGTCGAAGGTGCCAGGATTGGTCAAGTATCTGGATACAGCACTGACTGACTGACCTGGAAAAACCCTATGGCACTTGTAGCAGCACTGCAGATCAGGGCCCTGACTGACTGACAGAAAATGCTGGAAATGTCGTCCCTCCCCCGCTATACAGGTGTTATATCAGGAAACACACATTCTGATTCACATGATTAAGTTGGGCCACTGTAATGTCTCTGACTTCATTTCTAATATTTTGTTTTAGTTCTTCCAATGTGTGTGGATTTATCTCGTAAACATTGTCTTTCAGGTTACTACCCCACAAGTAAAAATCACACACTGTTAGATCAGGGGAACGAGAGGGCCATACACCAGCATTAATCACTCTATCTTCAAACACTTCCCTAATTTTATCCATGGAGTCCTCGGCTGTATGAGCAGTGGCAGCATTTTGTTGAAACCACCCATATGATTTCTCTTCTGTCAGCTCACAAAAAAATGGGGTCAAAATGTCATTTCGAACAATCACTGAGTGTGTGTCTATGGGGAGAAGTGGGGGCAGCATAGTGGCAGCAAGCAGGAGCATGATTTCCTGGGGAATTTTTGTTGCTACAGACGCGGCTGCGGCAACTTCAAACTGACACAGGCAAAAGGCCGTGCAGCTGTGAAGAACTGATTTGAAAGCCCTGTATCATCTGTTTGCTCTCAGAATAAAGTAAGGTATTTCTCCATGTTCCGCACTGAGCTCTGCCTCTTGTATGCTATTGGTTCGAATCTCACTTAGGGTGAGTTATCCAGATAGGGTTTTCTCTGAAGTTTTTCATTATCCTGAGAAGATGAATGTCTGGTAACTTAAAGCTATGGACCTAGAGCTCATTTGAGAATCATTGCACCCGTTTCATTCATTCACCATCCAATATGACATTACGTTGGAGAACGTTCACACACACACACACGCACGCACACACACAGTGGGGATCATCTTCATTCATGGCAACCTGGCATATAAATTAAAGTTCAAGTTGCATCCACGATGCATGAATAACCAGGCTGAACAACTTGCAATATTAAAAACACTTAAAAAAGTAGATGAGCTTGGATATGGAGAATGTGATAAAAAACGAGCTGCATTATTCACAGACAGTAAGATAACTCTAGATCTGCTCAGGAACAACATAAAACATAACCAGCTGATAGAAGCAATCAAAACCAAAATCCTTGAACTTTCAAAATCAAAGTGGACACTACATTTCGGCTGGGTGAGAGGACACGCGGGAATACACGGAAATGAACTTGTGGACAGACTAGCAAAAGAAGCTGCCGCGGAAGACATTGAAATAATATATGACAAAGTATCAAAAGAAGCAATAGTAACTAGACAGAAAGAAACTGGACTCGAAGAATGGCAACAACAATGGACAGCATCAAGGAAAGGAGCAGTAACCACAGAATATTTCCCATCCGTGAGAAGAAGATTAAAGCAACGGTTACCAATATCTCCGGAGTTCACAGCAATGATAACAGGATATGGAAAGCTAAGATCATATCGCCACAGGTTTGGATTTTTAGATAACCCAATGTGCAAATGTGAAGAAGAAGACCAAACAGTAAACCACATTATATTTTGATGCAAAATACTAAACAACCAGAGAAACGCTATGATTAGGAAAATACAAAGTAAAGGTGCTACTTGGCCCATAAACAAAGAAGAACTTGGAAACAATTTCATACAACCTTTCGTTAACTTCATTAATGCTATACAATTCACAGAAATAGAATGACTTAGGTTCAAATATATATAATTTCTACTCCTTACCAAAATTGCAATCAGTATCATTATCCAAACACATTTCAATACTCTACTGCTGTTACGAGTATAATAATATTTGCCTTTCACTATATGATAAGTACCAGCTTTATGATTTGTAAAATAGCATTAGGTTAAAGAAATAAAGTCAAACAAAATAAAATAGCATTAAACAACAAACATCAAATAAAAAAAAACTGTAAATATCACAATAGAGAAGTATTCAATTAGACTAAGGTAGATAAAAAATTAGAGGTAAATAAAAGTGTAAATGTTCAAATAGAACATCACCAACAATATGTACATGTATATAAAATGTAAATTGTATGTAAATAAATAAATAAATAAATAAATAAATAAATAAATAAATAAATAAATAAATAAATAAATAAATAAATAAATAAATAAATAAATAAATAAATAAATAAATAAATAAATAAATAAATAAATAAATAAATAAATAAATAAATAAATAAATAAATAAATAAATAAATAAATAAATAAATAAATAAATAAATAAATAAATAAATAAATAAATAAATAAATAAATAAATAAATAAATAAATAAATAAATAAATAAATAAATAAATAAATAAATAAATAAATAAATAAATAAATAAATAAATAAATAAATAAATAAATAAATAAATAAATAAATAAATAAATAAATAAATAAATAAATAAATAAATAAATAAATAAATAAATAAATAAATAAATAAATAAATAAATAAATAAATAAATAAATAAATAAATAAATAAATAAATAAATAAATAAATAAATAAATAAATAAATAAATAAATAAATAAATAAATAAATAAATAAATAAATAAATAAATAAATAAATAAATAAATAAATAAATAAATAAATAAATAAATAAATAAATAAATAAATAAATAAATAAATAAATAAATAAATAAATAAATAAATAAATAAATAAATAAATAAATAAATAAATAAATAAATAAATAAATAAATAAATAAATAAATAAATAAATAAATAAATAAATAAATAAATAAATAAATAAATAAATAAATAAATAAATAAATAAATAAATAAATAAATAAATAAATAAATAAATAAATAAATAAATAAATAAATAAATAAATAAATAAATAAATAAATAAATAAATAAATAAATAAATAAATAAATAAATAAATAAATAAATAAATAAATAAATAAATAAATAAATAAATAAATAAATAAATAAATAAATAAATAAATAAATAAATAAATAAATAAATAAATAAATAAATAAATAAATAAATAAATAAATAAATAAATAAATAAATAAATAAATAAATAAATAAATAAATAAATAAATAAATAAATAAATAAATAAATAAATAAATAAATAAATAAATAAATAAATAAATAAATAAATAAATAAATAAATAAATAAATAAATAAATAAATAAATAAATAAATAAATAAATAAATAAATAAATAAATAAATAAATAAATAAATAAATAAATAAATAAATAAATAAATAAATAAATAAATAAATAAATAAATAAATAAATAAATAAATAAATAAATAAATAAATAAATAAATAAATAAATAAATAAATAAATAAATAAATAAATAAATAAATAAATAAATAAATAAATAAATAAATAAATAAATAAATAAATAAATAAATAAATAAATAAATAAATAAATAAATAAATAAATAAATAAATAAATAAATAAATAAATAAATAAATAAATAAATAAATAAATAAATAAATAAATAAATAAATAAATAAATAAATAAATAAATAAATAAATAAATAAATAAATAAATAAATAAATAAATAAATAAATAAATAAATAAATAAATAAATAAATAAATAAATAAATAAATAAATAAATAAATAAATAAATAAATAAATAAATAAATAAATAAATAAATAAATAAATAAATAAATAAATAAATAAATAAATAAATAAATAAATAAATAAATAAATAAATAAATAAATAAATAAATAAATAAATAAATAAATAAATAAATAAATAAATAAATAAATAAATAAATAAATAAATACATAAATACATAAATACATAAATACATAAATACATAAATACATAAATACATAAATACATAAATACATAAATACATAAATACATAAATACATAAATACATAAATAAATACATAAATACATAAATACATAAATACATAAATACATAAATACATAAATACATAAATACATAAATACATAAATACATAAATACATAAATACATAAATACATAAATACATAAATACATAAATACATAAATACATAAATACATAAATACATAAATACATAAATACATAAATACATAAATACATAAATACATAAATACATAAATACATAAATACATAAATACATAAATACATAAATACATAAATACATAAATACATAAATACATAAATACATAAATACATAAATACATAAATACATAAATACATAAATAAATAAATAAATAAATAAATAAATAAATAAATAAATAAATAAATAAATAAATAAATAAATAAATAAATAAATAAATAAATAAATAAATAAATAAATAAATAAATAAATAAATAAATAAATAAATAAATAAATAAATAAATAAATAAATAAATAAATAAATAAATAAATAAATAAATAAATAAATAAATAAATAAATAAATAAATAAATAAATGCAAGCATGTAGTATTCATATGGAATGGGGCATGCATTATAAAAAAAAAAAAAAAAAAAAAAAAACCACACACACAACACTATTGGTTAACATATCTGCACATGCCCATGTAAACAATGGCGTCACCATGCAAACCCAGCTGGTAAAACTGTAGGAGCCAATCGGCACGTGATTCACTGACCAGGACCTCCTAAATACCGGACCTGACACTGTGATTCAAGATGGCGGCCTATGTGGTGGGAACTACTTGTAAACAACTCGTCTACAGGCTACGATTTCAACGCAGTAAAATAAAAATGTGGTGTAATAACACGCCTATTTTGTGAATATGGGCTGTGTTAAACACAAAAACACTGTCTTAAACATAACCTCAAGTAAACAAAAAAGAATGACATTTAATATTAAACGATAAACCATGGGCAATGAAATATATAACCTCAAATATCATTCATGCAATCTACAGGTTTACATGCCATTATGTAACTGCATTACACACTCAAATTACAAAGAAGATAGACAAAACTGCAAGCAGCATGTTACTTAAATAAAACAGAAGTGTTGACAGTGAGTTGACTCAGAATTATTAATCATTGTTTACACTGTTTTTCACATTTGTACAATGTGCAGAATGTTATATACCTACACAAAACATACTATACTGGATGGCTGATATACAAATGCTGCTATTTAGAATGACCTAAAGCTACCTACTGAATTCAAAACCTTTAGGGTGAAATTTTGCTGTTACTATTACTGAGAACTTGATTACTCAGTTTGCAACAACATATTACTCAGCACTTCAGGACACTTTATTTTACAGGGGGAATCCACAAAAGCAGATGAAATATTAAAAATAATAACCGTAAAACAGCACTGTAAATGAAATACATGAAATACGTAATCTTAAATCAGTATTGTAAAGCAACATTGTGTTAGCTTAGGTTAGGTTAGTTTTGCATATGAGTGGGGTGACAGGGTCCTGTTATCGAAATATTTACAATTTGGGTAGTGTTTATGCAATCATTTCAACGTAAATGCATTAATCAATCATTGTAGCATATATTACACTCGTTTATGCACATTTATTAGCTAAATATCCGCCGCATAAGCGAAATAAAACCACTTCATCGACCGTACGAAATTTTCTCATAAATAAAACACGAAGCTTGAGCGCACAATAAAACTTACAAGATCGTAATCAGCAATAAAAACTGCATCCATTGCACTATGTTTCATTCGTTTTCTCGAGCGGACGATTTTGTAAATATTTACCAAACTTTGCTATAGTCTACAGTTTTACATGCAGCAACATAACACATTTCTTCTAAACTACAGCTACACATTTAAATTACAAAGACAAAAGATAATGTACAAATATGAGCAGCATACTACTTACATGAAACAAACTGTTGGTGTTGCAGAAGTCACTAATTGAATTCACTCGAAATTATTGTCTTTTACTATTCACACTATTCACCATGTTATATACACACCGGCAACTAATACACATAACGCTGCAATTTATTGTAATTAAATACTGAATTTAGAAGCTTTATGTTGTAATTTACCTTTTGTTTTAACTGAAAGTTTCTGATTTTTAATTTGCATCCGGGAATGCAACAGTTACGGTGCATTGTCGTGTTTGAGGTTAGGTTGTAGTATGGCAACAGTAATATACACTACTGGAACAGTTTTTCTTCAACAACCTCTCACCACTGTAATCGTGACACAAATTGTACTTGCAAACAGATAAATTAACCACACTATACGGCTAATGTAGCCATAGTCCTAGATGGAACACAATAAACATGAACACGTGGATAGCACACGGCACAGTCAACACGATATTAGATTTATTCCCGTTCCCTATACTGCCCAAATAAAAGTTTTCAAACACTCGCTTTGCTAATATGAAGACAAACTTACATAGGAATTATTATAAGAAACAATAACTCGAAGACATAGAAAATAATACGAAAAACAGCGTGTGGAAACACCTCAGAAATCATCGCCACCAGCCGACGCCATTTTTGTACAACTTAGATGGCAGTGTCAGGTCCGTTAATCTAGAAGGTCCTGATGCAAGGCTTTCTATCTGGCTTTGCATCTTTGGTTGGCAATAACCCCTCCATAGCTTCGACTAGCCGACCCGCGCATGCGCCAATACTTCGTTGTTTCGCGTACACGGCCAGGTACAAACGACCTACACTTACCATATTGTTTAATATATTCTTTAAATTTAACAGTATTGTTTTCACTTTTGATATGTATATGCTGTGAGTCGGCTTTTACATTATAGTTAGTATAATGATGGTATGTTGAAGAGTGAAATAAAAAGTTTAAAGCGAGTAATTATCTCCGCGAGCAATAACATACGAAGTGCTACGAGCTTGCTAGGTCAAGTGTTACTTACTGCACAGAGGTGTGATGGGTGTGATGGGACGTTGCATTTTGAGGGGAAATTTCGCAGACCCCACAGGTCTAGGATAGACGAATAGCCCAATGTACTATAAATTGCATTACCCAAATATCTCACAAACGCACACAATAATTTAGGCCCAATCCTAGGTTAAAATATACGATATATAAATTTCAGTCTCTAGTGATTTTACCTCAGCTCGTTTATTACTCATTATGAGACTTAGGCACTTATATAAGCACAGGTGACATAGAGGACTCCAGAAATGGGAGGTACAAACAACACGTATTTTACAATTGTACGACGTCCACAAGTGCAAAGAATATCGGAACTAGCAAGGTCAAAAGGAAGATGTAATAAAAGTTTGTAATGTTTATTAGGTATATTACCTTAGTAATTTATGTGCAGCAGACGTTATCACTTCTGAATCCTATAATCCACGCACTTATGTTATTTATGAGGTTTTCTTTAGCAGCTAATTCTATTTCGAACCTACGCCATTTGTAGAATGTCGGCATGATTCATGAAGGAATCGTTCCTTTGTTACAATACAACAATCCCATGAAACATAGAAGCATTGCGTTCGTAAAATATCAAATATTACGAAGGCAGTACAGGAAAACAACATGACATAAATTAAAAGCATTTAATGTATATTAATCGTATAAAAAAGTGCAATGATAAACATCTATTGTCAATGGGTGACGGTGCAGTTTCTGACATTGTCCCAAGTTAAAGTTTCTCCAGGGTATGCAATACCTTATTTATTAAATAGTTCTTGAGCCAACATTTAAAAGTATGTGTTATGATAGATTGCTTTATAGAATTTGGTAGTTAATGTTACAGAGTTAGCCCCATTTCACAAGGGTCTGCGATGTTGGTACCTCCAGCCACGCATGCGCAAATCTCCTGCATATGGCGTGTTTGTGTTTTCTGCTGAAGAAAATCTCAATATTAGCAAGGTGTGTTACAGGATTCGGAAGTGGTAACGTCTGTTCCAGAAAGTTACCAAGGTATGAACCTAAATATTCCGCACGCTCTTTGTTATGCTGGCCGAATTGGGCACATTCTCAATCTCGGATTTTTAGATAAAAACATTTTGTTTGAGTCCTAGCATGAACTTGAAACTAAGTTTTAAGTCCTGGATATTCACGCCGATTATTATTTTAAGTTTTATTGCACATAAAAATGCATATTACTTAATTTTTTTATTTAAATATTTTGGAATATTCGCATAAATCACAAAAGCAGCAGCAAATTATTTTTAACAAGTCACCATCCACTTCTTTAATGCTCAATTACGCAGGTTGGATGCTGCAATTTGTTATTCATTATTGGAAGAACGGATATGTCAGCTGTAGTATCCGTTCATTTGGAAGAAAATATAATCATCCTGGTTAGCTACACGAACTTGCAAGATAAGAACAGAGAATTTCTCCACTGCACCTGTTATAGCTTCACAATCCAGCTGGTATATCAGATGTCAGATTTAATCATTTGTGAATATTCCGCAAAGCTTATACGATGTTCTATAGTTGTGTTGTGTTGCGTTGGGAAAATACATATCAACATTTTTGAGTTCGCAGTGGATTGAACATGTCTGGAGTGAAAAGTAGTCCAAGTGCAACAATATACTGCAAAATTTAAAAGACTGTGTTAAGAAATGTTTATTTTCTCTGTGATTCCATAAAGAAATTGGAATCGTTAGGAATGTCTTTGGGAGAAGTAGTTCAAGTAGTTGAGGATGGGGAGAGAAAGGGGAAAAAAAGTGAATCTTCTTTTTATCCTGCGGCACAAAACATAAAAATCTGATGTGTTGCACTCACATGACTTTCTCTACTCTTGTACTAACCATTCTTACAAACTCTTATTCCTATATCTTCTTTTTGTTAGTTGAGATAAACATTTGTAGAAATTATCTTATTATTTCCTTGCAGGTACAAGGGGAGTATGGGAATACAGCAGTTTTGAGCGATAGTGAAATGTTTTAAAGCTTTAAGATTTCGTTCTCTTTGCACACTTAACATATAAAAAACTGAGCAATGATGTTCCATTTGATGAAAGTAAGTGTTCCAAAACTTACACAAATAACAAGGAATATCTCCGAAATGGTTCACTCTACAAAAAAAAATTTATTTGGACATAAATTGTGTATTTTAACAAGATCTACATTTTTTGTATAGTAAGATTTTGTTTATCCCTTATAGTTTACGAGTTACTCAAAAGTCATCCAAGTAAACAGGACTACATGGACTATAGACAGGAAATTCAAAATATACATTTCATTTGCCATAAAAATATCTCTAACATATGGCATTTTAATCAAAAGACCTTTTCAAGAAAATAAAAATTTACCATGTGAAGGGTAGTTCAGGGTGGAGCGATTTTCTTGAAAATGTTTGTGTTGTATCCTTGAAAGACATTAAATACCAACTTTGGTTCTTAACTGACTTTGATTTTGGCTAATGCTGCCCACAAACAGATAAATACGCACAGACACATATACAGGAACCTTTTTCTAAAAATGCTTTTTTCTTTGTATTCAGGGGGCCTCAAAACATATATTTCCAGTGAAATCTCAACATCAATTTTTAGGGATGCATTTTGGGTTTCATTGAGCCTCATTGTCGTGTGGTTGTCCCTCAGTCCCAACTTGGGCCAAGGTAAAACAAGTTGTTACAGAAATGTAACAGTTGACTTATTCTTACAGGAATTGCACGATATAACACTTGTAACTGGTAGGGCTTCTGAAAGCATATAGAAAAGCTAGAAAATGATCAGTGGGAAAAAGACAGAGTAGCGGAAAATATAGCATGAACTAAAAATAACATTTAAATTCCACTATCTTGAGTGACTGCTTTGATGTAGCATGAATACACATTCCAAGGTTGGCAACACTATTGTAAATGTAATTAGAGGCACAATTCCCGCTTCAGATATCTCGTATTTACCTGGACGTGCTCACTCGCTGCATTCCTGCCAGGGATCATGAGCTGGTGAACAAACTGTGTATTACATTTATGCATTCATCTGTGTTTCATAGTTGTTAATATTAACTTTACACGTTATTGAGATCAATCATTCTTCAAGCTTATATGTTTTGCTGTCCACAGAATTGTTCCTGAAGTTAACAACACCATCCGTTGTGAAATGGAGATCAAACAAGAGGATCCTTTCTCAGAAAACGTCGTCTCACAGAATGAGACAGAGTTCTTCGCAATGAATAGAAACAGTGATGATTGGACAATTAAATCAGAGACATCTCCTAAATATTTTGTAAAACAGATTAAGTGTGAAACTGTTACATGCGGCAACAATTGGGAGATAGATATGAGAACTGAAACTGAGGAAGAAACTATAGTTCCAGACTTTGGTTCACAGAATGAGAGAGAATTTCTTCCTGGAATGAAGTTGTGGAAAATCAAAAGTGATCATGTAATTGATTCCAAAATGGAAATTAAAGAAGAGGCTTGGTGGCTGGAAACAGAAACTTCATCGATTTGTGACGATATTAGGGTAAGTGTTCTATGCAAGATCTTGCATGTTCAAAAGTTCTCCTATAAAACAAACTGCTTGAGATAATATAACTAGGAGTTATTTCCAGACTGTTACGCCGTGGTCTGCTGGAGTTTGAGTACCCACACATTTCATCCTCAGCTGCGGCAGACATCTTCAGTGTCACAGTCGTAGTCTCCTCGGAGAAGTTAACATCAGCTATTGAAATATATATGAACATCCCCACAGTTTCCGTAAGAAAGAAGAAGCTTTGGAACTTAACAGCAACAGGTATCCTGTCATTGAAGGCAAGAAACGGCGCAAAACAGGACAAATTAAAGTGAACCAATCAGGAGGAAACAACACCTTGGTTGAAGCCCACCCTCTCCGTCCATCATCTGGACCAATCAGCGGAGGCCACTTAAGGGATAAATATAGCTGCTCGAACAGTCCACACCTCAGATGCTATGTTAACTTTTCTGAGCAGACTATGATTGCACCACTGAAGATGTCTGCCACAGCTTTGGATAAAATGTCTGGGTACTCAAACCCCAGCAGACCATGGCATAACAGCCCGGAAATAACTGCTAGTTATACTGACTCTGGCCGTGAAAGCCTACGCTCTCTCATGCTTGAGATAAGTTACTGGTTACTGTGTTTATACAATGCTCAGTAATGTAAAGGATGTGTACATTTAACAGTACTTCTAGTTGAGTAATCTGATTATGTTGCTGCAATACACATAATTGTTGTTGTTTACTTTCTATTATCATATTCATTTAGATCTGTTGTTGAGTCCTCTCTTGACTTCACCTTTCTTTTCATTTGTTTCATCTCAGCTGTGAAGAGATGACCTCAATTAGCAGTTTTCCAAATTTTTAAGGGCCTCTTTCTTTTTTTGGTATGTTTAATGCCGACTTTTACTACAAACAGCACTGCAGGCAGTGACACTGATACATGCAATGAGGATGGAGCACCGTGGAGTGAGATGGCGGAGAACCTGGAGGGAACCTACCTCAGTGCCACTTTGTCCACCACAAATCCCTGACATGGTTGCCTGGGATTGAACCCGGGCCACTTTGGTGAGAAGCAAATGGTCTAACTACTCCGCTAATGTGCAGCCCTAGGGACATCTGTGATTTAGGTGCACCCTATCCCTAGTATCGTCATTATATGACACCATCATGAATCCTTGGTAATGTAGTATCTTTAACTAACACTGTATAGTTATATGATTGTATATTTGAATTTTTCTGTTGCAGGATGGGAACTTGCCTCCAGTAACATCTTCAAGGTAAGAATTTAGTCTTCTACTGTGTTTACTTTTAATTCTTATGTAACATTGCATTTATATTGTAGCAGACATCTCGTGTTCTTGAACTGATAGAAGTGCAATATAATAATCAACTCATCGAATTACATATTGAAGTTTGTTGTATGAATTGAGTCCACAGATACTGTAGAGGGTTTTAGACCCTTATACAGAGGTGGATCAAATATATTCTCTGCTACATACCTAGAGTCAGTATTATATTCCACTCACTCATTTAGTATAAAACAAATTATTGTTCTTTAACGACGCTGTCAGTTGCCAGGATCACATCAACATCGCCTGTGGCCAGGATTTCGTCCCGCAGATTTGAACTTGTGACCTTGGGATCAGTAGGCCAGCACCTAAGCAACTGAGCACCCAGATCGACACTCAGTATCAAGATTTGAGTGGAACTATGTTTTAAAGTTCCATGATACAAAATAAGCATTTAAAAAAAATTGAGAAAGCAAGTATATCTCAAAAATGAAACTCTAACCATAGTAAGTTCAAGGTTTCACATCATGCAGTTATGTAATATATTTGAATTCTGATGTTAGATCTTCTATTTATATAAAGTTTTCGTTCTCGAGAAGTAGTCCCCGCCCGGAGATCCGAATGGGGGACTATTTTAACTCCGGAACATTTTACCCCTCAAGTCATATTTCATAATTTGATATTGAAGAGAGCAATAGCAGCAATAGTAACCGTTTTTTAGAGAGCACCATATTGTTATGTTTTGGCGGTCACATCGCTCTCTCACAACCCCCCAGAATGTCTGTCGTTGGTTTACGGGTCTCACCGACCTGACCGGGAGAGTTATCAAAATAAATTCACCGACCATATCCTCTGATTACCAATCAGAGGACGTATTACATGACAGGTCAGCATGTTAGGGGTTAAGGTTTTATAGAGGAATTAGAGAAATGGAGAGGTTGGAAAAATAAAGACTCCCTAGCCCTCAGGAACCCTAATAGCATCGGGGTTAGAAGAGAACAACAGATGACCAGAGTAAGCTCAGATAGAAAAGCTACAGTGAGGAGCAATATATGAACAATATGGTATATGAACAATACTTAAAAATGTATTTATCAAACACACAAATATCAAATATGTCCGGCCACTTCTAGTACCCTTCCCATCCATCAGTGAAAAATATTGGGGAGCAAGAGGATTAATGACTTCATTGTCAGAAATCCAGCATTAGCTAACAACAACACTTATGTAATATAAAGATTTTCAAGGTGCTGCCCCCTCCCCTATCCTGTACATAGGATATTTTTCATAGGCTTTTCATGATTTGATTAAAATGCTGTCTGTTTAACATACTTGCAGACTGATATGTTGAAAAATTGAGTTAAGAGTTGAATCTATTATATTTATTTGTGGAGTGCTGCAAGTAACTCAGCCAAGAAACTTAAGTATTTCATCTCTGACTAAGTTTCCATAAATTTAATTTCACTCACTGTTACTTATTGAAATATATCTGGATTTGTTTGTGAAATCTTTTACGTAATAAAATTATGTAAATTTTTGTTATATGTAAATCATGATGCAAACAAAAGTTTACTTTATAAAAATCTGATGTGTTGCACTCACATGACTTTCTCTACTCTTGTACTAACCATTCTAACAAACTCTTATTCCTATATCTTCTTTGTGTTAGTTAAGATAAACATTCGTACAAATTATCTTATTGTTTATTTCCTTGTAGGTACAAGGGAGATATTAGAATATAGAAGGCTTTGTGCGACAGTCAAATCTTTTTGACCTTTGAGATTCCGTTCTCTTTGCACGATTAACATATAAAAAAATGAACAATGTTGTTGCATTTCGCTAAAGTTCTAAGTTTTCTGAAACTCACACACATAACAAGGAATATCTCCGAAATGGTTTACCCTATAAGAAAATTTATTCAGACATAAATTGTGTATTTTAGCAAGATCTACATTTTTTATATAGTATGATTTGGTCTATCTCTAACAGTTTATCAGTTATGCAAAAGTCGTCCAGAGTAAATACGACTACAGGGGCTATATCCAGAAAATTCAAGATATACATTTCATTTGTCATAAAAATATCTCAAACATATGACATTTTAATCAAAATCGTTAGAGCCATTTTCAAGAAAATCAAAATTTTCCATGTAAATGATAGTTTAGGGTGGGGCTATTTTCTTCAAAATCTCTGTGTCGCATCCTTGAAAGACATTAAACTTAAATACCAACTTTGGTTTTTAAGTGACTTTTCGTTTTTGAGTTATGCTGTACACAGACTGACACACAGACACACACACGGACCTTTTTCTAAAAATGCTTTTTTTTTATTCAGGGGGCCTCAAAACATGTATTTCCGGTGAAATCTCGACATCAAATTTTTGGGTGGAATACAATACTTACCCTGCTTACCAGTAGAGAAAGTAAAAATGATGGAGCTCTTAAATATAACGATTCTTTAGAGACTATAAGCTTCACTTAACACAGTAACTGTTATAAACAAGGTTACTGAGGATATGATGGATTCATCAAGAAATTAGTTTGTATGGAATTTCAAGAACTTGCTGCAAATACTAAGTGAAGCTTTTAATCTAAATAATTGTATTTAAGATTTGTGTTGCTTCACTGTTAGCAGCTTCAGTTTTTCATTGAATGTAAGTCTAATTAAAAGTAGAATTTGTCAGTTCTCTTTGTTATATTAATCATTTTTAATATATAAGTTGCTATTGGTTTCAGTATTGAATTTCAAATATAGTGACCCACTTATAAACAGTACTATCATCACATCATTCTATAGTCTCCTTTTGACTAAAGCAAAGTGTGTAATGAAACCTTTCTGTTAAGATTTGTCTTGATTAACACAAGATCATAGAAAAATAAGCATTTTATTTATAGATAGGAGGGATAAAAATAAATGGGTCAGAGGAGTAATGTGAATGTTACATTTAATGTTTTTCTTTTTTCGATCAACCAATGAAACTATAAAAACTAAATCACTTTTCAACATATTCTTCTGCTTTCAAACTATGCTTTTGTCAATGAATTTTTATTTCTTGTATGAAATAATAGGAGTTTTCACATCTGCCACTCTCTCATATGAGTAAAATGTTCAAGGAACACAAACTTTATTCACATTCCGTGATAAGTAAAAGGAATACAATGTTTGAGAGGTAGAATTGGAACTGAAAAATTCAGTGCCACAGCTGGGATTTGGACCACATACCCTCTGCTTACCAGGCGGGTGCTCTAACCATTAAGCTACTGTGACATTGACATGTTGCGACATACCAAAGATCCCCTTGGTCTTAACACTTCCAGGCTATATTGCTTTCCATGTGAATGGCCTACATTGGACAGAAAGGAAGAACCGTGGAACAACACTGCAAAGAGCATAAAAGTTATATCTGTTTTATGTACCCTCAAAAACCTGGCCTTGCAGAACACTGTATTGAAGAAGGACACAGCCAAAACTAAACGAAACAACCATCGTATTCAAGTCTACAAACTACTGGGACCGCTCAATTAAGCCATCAACTATGAACTTCATAATATTGGTTTGAAATTTGAATAGCACCTGGAGTACAGTGCTCAACAAACAGACCACCAAAGAACAGCTCTGCTTTTGTTACTGGCATACCTCTCAACAGGCCAATCTCAGAGCTTCAACTCGGCTGAGACACCATTGGTTCACATGCATCGGACCTAAGCCAATCTCGTGGCCTGTCCCTGCCACTGGACTGCTTAAACCGAATAGGTCTCCATATCATTCCATGAATATGAGAGTGACATTAGCTCCTGAAAGCTTGGAAACCCTTCCAGAATTCACCTGGCTGACAGCCCGAGAAGAGTTATTTTCTACTTACGATTGTACGTCACCACTGAAGTACGTGTCAAGCATAAGATTTTCCTACTGGGAAAATGTGAATCAGTTGGATAATTTAATGCTATGCCGGTATGTTGCCATATTAGCTCAGTGGTTAAGAGCAGGTATGCATGGAGTGGAAGATCCATGGTTCAAATCTCACCTAAGCCTAGGAATTTTTCTGTTCTCATTCCACCTTTCAAACAGATTCTATTATTAGATCTAATGCTTCTATTGCTGTTCTTAATCATGCTAAATCCTCTAACTTTTCAGATTATGTATTGGAGCAGTTTCTGCTACTAGCAGTGATAAATCATCATTGCCCTCTGTTGAAGTCTCAGGAAGACATACAAGCTTCTATAATGGAAAGGATCACCTTGAATTTGAATGTCAGAAAAGTGATGTCAGAGAAATGCTAACTGCAGGAGAACATGTTTTCTCAGAACAATGTGGTAAGTGTAGTGAGAGAAGGGAGAAGTTCATAAGACCTCTGTACTTGAAACAAAATAGTTTAATTCATAAGAACAAAAAGGCACACAAATGTAACATTTGTGCTAAGGACTTCAGTTGTCTGTCACACTTGAAAACACATAATTTGATTCATGAAGGTAAGAAGCCACACCAGTGTAAAACTTGTGATAAGAGCTTCACTCAGTTGTCACATTTGAAAAGACATAATTTGGTTCATGAGGGCAAGAAGCCACACCAGTGTAAAACTTGTGATAAGAGTTTTAGTCAGGTGTCACATTTGAAAACACATAATTTGATTCATGAGGGTAAGAAGCCATACCAATGTAAAACTTGTGAAAAGAGCTTCACTCGGATGTCACATTTGAACACACACAATTTGATTCATGAAGGTAAGAAGCCACACCAGTGTAAAAGTTGTGATAAGAGCTTCACTCAGATAGGAGATTTGAAAAGACATAATTTTATTCATGAAGGTACAAGGCCACATCAGTGTAAAACTTGTGATAAGAGCTTTACTCGGTTGTCAATTTTAAAAAAGCATAATTTGATTCATGAGGGTAAGTATCAGTGATGAGTTGTGTACATTAGTTTAACAGAACTTATGTCGCTTTCACTCTGCAGTTGAGCCATGTCAGAGTTCCACTTGGAGGAAGTAGTCCTTCCTTCAGTGAACTTTTTACTGAATAAAAGGAGTTATTTAAAACAGTTTGTCATAAGTATTTTAATATACATTAACATTCCAGGTATTACTAAATAGTACCTGGGCAACCGAGCTTTGCTCGGCGTTTTTTGCCTCTGTTTTTGTGAAATCTTTTTTGTCGGAGAAGATACTTATTTAGATAAACTGAAAGTCAAAACGTTAATTAAATAACAATTTTAGTCGCAATTGTGAAGTCATTTCCGAGATACAAATATTTCATAAACACTATCATTTCAACTGTAAAACGTCTACTGCTGAACGCAGGCCTGTCCCATAGATATCCACCTAGTTTGACGCTTTCGTCGAGCATTTGTTCCATTATGGAGTTCAGTTCTTTGCTGCTGCGATTGACTTTAGGGCGTTAACACATTCGCCAAGGTCCTTCATCTTTCGGTCGAGTTCTTCCATGGCTTCCTTTACTCTGGCCAGTCGCTCGTTAGTATTCTCCGATAGATCTATCTTCATATTACACATTCCCGTCTTCATCTTTTCTGTTTCGGAGTTTACATTTTCAATTTGCCTTCCATTTTTGTTTCCATTTTGTCCATTTTAGTTCCTATATTTTCTATTCCGTAGTTTACATTTTTCCAATTCGGTTTTCATATTTGTTTCCTCTGCCGCATTCCGGGATTCATTTCATTTCCCATTATGTCCATCTTGGTTAACATTTATTTCATCAACTGTTCCATATTGTGCTTTTCAGCGCACTGCTCACATCAATTGTGATTACTTTACTTTTTTAAATATTTCTTTAATTTTTATTAAAACACCGGAGTGATACTAAGCAAAAGCACTGTTGAACAATAACAAATACTACAGGAAGAAATGCTGGTTGATAAAGCCATGTGAATGTACTACGCATTTCTGTTTCAATCATAAAGAAAATTGTATGAATTGTTCTCCCAAGCGGGAGTAGTGAAAGAAATGTGATTGTGTTCAGTAAAATAAAAATGAGTAGAAAAACCGTGTGAATGTTATATGTTGCACTTATATTTCAAGTGTATGGAAAAATGTATGAATTGTTTGTGGAAGAGGGAGTAGTATGTTAGGTAAAAGAAAAGGGAGTAGAGAAAACCATGTGAACGTAATACGTTGGGTGGTAAAATGGATTGCATAAAAACCTTCGCCATGAAAACAATATATCACTTTTCATGGCGATCGGTCAACCTGTTTTGGCATTTACTCACTCTTCAACATACGATATGTATAGGCGTTGGTATGTATGAAGTTGATAAACGATAGGGAATAACATGTGAATTTTTACGTAAAACAAAACTGAGTAGAGAAAATAGAATGAATGTAATACGTTGTATATCTTTTTCAAACATATCAAATTGTATGAATTATATGTTGAAGGGCGAGTAACGAAAGAAGGCTGATGCTGCCTCGTAAAGGAAGAATTAGTAGAGGAAGTCGTGTGAATGTAATACGTTGCATTTATATTTTAATCATAGAATATTATATGAATTGTACGTTGAAGGGCAAACAGAGGATAAATGAATGTGCTCCGTAAAACAAATGCGAGTAGAAAACCATTTGAAATTAATATATTGTGTAGTAAAATTGTTACCATAAAAAATTTCTCCATGAAAAAACACAAATACGTGCCGAATTTCGCGATGATCGATTAAGCGGTTTTCGAGCTTAACAGTTAGATATATACAAACATCCAAGTTGCATAGATGATATGAATTGTTTGTAGAAGAGTGTGTAGAGAAAGAGATGTGAATGTGTTACCTAAAGGTGAGTATAGTGAACAGTGTGCATGAAATATGCAGCATTTCTATTTCAAACATGCATGAAATTATATGACTTATCTGTAGAAGAGTGAGTAGAGAGATGTGAATGTGTTACCTGAAAGTGAGTAGAGAAAACAGTATGAATATAATATGTAGCATTTCTATTTCAAACATACAGAAAATTGCATGACTTATTTGTAGAAGAGTGAATAGAGAAAGAGATATGAATGTGTTACCTAAAAGTGAGGGGGAAAACAGTGTAAATGTAATCGCATTTGTATTTCAAACATACAGAACATGGTATGACTTATTTTAAAAGTGGGGATAAAAGTGTTTTTGGTGCAAAATCACGTTTTTTATGGAAAATTGTTTATAGAAGAGTGAGTAGATAGAGATGTGAATGTGTTACCTAAAAGTGAGTAGAGAAAACGCTGTGAATATAATAAGCATGTATACAAAAATTTAATCAAATCTTTAGAGCTATTTCTGAAATACCGTGAGTATATACAAGCATTGCACTGTAGAAGCGGGAATAAAAAATATTTTTTTATGTAAAATCGCTTTTTTCGGGAATTACACCTATATAGCTGAACTTAAAAAGCAAAACCCTATCTGAATACAAAATTTGATCGAAATCGTTAGAGCCGTTTCCAAGTTGCGCGGAATAAATATATATACAAGAATTGCTCGTTTAAATATATAAGATTTTGGCTTTATATAGGATTTCCTAAATGAAGTATATTGTGAATCTCTTATCAGCTGATCCGTTGCGACTCTGAGCTTATTGCAGGCATTGCAACAGTTGATTGTCCTTGATTGTCCACGATACACTCATGAACGCCAGTTCTTTGGTCTGGGTTCAACTCTGAAGTCAATCTTAGGCGACAACCTGGTAGTTGTAAATACATTGCTGCAGTTTATTGCCAGTACTGGCTTCAGTAAGCAGTGTGGGATTTTGCCACTGTTGGTTACAATGGATCAGCGAGTTAATTTGTGCTTCATAGCGAAGCATGGACTGAGCGAGCGAGGGTGGTTCCTACTGTCTCTTCAGCCCAGTACTTGCTGCATCTGCACTGAAGTCTCCCAGGCACGCATGCCTTCCAGTCTCACTCCCCTGCCATTGATGACTTTTGGCTAGTATATAAGCCGGCTGTTTCGCATATTTCGAGAGAGCTGGCAGACTACGACAAAGCCTCTCATACTGAGAGGAACCTACAGCCAAAGAGGACTCAACTGGCATATACAGCGATAAAGTCGAACTGCATGGCAATACTTAAGTTGTGAGACCCATCCTTAGTTATAGAATGTATATCATTGTTCACTTTGTAATATGTTAAGCATGCAAAGACAACGGAATCTCAAAGCTTTAAAAGATTTGACTATCACGCAAAGCCTACTGTATTCTAATATTCCCCTTATACCTACAAGGAAATAAGCAACAAGATAATTTGTACAAATGTTTATCTCAACTAACACGAAGAAGATATAGGAATAAGAGTTTGTAAGAATGGTTAGTACAAGAGTAGAGAAAGTCATGTGAGTGCAGCATGTCAGATTTTTTCGATGTAGTTTTCTTTTGGAAAATCGGGATTCTCATTATATTGGTATTTTTAAAAACATTTTCACTGTATTTTAGCATAGTTTTGAAAACGTATGTTCAAATACCAACTATAGTAGTGTCGAGTTTTAGTTTGTAGCCATTGCAGATGTGAGTGGTCATAGTGAGGAGCCCTTAGTGACAACTCTGTGCACATGAACGACAACACACAGGAAAACGTGAATTCAAGAGAAACTCCAGAACGAAAAACAACCCGAATGGTTAAAACACTTTATGACGAGGTCTGTAAAGGAAACATCTGGATGAGCACATTCTTGAATGCCCTATTTGTTAGAATATGCCAAACATTTCTTAAGCTCTAACGCCAAACAAACGGATATTAGGTTGCACTGCAATTGGACTTTAGGCAGTGCTGTCTGAACTTCCACCCCTACTCCCACTCACCCCCTGTACAGTACTGCACCTTGTCCTGTTGTCTTCAAGTGCCCATTCCGTGTCGCTCTCTCTGTCCTATGTGGTTATATGTACAAATAGAATAAATGTAAATCTCACAAACATCAATTACAGGAATATATTACAAATTTCAATTCACAAAAATGTACTATTAATGGTGATACAGTACAACACAAAGTCCGTTAGAAATAGCAGGAAACGAACAGTTTGACATTGCCAACTGGTACATTTCGTGGCTTCAAATGAACCGGGTGAAATTATTCCCTCAACCTAATACCCAAGCACACGCTCTGACCTAATTGCACACTTATGCCACATGATGTTATAGGCTAATATCCCATGTAGCAAATTAACAGAATCTGTAGTTCAAAACTTTCAAGAAAAACTGCCTACACAAAAAGAACCTTACCAAATGCATCAACAGTACGGAAGGGGTGCTTAAAACATGCATATGCAAAAGTATTTGATTATATTATAAGAGGTTCTGTGGCTGATATTCCAATTTGTGACGTAAAGCATAATTTTTCACAATATAAACATTAGCAAGGCATTTGACAAAACTCTTGAAACCGCATACTGGCAACACATACAAGGAACTCCATGTTTCACAAAAGTTCCAATAGAAGACACCTTGTTCCATATTTCCAAGCTCTTCTTGGTAGATATTACAGCGCTGTGGAATTGACACTACAACGAGCAGAAAAATGGAGTTGCCATGGGTAGCCCTCTAAGTCCGACAGTTCCCAATTTCTACATGGAGAAGTTCGAAGAATCCGCCATTCACAAGAAGGGCAAGGAAAACTTGCCCCGAAATGACCAGACAACAACATAAGGCATCTTTACCTTATATCCAAGGTGTCACGGATCGCATTGGCCAACTTTTGGAAAGAAGGAGCATAAAAAAATCGTTAAACCTAGTAAGAAACAAAAACCGCATCTGAGATCGGCAAAGGACAGACGGGATCCGCTGCTGACGCAGAGGATTTATCGGTTACATTGTAGCTGCGGCCAAGTTTATGTTGGCACTACCAAGCGCAGTATAAAAACCCGCGTAAAGGAAGACAAAAGCAACTGACACTGAAGAAATCGGCAGTAGCTGAACGGGCCGGTTGTTGTTGTTGTTGTGTTTAACGCCCGCTTTTACTACTACGGCACCGCAGGCGGTGACACTGATGATACATGAAGATGGAGCACCGGTGGAATGAGATGGCGGGGGAAACCGGAGTACCCGGAGAAAACCCGCCCTGACGCCGCTTCGTCCACCACGAATACCACATGCGGGTCCCTGGGATCGAACCCGGGCCGCCTAGGTGGTAGGCGAGCGCGCTACCCGCTCGGCCACGGCGCCGCCGAACGGGCCGGTCATGGCGTCAAGTTCGACGAGACTGAAGTTCTGAGCAACATAGCACGGCTGTACCTAGAGATCCACAAATATAAATAATTTCAGTAGTAAAGAAGAAACAACACGTATGCACACAGCCTGGGTGCCGCTGTTCGGCAATACAAAACCGAAGCCCCAAAACGCCAACAGAACCAATCCTGTGGCAGTTCTCACAGCCACATAAGTGATTGGCGTACCAACAACCAATAAAAGATGAGAGGCGCTCTCTCAATTACATATATACCATGGACCACACGATGATGGCTACGCAACGGCATTCGGCAACAAATTAAAAAATAAAACTGAACAGTGGGAAAACAAAATGTTGAGTACCACCCATTCGGACTCTTCTTTGTGGAAATTACTTAAGGCTTTCAAAGTTTCCATGAGCGTCAACTCCGCAACTGAGGCGCTGCACACTCAAAGCGGCTTGCACTTCTCCGCAGAGGAGAAAACCGAGGTCTTCGCTGTCTCCAAGACAGATTCACCGAAAACCCAGTGACCAACCGTGAAATAGAACGGGAGGCTCAGACATAGGTACAAACCTGGGTGGCGCAGAAGCGAGAGCAACAACTACCCACTATAACACCGCAGGAAGTTTTCAAGCTCATTAGGAAATTGCGTAATGGGAAAGCTACCGGCCCAGACGAAGTGACTAATGAGAAACTTAAGCAGCTCCCGAGAAAAAGCTCTGGTGCAACTAACAAAGATATTTAACGCCTGTTTGCAGCAAGGCTATTTCCCCTCTACTTGGAAACGAGCCAAGGTAATCATGCTCCCAAACCAAGGGAAAAGCACCAGACAACCGCAAAACTTCCACCCCATTAGTCTTTTGTCTACTATTGGTAAATTGCTCGAAAAATGTATCCTTTCTCGACTACGAAAACTAGTCTCGGCAACACATGAGCGCTCAAATTCACAGTTTGGCTTTAGAAAAGGACATTTCACTGAACTACAGCTCCTCAGACTAACTGATGACGTAACAAAGCAATTTAACAATGGAGTTCAACGTTGGCGCTATTTCTGGACACAGAAGCCCTATTTAACCGGTGCTGGCACAATGGCCTCATTTACAAACTGCACCACAATATCCAGGCTCTTCAAAATTATCTATACTTGCTGTACAATTTTCTAGAAAAACGGCAGTTTTTCGTCCAAGTGGTCCGCTTCTCCTCTCGAGAGCGAGTGATGCGGGCTGGCGTCCCACAAGGGGCAATAATGTCCCCTTTTCTGTATATATTATTCACTAACGATTTCCCAGTGGACGCCAGATGCAAGGTCGCCATGTATGCTGACGACACTGCAATATACAACCACCATAGAAACCCACGTTTCGGCCTTGCAGAAATGCAACGTTATGTGAACAACTTCCTCTCATGGCAACATGACTGGAAAATCAAAATTAATCCCGACAAATGCCAGCTGATTCATTTTTCTAAGCGGCGTCACACTTTGGCAACGGACCTAACGGTCGATGGTCAAATATTGCACTGCCGTCAGCAAGTTAAATACTTAGGTGTCACCTTGGACCGAACAATGTGTTGGTCCACCCACATAAAAAATAGCGCCAATAAAGGCAGACAGCG
Source organism: Tenodera sinensis (assembly GCA_030765045.1). Lineage (NCBI taxonomy): Eukaryota > Metazoa > Arthropoda > Insecta > Mantodea > Mantidae > Tenodera > Tenodera sinensis. The sequence continues at coordinate 210,040,932 of CM060963.1, forward strand.
GCTAAAGTTGTGCGCCTCCGTCTTCCGTAGTAAACAGCTGCGACTGAAGTCAAAACTGATACTATATAGGTAATTTATTCTCTCGGTGGTCCTGTATGCATGTGTGGCCTGGGCTAATGCCTCCAAAACCGCCCTGAAACAACTTCAAACCCTCCAAAACCTCTCCCTCAGAAAAATCCTCTCTGCTCCACTCCTCACCACTAACCAAACTCTTCACCTCGAAACCCAGATCCCGTCCATCCCAGAGGCATTAGAAAAAAGTGCAACGGCAACGTGAACGCGCATTAGGAACCACGAAAACTACGTGATCGCCAACATTGGCAAAGGCGTGCCGAAGCACTACCGAGAAGCTACACCCTGCCCGTGAAGGAAAACAGCGGGAAAATGTAAATATTGTAAGTGAAATGTAAACAGTGCAGCGCGCGAGCAGGGACGCATATTTCTGGTGTGCCCAGTGAAGGTGTGTTTGGGTGAATGCGTGTATGTGTGTATATGGATGTATATATGTATATAAAGAAAACAAAACAAAAAAATGATTGGAACAGATACCAAAAAACAAACAAAAACTATACTCGGTGACCTAAAGATGGTCACCGTATGGATTTTTGGTGAAACCCAAAACTATAAGCTTGTAAAAAAATAATTGTGAATAAATGTAAATTTATAGCCTATAAGCCGGGCCCCTTGTACCGGCACCAGGCGAAAATAAGGAATAAAGAAAACTTGAAAGAAAAATCGCCCTCTAGTTGTTCACCAGTCAGGAGTCACTCTCTGAAGATGTCCAATGCAGTCTTGAACGAAACGTCAGATATTTATTCATCAACTGGACCACGACCTACAGACCCGGAATCTACTTTCTATTGGATTATATAACTGAGAAATACCCAAACAAAAAGGACAGAAGATTCAATTTGGTAAATAATCAATAGATACTTGTATCTTGCATGTGATAAGGGCTTCACCTATTTTAAGCTCACGAGCCGCCACTGTTTGACACCGATTAATTATTGTAGGAGAATCTGTATACATAGGAAATGCGGTAAACTTCTAACATATTGTAGAGAATATTCTGAAATGAATGAAATTTGTAACTGCAAACTTTTCATTATTAAGTCTAATAGCAAGTTCGTTTATTCTGTTTCTTAAGCTCCTTATGTTTTGATGAAATACAGTTTTTTAATATTGTTATTATTGTTGATGTAGTTCGTTTAGTCAATAGGGTTACTTCTTATACGTTTCATACACATTAAATGTTAAATTATAACATTCGGTTGCTTCTTGTTGGTTGTTTTTCCTTATTTATTCACATAAAACCACAGATGGCAATTAACACCCAAGACTAATGTTTGTTTTGCATGGCGATTCGTAGTTAAACATTCTGTGATTCATATTATCGCTTGTACGATTCTTGTAATCGAACAAAGGAATGATGCTTTCAAGATTCAGTCTGCAAATGGCGTAGTTTTGGACAGAATTTGCTGCTAAGGAAAACCTCATAAATAAGACAAGGTGTGTGGGATATAGCGTTCAGAAGCGGTAACAGGTACTGTAGAAAAATGACTAAGGTAACATACTTAATAAATATTACTAACTTTTATTACATCTTCCTTTTGACCATGCTGCTTACGATATTCTTTGTATGTACTTACGGAGTGGTTGTGGGTTGTAAATTTGTAAAATATGTATCCTCCGTACCCCACATTTGTGGAGTCCACTATGTTAACTGTGTTTTTAGTGCTTAAACGTCAATATGAGTAATAGATGAGCTTAGTGAAAACACGAGGAACCGAAATTTGAATATTGTATATTGAACCCTGAATTTGGTTTAAGTTCGTGTGCCTTTGCGAGAGATTCAGTGTTGTTATTGTGGTTCAGCATATACACGAAAAATTCGGTTGTCAAATATCATAGCGGCCTCACGGGCTCTACTGAAGACTGTCGTCTGCTACGGACCCTACGGACTGAGAGGGCGTTGCCAACTTAACAAACATGAACGCGCTGAAAATACTAATAGTGCATCATGAAAGTAGCGATACCGCATTGTTCAAACAAATCTACTATAATCGCTCCACCCTTAGATCCGCACTTGAAGTAAACACAACTAACTCGCGGTACGCCAAAACCGAAGCACACCATAACATATAGTACCTGAAATATTGGCAATTATCTGAGTTTTCAAAATATATAAACTCTGGTGAAGACTACCTGAATGTAACGCGATAGCAGCGATATTCCTGAAGCTCCCGAGTAAATATCGTTCTGTTGCGTCATAAACACGTGGAGTTTGGTTGTATTACACCAGGTTATCGCGGAAGGATACAAGGTGCGGATCTAAGGCTGGATGGAGTATAGCTTTTGAGTGTGTGGCCTAGGTGGCTTTTGCCAACCGTGGCATCTCTGAAAGCCGCTGTCACGTCAATATATTACCAAGTCTTCCGTATCAAAATGTTGCCAGATAATGTATCGTATTTACCATACTCCAGTTTTCGTCATAAATACTTATTCTCTGTTCATCAAGAGATTAGAGGAGATGTAAACAAAGCACCGGTTTGTATCACTCCACGGCCACGTGCATTCACAATGACGCAACACAGTTACCTACCGCTACGCGTAGCTGTAATATGCACCTTTACACTACTAAAAGGATATATTTACTTGATCCAAATAACATATAGCACATGGAAATTACGTCTTCTCTGTCCACAATAACACTTTTTCATTTCCTGCTCACAATCTCGAAACCAATCTCCAGAAGCCGCTTGTGGGGGAAGTTCGTTTTAAATCTGGAAGATCGGGATCAGAGTTAACTGCCAACACCACTTTGTTTAAGGTAGTGGTTCATTGTTAACAAAGAACTGGTGAACTTTTCGACGGATTGCAGATCTCACACTCACAAATTTGTCACAAACTACATCCACCATTTATCTGGCACGTGGTCGCTTTTACCGGTATCTTCACCAACTGAGAATTTTCTTTGCGTGTGCTGTAAATACTTGCAACTGACACACCGGTGAACTCGGATGTTAATTTCATCACGTCTTCGATAGCAAGTTCGGGATACTTCTCGCAGAACTTGTTAAATACGTTCAATATTGTTGTCTTTTCACCACTTCAAAACGGTTTTCCGCGCTTATGTTTCACAACTCACTTGTTCCGCCATGTTACTTTCATACTGAATAATGCGCGCGCAGAATGAATTAGGCTGGTTACAGATTCACTTAACTGCGTATTCTTACACTTTAACTATGCTTAGTACACTTAGTTCATGCTTTAGCAAACATTAAGTGACATTTCAGACCTCAGTAACAGCATTTCTTCAAGGGACTATTTACACGGCGAAAGCGTCAAGAGGGCGCGCTGTGGTCAAAACGCACGTGGCTTTGTTTACGTCTCCTCTAATCTCTAGATGAACAGAGTATACGTTAGAGAATGTTGGGTACCTTGATAAATAACGTGAGACATTATTATTGTTTTAAGGTTATGATATTGCCTTCTGAAACTCTTAAAAACACGTGAATATCCTTTATTGCGAACTTTGGTAGATAGCAGACGCCATACAGAAAAGGCAAGTTGTTGGAGCAAGAATGATGGGAAGGGGGGAGGGAGTGGTATTGCCAATGTATGAAAAGCAGGAAATCTTGTCAGCAAATGGATTTTTACACACTTTTAACATTATATTGCACAAGTACAGAGGGTTGGGCAGGTAAGACCGGCCTGCTCCGAAACATCTCATATGATTTGGAAAGAAATTATATAAGGTATTGTTTTCTTTTCTTTTCTCTTGAAAGGTAAATGTTGGCTATACTATATTCCACGTGTTTTGTTTTATTGTTGCTCATAAAAAGTTCACAGACATTCTAAATGCATGTAAAAATTTGTTGTGTTAAATAACGTTGATTTATTGAATACCAGAGCAAATACTGATTCTAGAGGTGTACGTAAAGAGCAACTCTATCAAGGTAACACTAGAATTATTCAGAGACAAATATCTGAGAAAAGCAGCATTCAAAATTTAGTACAAATTTGAGGTATGACTGGATCAATTAAAAATGCATCAAGGAACAGAATGCCTACTACCTGGACACCTCGGCTTATGGAGCAAGTTAATGAAATAATGACTAGGGGCCCCTCGAAACTATACCACGAGATCAGCTTAACACTTGGAAGTAGAACTTGCGGACGTGTGTTGAAGTCTTTGAAATTCAAACCGTACCAAGTGACAGCTGAAGGAGCCTGATAAAGTTAAACAGTAAATTTCTGCTGCCGGTTGTTAGACGTGGTTGCAGATGGTCTTATGGACCCGCTGATGACCATCATGATTGGCTTGGTTTCACGTAAACTCTCAGAACAGCAAGTATTGGGCGACTCAAAATCTTAACCTATTGTTCAAACAACCCCTGCATGACCAAAAGATTGGTACAACAGAAAACAGTTGGATATCTTCTGTTACCACTAGAGCTGGGGTATCGCTTAGTGAAAAATGTAGTCAAATATGTAATATCAAATATTTAATTTCAACTTATAATTTTCTTACTTAGAACATTCAAATCACATTTATACATTGCTTGTTAGCACAGTGAACAATTGTGTATTTTGGCCTCAGAACTTTTAATCCATCATCGACAAATCTCACAATAGTTGAGTTATTTGTAAAGCCATATGAAAGGATTTTCTATGTACTCTCTTATGTTGTCCATTATCTCGTCGTCATCGTAGACTTGAAGCAACACTTGCGCACTGTTGATTGATGAAGAACAAGTTGCTTGCAGTATTTTTCCAGGAAAGATGTGAATTCAGGAGCTTCAAGTTTATACCATGGAATATTGACTGTAATCATCGCACTGCATAAGTCTTTATGAATCAGGTTACTTGAAGGTAAAGGCAGCATCTGTGTTAAACATGTTTGCTTCTTCTATGTAACAAATTGTTGATTTTTTTGTATGCAGAGCACTTTATACATTTTGTTGAAGCTGCAACTTCATGGAACATCGATGTGTTTCTTGCATGCTTGATAAATCACTACTTTATCATCAGTTTTCAACTGTTATCCAGCAACTATGCAATTGGTGCCATATTGACTCCAAAGAAGACCATTGATGTTGAATCAAGTATGTCCTTCAATTATTTAAATGAAACTGCTGACTCCTTGCTTCACATCCACCATAGCTCAATATGCAAGTGGCTAGTTAAAAAGCCATTAGTGATGCTATTAAGGATGAACATATTTTCCGTAACTAATTAGAACCTTTGGTAACACCTATTTAGAGGATTATGTACTTGTCATCCTTTCAAATACCTCTGTCATCTTAATGCACTATTGAGGCAGCCAAAACAGGCCCAACCTAAGTGTCAAGTTTCAATACAGAAATGATATATGAATAGGAAAATGCTAAAATATGTAGTAATATGTTACATCACTAAAATATGTAATGCACTCACAAATATGTAACATGAAGTTCAGTTGAATTAACCTTAACATAGTGTTTTGTAGACATCACTTTTCTCAGCATCTAAATAGCAAGAAAAAGATAAGTAATTATGTAGAAATCCTAGCTGTAATTATCACGTTTGTTTCTTCATGAAAATTTTATAGGCTAAATTACAATACACGCTCTCCTCTAGTCATAGCAATGGCCCCTAAGAAACGTGTAGGGAAGTCCTGACCTGGTGAATGCCTGTCCAGTTGTGTGTTATAATCACCATTATGAATAACAGTGAGAATAAATGATAAACAAGCAATAAGTCTACTCCATTGTGTGATAGTTACTTTGATAAGAGTTCTGCCGGTGGCAGAAGCAAAAAAATGTTTCCTTATTGACAGTCAAACCAGAGAAATGATGTATAATATATACAAATACTTCCTGAACAAGATGGAAACAGTATCAGTGCAGCACTTCCCCTATTAGCCCTACCTGCACCCTTATGTCATTTACCACCATCGTTCCTGACAGCTGCTCTAGTAACAGTAGGGAAATCTTCTTTCAATAGAAAACGCTTTATAGCTCTCCAATATTTACATCAAAGAACTTGTCTGATCTTTTTACCTGGTAAGGGCTATCATATGTAGGTTGAAGCATTGATAATGGAGATCAGTGATGTATGAAAACATGTGAGCAATCGGCAAGATGTTTGGACACAAAAACAGTATTCTTGCCATATATCAATGTCTGTTTTGTTTTTAGTCCTCTTATTGTCTCCTGGAGCTGTCTGGCTGTGTTGCAGTAGGTTGGTTGGTTAACAGTTCCCCATGGGAGACAAAGTTCTGTGCCATTTACTAGTTCAGTGGCTGAGTAATCAGTCTTCTTTAGCCATAGGTTACATGTCTAACAAAACTAGTGGTACTGAGTCTACCCACGATGAGGACCATAAAAGACATTTGAGTGCTGCTTTTGTGGTGTGGTGTTGGCATTCGATGAGGCTATTACCTTGGGGATGGTATGTACTTGTCCTGATGTTTTGAAATCCCAGGCATTTGCTTAGAGATTTGAACAATTGACTTTCAAATTGTCGGCCTTGATTGGTAGTCATTCTTCCAACAGTACCAAATTCAGAAAACTAAGTGATTATTAAAGCCTGACTGACTGTCAGCTGTTTGATTTACTATTGGTATTGCTTCTATCCATCTTGAACATCTGTTAAGAGATATCTGAATCCTTGGCCCACAGGTAGAAGTCCTGCATGTCAACATTTGTGTTTCAATCTGTCATTGGGGACTAGGGTGTGTCCAACTGGGGATTTGGTGTGCCGATGGATCTTAGATCTTTGGCAGTCAATACATTTCCGTGTCCATTGTTGACAGTTCTTGTTTATATTGGTCCAATGGAATCATTCAATAACCAGATTGGTTGTTGCTCTGATTCCTGGTTGAGAGAGGCGATGAATGGATGGAAAGTTGTGTGGAATATAGGGACCTATGTGTTTTCTTCATATGTCACAGTATCATTGGCATCATTGTCAGCATCATCCGATGCATCTGTGACTAAGGAAAGCGAGGTGATCTAGAAAACCCCTTTTAGTTCTGCCTTTCTGATTGTTGTCATGGGCTCACAACATCATACAAGGCAGCTTGACCTTGATACATGCGCCGCCAGAGGGCTTGCTCGCCATGGCTGGTGTCACACTGCTCCCTTCTCAGCAGTGGTCATCCACATGATCCCATTTCACCACAAGCACCTTCCCTCAAGGCAGACACTGGATGCAGTAGACTTCGCCATTGACCCGGTTCTCCAGACGACAAGATCTATGACAACGTTGAATAGTGCCTCTTGGTCCGGCCAAGGCAATGTCTGCTATTGTGCTTGGAATTTCTCAGGCAACCTCACTGATTGTGGCACATCTTCCTCTGGTGGCCCTTCACCCAGATGCGTTGACGTGCCATCTTGTGCCCAGCATGGAAATGGTCCGCAGGATTCCACAACTGCCGACCTCTGTGGTGCACTTTCTCAGCCATGTTGCTCCTGGCAGACCCAACTGCAACCTCCTTCACGGTCACCCTGCTGACCTCCATATGCTTGCTGGGGCTCCAGAACATTATCTGAACTTGTCTGATATGCAGGAACTGCTGTCAACCATCGCCTCCGGGCTCCTGAGGGCATCCAGTCCCAGTATCACCTCAGCCACCCTCACAACAAACATCCACAGACCCATAATGCTGTGCCCCAAGGTCAACTCAAGTCCAACCTTCTTCGCTACATGCAGGATGTCACCCGATGATGCCACTATCATCTAGGGTTGATCCTCAGCATGTCCGCCACATCCGGTGTAATCACAGATCATGGCTGCACTCATGTCCACTAGTACCTGTCACGGCTTCCCCTGTCCATAATGCTGTTGTCCTCCATTCTTCTATTCACGGCACTCAGTGTCTCCTGATTGGATAGCTTCAACAGTTTGCCCATGTCACATGCCAAGCTGGTCCTTACTCATTCCTCAGTTGCTCATAGACTTTCCTGATGACAAGTCCTTCACAATGTATCCTGGTTGACTACATACACTCTACATTAGGGGATCCTAAGATTGCTCTTTGTCTTTGTCCTCTTGCACACTTCTGTTCTCTGAGATGGGTACAACTGTCACTAGGTGCTCCCTCCCCAGGTCTGCACTATCCCATCTACCCTTGGCATCCAGTTCTTTGATGCTGCTGTCAACTCTTCCTTCCAGGGTGCTAAGACGTCCTCCATGATGTCCAGAAGCTGGCAGAGGTCTCCCACCTTGCTGCTCAGTTCTTCCGAGTCTTCCTTAATGCCAACCAGTTCGCCACCAAACTTTGCCACTAGCTCCATCTTCGTCTTGTTCATTCAGTTCTAACTTAACTCTATACAATGATAATGTTCAATTTATGAAATAACCAAAGAGACAATGTCATATCTCTGTTGTGTATTTAACAATAAGTTCGCTGTCTATACACAAAGACACAGATTGTCTGGATAACAACATCCTGAAAACTCAATATGGGGGATTTTCTGACTAAAGTGACTGTACACACAGTGAGAATTGTTATTTTGACCAGCTGTGTGGAGGGACTGAGTTCAAATTTGTAACAGACCTGAAAAATTATATCTACCACTGGGAGTAGAACCATCGAGTTCAAGTGTTCTCAGTTGATGTTCTTACTGTGTGACCTAAAATAGCAAATATGTAGACAAGAATTAAACCTCATTTGACTTAAATATTGCAGTAAATCTTAAAGGTGATATCAAATAAAGAGATATCATTTCTCATAAACAACTTGCTTGCTTTATGGTTAACCAATATTAGAGTGAAAGTGTGATTCAATCTTCCAAGCAGTATGTTTATTATTGAGAGAACAGTGGTGAGGTTTGAACAATGGTTGATGGATTCAAAGGAGCTGATTGTTAAAGTTATACATATTTTAAGATATAAATGTGTTCCTTTGTCCACAGACTTGTTACTGAAACTAAGAACAACATTAGTTGTGAAATGGACGTCAAAGAAGAAGTTTCTCTCTCAGATAATGTAGTTTCACAGAATGAAAGACATGTGGTAATCAAAACAGAAATTAAATCAGAGATATCTCCCAAATATGTTGTAAAACAGGTCCAGTTTGAAACTGCTACATGCAGCAACAACTGGGAGATAGATATGAAAACAAAAATTGAGGAAGAGACTATAGTTCCAGACGTTGGTTCTCAAAATGAGGGAGAATTTCTTCCAGAGAACCCTGGAATGGAGTTAGTGAAAGTCAACACTGATCATGACGTGGCTAACAAAATACAAATTAAAGTAGAACCTTGGTGGCTTCAAACAGAGACTTCATCTGGCTGTGATGATATTAAGGTAAGTTTTGTAGAAATCTAGTGCAAGTAGACTGTTTTTGTAGTGTTAATAGCAATACAGAATTAATAAGGGTAAGAGGTATTTTGTGAATATGTATAATGTTTTTTACATGTTGTATTTGAAGGCTTGAAAGTAATGTTAGTAGGAGGTTAAATGAAAGTTTAGAAACATGTAGTTGACGTGATACTGAAGTATTCCATAGGAACTTACAATCTGCTATGCTTGAAATAAAAAAAAAAAAATGTGAACAAATGAAGTCAAAGGATATTCAATAATTCAAAGAGAAGACAACCAATTTATAAAACTTGAACCAGTTACGTGTTGGGCCATTTGAAACCCACACTGCCTGTCCTTGAATACCCAGTAAACTGATCTAGGTATTTAGATTAACCCACAGTTTACTTTTCAGCTTTACAGAACAAAGCTTTACATTTTGCTCAGAAAATAATAAACTTAAATGGTAAGTTAAACTGGAATAAAGTATTATAACAAAATGGCAAAATTCAAAGTCCTGTTACTTTTCTATCACTGTATTGTCCTCTAAATTTTACTACAAATGCACAGTTTTCTTCTCTTTAACACAGTTTATGGTCTTTTCTGTTATTACAATTCACAATTGTTCTGATAATCTTTCTCAGTCTTAAGTATCTTTCTCCAGTTTCTCTGTCTCATATCTTGGCTATTACAATACAATCACGACGACACACACATACTCGCTGACAGGCTGGCCAACTCACTCTCATAACTGAAAACTAACTACATGATGACTTATACAACTAACTCAAAACTAAACTGCTACTGAACTCTCCGCGCTGTCTGTGGTCCTATTTATACTCGAGCCAATGTGACGTGACCTTTTGAGAACCCTCCATACATGTGCAATGATGACTCAGTGAGAAGCAGAGAAGGCTCACGACTCCTTTCTTTTGTGTTTTACCACCATCGTTATTTATGGCCGTGTGCACACAACCGCTCCAGGCAGCCTGGCCCATTCTCGTCTGTATACTGTTGTACAACCAATATCACAGTACATTAACTGTATTGTCAGTTTTCCTTATCAGGTTCTGTTTGTAACTGATCTAATCATGGCACTTAGTAAATCTTATAGGGGTGTAGGGGGAATGTTTGATGCTGTTACAAAAACACATAGAGACAAATCTACATATAGAGAAGTTGTTCATCACGTGTCCAGTATCACTGATAACACAAGTGCACTACACTGTGGAACATAGAAGGGTGGAGAGGTTTAAAAAAGTTACTTTGTTACAGACACTGTCAATTGTCAGGAGCACATAGTGCTGATAATGTACAATTTTTTGTACCGCAGGAATTCTGTTACATGCCAGTAAACCAATGGACATGGGGCTGTAGTTATTAAGTACCCTTAAAACCATTGGCTGGGTTTGAACTCATGACCCTTAGGATCATTAGACCACTTTACCCAACCAAGTGAGCCACACAGAATGTCACCATGGCTGTTGTTAGAAAACCTACACGACATGGTACCAATCCGATGGATGGTAAATAACATTTGTTACCAGATATCTCTATCATCCTTTGATCCTGTAGGTGTAGATATAGAACCTATTAAAGTCAGGCTTATTTGGGATAAAGGATCCAAAAATCATCTGATATTAATATTTGAGGAAATTAAGTTAAAATTTGAAGGTGTGACTATGTGAATACTCTAACTAGATATTTTTATAATCTTTGTGCATTTCTTATAGTGTTTGTCCTGATGAAAAAACATGATACACTGGTGAAGAAATTACAGAGATACATAGAATTTTGTGAGATTTACACACACTATAATTTCAATATGCAGGATGTCTCTTGTAAGATACTTGAGGAGGTAATATGTGTGATCTTAAACAAAAGACATACTGTTACTGAGTTACAGATGTTAAACCAACATACAACTAGCTTTCAGAAAACCATTCTGCTGTAAAACAAACCTAATAATGCAAACTGCTAGAGATAAGTTACTGGTTACTCTGTTCAGGCAATGTACATTTAACAGTACTTGTACTTCAGTTAAAATCTGATTATGTTGGTGTAATACATATAATTGTTTTGAGTTAATTCCCTTTCCATTGTCATATACATTTAGATCTGTTGTTAAGTCCTTTCCTTTCATTTCTTTCCTCTCAGCTGCGAAGAGATGACCTTACTTAGCAGTTTTCCGAATTTTTAGGGACCTCTGTAATTTAGGTACACTTTATACCTAGAGCAAATATTATCATCTAACATCAGACATTTCATTACGATACATAGTCAGTTCATTATTGAATGTGTGTTTCGTAGCATGTGACTATGAATCTATGTAATTAGTCTCTGCATGTATCACTAGCACTTTATCCACCTTGTTAATGAGTTTGTTTACTTCAATTCCTGGAAAACAGAGCACTTGATTATGTTCTCTCGCTCTGTACATAGTGTTCTGGAATATTTGAACACAGTCTTCCTTTCATAGAAGTTTGAAAACAGAGTTATTGTAATTAATTTAATTTAAAAGGTGAGTCAATAACACTGAACAACACTTACAACATAATTTTCTGGAACACGTTTCGAAAGTTAACTTTCTTCCATTATCAACCGGACAATAACTAGGTTTCTATGGTGTTTCATGGTGCGGATGGCAATGCTTCTGATGTTTCTTCTGGTAACGGTTCAAGGAACTTGCTGAAAATATCTTTCTGAGGAATGTCGAAATTAAATACTTGGTTTCTGTTTTTTAAAATAAAGATTTTTTCCCATGTGGATAGTTCTTGTTTTCCGGTTATGTTTTTGAGGAGTATCGGTTCTGGCTTTATGTCATGATTTTTCATCCAAAAGTGAAACGCAACTGCTGATTTTTCTAATTGTTTACTCTTGATGTTCCTAACGTGTTCTTTGGGTCTAATTTCTAAATTTCTTTTGGTTTTTCCTATGTATATTTCATTACAATCAATGTATATTTCATTACAATTGCATTCAGTTTGGTATATGCCAGATTTTTTGTTAGGTGGAATAGCATCTTTGATGTTTGAAAGCAGCAGGTTTTTTATGGAGTAATGGTCATGAATGTCATTTTTGTTTTTGCTGCTGTGAGAGTTGTAGTTACTTGGAATGTCATCATCAGAAATTGCAGAATACGTAGAACTCACCAAATTATGCACAGAACAAAATTTCTTCCAGTTCCAAACAAAGTATTTCTGTCAAACCTCAGGTTTAGCAATGGACAACCCTCTCTCACCATTCTTGGCAGATATTTACATGAGTTCATTGGAAATAAGGATCACAAAGGGTTTCCCGTGGATGTTCAAACTCTGGCAGTGGTACGTAGATGACATATTTACATTAGTTCCAAAAAGACACATCAGTGATGAGAAGTGGAAAAAGATGATAAATTACCATTTTTAGATCTAAAATTAATTAAAAACAAGGATAGAATAAATTTTGGCATTCACAGAAAACCAATCAGTTACAATCCAAGAAGCCACAAACAAGCAATTTTCAATACTTTAACACATAGATTGATGAACATCCCTCTTTCACCAGAAGAATACAAAACAGAATATTACAAAATAATTGAAATAGTAAAAAAAAAAAAAAAAAAAAAAAAAAAAAAAAAAAAAAAAAAAAAAAAAAAAAAAAAAAAAACGGCTTCCCCAAAGAATTAGTAGATAAAAAAGGAAAACAAGCAGAAAAGAAAAAATTATTAAAAGAAGCTACAACTCTCACAGCAGCAGAAACAAAAATGACATTCAAAAAATTCACATATCATCCATGGGCCTTTGATAAATTTAAAAAAGTGTTCAAGGAATACAACATTCAGCTAGCACCAGTAAACCATTACGCCATAAAAAACCTGCTGCTTTCAAACATCAAAGATGCTATTCCACCTAACAAAAACTCTGGCATATACCAAACTGAATGCAGTGATGGTAATGAAATATACGTAGGAAAAACCAAAAGAAATTTAGAAATTAGATCCAAGGAACACGCTAGGAACATCAAGAGCAATCAATTAGAAAAATCAGCGGTTGCATTTCACTTTTGGACAAAAAATCATGACATAAAGCTAGAACCGAAACTTCTCAAACACATAACCGGAAAACAAGAACTGTCCACATGGGAACAAATCTTCATTTTAAAAAATAGAAACCAAATATTTAATTTCGACATTCCTCAGAAAGATATTTTCAGCAAGTTCCTTGAACCATTACCAGAAGAAGCATTGCTATCCGCATCATGAAACACCATGGAAACCCAGGTATTGTCTGGTTGATAATGGAGGAAAGTTATCCTTCAAAACACGTTCCAGAAAATTATGTTGTAAGTGTTGTTTAGTGTTATTATTTGACTCACCTTTTAAATTAAATTTGAACACAGACTCCCATCCTTTATCACTTGCTTCTCCTTTCTTGTTTTTTGACACATTTTCATTGTCTTAATCTGTTTTGAGAAAGTTGGTTAGCAAATGACATGGCTGTTGCAGCATGTTTTGTTTCTGGTTTTCCATTTCACTATCCTGGCAATACTTGTGTCTTGTAGGACTCTTACTGAATTTTGACATCTGCATTTTCTGTATTTAGCAATTATATTTCAGAGTGAGGTCCTTTTAAGTCTGTAATTAGTATTTCTATAATCATTTGAAGAGATTCTATCACGTTAGTGTTGTGTGTTATGTGTGTCCTGCTGACCTTACATATATCTTTGTATTTACACAGATACTGTGTTTTTCCTCATTGCCTTTCCTTCCTCAACTTTACATCAGATGATTTGTATTTCTTTGTAACTCTTTTCCACTTCACTTAATGAATTATCTCTGATTTTCTGTAAATTATGTGCCATATTTGGTGTTATTACACCACCAGATACCATCATGAATCCTTTGTAATGTAGTATCTTTAACTAACACTGTACATTTGAAATGTTGTGTTGCAGGATGGGGATATGCGTCCAGTAACATCTTCAAGGTAAGACTTGACATCTAATTTTACTTTTAATTCTTATATAAGCATGACATTTATGTTGTGACAGATATGTTGTTGAACTCTAAAAGTAAAAACAAATTAGAATCTTGTTGCTTCACTGTTAATAGCTTCAATTTCCTTAATTAATGTTGTTGTACTGTTACAAATGGCAATATAATAATCAATTCATCAAATTACATATTGAAGTTTGTTGCATGATTGAGTCAGTAGATACTGTAGGGGGTTTTATAGCCCTATACAAGGTTGGATGAAAATACAAACCAAATTATTACTTCCTCTACTACATACCTAGAGTCAGTATTATATTCTACTCAATCACTTAGTATCAAGATTTCAGTGAAAATATGTTTTAAAATCCCATGATACAAAATAAGCATTTTAAAAAATGGAGACAAAGCTAGCAGAACTAAAACATGAAATTCTCAGACATAGCAAGTTTGATATCATGGCTTCACATCATGCAATACAGAGATTTTCAAGAAAAATTATCCCTTTCCTAACAACCTGTTGCATAGGAGATTTTTCATTGGCTCTTCATGATTTGATTAAAATAACATTGATTTAACATATTTGCTGGCTACTATGTTGAAAAATTGAGTTAAGAGTTGAAAGTGTGAATTGCTACAAGTAACTCAGTCACGAAACATAAGTGTTTCATTTATTTCTTACTGTTTCCATAAATTTAAATTCACTCATTGCTTATTCAAATAAATCTGGGATATATTTGTGAAGTCTTTTATGTTATGAATGAATATTATATACATTTTTATTATACATGAATCACAAGAGAGACAAAAGCTTACTATGTCAAAAACATAGATATCATTAAAAGTACAATGTATGTCCAGTCTGTGATATCATTTTTAATATATCAGTTGTTGGTTTCAATTTCTCTTTCTTGCAACATGTGGAAAGTATTGACCCACTTTTGAACATTCTAGTATCATCACAGTATGCTATAGACTCTTTTTGACTATGAGAAAGTATGACAACGTGTGTTAAGATTTGTCTTGATTATAACAAAGTCAATATGAAAATAAACATTTTAATTATAAAGGTAGAACTGGGACTTAAAGTTCAATGCCACAGCTGGGATTTGAACCTCAGACCCTCCACTTACTAGTTGGGTGCTCTAACCATTAAGCTACTGCGATAACCTGCCAGAATGACATTGAATTCTCCAACCAGTTCGTATTTTTTCCGGTAAACCACAAGGGCAGTCTCACAGAGACAATTACCCCAATGGTGACTTACTATTGCAAGTACTTTATGTCCCGGGATTAAATAAATAGAGCACCCGCCAAGTAAGCAGAGGGTCTGTGGTTCAAATCCCAGCTGTAGCATTGAATTGTTAAGTTCCAGTTCTACCTTTCAAACATTGCCCACACACGGCTTGTATGTTTAAAAACACCAACAGTAAGTTTGTATGCATAAATAATAATTTTAATTATAAATTGAAAAATGTCATTTCTAAACACAATCTTCTCCAACTTTTAATTATGTTAATCACAGGACTAGTTTCGGAGAGGTTCCTCTTGATCAACAACTGAATGCTGGAGAGGTCCCTCTACAAAACTAGTTCTGTGATTGACATAATTACAAGTAAGTTGGAGCAGAATGTGTTTAGAAACATCAATATATTTTTCAATTTATCTTTACAGTTTGCTTACTGGTGCCTAATATTATCTTTGTATATAATTGTTATTCAGCCTTCCTTTCTCAGAAATTACTTATAAAGCTTGATTGTAGCAATAATGTTGTGAAACAACATAACTAAACAAATGAAAATCAGATAATTTAAATTTTAGTATTTAGGTTTATGATCTTCGGAAGATTGAGACAAAAGATTTTAAAAAATATCTCCCAGTGCATTCATGCATGGATAGTTTGAAGTTATTTTTATCAAATTGAAGGTTTTAGTTTAAATATTAAAATGTAATAGATTTTCATTTCAGAGGATATGGTCGGTGAATTTATTTTGATAATTCTCCCAGTCAGATCGATGATACCCATAAACGAACAACAGGCATGGTCCTCCAGACTCTGGGGGTTGTGAGAGAGCGATGTAACTGCTAAAACATAAAAATATGGTGCTCTCTAAAAAGTGGTTACTACTACTGCTATTGTTCTCTTCAATATCAAATTATGAAATATGACTCAAGGGGTAAAATGTTCCGGAGTTAAAATAGTCCCCATTTGGATCTTGGGGCAGCGCTTCTTGGGAAACAAAACATTATATTAATAGAAGATCTAACATCAGAATTCTACAATGGAATGCGGATGGTCTCAATAAAATTGTATTTGACTATAACATATATTTTTCATTCAAGAAGCAAATCTCACAAATGATCAACTTAAATACTTCAATTTCACTGAATTTTTACTAAGCCTACTACTCAAAAATAGATAGATAAGTAGAGGAATATTACTTGCACTCAAAAAGGATATTAAGTCCTTTCAAATTGTTAAAGAAATGGATAACCTAGGTAAATCTGAATTAATAAAGCTAAATTTTTTAGATAAAACACATCTACACTTACCCAGTATTTACAATCCTTCCAGGAATGAACCAGACCTCTCATTTATTGACTAATTAAATAAAACAATCATAATTGGGGATTTCAATGCCCATTCCAAAAGATGTTATCCTACAACCTTCATACATTACTCTGGAGCAGGAATAACCCAGACCTCTTGTTAGCTACAGCATATATTGTTTCAAAAATTAAAAAAACAAGTTACAGAAGCCCCAAGTTCTGGTCACAGAGCAGTAATTGCTGATATAAAACTAGATAATACAATTAAGTCAACATCACACAAATCTGTATTGAAACTTCCAAAAAGTGGATTGGTATGAATATAAAACTGTACTGGAACATAAATTTAAAGAACAAACTTACAACTGCATGACCAACCAAATCATGAACAAAAATTTCTGTAGTCATCCTAGAAACCGCAAAAAAAAGCATATTCCTCGTGGAAGAATAAAAAATTTCAAACCCTTTTGGAACTCCCACTTAGAAGAACTGAAAAAGCAAAGGGATATAGCAAGAAATACAGCTGAACAAACAAAAACCATATGAGACACACAAATATGGCGAAAGAAATATGCCTCACTAAAAAAAAGAAATCAATACAGCTAAACAGAATCACTTCAATAATTTCTTAGACAAAAATGGATTATAGGACAGATGGTAGCAAAGCCCATAAGTTCATAAAAAATGTCAAGGACAGGAAAAACAGCACACCTATCATACACAGCAATAAAATATTAACAAATGATGCAGTCATAGCCGAAACATTAAGTAAATATGGTAATTCAGATAAAGTCAAGAAATAGTATAAAGAAACGTAAATAATTTAAGAAAGATTTGAAACAAGAAAAAGAATGATCCTAACACCCAATACAATATCTTCGTTTAAAATTTTAATATGCATGAACTGAACATTGCAATTAATAATCTAAAAAACAAAAAGACCCTGGACCATATCACATACATCCAGAGTTCATAAAACCTTGGAAAAACAGCAAAACAACTACTAAAACTCTACAATCTATCCTGGAACACCACTGTACCTGCCAAATGGTGAAAAGCAATAATTGTCCCACTCTTGAAGAAAGATAAAACAGCATCAGAAATAAAAAATTGTAGACCAATAGCTCTTACTAGCATAACAGCAAAAGTGATGGAAAGAATGGTGTCAAACAGGTTAAATTGGTTTCTAGAATCTCAAAATGTAATATCCCCATGTCAAGCTGGATTCAGAGAGTTCCACTCTACAAATGAACGAGTCTTACTTCTTAGTCAAGAAATCAAAGACTCCTTCAATAGGAAAGAAGATAATGTATCAGTTTTTATTGATTTCCAAAGTGCACATGATTCTATATGCAGAACAAAACTACTAAAGAAAATAAAAAAAAAAAAAGGGATACAAGGTCCAATGTTTTCATGGCTGTCATTTCCTAACTCAATGCTTTATTGTTACCAGTTATGAAAGGAATATATCGAAATATAAACAAGTAGACCGTGGCTTACAAGGCATACTGCTGAGCACTGTACTTTTAAATATATGTATTAACGATCTGCCACAGCAAATACAATAGTCAGGTGTGAAGTGTGCAATGTTTGCCAATGACTTAGTAATGTGGACTTCAAAATTAAAAAATAAAAGTACAGAACTAGAAAAAACCATGCGACAATCCTTAACCAACCTACAAAAGTGGTCCAAAGAAAATTTAATGACTGTTAATACAACAAAATCAAATTACCAAATCTTTTCACTAAGAAAGAACCACCAAAAATAAAACTAAATTTTGAGGGTCAACAATCACCAGAAACAAAGGAAATAAAGTATTTGGGGGTTATATTTGATACTAAACTTCCATGCACCAAATAGAAAATGTAATACAAAGAGCAGACAGGCACCTTTCACTGTTGAAATGTCTAACAGGAATACAATGCATGTTCTTATTCAACATGAAAAGTTGATCAGACTCCCATTCAGCACATGGAACAAGAGAAATTTTACACATACACTAAAGGCTCAGGAGAGCTTTCTTTCCAAAATTCAAGACATTAAGAAGAATGTAGACCTTTCAATTAGAGACAATCCATACTAGATTTCCAGAACACGAATGGCTCCATGTTTATACTGATGGATCATTGATATCAGACTGAGATGTAGCAGGTGCTGGAGTCACGTGTCACCTCTTTTCCTATTACAAATCTTTAAGTTATGGAACTACAAACTTTGATAGAGAAATTGAAGCAATTCAAATGCCCCTCCAATATCTTTGGTATAGAATTTCACATTTTCATCAATCAGTTATTCTCTCAGATTCCAAGGCAGGAATTATAGAATGTTGGAAAATCCTTACCCATCTAACAGCACTTCAAAAGCACCTAGTATTCCAATGGATACCAGCTCACTGTGGACTGAGTGATAATGACAAAGCTGATTTTCTTGCAAAAAAAGGCACCAGCATTGTATAGAAATCTATAGCAGCTAAAAGATTAGCCAACTCTGAATTCAACAAGATTATTACAAAATATTACTGTGAAAAATCAAAGAATAAAAGTTGAGAACATTCAAACAATAATTCCTGAGTATCCTCGGAGAACGTCAGTTGCAACCTTCAGATTGATAAAATATTATAACAGAATTGGGATATATTCTTCACCACTCGGTCTCTGTGATCTGCAAGAGGAAATGGACCAAGACCACCTTCAAATATCCCCGACCACTTCTAGTGCCCTCCCCATCCAGCAGTGAAAAATATTGGAGAGCAAGAAGATTAATGACTTCATTGTCAGAAACCAAGCATTAGCTAACGACATTTGCATTTTCCTGAACTTTTTATTGTGAATAAACTAAATGTATTGGAAAGATAGACAGATAATATGCCATTGCTGGAATTTGAACCAAGGAGCTTCTGGTCTCCATCAGGAGTTGAGCTACCATGGGAACATGCCAGCACTTATTAAACTTTCCAACTGACTGGTATTTTCCTTGGTGAAACCATAAGATAGACAAAGGGTTACTAAATGTAAGATGTACATCTTCATAAAGCACATTTGGAAATACGGAACTCTCATTAGTTCTGAGACCTTTTTGTTAATGATCTGAAATTTGATAATTTTTAAAACTTTAGTTGGCATTCTTTAGTTTTGATATGAATATTCTTTCTTGGCTAATGTAATCAACATAGGAACTGCTTACAAAACTACTTTGCTGTTAAAGTTGATGTAATTTTCAATGCATTTAAAAGCATTGTATTACCACAAACTTAAACTGCAATTGCATTAATATGTATTCAAATGTTTCATTCACACAACTTCTCTATATTAGAACAATGAGTTATTCATTGGCCATATATATCAATACCATTGTATAAAAATCTTAAACCATGAAATAGAAGTACCTGTTTATGATAGTATGTCACCATTGGGGTGTGTGTCAAGTATGAGATTTGCATATGCGAAGTATGCAAATCGGTTGCAGAATTTAAGGCTATGCTGGTATGTTGCCATGCTAGCTCAGTGGTTAAGATCAGCCACAGAACATCCATGGTTCAAATCCCAGCTAAGGCATTGAATTTTTCTGTTCTCATTCTATCATTGAAATCAGATTCTGTTTATAGATCTAATGCTCCTATTGCTGTGCTTAATCATGCTAAATCCTACAACTTTTCAGATTATGTATGGAAGCAGTTTCTGATGTCAGCAGTGATAAATCACTATTGTCCTCTGTTGAAGTCTCAGGAAGACAGACAAACTTCTATAATGGAAAGGATCATCTTGAATGTGAATATCTGAAAAGTGGTGTCACAGAGGTGCCAACTGCAGAAGAATATATTCTCCCAGAACAATCTGGTAAATGTAGTGAGAGAGGAGAAAGGTACATACCTCTATACTTGAAACAAAACAGTTTGATTCATAAGAATAAAATACCACATGAATTTAACATTTGTGCGAGTGACTTTAATTATCTGTCAGAGTTGAAAACACACAATTTGATTCATGTGGGTAAGAAACCACACCAATGTAAAACTTGTGATAAGAGTTTCACTAAATTGGCACATTTGAAAACACATAATTTAATTCATGAAGGTAAGAAACCATTCCAATGTAAAACCTGTGATAAGAGCTTCACTCAGTTGTCAAATTTGAAAACACATAGTGTGATTCATGAGGCTGAGAAGCCATACCAATGTAAAATTTGTGGTAAGAGCTATACTCAATTTGGAAATTTGAAAATACATAGTATGATTCATGAGGGTATTAAGCCATATCAATGTAACACTTGTGGGAAGAGCTATACTCGGATGTCAGTTTTGCAAAAACATTATTTGATTCATGAGGGTAAGAAACCACATCAATGCCAGACTTGTCATAAGAGCTTTACTCAGTTGGGGAATTTGAAAACACATAATTTGATTCATGAAAGTAAGAAGCCACACCAATGTAAAACTTGTCATAAGAGCTTTACTCAGTTAGGAAATTTGAAAACACACAATATGGTTCATGAGGGTAAGAAGCTACACCAGTGTAAAATTTGTCATAAGAGCTTTACTCTCTTGTCACATTTGAACAGACATCATGAGACTCATGAGGGTAAAAAGCCACACCAGTGTAAAACTTGTGGTAAGCACTTTAGTCAGGTGGCTCATTTGAAAATACATAATTTGATTCATGAAGGTAAGAAGCCACACCAATGTAAAATTTGTGGTAAGAGCTTCACTCAGAGAGGATATTTAAAAACACATAATTTGATTCATGAGGGTAAGAAGCCACATCAATGTAAAACTTGTCCTAAGAGCTTTACTCGGGTGTCACATTTGAAAGCACACAATTTAATTCATGAAGGTAAGAAGCCACATCAGTGTAACATTTGTGGTAAGAGCTTCACTCAGTTAGGAGTTTTGAGAAGACATAATTTGATTCATGAGCGTAAGTAATAGTGATAAGTGGTGAACATTAATCTAACAAAACTTCCTACGTCACTGTTACTGCAGTTATCAGTGTGAACTCCAATGTTCTGTCATTGTTAAAGTCTGAGAACAAGCAAGAAGTAAAGTAGGAATAAAGAATAAATACAAGAATATGGTTTATTTAGTCACAGGCTTCTCAGAGAATGTTAAAGGTTAGAGAGGCAGTATATAAGTTGAAATTGTTAAAATAGTTGTTTATATTTCATGTTGATTTGTTTGTTCTTATTTTAATATCTTGAATATGTTCCAAAGTGTAACCTAGTACAAATATAATATTGAAGTATTATGTGTATTATAAGAAGTTATGAAGCTGTAGCCTACATTGACATCATATACAATAGAAATATTTGACAAAACATACTTGTTGCTATGTGAATTGTAACAATTAAGACAATTTTTGTGATAGTTTGTCTTGTTACCAACCAGACATACAATTAATCATGACCATGAAAACTTACTAAATAGTTCTGGACATA
The DNA here is from genome assembly GCA_030765045.1 of Tenodera sinensis. Lineage (NCBI taxonomy): Eukaryota > Metazoa > Arthropoda > Insecta > Mantodea > Mantidae > Tenodera > Tenodera sinensis. The sequence continues at coordinate 210,063,176 of CM060963.1, forward strand.
TGTATATCACCTACACTTACTGGTGGTGAGTTCTGTACAGCAGTTAATTGCATATTGTGAATATAATGTAATGTATATAAATCGTAAGAACCTAAATTTATGTTTACTTGTTATCCTTCTCCCATGCAAGAATTCAAAACAATGAGATTCTGTCACTATATCAGAGAAACTGTTGGACTTCGATTGGTAAACATTGTAGAGCCCATGGTCTTGGCTTTTCTATGTGCAACATAAAATATATTCACAATAATATGATCAGAACTTCTAAATATTTATCCAGCATTACCAGAACCAGATAAATTGTGTAATAAGACATTGTCCTGGCAACCTCCAACCAGTTCATATTTCCCCAGGTAAACCACAGAGACAATTACCCCAATGGTGACTTATTATTCTATGTCCTGGGATTAAATAATTTGTTCAATGCCACATGGCCCTCCCTCATGGCTTGTGTGTTTAAAAACACTGACAGTAAGTTGCATAAATAAATAATTTCTCAAACCTCCTTGTCATTGGCATGCATTTTATTCGCTGCCATGATGGCCACTGAGGTGAGTGAAACAACACTAAAATAAATTTGTTTTTCCTAGATTAAAACCACAGATGTTTACATCATACTGATCTTGAGGGATATCGACGTGAAATCACGTCCATTTAAAATGATGGATGAGCAATATGGGCATGTATACACCTCCTGTGCATTTGAGCATTTATCATTTATCTAACTCAACTTATTTTAATTTTCCCTTTATGAAACATTTTAGTAAAGTCTATATACTTTATTGGCTTACCTTAATATGTTCGTTCTGCAGTGATTTATCTCAAAACAGGGATAAACACACAAGGGTATGTACATCTCCACATTCGCGAATAATTCCCTTGTTGCGGCACACAAAACACTTTCGAGATGGGCGGGACTTCTTTGCTGTTGGTGGTATCCTTTTAGGATAATGTTTTCCTTGAAGTCTCAGAGGTGCAGGGGTTTTGGATTTTCAACCCCCAACTTGGTATTGTTCAATTAGGCTGCAAGCTATTTATAGTCGGAAGTCAAGGTAGGTCATCGTTTTCACTGGCTTTGATTTTATTCTCTTGCAGGAGACTGATATGTTGCAATGTAATGTAATGCTTTATAAGACGAGAGTAGGGCAGAAGCATATACAGTACGTCAGAATCCTGAAGATCTACAGTGGGGCCATATGCTTTCCTATGTTGTACATATCAGGAAAGGGGTTAATGTCCTATAGTAATCCAGACTTAGAGGAAAGCCACTTAAAATAACACCGCTAATGGATGTAACTAGTATTCTTCTGCATTTGTGTACTTGAAGTGGCTTTCTTATTCCAGCAGCACTATGTTAATATGTAAAAGGTAAAGGTTATTACAAAATAATATATTTCCAGTAGATGTAAACCAATTTACTTTATTTGTTTTACTTCTTTACAACTTGTATAACATCCTCGTCATGCATCACATGATGCAGTCCCACTCTTTGTGGTGAGTACTTGGTGCTCGTCCCCTGGAAAAAAACAGTCACAGACATTAACAAGTTTGTCCTCTACTGTAAACAGGCTCATCCAATAATGTACTCCATTATACAACAGTTTCTGCCTCAATGTATCAGTCGCTACAAACCTGTGTATTACAGGGTTCCAAATTATGTATCACAAAGCACTTTTCTCTTAAAAAAGAAATATTAATTCATAACCAAGTACACATCATTTGATTTCATCTTCTGAGTACCTTGTTTTTATAGTGATCAATTTATCCTCTCAACACTCAATATTAAATATGAAATAATTCCTATAATTATACATATTGACATTAATGATATTAAACAAATAATATTCTTAACAATGAAACAATGGTGTGACACTCCCAGTACTTGACAAATCCTTACGGACATGAAAAATAAACTATATTTACAATAAATACTTTATTTTCGGGGTCTGACCACGTACTCTATCTCAATAGAAAAGTCTTAATATTATTTTCCCTACTACATATAGTAAGCAGAGGAAGTATTGTATTCTACCCAAAAAGGCCATGTCAAAATTTCACCAGAAATATGTTTTGAGATCCCCCTGACTACAAAAAAGGTATGTGTCTGCACAGCATAACTCAAAAGCCGAAGTTGACATTTAAGTCTAATATCTTTCAAGCATGTAACATGAAGATTTTGAAGAAAATTCTTCCACCCCCATTTTATATGGAAAATTTTGATTTTCTCAAAAAAGGTTAACAATTTTGATTAAGATGCCACATATTTAAAATATTTTTATGACAAACGAAATGTATATCTTGAATTTTAGGTTATAGCCCACGTCTTATTCTTGATGAATTGCATAACTGGAGAACAGTAAGAGAGAGACCAAATCTTAGTATACAACGAATATAGATCTTGTTAAAACACTATTTTTGTCCAAATAAATTTTGTGGAGTGGACCATTTAAGAGATATTCATTATTTGTGTGAGCTCTGCAGCATTTATACTTTTCTCGAATGGAAGGTCGTAATTCACTTTTTTATATCTTAGTTGTGCAAAGAGAACAAAATTTCAAAGCCTACTGTAGCTCATGACAAGGTATTTAATTTTCATGATATTTCTATAAGGAATTGGTAATTATACTTCGTGGCATGTATGCATTGGGGTGGTCCTTATAGCAGGGCTTACATAAAAATGTCACGTGTTTTCAGTGCACACAGTCCTATTTTTTTTACTTATTACACGTTTTGATTATGTATCAAATTTCATCAATATTAACCCATGGCACAATGGACTTAAATATCTAAATAAACTTACCTACTGAAAGAGTGCTTGTACCTTTCTGATGGTGTAAACAACTAAAACCAATCTATACAAGTTTTGCAAATATACTTAATACATTTAAATGAAAGAAATGTACTAATAGGTAATAGAACAGCTGTGGGAATGCAGCTTAAATCACTACTAGTTTTAACACAATTTTCTTTTCAGTGCTTTTGTACATCTGGTTATTATCCTCCCTGATTTTGCACACATCGCAGAATGAATTGTCTTTGTTCTTCATCGGCCATTATTAGTCCATTGAATTCTTGTATTAACTTCACTTTTCACTCTATTTCATTTACCACCCTTAAGATTTTCAGTCTCTTTGAGGCTAACGTAGGGAGTGTTTGAATCCCAAGAAATTAGATCCTTATTTAAAACATCAAAATCTGCACTTAACTACATGTCCAAACTCTTGACTACAATGAACTCATCAGTTCCCTTGTCTGGAATAATAGCAAGATTCAAAACTCAGTCTGTTAGTAAATATGTTTATATGTTCTGAATAGCCTATGTAAATGTGCTCTATTTTAATTTATAGAATTATTATAGGGGGGCTGGCCCCATAGACAAAATTTTGCTATACAGAAAATGTAGGTCTCACTAAAACACACAACTTATGTCCAAATAAATGTTGTAGAGTGAACCATTTCAAAGATATTCCTTGTTATTTGTGCAAGTTTTGGGAAACTTAAACTTTCGTCAAGTGGAAGATTGATTCAGTTTTTTATATCTTAGACATGCAAAGAGAATGGAATCTCAAAGCTTTAAAATATCTACCACTCAAAGGCTACTATATTGCCATATTCCCCTTGTGCCTACAGGGAGATAAGCAATAAGACAATTTGTACAAATGTTTATCTCAACTAACATGAACAAGATATAGGAATAAGAGTTTCTAAGAATGGTTAGTACACGAGTAGAGAAAGTCACGTGAGTGTAACACACTGCAAGTGCAGAAGAGTTGGACTGGGCCTTCCCTGTTTTACTATTACTATCTTATCCTCGTATTTCAACTTGACAAATGGCCTTTTCAATAATTGCTTTACTACACATTGTTCATCCATTTCAAAGAATTAGCACTAGCAGTGTTTTTGGTACACTGTACACTATGAAATAAATAATAAAACAGCTAATGAGGGCAGCAACAATTACACAATATTAAAGATCCTCTTTCTTGCTAAATCCAAGACAGTTGTGTTCACATGGAACATTTCGGAGATGCTCATGAGTACAGTGACTAAGAATTGCCAAGCCTAGGCGCTTTTCTTTGCCTCACCGCCTCTTGTATTGTATTGAATGCTACTACACCAAGTATCTGCAGCCCTGTTCTCCCCTATATTCAGTAGTAGACGAGACATATTCTACACAAAGTACTGTTCTCCCCTATATTCAGTAGTACAGAACAAGACACATTCTATACAAAGTACTGTTCTCCCCTATATTCAGTAGTACAGAACAAGACATATTCCATCCGAAGCCCTGTTCTCCCCTATATTCAGTAGTACAGAACGAGACATATTCTATCCAAGGCCCTGTTCTCCCCTATATTCAGTAGTACAGAACGAGACATATTCTATCCAAGGCCCTGTTCTCCCCTATATTCAGTAGTACAGAACGAGACACATTCTATACAAAGTACTGTTCTCCCCTATATTCAGTAGTACAGAACAAGACACATTCTATACAAAGTACTGTTCTCCCCTATATTCAGTAGTACAGAACAAGACACATTCTATACAAAGTACTGTTCTCCCCTATATTCAGTAGTACAGAACAAGACATATTCCATCCGAAGCCCTGTTCACCCCTATATTCAGTAGTACAGAACGAGACATATTCTATCCAAGGCCCTGTTCTCCGCTATATTCAGTAGTACAGAACGAGACATATTCTATCCAAGGCCCTGTTCTCCCCTATATTCAGTAGTACAGAACAAGACATATTCTATACAAAGTACTGTTCTCCCCTATATTCAGTACAGAACAAGACACAATCTATACAAAGTACTGTTCTCCCCTATATTCAGTACAGAACAAGACATATTCCATCCAAAGCCCTGTTCTCCCCTATATTCAGCTATATTCAGTAGTACAGAACAAGGCATATTCCATTCGATGTGCTATTTCTTCAAAACAAAAACTGGCTAGTATTGCACTTATTATTAAAATTATTAAACTTATCAACTTCTAGTACACATTAGCTATGGGCTTCGATGATAGCCATGGCAGTTATACACACTAAACTCACATCAACTTCGTGCTTTGTGATGGCCATCTTTTAACTATTAATATCTAGTTAACATTTTCACATAACCTAAAATGTACTTTAGCACTGTGGCAGTTTTTTATTATGAGCCTGGCAGCAATGGGACTCTTTTCTTCAGGTCATTATGGGTTAATGGATACAAGATGGCGATGATTAATGTATTCTCAATAAATATTGAGATTTCCACTGAAATAATTTTTTTATAATATAATAAATAACTGCTTTTCACTAATAATACTGTAGTAATTTTCTGAAGCTATTTGGTTTAATATCTTTGTAATGCTTCTATATGGAAAATTCAATATAGCCTCTCTTGTAAATATTATTTACATTTTAGATATGACTGTGCATGGCAAATAATGGTGTGTGATGCTTCAATGAGTATCTCTTGGCAATGCAATTCCTTATTGGTGATTTCCAATAGGCAGTTAATTATGTTTTATCGCTCAAATACACATGTCTTACATGACATTTCAATCAATAGTCGTAACAGGGTCTTATTTATTTGTCCTAGATATGTGGCTAAGAACCATCGCTTCTCTTTCGTTATATATCAATCCTAACTTTCTCTTATAATCAATGTTGGCCGTCAGTTTGTCCTTTAAATAGCTTCAGATGAGGTTATGAAATATAACCTCCATATTCACATTATACAGATTATTTATACATATTAGATGGATACAACTTGACATATGAAATATTCACGTGAACTTCAATAGGACATATAATTCCTGCCATAACAATGTTAGAGCTAATATTGTTCAATGGACAAATTTGTATTGTTATTGAAACTTACCCACACCAAAGCACACTTGAACACTGCTGCAAGTGTTCAATGGACAAATTTGTATTGTTATTGAAACTTACCCACACCAAAGCACACTTGAACACTGCTGCAAGTGTTCAATGGACAAATTTGTACTGTTATTGAAACTTACCCACACCAAAGCACACTTGAACACTGCTGCAAGTGTTCAATGGACACAATTTGTATTGTTATTGAAACTTACCCACACCAAAGCACACTTGAACACTGCTGCAAGTGTTCAATGGACACAATTTGTATTGTTATTGAAACTTACCCACACCAAAGCACACTTGAACACTGCTGCAAGTGTTCAATGGACACAATTTGTATTGTTATTGAAACTTACCCACACCAAAGCACACTTGAACACTGCTGCAAGTGTTCAATGGACACAATTTGTATTGTTATTGAAACTTACCCACACCAAAGCACACTTGAACACTGCTGCAAGTGTTCAATGGACACAATTTGTACTGTTATTGAAACTTACCCAGACCAAAGCACACTTGAACACTGCTGCAAGTGTTCAATGGACACAATTTGTACTGTTATTGAAACTTACCCAGACCAAAGCACACTTGAACACTGCTGCAAGTGTTCAATGGACACAATTTGTACTGTTATTGAAACTTACCCAGACCAAAGCACACTTGAACACTCCTGCAAGTGTTCAATGGAAGCAATTTGTACTGTTATTGAAACTTACCCAGACCAAAGCACACTTGAACACTGCTGCAAGTGTTCAATGGAAGCAATTTGTATTGTTATTGAAACTTACCCAGATCAAAGCACACTTGAACACTGCTGCAAGTGTTCAATGGACACAATTTGTACTGTTATTGAAACTTACCCAGACCAAAGCAGACTTGAACACTGCTGCAAGTGTTCAATGGAAGCAATTTGTACTGTTATTGAAACTTACCCAGACCAAAGCAGACTTGAACACTGCTGCAAGTGTTCAATGGAAGCAATTTGTACTGTTATTGAAACTTACCCACACCAAAGGACACATGAACACTGCTGCAAGTGTTCAATGGACACAATTTGTACTGTTATTGAAACTTACCCAGACCAAAGCACACTTGAACACTCCTGCAAGTGTTCAATGGAAGCAATTTGTACTGTTATTGAAACTTACCCAGACCAAAGCAGACTTGAACACTCCTGCAAGTGTTCAATGGAAGCAATTTGTACTGTTATTGAAACTTACCCAGACCAAAGCACACTTGAACACTCCTGCAAGTGTTCAATGGAAGCAATTTGTACTGTTATTGAAACTTACCCAGACCAAAGCACACATGAACACTGCTGCAAGTGTTCAATGGACACAATTTGTACTGTTATTGAAACTTACCCAGACCAAAGCATACTTGAACACTGCTGCAAGTGTACAATGGACACAATTTGTACTGTTATTGAAACTTACTCAGACCAAAGCATACTTGAACACTCCTGCAAGTGTTCAATGGAAGCAATTTGTACTGTTATTGAAACTTACCCAGACCAAAGCACACATGAACACTGCTGCAAGTGTTCAATGGACACAATTTGTACTGTTATTGAAACTTACCCAGACCAAAGCACACTTGAACACTGCTGCAAGTGTTCAATGGAAGCAATTTGTATTGTTATTGAAACTTACCCAGACCAAACCATACTTGAACACTGCTGCAAGTGTTCAATGGAAGCAATTTGTACTGTTATTGAAACTTACTCAGACCAAAGCACACTTGAACACTGCTGCAAGTGTTCAATGGAAGCAATTTGTACTGTTATTGAAATTTACGCAGACCAAAGCATACTAGAACACTGCTGCAAGTGTTCAATGGACACAATTTGTACTGTTATTGAAACTTACCCAGACCAAAGCACACTTGAACACTGCTGCAAGTGTTCAATGGACACAATTTGTACTGTTATTGAAACTTACCCAGACCAAAGCACACTTGAACACTGCTGCAAGTGTTCAATGGAAGCAATTTGTATTGTTATTGAAACTTATCCAGACCAAACCATACTTGAACACTGCTGCAAGTGTTCAATGGAAGCAATTTGTATTGTTATTGAAACTTACCCAGATCAAAGCACACTTGAACACTGCTGCAAGTGTTCAATGGAAGCAATTTGTACTGTTATTGAAACTTACCCAGACCAAAGCACACTTGAACACTGCTGCAAGTGTTCAATGGAAGCAATTTGTACTGTTATTGAAACTTACCCAGACCAAAGCACACTTGAACACTGCTGCAAGTGTTCAATGGAAGCAATTTGTAGTGTTATTGTAACTTACTCAGACCAAAGCACACTTGAACACTGCTGCAAGTGTTCAATGGAAGCAATTTGTATTGTTATTGAAACTTACCCAGACCAAAGCACACTTGAACACTGCTGCAAGTGTTCAATGGAAGCAATTTGTACTGTTATTGAAACTTACCCAGACCAAAGCACACTTGAACACTGCTGCAAGTGTTCAATGGGCACAATTTGTACTGTTATTGAAACTTACCCACACCAAAGCACACTTGAACACTGCTGCAAGTGTTCAATGGAAGCAATTTGTACTGTTATTGAAACTTACCCAGACCAAAGTATACTTGAACACTGCTGCAAGTGTTCAATGGACACAATTTGTACTGTTATTGAAACTTAGCCATTCAAAGCATACTTGAACACTGCTGCAAGTGTACAATGGAAGCAATTTGTACTGTTATTGAAACTTACCCACACCAAAGCATCCTTGAACACTGCTGCAAGTGTTCAATGGAAGCAATTTGTATTGTTATTGAAACTTATCCAGACCAAAGCACACTTGAACACTGCTGCAAGTGTTCAATGGACACAATTTGTACTGTTATTGAAACTTACCCAGACCAAACCATACTTGAACACTGCTGCAAGTGTTCAATGGAAGCAATTTGTATTGTTATTGAAACTTACCCAGACCAAACCATACTTGAACACTGCTGCAAGTGTTCAATGGAAGCAATTTGTATTGTTATTGAAACTTACCCAGATTAAAGCAGACTTGAACACTGCTGCAAGTGTTCAATGGAAGCAATTTGTACTGTTATTGAAACTTACTCAGACCAAAGCACACTTGAACACTGCTGCAAGTGTTCAATGGAAGCAATTTGTACTGTTATTGAAACTTACGCAGACCAAAGCATACTTGAACACTGCTGCAAGTGTTCAATGGACACAATTTGTACTGTTATTGAAACTTACCCAGACCAAAGCACACTTGAACACTGCTGCAAGTGTTCAATGGACACAATTTGTACTGTTATTGAAACTTACCCAGACCAAAGCACACTTGAACACTGCTGCAAGCGTTCAATGGACACAATTTGTACTGTTATTGAAACTTACCCAGATCAAAGCAGACTTGAACACTGCTGCAAGTGTTCAATGGAAGCAATTTGTACTGTTATTGAAACTTACTCAGACCAAAGCACACTTGAACACTGCTGCAAGTGTTCAATGGACACAATTTGTACTGTTATTGAAACTTACCCAGACCAAAGCACACTTGAACACTGCTGCAAGCGTTCAATGGACACAATTTGTACTGTTATTGAAACTTACCCAGACCAAAGCACACTTGAACACTCCTGCAAGCGTTCAATGGACACAATTTGTACTGTTATTGAAACTTACCCAGACCAAAACATACTTGAACACTGCTGCAAGTGTTCAATGGACACAATTTGTACTGTTATTGAAACTTACCCAGACCAAAACATACTTGAACACTGCTGCAAGTGTTCAATGGACACAATTTGTACTGTTATTGAAACTTACCCAGACCAAAGCACACTTGAACACTGCTGCAAGTGTTCAATGGACACAATTTGTACTGTTATTGAAACTTACCCAGACCAAAGCACACTTGAACACTGCTGCAAGTGTTCAATGGGCACAATTTGTACTGTTATTGAAACTTACCCAGACCAAAGCATACTTGAATGCTGCTGCAAGCGTGCGATGGATAGCATGACATACATGTTCCACGGTGACACCGCGACGGAGAATCAGGCCATCATCAAAGTCCGGGGGCTGACCAGGTTTCTTGGTGTACACTCGAATCAGCGAGAGATACTCCCAAAGCTGCTCCAGCAGATAGTCCAGGTTCAGTCGCATGTTGCAGCTGTCAAATAGAGACATGTCATAACTGGAGAGACTTCTGGTGCAAAGAGCCATGGAAATTCCATGTGTGTGTCTCCCAGTTATGTCTGGACAACACACGGCTCACTTGGAACTGCCACTGTTTAGGTAATGTACCATAGCATTACAATGAGAGTCAAGTGTTTCAAAGTGTAAACCTTGTGGTTTACGAGGAGACATACCAACTGGTTTCAGAATTTAATGCCATTCTGGCAGTTTGTCACAATAGCTCAATGGTTAGAGCAGCCACCTGGTAAGCGGAAGATCTGTGGTTCTTATAGCAGGTATCGGAGTGAACTACAAAGTGATTGCAGTATATGGAGAGGCACATTTTATTTCCCAATGAGAGAAAAGTCTCTGCAATTTTGTAACAAAGTTAAACAAAGCATAGAAAAGGAAAATCTGTTGAAGTGTATAACATATATCAATGATTAGGGATAGCTTGGTTTTGACTAGGGATATAGAAAATGAAATGGTTAGCGACAGAAATTACACAGGGGCTCTGCCCAATTTGTGGGCAACAAGAAAATGAACAATTACTGAATGCATGCAAAATAATTAATGGGAAACAGATGACAAAAAAGAAATGGCTAAACGGTAAAACAAACAACCAAATATGTGAGCACTACACTAGAGGAAATGTAAACTTTCATACTCGCAATCAGTTACATACATTACAAATGTACAAAAATAAACCTAACTCTGCAGCTCATCTCTCTCTACTTGAAACATGTTACCAACTCTAATATATTCAAGGAACAACTAAACAAATTTTGCTTAGATGGATGCAGCTATTTACTAGATTAATATCTCTTGATTGTCGTTCAAGTAAACAGCCTTAACCTCTTGAGGGATATCGACGTGAAATCACGTCAATTTAAAATGACGGATGAGCGATATGGGCGTCCTGTGCGTTTAAGCATTTAACCCTTATTTATCCCTTATCCAACTCAACTTATTATAATTTTCCCTTTATGAAACATTTTAGTAAGGTCTATATACTTTATTGGCTTACCTTAATATGTTCGTTCTGCAGTGATTTACCTCAAAACAGGGATAAACACACAAGGGTACGTACATCTCCACATTCGCGAATTCCCTTCTTGCAGCACACGAAACACTTTGGAGATGGGCGGGACTTCTTTGCTGTTGGTGGTATCCTTTTAGGATAATGTTTTCCTTGAAGTCTGAGGGATGTAGGGGTTTTGGATTTTCAACCCCCAACGTGGTATTGTTCAATTAGGCTGCGAGCTATTTATAGTCGGTAGTCAAGGTCGGTCATTGTCCTGTGTGGGTTTAGAGAGCTGTCCAAATCACCAAACAATTGTATATGGTTATATCCAGTTGGTGCAAAAACACCTTTTTATACCACTTCTCCCTTCAGCTACAAGCAGGAAAGAATACGTATGTATTTCAACAAAGAAAGACACGGAGTCTACTAAGTTACGAAACTCGCGTAAGCAAAAGTTGTAATGTTGATCTATTCTGATGACTCAAGAGACCACGCATGCAGTAGCACTTTATTACACAGTATGCTGACGCATAAGCCACATATACAATGGGTGTTTCTTTACTGTATCTTTCCGAGAACTTATATTAGATGCGTTCGACAGAGCAAAGTTTACTTTTCACCACAGTGAAACAAAATTGTGCCATTTCAACGTTTTGTAAATACAACTCAAATTTGCTGATGATGTACATTTATACTGCAAATAACGAGTTTTATACCAGTTTGTGTTTCATTAAAATAACTTAATATTTACACAAAACACAGCTGTGTATATACGAAGCACTTTTAGCGCATTTAACAATTTAAATGCTAGCAGTTCTCGGTTCGCGGACATTTTAAATGGCCATCGCTCAAGAGGTTAATAATATAAGTTGTAATTAGATAGTAACTGATTCAATGTTTGTAAATATGTTATTTTAAAATATGCTTATGTATATATTTATGTGGTATTGTTTATGTATGTATTGCTGAATGTGTGTACATTTATTCAACTTGACGATGGTATAAATTATTTGTATTCTTGAAAGCAGATAACGGGGTGATCCAAAAGACTGAACTGGCTGTGGTATGTTTTGTCTGTACGGGTCCTCTGCACTCGCCGCCGACTGCCGCTATCATAGAACAGCATGTTACAAACCATACAACATTTTTAAAACTACTTTTAAGGGCTTTACTTACCAAATGTTATTAAAGCAGATGCTCAAACGGGCCACCGTGTTTGTCCATACATTTTTGACACCTCCTTAGGAAACTATCCATCACTCGCTGTAGTTCACGTTGAGAAATGCTGGCAATTTCCTGGTGGATACTTTGTTTTAATCCTTCCATGGGGTGAGTTTGTGTTGTACTCTTTATGGTTTAAGTTATCCCAGAGACAGAAATTGGGGGGGTTAGGTCGGGGGACAGAGGGGGCCACAAATTTCTACAAATAATTCTTTCCTGAAATACACTTTCAATTATTCTCATTGCAAGATTGGCTGTATGAGCTGTTGCAGTCTTGTTGAAAAAAGGCAAAATCTCGCTCCTGTCTGTTAATTCTCTAAAAAAAGGGTGCAAAATTGTTTTCACATATGTACGGGCGTCCTGTTTACTCAAAAAAAAATTGGGCCTATAACTCTTTCTCCACTAATGGCACAATACACCAATTTTTTTGTCACGATATGGGTATTTCATAAACATTTTAGATTTCTCAGAGCTCCAATAATGAATATTTTGTGCAAACTCGCCCATGCAAAATATTAAATGGATATCTTTCTGCAAATGTACTTTACCTTGGCAAGCTGACTGAGCTAACACATTCGGATCTACTGTGCAGTAGATGAGCCATATTATGCTTTGTGACTAAGTACAGCACTAAATAATAACGCAGCCCCACCATATCGCATCAGCTCAATACTGATTGTCAGCATTGTGACCTTGTGTAGGTATATCAACTGCTGTTATGGTCCTTCCACGTGCACTGAGTAGCAGTGCACATATATTTGGATCTTTCTGTAAATAAATGAATGAAAAAGAGTTGCAACATTGCTTCCAACAGTAGGAACTTAGCATGGACTGGTGTAGAGATGAGGTAAGGCACAACATTTCAGTGTGGAAGTTAGAGCACGAGTCTGTATTACTCTTATGAAGAATGACTTACCTCAGAACCAGGCTGTTGGGTTGTCTTGCTATACGGTCCACTTCCTCTATATCTGGTCTATCTTGTTGTAAACAAGAGAATGACTCACTCACCTCACAACCAGACTGTTGGGTTGTCTTGCTATACGGTCCACTTCCTCTATATCTGGTCTATCTTGTTGTAAACAAGAGAATGACTCACTCACCTCACAACCAGACTGTTGGGTTGTCTTGCTATACGGTCCACTTCCTCTATATCTGGTCTATCTTGTTGTAAACAAGAGAATGACTCACTCACCTCACAACCAGACTGTTGGGTTGTCTTGCTATACGGTCCACTTCCTCTATATCTGGTCTATCTTGTTGTAAACAAGAGAATGACTTACCTCACAACCAGACTGTTGGGTTGTCTTGCTATACAGTCCACTTCCTCTATAGATATCTTGTCTATCTTGTTGTAAACAAGAGAATGACTTACCTCACAACTAGACTGTTGGGTTGTCTTGCTATACGGTCCACTTCCTCTATAGAAATCTGGTCTATCTTGTTGTAAACATAAAGGCACGGAAGGTAAACTCTGTTTGCTGAGATGACGTCTATCAGTTCATCAGCCGTGCAGTCTTCTCTGAACAGAACCTTCCAACAGAGACCTCTGTTATCACATTCTAATACTAACACACTCTACAATCTTCTGTATCTCACGGCAAATCTACTTCAAGTAAAAGTTAAGAGGTGGAATCAGGACTGAAAAATTCAATGCCATAGCTGGGATTTGAACCACGGATCTTCCTGATTCATCCTCTTAGACATTGCCCACACACAGCTTGTGTGTTTAATAACACTAGCCGTAAGTTTTTGGTATAAATAAATAACACTTACCATCTAAACCTAGGACATAAAGTACTTATAATTGTACGTCATGCTTGGGGTATTTATCTCTGATGTAAATTTCTCTTTGTGGTCTACCGGGAAAAAGTACGAATCAGCTGCGGAATTTGATGTTGTATTGACATGCTGGCTATGGTAGCTTAGTGGTTAAAGCAGCTGCTCAACAAGTGGAAGATCCGGGGTTCAAGTCCCGACTATGGCATTGAATTTTCAGTCTTGATTCTACCTTGTAAACATTCTCCACACACGTCTTGTGTGTTTAAAAACACCAACAGTAAGTTAATTGGCATAAATAAATAATACTTCAGAAAAAGTTGATTACAGAACTTTCTAGAGCACACTGGATAACATTTGAGCACATCCGAAGATTGTAACACGCTCACACTACCATTTTATCAAACATTTGTTTCATTTGAAATCATGTTGCAATATATACTAACCATATCATTTTCTTGTCACAGCAAATCTAGATAAGATAAGATGCTTTATTGTCACAAACTTAGTTCACTGCCAATACAACTACAGCAATGAAAACCACTAAAATATGTTTCCTTTCATTTGGCCCCCTAAGTCACAAAGTGTACCAAGGGATTGAGGGTCCTAAGTCACAAAGTGTACCAAGGGATTGAGGGTTCTAAGTTACAAAGCGTAGCAAGGGATCGAGGGTCCTGAGTCACAAAGTGTAGCAAGCGATTGAGGGTTCTAAGTCACAAAGCGTAGCAAGGGATTGAGGGTCCTGAGTCACAAAGTGTAGATAGCGATTGAGGGTTCTAAGTCACAAAGTGTAGCAAGTGATTGAGGGTTCTAAGTCACAAAGTGTAGCAAGCGATCGAGGGTCCTGAGTCACAAAGTGTAGCAAGGGATTGAGGGTTCTAAGTCACAAAGTGTAGCAAGCGATTGAGGGTTCTAAGTCACAAAGTGTAGCAAGGGATTGAGGGTCCTGAGTCACAAAGTGTAGCAAGGGATTGAGGGTCCTAAGTCACAAAGTGTAGCAAGGGAATGAGGGTCCTAAGTCACAAAGTGTAGCAAGGGATTGAGGGTCCTGAGTCACAAAGTGTAGCAAGGGAATGAGGGTCCTAAGTCACAAAGTGTAGCAAGGGATTGAGGGTCCTGAGTCACAAAGTGTAGCAAGGGATTGAGGGTCCTGAGTCACAAAGTGTAGCAAGGGATTGAGGGTCCTAAGTCACAAAGTGTAGCAAGGGATCGAGGGTCCTGAGTCACAAAGCGTAGCAAGGGATTGAGGGTTCTAAATCACAAAGCATAGCAAGAGATCGAGGGTCCTAAGTCACAAAGTGTAGCAAGGGAATGAGGGTCCTAAGTCACAAAGTGTAGCAAGGGATTGAGGGTCCTGAGTCACAAAGTGTAGCAAGGGAATGAGGGTCCTAAGTCACTAAGTGTAGCAAGGGATTGAGGGTCCTGAGTCACAAAGTGTAGCAAGGGATTGAGGGTCCTGAGTCACAAAGTGTAGCAAGGGATTGAGGGTCCTAAGTCACAAAGTGTAGCAAGGGATCGAGGGTCCTAAGTCACAAAGTGTAGCAAGGGATTGAGGGTCCTGAGTCACAAAGCGTAGCAAGGGATTGAGGGTTCTAAGTCACAAAGCATAGCAAGAGATCGAGGGTCCTGAGTCACAAAGCATAGCAAGGGATTGAGGGTTCTAAGTTACAAAGTGTAGCAAGGGATTGAGGGTTCTAAGTCACAAAGTGTAGCAAGGGATCGAGTGTCCTGAGTCACAAAGCGTAGCAAGGTATTGAGGGTTCTAAGTCACAAAGCATAGAAAGGGATCGAGGGTCCTGAGTCACAAAGCATAGCAAGGGATTGAGGGTTCTAAGTTACAAAGTGTAGCAAGGTATTGAGGGTTCTAAGTCACAAAGTGTAGCAAGGGATCGAGGGTCCTGAGTCACAAAACATAGCAAGGGATCGAGGGTCCTGAGTCACAAAGCGTAGCAAGGGATTGAGGGTCCTGAGTCACAAAGCGTAGCAAGGGATTGAGGGTCCTGAGTCACAAAGCGTAGCAAGGGATCGAGGGTCCTGAGTCACAAAACGTAGCAAGGGATTGAGGGTCCTAAGTCACAAAGTGTACCAAGGGATTGAGGGTTCTAAGTTACAAAGCGTAGCAAGGGATCGAGGGTCCTGAGTCCCAAAGCGTAGCAAGGGATTGAGGGTTCTTAGTCACAAAGCGTAGCAAGGGATTGAGGGTTCTAAGTTACAAAGCGTAGCAAGGGATTGAGGGTCCTAAGTCACAAAGTGTACCAAGGGATTGAGGGTTCTAAGTTACAAAGCGTAGCAAGGGATTGAGGGTCCTGAGTCACAAAGTGTACCAAGGGATTGAGGGTTCTAAGTTACAAAGCGTAGCAAGGGATTGAGGGTCCTGACTCACAAAGTGTACCAAGGGATTGAGGGTTCTAAGTTACAAAGCGTAGCAAGGGATTGAGGGTCCTGAGTCACAAAGTGTAGCAAGGTATTGAGGGTTCTAAGTCACAAAGCGTAGCAAGGTATTGAGGGTCCTGAGTCACAAAGCGTAGCAAGGGATTGAGGGTCCTGAGTCACAAAGCGTAGCAAGGGATTGAGGGTCCTGAGTCACAAAGCGTAGCAAGGGATCGAGGGTCCTGAGTCACAAAACGTAGCAAGGGATTGAGGGTCCTAAGTCACAAAGTGTACCAAGGGATTGAGGGTTCTAAGTTACAAAGCGTAGCAAGGGATCGAGGGTCCTGAGTCCCAAAGCGTAGCAAGGGATTGAGGGTCCTAAGTCACAAAGCGTAGCAAGGGATTGAGGGTTCTAAGTTACAAAGCGTAGCAAGGGATTGAGGGTCCTAAGTCACAAAGTGTACCAAGGGATTGAGGGTTCTAAGTTACAAAGCGTAGCAAGGGATTGAGGGTCCTGAGTCACAACGTGTACCAAGGGATTGAGGGTCCTGACTCACAAAGTGTACCAAGGGATTGAGGGTTCTAAGTTACAAAGCGTAGCAAGGGATTGAGGGTCCTGAGTCACAAAGTGTAGCAAGGTATTGAGGGTTCTAAGTCACAAAGCGTAGCAAGGTATTGAGGGTTCTAAGTCACAAAGCGCAGCAAGGGATCGAGGGTCCTGAGTCACAAAGCGTAGCAAGGGATTGAGGGTCCTGAGTCACAAAGCGTAGCATGGGATTGAGGGTCCTAAGTCACAAAGCGTAGCAAGGGATTGAGGGTCCTGAGTCACAAAGCGTAGCAAGGTATTGAGGGTTCTAAGTCACAAAGCGTAGCAAGGGATCGAGGGTCCTGAGTCACAAAGCGTAGCAAGGGATCGAGGGTCCTGAGTCACAAAGCGTAGCAAGGTATTGAGGGTCCTAAGTCACAAAGCGTAGCAAGGGATTGAGGGTCCTGAGTCACAAAGCGTAGCAAGGGATTGAGGGTCCTGAGTCACAAAGCGTAGCAAGGTATCGAGGGTTCTGAGTCACAAAGTGTAGCAAGGGATCGAGGGTCCTGAGTCACAAAGTGTAGCAAGGGATTGAGGGTCCTGAGTCACAAAGCGTAGCAAGGGATAGAGGGTCTTGAGTCACAAAGCGTAGCAAGGGATTGAGGGTCCTGAGTCACAAAGCGTAGCAAGGGATCGAGGGTCCTGAATCACAAAGCGTAGCAAGGGATTGAGGGTCTTGAGTCACAAAGTGTAGCAAGGGATTGAGGGTCCGGAGTCACAAAGCGTAGCAAGGGATCGAGGGTCCTAAGTTACAAAGCGTAGCAAGGGATTGAGGGTCCTGAGTCACAAAGTGTACCAAGGGATTGAGGGTTCTAAGTTACAAAGCGTAGCAAGGGATTGAGGGTCCTGAGTCACAAAGGGTAGCAAGGGAATGAGGATCCTGAGTCACAAAGTGTACCAAGGGATTGAGGGTCCTGAGTCACAAAGTGTAGCAAGGGATTGAGGGTCCTGAGTCACAAAGTGTAGCAAGGGATTGAGGGTCCTGAGTCACAAAGTGTAGCAAGGGAATGAGGATCCTGAGTCACAAAGTGTACCAAGGGATTGAGGGTTCTAAGTTACAAAAAATAATTGAACTGTATAAATCTATGTAATTATTAATGTTAAATTTATAATAAGCAAACCCAACATGTAGTATTACATATTGTATTGGAACATGTCGAACAATAAAGAATCTTAAAAAAAAAAAAGGGGGAATGAGGGTCCTGAGTCACAAAGTGTAGCAAGGGATTGAGGGTCCTAAGTCACAAAGTGTAGCAAGGGAATGAGGATCCTGAGTCACAAAGTGTAGCAAGGAATTGAGGATCCTGAGTCACAAAGTGTAGCAAGGGAATGAGGATCCTGAGTCACAAAGTAAAGCAAGGAATTGAGGATCCTAAGTCAAAATGTAGCAAGGGAATGAGGATCCTGAGTCACAAAGTGTAGCAAGGGAATGAGGATCCTGAGTCACAAAATGTAGCAAGGAAATGAGGATCCTGAGTCACAAAGTGTAGCAAGGAATTGAGGATCCTAAGTCACAAAATGTAGCAAGGGAATGAGGATCCTGAGTCACAAAGTGTAGCAAGGGAATGAGGATCCTGAGTCTCAAAGTATAGCAAGGGATTGAGGGTCCGAAGTCACAAAGTGTAGCAATGGAATGAGGGTCCTAAATCACAAAGTGTAGCAATTGTATGAGGGTCCTGAGTAACAAAGATTAGCAAGGGAATGAGGGTCCTAAGTCACAAAATGTAGCAAGGGAATGAGGATCCTGAGTCACAAAATGTAGCAAGGGATTGAGGATCCTGAGTCACAAAATGTAGCAAGGGAATGAGGATCCTGAATCACAAAGTGTAGCAAGGGAATGAGGGTCCTGAATCACAAAGTGTAGCAAGGGAATGAGGATCCTGAGTCACAAAGTGTAGCAAGGGAATGAGGATCCTGAGTCTCAAAGTATAGCAAGGGATTGAGGGTCCGAAGTCACAAAGTGTAGCAATGGAATGAGGGTCCTAAATCACAAAGTGTAGCAATTGTATGAGGGTCCTGAGTAACAAAGATTAGCAAGGGAATGAGGGTCCTAAGTCACAGAATGTAGCAAGGGAATGAGGATCCTGAGTCACAAAATGTAGCAAGGGATTGAGGATCCTGAGTCACAAAATGTAGCAAGGGAATGAGGATCCTGAATCACAAAGTGTAGCAAGGGAATGAGGGTCCTGAGTCACAAAGTGTAGCAAGGGAATGAGGATCCTGAGTCTCAAAGTATAGCAAGGGATTGAGGGTCCGAAGTCACAAAGTGTAGCAATGGAATGAGGGTCCTAAATCACAAAGTGTAGCAATTGTATGAGGGTCCTGAGTAACAAAGATTAGCAAGGGAATGAGGGTCCTAAGTCACAAAATGTAGCAAGGGAATGAGGATCCTGAGTCACAAAATGTAGCAAGGGATTGAGGATCCTGAGTCACAAAATGTAGCAAGGGAATGAGGATCCTGAATCACAAAGTGTAGCAAGGGAATGAGGGTCCTGAATCACAAAGTGTAGCAAGGGAATGAGGGTGCTGAATCACAAAGTGTAGCAAGGGAATGAGGGTCCTGAGTCACAAAGTACAGTCAAGGGTTATGTTTGATAAGAGGAGTGAGGCAGAACTGTTAAGTAATGGCATTGCTGCAGATTCTGTGAAGCCAACACCAAATATAGCGGCCTTTTTCACCACAGGTTAGGAACATTGTCACTTTGGGTTGACTAGCAGTAAGCAATGACTACAGTCATGAGATACGGAAGCTTTGCCAGAAAAGTTACCAACCTCGGCATTGAATATCTTATACTCGTGTAGAATCATTTGAACCAGCTTCTCATCGACTTTTGTCAGAGGGCAGGTTGAGTTGAAGGAGAGACCACCACCTTTCTTCACCTGAAACAACACATTTGCCAACTTTCATACTCATATCTCGCCAGACAGCTAATATTACTTTGCAAGGTAAAATTTTTACCTTGAAGTAGATGTTAGGGCTCCTTTTGTTGAGACGAATACCAACACTCTCCAATTCCTTTTCCAGCAGGCCACGTTGTACATCTTGTTTTGTAGCATCCAGCATCATCAGCACAAGATCCGCAGTACGTGCCACTGCTATCACCTGTCGACCTCTCCCCTTTCCTTGAGAGGCACCCTCGATGATTCCTGGCAGATCTAGCAGCTGTATGTTGGCACCCTTGTACTCTATCACTCCAGGAATACAGGTGAGCGTAGTGAACTCATAAGATGCTGCCTCACTTTCTGTAGCTGTCAGAGTGCTCAGCAGGGTGGACTGTAAATGTGACATCATCATGTAGTCAACATACACAATTGTACCCATCAGAGTAGTCACATAGAACCTATCAATATGCCCATATACCACAGAACGTCACATAGAACCTATCAATATGTCCATATGCCAAACAACTTAAAACTTAGATACTGTTTTCAACCCTCAATGAGATACCAACATGATGTCTCAACATGCAACACACAATGTAGGATACAGGAAGACATTGACAAACATGTACTCAATGAGATACCAACATGATGTCTCTACATACAACACACAATGTAAGATACAGGAAGACATTGACAAACATGTACTCAATGATATACCAACATGATGTCTCTACATACAACACACAATGTAAGATACAGGAAGACATTGACAAACATGTACTCAATGAGATACCAACATGATGTCTCGACATACAACACACAATGTAAGATACAGGAAGACATTGACAAACATGTACTCAATGATATACCAACATGATGTCTCTACATGCAACACACAATGTAAGATACAGGAAGACATTGACAAACATGTACTCAATGAGATACCAACATGATGTCTCTACATACAACACACAATGTAAGATACAGGAAGACATTGACAAACATGTACTCAATGAGATACCAACATGATGTCTCGACATACAACACACAATGTAAGATACAGGAAGACATTGACAAACATGTACTCAATGATATACCAACATGATGTCTCTACATACAACACACAATGTAAGATACAGGAAGACATTGACAAACATGTACTCAATGAGATACCAACATGATGTCTCGACATGCAACACACAATGTAAGATACAGGAAGACATTGACAAACATGTACTCAATGAGATACCAACATGATGTCTCTACATGCAACACACAATGTAGGATACAGGAAGACATTGACAAACATGTACTCAATGATATACCAACATGATGTCTCGACATACAACACACAATGTAAGATACAGGAAGACATTGACAAACATGTACTCAATGAGATACCAACATGATGTCTCGACATACAACACACAATGTAAGATACAGGAAGACATTGACAAACATGTACTCAATGAGATACCAACATGATGTCTCGACATACAACACACAATGTAAGATACAGGAAGACATTGACAAACATGTACTCAATGAGATACCAACATGATGTCTCTACATGCAACACACAATGTAGGATACAGGAAGACATTGACAAACATGTACTCAATGAGATACCAACATGATGTCTCTACATACAACACACAATGTAGGATACAGGAAGACATTGACAAACATGTACTCAATGATATACCAACATGATGTCTCTACATACAACACACAATGTAAGATACAGGAAGACATTGACAAACATGTACTCAATGAGATACCAACATGATGTCTCGACATACAACACACAATGTAAGATACAGGAAGACATTGACAAACATGTACTCAATGAGATACCAACATGATGTCTCTACATACAACACACAATGTAAGATACAGGAAGACATTGACAAACATGTACTCAATGAGATACCAACATGATGTCTCTACATACAACACACAATGTAAGATACAGGAAGACATTGACAAACATGTACTCAATGAGATACCAACATGATGTCTCGACATACAACACACAATGTAAGATACAGGAAGACATTGACAAACATGTACTCAATGAGATACCAACATGATGTCTCGACATACAACACACAATGTAAGATACAGGAAGACATTGACAAACATGTACTCAATGAGATACCAACATGATGTCTCTACATACAACACACAATGTAAGATACAGGAAGACATTGACAAACATGTACTCAATGAGATACCAACATGATGTCTCGACATACAACACACAATGTAAGATACAGGAAGACATTGACAAACATGTACTTAATGAGATACCAACATGATGTCTCTACATACAACACACAATGTAAGATACAGGAAGACATTGACAAACATGTACTCAATGAGATACCAACATGATGTCTCTACATACAACACACAATGTAGGATACAGGAAGACATTGACAAACATGTACTCAATGATATACCAACATGATGTCTCGACATACAACACACAATGTAGGATACAGGAAGACATTGACAAACATGTACTCAATGAGATACCAACATGATGTCTCTACATACAACACACAATGTAGGATACAGGAAGACATTGACAAACATGTACTCAATGAGATACCAACATGATGTCTCTACATACAACACACAATGTAAGATACAGGAAGACATTGACAAACATGTACTCAATGAGATACCAACATGATGTCTCTACATGCAACACACAATGTAAGATACAGGAAGACATTGACAAACATGTACTCAATGATATACCAACATGATGTCTCAACATACAACACACAATGTAAGATACAGGAAGACATTGACAAACATGTACTCAATGAGATACCAACATGATGTCTCTACATGCAACACACAATGTAAGATACAGGAAGACATTGACAAACATGTACTCAATGAGATACCAACATGATGTCTCGACATGCAACACACAATGTAAGATACAGGAAGACATTGACAAACATGTACTCAATGAGATACCAACATGATGTCTCAACATACAACACACAATGTAAGATACAGGAAGACATTGACAAACATGTACTCAATGAGATACCAACATGATGTCTCTACATGCAACACACAATGTAAGATACAGGAAGACATTGACAAACATGTACTCAATGAGATACCAACATGATGTCTCGACATGCAACACACAATGTAAGATACAGGAAGACATTGACAAACATGTACTCAATGAGATACCAACATGATGTCTCTACATGCAACACACAATGTAAGATACAGGAAGACATTGACAAACATGTACTCAATGAGATACCAACATGATGTCTCGACATACAACACACAATGTAAGATACAGGAAGACATTGACAAACATGTACTCAATGAGATACCAACATGATGTCTCTACATGCAACACACAATGTAAGATACAGGAAGACATTGACAAACATGTACTCAATGATATACCAACATGATGTCTCTACATACAACACACAATGTAAGATACAGGAAGACATTGACAAACATGTACTCAATGATATACCAACATGATGTCTCTACATGCAACACACAATGTAAGATACAGGAAGACATTGACAAACATGTACTCAATGAGATACCAACATGATGTCTCTACATACAACACACAATGTAGGATACAGGAAGACATTGACAAACATGTACTCAATGAGATACCAACATGATGTCTCTACATGCAACACACAATGTAGGATACAGGAAGACATTGACAAACATGTACTCAATGATATACCAACATGATGTCTCAACATGCAACACACAATGTAAGATACAGGAAGACATTGACAAACATGTACTCAATGAGATACCAACATGATGTCTCTACATACAACACACAATGTAGGATACAGGAAGACATTGACAAACATGTACTCAATGAGATACCAACATGATGTCTCTACATGCAACACACAATGTAGGATACAGGAAGACATTGACAAACATGTACTCAATGATATACCAACATGATGTCTCAACATGCAACCTGCAATGCACATGACGTAATGGCATTGACTTTCGTTCAGAGTCAGTGCTACAATCGCTCGCTACAGAGTACAATAACGAATAGTACACATACTTGAATCCAGCTATTTTGGTCTACAATACTTTAGATAGGCCTAGATATTTGAGCAATATATTTCAATTCACTTCTATTTGCAATGTACCATGAAAATCTAGTGATACATCACAAGTAGCCACTCTCAGTATAGCACGTAGACTATCATCTGTTAATCACGATACAAGATTTTTTAGATTCAATTTTTATTCTACACATAAATGCTTAAAATAATTCTGCCCTTGTTCTATGTTCCCTAACTGGAATGACTTCAAGCATATACTCTTATATTGAGAGGTTGTTAGTAACTGCACGAATAAAAATTACCAGTTGTCAGTGCTTTCATCCAACGCCAAAGAAAAGGCTATAAATTCATGGACCTCGGTTTGTAGTCTTTTTTCGGTTATTTCTCCTATTTTATGCATCCTTCTCAGTATGGTTCGTGGTGACAATGCAATATTACGAAAATATCATACTGTTGAGGACAAATTACGTTGGTAACTTTACTTATACATTTTTTTATGAAATCTCCATCACTAGAAAAATCATAATGCCACTTGATGTTGCATTGATGAGTGCCTTTTTGAACTTTAGAGCACAACAAACATATTACATAACAAAAATACTGCTCCTCCCACAATTCTTGAAATGCATGTTTCCACACAGCCAACCTTGGCTTTGACAGACATGTTTAGAAGTACAAGTAAATACGACAGGACAGCCCGCCCATGATCGGTGTGTATGCACTGCCAGTTACGGCTGCAAGGGAGGGGGAGACAAGAATAAGTGCTGTCCCTGATACATCATAGTTGCAAGGTCTCACTGAGTACAAGTTTGCCGATGCCTATGCTACATGTTTGTAACGTACTATCCCCCAAAGCATCTATACTGCTCGCAAAAGTTAAAGGCATGTGAATGCTGCCCAATGCTAAAGCAGAGCGCTGTTGCCAAGCGTAGTGCGTGTACCGGCAGAGGTTCTGTACATAAGACTGCGTGAGATGCATGTACCACATTCGGCAGCGCTGGTAGGAGGGGCAAGCTTACGATTTGCTGGAGCCTCCATATGCCTTTAACTTTTGCAAAGATTATAGTCAGCATAACACTGACTAACATTCTGGCCATGAAGCCAGAGGTGGTAATTAGTTCATAGGACTGAAGAAGAAAACGAGGGGAGTGCAGACCTAATATTGGGGAATCAGCAGGACCAGTACTGAGAAAGGAGCGCCACCGCCCCCCCTCTCCCAAGTATTAGACAGCACATTTTGTGAACTAGACTTTAATGTGCGAATATGAATAACATTGGAATGCCTTCGGCAGATAACAAATAATAAACCTTTGGGAATTAACATGCAATAAACATAACCATATATTAATACAAAATTCCATATCAAACTACAGGGCTTTCGAACCGGTTCTTCACCGCTGCACGACCTTTTGCCTGTGCAAGTTTGCTGCAGCCGGATTTGCCGCTACTAACAAGCTGCACGTAAAACATGTATAAAATCTTACCTTATAGAAAATGCTGGAAATGTCGTCTCTCCTCCGCTATACAGGCGTTATATCGGGAAAACACATTCTGATTCACATGATTAAGTTGGGCAACTGTAATGTCTGTGATTTCATTTCTAATATTTTGTTTTAGTTCTTCCAATGTGTGAGGATTTTTCTTGTAAACTTTGTCTTTCAGGTTACTACCCCACAAGCAAAAATCACACACTGTTAGATCAGGAGAGCGAGAGAGCCATACACCAGCACTAATCACTATCTTCAAACACTTCCCTAATTTTATTCATGAACTGTATGGGCACTAGCAGAATTTTGTTGAAACCACTCATATGATTTCTTTTGATCTGTCAGTTCACGAAAAAATGGGGTCAAAATGTCATTTCGGTACCTTTCTTTATTTAGCCTGGTCCTAAAATATTGGACCAATTATGCGTCTAGTGCTAACAGCACACCAAACTCCAACTCTCCGATCATAATGAGGGATTTCTTGAACGCGATGTGAATTTTGTGATGCCCAATACCGACTGTTATGAGTGCTCACGCGACCATTTAGATGAAACAATGCCTCATCTGAAAAGAACAGAAGCTGTGGATTGATAAAACCCGTTCACGACATTTCCAGCATTTTCTATAAGGTAAGATTTTTATACATGTTTTGCGTGCGGCTTGTTAGTAGCGACAAACCTGGCCGCGGCAGCTTCAAACTTGCACAGGCAAAAGGCCGTGCAGTGGTGAAGAAGCAATTCGAAAGCCCTGTAGGTAAATCTCGCCTGAAATCGCCTACATATAATCTACGTTCTCCCTCTTTAATCAGAAAATGTAAGAGAATACAGAATTAGGATTTGGCACATTTAAAACTAGTCTGAACCACACACCAAAATACATCATTGCCCCATATCAACTATACCCATATTCTAATATAAATAGATGCAGCCCAGGTACCTTAAAGGTCAGAACCTTCCAACAAAGTGAACTGAAACCAAACTAGGCCCAAACATGGAACTCACCGTGAACTTGATATTCATATGTCAAACACTCACTCTTCGATTAAATTACTTTGGATAGTGGTTTTTCTGAGCAGTTTTCTGCAATTATCCAAAAAATAAGGTGAATGTATTTGGTGCCATTTGATACTAGGCGCCTCATTGAGATATTAAATATTCCTTCACAGTACAGAGTGCGCAGAAAGTAACTGGCTATTATTAAATGACTGTGAAGTTTTTAATATTGGTGGAATAATATTGGAAACAACGTAAACATACATAATATTAAATAGGATAGTGATTTTTCATGTCATGTGGTCACAAGAGGCTGTACATACAAAAATAATAAAGATGGCCAATTGCCTTAAAGTAAGAGAATGAGCAGAGATTGCTTCACGCTATGAGGTGTGGAATTTGATCGTTCACCTTGCAACTCTTTCTTATGGGTCTGGGGAAAAGAAGAGGTGTACCACACAAAACCTCGCAGATTAGACGAGATTTGGGAAGTTCTTACCAACATGCACACAACTTCCTCCAGTAAGTTGTGGATTTCATTTGAGGAGACTGGTCGACACCAATAGCATCCCACGTAACACTGTACGTACTATACTAATTTCAAATAAATAATTCTGCAAACATAAAAGTTATGTCAATTTCAATACCTACAGTTGGCGAGAGCTAATCTTGCCTGATTCACTCACCTGCGAACAAGGCTAGCATTATCTCGTCCAATCAACTAATTGCATGATGTGTTTGTAACACGATTGGACAAGGTAGGGCTAGCCTTCCCGCAAATAGTATCAGTCAAGTGCCAGGATAGCTCTCGCCAGCTTTATTTGCTTCTCGTTCATGTATATGGACAGCAAGTATATAAGAATGACTTTAAATTTTTCTTAAAGATTTTATGCTGACTATCATTGCCTAATAGTTTTGGGGGCTCAACTTTAGATTAGGTTACTTGCCACTTACCGGCCAGATTCTAAGTCCGAAGTTCCTTACTGCGCATGCGCCGACAGTAGTTTCAGAATTGCCACTAGGTTTCGCTGCATGAGCTGCTGTCACTAGCAGACGATTTTCACATCTGCCAACATTGCTTTTTACACTACACTAATTTTCGTTGCCAACACATTAAACACAAATGCACTCATGTCGTTGCCGCTACAGACATACCGCTAGCGCTACTCCGTGTACATTATTATTTTGCTGAATACGTGACTTAGCACTTGCCGGCCAGATATTGTGTACATTATTTTGCTCACACAGATATATCGCTAGTGCGACTCCATACTATTGTTGTGGAAATTATTGTGTACATTATCGTTATTGCCTTGTTACTGGGTCCACGAAATGCTGACTCGTTCTTTTTTTATTTACTTATTTTATTTTTTTATTTTATATTATTATATTATTTTATATTACATTTATATTATATATATTATTTATATATAATATTATATATTATAATATCCTTCTCACGGGGTGTAGCACGGCATCACATTCCCTGCATAGCATTCGAGTTCTCAGCAGGCCCTCGTCGTAAAGAAATTGCATGCATTCCTCCTCATTATAGCACAGAGGCGCTAAATCTAGTATGCTAATGAAGCGATCCATGGCACTCTCACAACTTGCTTCTAACAAGGTCACCAGCATACTGCCGGATCCCGCTAAAACATTCAAACTTACTAAAATTCTAAAATAAGAACAAATTAGAAACCAAAAACTTCACTTATCTTAGTAATGTTGATATTCTTTTTCTCTTTTGCTAACCCTGGGGTTTCAAGCTATGTCCAGCTCATTCTCAAAGCCATATAAACAAAATCGTTGCCAAGCTACAATCTTGTTTTTCACAAAAATAAAAGATTGTAGCTTGGCAACGATTTTGTTTATATGGCTTTGAGCTGGACATAGCTTGAAACCCCAGGGTTAGCAAAAGAGAAAAAGAATATCAACATTACTAAGATAAGTGAAGTTTTTAGTTTCTAATTTGTTCTTATTTTAGAATCTTGTTGCTTCACTGTTAATAGCTTCAATTTTTACTTAATTCAAACTTACTATTGGCAACAAACTCCTGGGGAAATTGTGCTGTTGGCAGTGCTGAATTAACACAGCAACTTCGGCAACTTTCGTGACCATTCGTACACACTGCCGAGTTGGACTTAGCCGAAATTCTGACGAAGTGCTCATGTCACCTAAACTAAAGAATATCTGTCCAATCAACTAATTGTTGCATGATGTGTTTGTAACATGATTGGACAAGGTAGGGCTAGCCTTCCCGCAAGTAGTATCAGTCAAGTGCCAGGATAGCTCTCGCCAGCTTTATTTGCTAGTCGTTCATGTATATGGACAGCAAGTAAATAAGAATGACTTTAAATTTTTCTTAAAGATTTTATGTTGATTATCATTGCCTAATAGTTTTGGGTAACTTGGAAATTTGTTATTTATTTTTAATGCTGAGTCGTACATCCTTTTATAAACAGTTTAAGTTACATACTGGTCTACGAATCACCTGTTTGCCTCTTCTTGCATAGCAAGATTTGTTGCAAAGTTATAATAATTATCTGTAACATAGTTGTACAGAGAATATAATGTACTTACCAGCAAGAGTAAGAATTCTTTGGGTTTTAAATAATGGCCTACAAGAATGATGGGAAGCAATGCTACAAACAATACGTATATAAATAGTTTCTTGCTGTGTGCTGCGTTACCCCAGAAGATAATTCCATAGCTCAACAGGAAGTTAAAGTAGACAAAATATGTCTTATTTAAGCATTTCTTTAAATTTCTTAATGCAAAGCAAAGTATTGGACTTAGACAGAATTTTTGCGGCACATTAAGTAAAGAATAGCTCTAAATACATATTACAACAGAAAATGTTAAGATGAACTTGGAAAAACTGTGGCACTCACGTTACATTTAGAAAAATTCTCGCGTCACATGTTGGAAAGTTGAGCCCAGTGTTTGCTACGGCAGGCAGAACTTGCCCACATAGTTTCAATAAAATATCACTTTAACCTGCAAATACTACCTACCTTTCCCACCGACGGGAAACCAATTAAGGCCACTCTTGCATCTCCAGACTTGAGCACATCGAAACCCTCTCCTTTTTCTGATTTTTTAGGTGGTTCCAGTAACTGCGACCTGTATTTAGCAAGTTTGGCTTTTAGCAGTCCCAGATGATATTCAGTTGCTGAAATAAGTCGTAAAACTCTTTAAAACAATTCGTCACATAATTGTCAGATTCATATTATCACGATTTTAACCTAGACACACCTTTGTTCTTCTGAGTTCTAGCAATTTCTTTCTCAATTTCAGATATTTTCTCTAGAATGCCCATCGTTTATAATTGACTAAATCGAAGCCACAACCAGCAGCTAACTTTATTACCCTAAAGCATATAAGTGAAATTTTGTATAGTAACTGCCTCCCACATCACCTCCTGGTTCACTCCAAGATCGGCCATGCTCCAATCCAAATCCAAATTCCAAAGCTCTAATCACAGAACACCAACGTATTAAAAGTGTTAAACGTTGGCAACACGAAGACGATCCTAGCGAGAGTAGTGATCTTGCATGGAACTAAGCTACAATAAATTGCGTTCCCAAACGTTCAAGTTGCCGGTTGTATTTTTCACACCTGACCAGATATGTTGCAATACCGTATCGCTATAAATTACGTGAGCTTGGTTATTCGTGACCACGGTACATTGAGTAATACGGTAGGTACAGTAAAGTTTTTATTTTTTTTCTTTCCTTGGCCAAGAGCTCTATATGAAGCTATACGGCCACAGTAATAAGTAAAGTTTATTATTATAGAAATACTCAATTCAGATTTATGCAGTAAAAATGTTTTACATAGAACTAAAAAATTAATATATCAGGCACTATTCCAAAATACAACGTTACACGGCGCTGAAACTTGGACCATCAGCGGACAACAAACAAACAAATTAACGGTGTTGCAAATGGACTTTTGGAAATGGTCATCAGGAAAACCCAGAAACGATAAATGTCGGAATTGTATTGTATTGTATTACATCTTGTTCTTTGGATCCTAGAATGAGCCAGGCTCAAGGATATAGAACACGTCATACAACCATGCTATTTCATACAATTTTTTTTTCCAACACCTAAACACAATGTATTCTCTCAAGCTTCCACGGCCATCGTTTAAAATATCTTGGCTATCCGGTTGTTGCCGCGTCAAATTATAAAATGCCGACGTTTCGACCATCTTGTCGTGGTCGTTATCACAGGCAAACTGTGATAACCTAAACAAACCTAAACACAATCATTATAATAGGGTTAAACTAGTGGTTGAAAGAACTTATAGTATAGAATTCCTTTATGCTGTAAATAGAATGTGCTGGCAAAAACTTTCTCAATTCCTTTTTAAATCTTAAACAGTCTCTTGGGTTACACAGTAATTTTAAAGCTAAAGGAAGACCATTATATATTTGTATGGCGGAGTAGCAGGGACCTTTCTGATAAATGTACATGGAGTTACATGGCCTGTGTAAGTCATTTCTGTGGTTATGTACAAGAGAATTGAATTTAAAGGTATTGTAGTTATCAACCACATAACACATAATTGAAAAAATGTATTGACTTGTGAGTGTTAGAATACCCATCTGCATGAATGACGGGCTCCAGCACCATTTAAAATTCGTAGTGCTCTCTTCTGTAGGACGAAGATCCTCCCACTTTGTGCCGAATTACCGTAGCTCATTATGGAATGGAAGTAAGCAAATTATAATGCGCTCAGAGCATTTTGATTGATGTAGCAAGTCATACATGGACCTCAAGGCAAAACAAGCTGAACTGAGTTTAGGACATAAATTGAGTATATGCTTCTTCCAGCTCATTTGTTCATCTATTTCTAACCCTAGAAACTTTGTACAATCTACTTTGTTTATGGTCAAGCTGTGATAAGTAATATTCAACTCTGGAATAATTTTATTCTTAGTTCTAAATTGAATGTATGATGCTTTGTCATAATTTAGAAGTAATTTGTTGGCTTCGAACCAAATGTTCAACTTCATAAATGCAGTTGCAGTTATGTTTAAGAGTTCTTCTGATGACTTCTGAGATATGAGTACACTAGTGTCATCTACAAAAAGTATTATTTTGGAATGTTCATTGAGATTAAAAGGTAAATCATTTATGAAAGCAAGAAAGAGCAATGGACCCAATATTGAGCCCTGCGGAACTCCGAGTTTAATTATACCTGGATCTGATTCTTTATTGTTGACAATAGTTTTTTGTGTTCTATTTGTTAAATAGGACCTAAACCAAGTAATCGAGATGTTATACAGGACATAAAAGTGTAATTTCTCCAGCATCAGCTCATAATTAATACTATCAAAGGCCTTAGCCAGATCACAGAAAATACCTATGATGAAGTTCTTGTTATTCATTGCATTTAATATTTTATTGGTAAGTCTATATGTGGCATTGTTGGTAGACAACCCCTTCCTAAAGTCAAACTGATATGATGTTAGAATGCTATTTTGATCAAGATGTTTCATAATACGATTATACATTGCTTTTTCAAAAATCTTTGACAGTGAGGTAAGCAGCGAGATTGTCTGTAATTAGAGGGCAGTTGTCTATCACCCTTTTTAAACAATGGCTTAACTGTTGCTAGCTTTAATTTCTCTGTAAATATTCCTGACAAGAAGGAACAATTACAGTGGCTTACTTATCTCACTCGAGCAGCATTTTAACAGCCTAGTACTTATTCCATCCCACCCATGTGAGGTTTTACTCTTCAGAGACTTAATGATTTTTTCAATTTCTGATGGTGTTGTCGGCATTATTCTGAATGTATGTTGAATATTGATATTTATATTCTTTAGTAAATTTAGTGCTGCTATATTTTGATCACTTTTAGTGTAGCCCATTTTAGATAAGTTTGCTTCGACGGCATTCAGGAAGTATGTATTGAATGCATTTGCAATTTCGTGTGGATTTGCTAACTCTACATTGTCCATCAATGTTGAGGGGATATCATTAGACCTTTTGGCTCTACCTGTTTCAGTTTTAATGAGACTCCCTGTAGTTTTGATTTTGTTTTTTGACTTTTCTATGACTTGTGAGAAATACCGCTTCTTTGCTGCCTTTATAACTCTACCAAGTATTCTACAGTAGTCTTTATAGTACATTCCGAGTTGATGATTATTACTGATTCGATAATGTAGTAAGTAAAGTTCCCTTTTAGTATTGCATGACTTCCTCATTCCACTGGTTATCCACTCTTTAGTTTTTAGTCTCTGAACCATAAATCTTTTTTTGGTAGGAAAGTTCGCTTCGTATGCCTCCATTAAAGCACGTAGAAAAGTATTACATTTTACATTTACAGGATTACTATAGTATACAAATTCCCAGTTTTTAGTTTTAAGATCTCGAACAAAATTATTAATGTGTTCATCGTTTATTACTCAGATTTTAGTGAAGGAATTTATTTGCTTGTCAACTTTAACTTTAGCAATTGAGTCATAAATTATGAGCAATTGTGCATCATGATCTGACAGCCCATTTATGATAGGTATGACTTCATATTGTGGAATCTTTGCTTTATCTAAGAATATGTTGTCAATGATTGTTGCCGAATTGTTAAAAATTCTTGTTGGGAAATCTACTACGTAACTTAGATTGAACGAGTATAATAAAGATGTTAGTTTGTGATACATCTAATCTTAACTATGTATTGTCACCGCGCCCGCCGTATCTAATTGCCGACAACCGCAGTGTCACCCATCGCATTATTGTCGGCACTACCGCGAAGGAGCCGAAGGAAAGAGACGGAGAATGGCCGCATTGTTGGGCGCTTGCCGAAAGAGAGAAAGTGATAGAGGCTTCTAGAACTGTCTGCTTTGTGTTTCACCGCTAAATAAGTGAACGTTCCGGAAGCTTCCAGAATAGTGCCTGGGAGATATAAATAGCGGTAAAGTGTGAGAAGAGTCAGTCAGACGTATGTGAAGGTTGAGTAGTCGTGCCGACGGAGACGGACAGACGATGTGGAGAGTTGTGCCGACGGAGAAGAGTTAGTTCTTTGTGTTACGAGTTCGGAGCCGTGCTGTTGGAGAATCGGAAAAGACTTTCTTGCTGTTGCAACGAGTGTACAAAGTTACTGTTTACGGAAATAAAAGTGTTTATCTCGACTACATCTACTTCTTTACTTCTCAAACCAAACCAAAAAAGTCACACTGGTGTCAGAAGTGGGATTCGTCAAATTGCTTCTAGTTTCGTTTCATCGTCGTTAGAAGTTGCAACGTTAGAACCAAGATGGAGGGAGATTCGGAAACCAGGATGATGGCAATGATGAAAGAATTATTTGCCAAAATGGAAACGTCATACGACAGCCTCGCTGCCAAAATGGAAACGAGAAACGACAACCTCGTTGCCGAGCTGAAAGAAGTAATGAAGACGAGAAACAACCTCGTTGCCGAGCTGAAAGAAGAAATGAAGACGAGAAACAACCTCGCTGCCGAGCTGAAAGAAGAAATGAAGACGAGAAACAACCTCGCTGCCGAGCTGAAAGAGATGAAGACGACAAACGACAACCTCGTTGCCAAAATGAAGACGAGAAACGACAACCTCGCTGCCGAGCTGAAAGAGATGAAGACGGAGCTATCGGCGAAAATTGACGGCGAACTGATTGGCGTGACGGAAGACGTGAAAGAACTCGGCGAAAAGGTGGAAGACCTCTGCCAGCACGTGGACGTCGTGGAGGACGACGGGGAACGTCTTGGCGCCCTGGTAGTAAGAGTTGACGAGAGCGTCAAAGTACTGGATGCCAGGGGCAGGCGGAATAGCGCGGAGCCGGGGAGGGAGCACCTAGTGGCCGAGGCGACAGTTGCGCCCGTTTCAGATGATGTGACGGAAGACGTGGAACAACTCGGCGAACTGATTGGCGTGACGGAAGACGTGGAACAACTCGGCGAACTGATTGGCGTGACGGAAGACGTGGAACAACTCGGCGAACTGATTGGCGTGACGGAAGGCGTGGAAGAACTCGGCGAAAAGGTGGAAGACCTCTGCCAGCATGTGGACGTCGTGGAGGACGACGGGGAACGTCTTGGCGCCCTGGTAGTAAGAGTTGACGAGAGCGTCAAAGTACTGGATGCCAGGGGCAGACGGAATAGCACAGACCCGGGGAGGGAGCACCTAGTGGCCGAGGCGACAGTTGCGCCCGTTTCAGATAACGAAAGTGTACGTCTCGGGGAAGACAAAGGGGCAGTTCAGGGACGTCATCGAGGATCCTCTGGAGGAGTGTGTCGGGTACGCAACCAACCAGGATATGACGTGGAGGACGATCAGCAGGGAAGCGCACAAGCAAACGAGCAACACGCGAGAACCGACTTGGCGTGTGACATGGGGGGACCGTCGGAGCCATCCAATCACCTGACGCATAGTGCCGTGAACGGAAGAAGGGTGGACATCATCGTGGACGGCAGGATACAGGAGAGGCCGTGCCGAGCACGAGTGAACACGAGTGCAGCGGTGGACGCGACTCGCGCGGATGTGGTGGGGTTTGTTGCCGGACCCATCGGAAGCAAGGTGGCTGCGAAGGTGCGCCAGAGAGGTCGGCGGACACGGTACCCAATGAGCCGTTTCCAAGTGCGCAGGATGGCCCGTCAACACACCAGGAAGAAGGGCAACTGGACGAGGGCCCACCAAGACCGGCGGTACTGTTGCAGAATTTCGAAGCAGGATGGCATACGTCGTCCTACCCAGACCAAGGGACACTATCCAACAGCGATACCTAGGATCGTGCCTCCTGGAGAAGAGGTTCGATGGGTTAGTCCACCGGGGCGCAAGGGAGATGCCGCAGTGATAGTGCTGGTCGGGACGACCAGCTCTGAGGAGGGAGCAGTGTCACCGCGCCCGCCGTATCTAATTGCCGACAACCGCAGTGTCACCCATCGCATTATTGTCGGCACTACCGCAAAGGAGCCGAAGGAAAGAGACGGAGAATGGCCGCATTGTTGGGCGCTTGCCGAAAGAGAGAAAGTGATAGAGGCTTCTAGAACTGTCTGCTTTGTGTTTCACCGCTAAATAAGTGAACGTTCCGGAAGCTTCCAGAATAGTGCCTGGGAGATATAAATAGCGGTAAAGTGTGAGAAGAGTCAGTCAGACGTATGTGAAGGTTGAGTAGTCGTGCCGACGGAGACGGACAGACGATGTGGAGAGTTGTGCCGACGGAGAAGAGTTAGTTCTTTGTGTTACGAGTTCGGAGCCGTGCTGTTGGAGAATCGGAAAAGACTTTCTTGCTGTTGCAACGAGTGTACAAAGTTACTGTTTACGGAAATAAAAGTGTTTATCTCGACTACATCTACTTCTTTACTTCTCAAACCAAACCAAAAAAGTCACAGTATGATGAAAGAATACTTGTAATTCCTATTACTGCGACCATATTAAATATCCATCTTTATTAAGGTTTTAACGTCTAGAATTTTAGCCAGAGACATCATCGTGAGCGGTTATTGCAATGTGCAATAAGAGAAATATGCAAGTAGACAGGAACGTTTTGGATATTGCAAAAGTAAGATGCCTGAAATAGTATGGACACATGCTTACAATGTCAGAGAACCGAATACCCAACAAAATTCTAAATTGGAAAGAAGAAGGTAAATGAAGAAGAGGGGAACATAGGGAATGTTGGATGAAAAGGAGTATAGAGAGAGGAGGGCTAAAGGAGGAAGGTCCTTTGGACAGGGGCTTATGGAGGCAGAAGATCGTTTCGGGATGAAGGAAACCATTGTATTGTGGAATACTCCTTAATAAAGTTATTTATTATTATTATTATTATTATTATTATTATTATTATTATTATTATTATTATTATTATTATTATTATTATTATTATTATTATTATTATTATTATTATTATTATTATTATTATTATTATTATTATTATTATTATTATTATTATTTTTATTATTATTATTATTATTATTATTATTATTATTATTATTATTATTATTATTATTATTATTATTATTATTATTATTATTATTATTATTATTATTATTATTATTATTATTATTATTATTATTATTATTATTATTATTATTATTATTATTATTATTATTATTATTATTATTATTATTATTATTATTATTATTATTATTATTATTATTATTATTGTTATTATTGTTGTCATTATTGTTGTCATTATTATTGTTATTATTATTATTATTATTATTATTATTACTATTATTACTATTATTATTATTATTATTATTATTATTATTATTATTATTATTATTATTATTATTATTATTATTATTATTATTATTATTATTATTATTATTATTATTATTATTATTATTATTATTATTATTATTATTATTATTATTATTATTATTATTATTATTATTATTATTATTATTATTATTATTATTATTATTATTATTATTATTATTATTATTATTATTAAAGTGCAACGATGATCAGCGAAATTAAAACTGACGATAATCAGGCAGAAGAAGAAAGGAACTGCAATAAGAGACCATGGGCGTAGGCAGACTTCTTTTCAACGGGGGGGGGGGGGCGCATGTTGGAAGTTTGCAATCAAACAATATTAATTCATTCTTCTGTTACCAAAAACTGTTTAAAGATATCAGTTGCAGTATTTGTTCCGGACAAACGTATTAATTTGTGTTAAATAAAAGCTGTTCTTTACATCAACATTAAAACAATGGTCTAACAATAACTGGCTGCACATTAAATTAATTAATTTCCTAGGGGGGCCACGGCCCCTCTTGTTCCCCCTTCACGACGCCCATGTAAGAAATCAACAGCAATATGAGGATTATGAGTTCTTTTCTTGTGTTGACCATCTTATTGAACAACGAGGTCATATACAAACAATAACAGAGGCACAACGTCCCAAAATATGCAACTTTTAGAAATGTTGGCAGGTTATGTAGCATATAGATCAAGAAAAATCAAAACCAGGTAATATTGCTACTTTCCTGCAGATAAATCGTGGTTTTTATTCTCCTCTTTTTATTGTATTCTCTTTTTCGTCTTCGTAAGACTTGCTAGTCTTGTGTTATTTAACACTTATTTTAAACGATTACTCCTTTACCTTCAATAATTTAATTCTAATGGTTAGAGCTGAGCTAAGTTGTCTGTCTTGTTAGCGATTTATTTGGTACGGGTAATGTGCATTTATGGGTTATGAGTACATATACACCGCATCCTTGTTTCCACCTTCTCTGCTTCAGTTACCGAGTAGATATTAAAATTTTACTCTGTGATATGCACCTCTATGGTCTGATTTTCTAATAATGTTGGCAGTATTAGTTATTTACAACTGTCAAGTGTCAAATGCTCAATTAGTTAATTTGGAGAAGCGTAGGAATTATATATTATATACACTCTAGAACAACGAAGAGGATGGGAAGCAAATGCCTATGTTTGTATTACGCTGTTTTACGGCACGTTTGATTGTGCTTTGAAAGGTTGAACTGTCACTGAATCATGGAAAAGGAAAGGTACATGCTGCATAATATTAGGTTTAACGGAGTTGTGGACATGAATTATTGTTTCTGACGGGAAATCTGTGTTAATTCTGGTTAACTGGGTGCATACAGAGATATCGGCATGTCACAGTTCCATTTGACATTAGTCAGTGAACTTATAATAGGTTATGTTACCTCAGATTTCGCAATTAGACTACAACATTAACTTTTTAATTTGTGTAGCTTGTCATTAACAGAGAAATTTGGAATGTGGAAAATTTCTTTCGTATGTAATTGTATCTTTAATAATACCGTTAGTTTCTTATGAAATCAGGAAAATCACAATGATTTAGAGAATGACAAAGTGATTTAGGTTTTGAGGCTTAAGCCTTCGATCTATCTTAGAAATTACAATCTCTTTTGCTCATTTCTTCTTTTTTGAGATGTTGACAGCGCATATAAACAGTATACACAAACTGCTCTCTACGAGTGAAAACATTTCCGAAATAAAGTCAACGTTTAGAGGTAAGGCTTTTGTACCTGGCCACCTACATGAAACAACAAAGTATTGGCGCATGCGCAGGTCGGCTACTGGAGGCGATGGAGGGGTTATTGCCAACCGAAGATACACAGGCAGATAGAACGCCTTGTGTTGTGTCGCGCAGACAGCCAGGTACAAAAGCCCTACCTTTACCAAAACCAAAGTGCTGGTTTATTGATGTGATTGAAATAGAAATTACATTGGTAATAGCAATCTATGTGGGTCCCAGCCTCACTTATCACCTTCCCTCCGACTAAGTTGGTTCCTCTACCAATGCTTCCTGTCAGACCATGTGACTGCCCCGCCAATATTTCCTTACTGAATATTTATTTTAAAGGGTTGGGACTAGAGAAGGGATCATTTGCATGTGAAAGGGTACAGGTACAGAGGGGGACACCTCGCTCACGACGACCTACACAGTCTATTCTGGCTACTACCCCCTAGGAGGCAGGGATGAAATGAGGGAACCGAAGGGTTGCTATCAGACCTGCAGCTAGATGTGTGGAAGTTCCTAACCAGTGCTGAGATGTCTTCAAGGCCCCGCCAAGTAGCCAGCATCACACCGTGAGTCTGGGGTGGTATCGTACCTCGTAGCGTCCCTCCCACCCTCTACAGAGGACAAGGGCCATCAGAGGCCACAGTTCTGAGAACAGCAGTCATCCACGCCATGTACCTGACACTACACGTCTGGAACTGCACCACCTGAAAGACAAGGAAACCGTGGTATGAAATAATGCACCCCAGCATTCACCTAAGTGACATGGGGAAACCATATCAGAGTGCGCGGCCACAGGGATCAAATCTGCGACCTCCCGAATGTGGGCCACAGGCGTTACTGCCTGAGCAGTATTTGCATGTGAAAGGAATACATGTTCATATTTTTAATGTTCCATTTATATGGCGTCTTTTAACATTTAAAGCCTGCCTCTATAGCGTGTCTGCCTCACGTCTAAGAGGTTGTGAGTTTGAATCTTGCTTAGGGTGATAATGTGCTTTCCGAGGTTTTCCCTTATCCTGAGAAGATGAATGTTGGGTAACTTAAAGCTCTATGGACCTCGGGCTCATTTGAATATCATT
Source organism: Tenodera sinensis (assembly GCA_030765045.1). Lineage (NCBI taxonomy): Eukaryota > Metazoa > Arthropoda > Insecta > Mantodea > Mantidae > Tenodera > Tenodera sinensis. The sequence goes on from CM060963.1 coordinate 210,102,728, forward strand.
TCATTTATTTACCGTCCGATATGATGGAGGACATTAATAACAATAAAAAAATCTGATGTGTTGCACTCACATGACTTTCTCTACTCTCGTACTAACCATTCTTACAAACTCTTATTCCTATATCTTCTTTGTATTGGCCCAAATGAGCTCGTTATCGACGGGCCATTAAACCCTACACATTCACTCACTCACCTTCGTGTTAGTTGAAATAAACATTTGTACAAATTATGTTATTGGTTATTTCCTTGTAGGTACCAGGGGAATATTAGAATACAGCAGGCTTTGTGCGATAGTCAAATCTTTTAAAGCTTTGAGATTCCATTCTCTTTGCACAGTTAACATATAAAAAAATGAACAACGATGTTCCAATTCACGAAAGTTTTCAAGTTTTCTGAAACTCACACACATAAGAAGGAATATCTCCGAAATGGTTCACCCTACAAGAAAATTTATTCCGACATAAATTGCATCTTTTAATAAGATCTACATTTTTGTATAGTATAATTTGGTCTATCTCTAATGGTTTACCAGTTATGCAAAAATCGTCCAGAGTAAATACAACTACAGGGGCTATAACCAGAAAATTCAAGATATACATTTCATTTGTCATAAAAAATCTCAAACATATGACATTTTAATCAAAATCGTTACAGCCATTTTCAAGAAAATCAAAATTTTCGAAAAATGTTCCATGTAAAGGGTACTTTAGGGTGGGGCTACTTTCTTCAAAATCTTTGTGTCACATCCTTGAAAGACATTAAACTTAAATACCAACTTTGGTTTTTAACCGACTTCGTTTTTGAGTTATGCTGTCCACAGACTGACACACAGACACACACACAGACCTTTTTCTAAAAATGCTTTTTTTGGATTCAGGGGGCTTCAAAACATGTATTTCCGGTGAAATCACGACATCGAATTTTTGGATGGAATACAATACCTACTTCCCCTACTTACCAGTATAGAAAGTAAAAATTAATATCTCAGAAATGTTTAATCTTATCACAAATTTTATTTTTCATAAATTGTCTGTTTTAATGAGGTATACATTTTTCATAGTAATATTTTGTATATTTCTTACAGTTTACCAGTTGTATAAAAGTCATTCAGAATTAAGAGAACTTCAGAGAATATTCACAGAAAATTTAATATATACATTTCATATTTCTGCCAATAATAGCAAGCTATGGAGGAGTATCATTTTGCACTTTGTTTACACTGCAACCTGAAGTGAGGTAGACATGGAACAAAGCCCAACTTACAACATAACCTATATATATATATTACATTCACATGGCTTTCTCCACTAACTTATCTTTTACATAATACTGTGACATGGCTTCTCCATATAAATTAATACAAGAACATTGCCATGGTGACAGTAACAGAGTTAGTGTTGAAAAAGCTGACAGCTGAAAGATTGTGTAATAAGTGTAGTTGAACTAATTTGCCATACTTGTTGTAAATTAAAGAGAAAATAAATAATGGAAATTTCAAAATTGTTACAATACATTCACATGTCCTTCTTTACTTGGTTTTCAACATAATATATACCATAACAGAACTGCAAAAATATGAAAGTCCCGCTACTCTTCTAACACTTTATTTTCCTCTAACTTTGACTACAAATGCACAATTTCCTTCTCGTTGCTAACACAGTTTATAGTCTTCTTTGCTATTACAACTCACAATTGTTCTTCTGATTATATTTCTCAGTCTTTCAATGTCTTTCTCCAGTTTCTATGATTCTTATATGTCTACTATTACGATACACTCACTCGACGACACATACATACTCACTGACAGGCTGACCGACTCACTTTCAATGTCTTTCTCCAGTTTCACTGTCTCTTATATCTTTACTGTTACGATACAATCACTCGACGACACATACATACTCACTGACAGGCTGGCCGACTCACTTTCAATGTCTTTCTCCAGTTTCACTGTCTCTTATATCTTTACTGTTACGATACAATCACTCGACGACACATACATACTCACTGACAGACTGGTTGACTCACTTTCAATGTCTCTCTCCAGTTTCACTGTCTCTTATATCTTTACTATTACGATACAATCACTCGACGACACATACATACTCACTGACAGACTGGCCGACTCACTTTCAATGTCTTTCTCCAGTTTCACTGTCTCTTATATCTTTACTATTACGATACAATCACTCGACGACACATACATACTCACTGACAGACTGGCCGACTCACTTTCAATGTCTTTCTCCAGTTTCACTGTCTCTTATATCTTTACTATTACGATACACTCACTCGAAGACACATACATACTCACTGACAGGCTGGCTGACTCACTTTCAATCTTTTTCTCCAGTTTCACTGTCTCTTATATCTTTACTATTACGATACACTCACTTGACGACACATACATACTCACTGACAGGCTGGCCGACTCACTTTCAATCTTTTTCTCCAGTTTCACTGTCTCTTATATCTTTATTGTTACGATACAATCACTCGAAGACACATACACAAGTTCTGCCAGGCTGACCAATTCACTCTTGCAACTAAAACTAACTATACACGACGACTCAACTCTATCACTACCTAAAACTACTCTAACACTCACTCAAAACTGAACTGCTCACTGTCTGTGCTGTTTATATTGAGCCGGGATCACATGACCCTCCATACACACGTGCAACGATGACTCGGCGGGATTACTGGAAGCTTCTGCACACTACGGATATTATTATACTGTTCGATCACATACACACAGTCACTAGTTGCCCTGTAGTCTCAGACCTCCTTTGTGTTTTACTGCCATTGTTATTGTGATACACACACAACTGCTCGCCGTATCCAAGGTAACCTGGCTTCCTCTTGTCCATGTATTGTAGAACAACACAATTGGCTGCATGGAGTTGATAAACTCCAATACCGGTTGACTGATCAACATTAAAATTGGCACATCAAAGTGTCTTTTCATGGAGGCTTTTATGGTATCCACTTTACTATGCAATGTATTACATTCACATGGTTTTCTCTACCTGATAGAGAATCATGATTCTTTTCTTTTACTTAACACATTCACATTTCCTTCTCTAACCCTCTTCTACAAACAGTGCATACAATTTTCTATAAATTTGAAATGAAAATGCAACATATTATAATCACATGGCTTTCTCTAGTCGCTTTTCTTCCTGTAGTATTTGTGATTGTTGAACAGCATGTTTGCATAGTATTTTCCTAGTGTTTTTATGTATTTGTTTGTTGCTTACAGTACCCTATAGTTTAACTCTTTAGGCTACTGGGCAAGTACACTGTTATTTTATGTGTGTTCTGTTGGTAGGTTTTCACTGCTCCTGCTGGAACCAGGAGAAATATATTTTGAAGACTTCAGTGCCTATATTTTCCCACCAAATGTAACAGAGAATACATTTGAAAGAGTGAAGGAAATTGGACGCCTGAAAATGTGTTCCAAATCCATAGTATTTGATCCAAAAGATATCAACAAACCACTTATCAAAATTCCGTTAAAGGAATGCCTGGAGATTACGGAATGGAATGCAAGTCTGAAGACAAAGTGAGTATTTGAACAATTATCTCAGCAGGATATAGCTGAAAGTTGGTGTGTGGGTGTGGACGTGGGCGCGTGCGTGTGTGTGAACGTGGGCGCGTGCGTGTGTGTGTGGGTGTGGACGTGGGCGCGTGCGTATGTGTGTGTGAACGTGTGCGTGCGTGTGTGTGTGTTGGCGTGCGTGCGCGTGCGTGTGTGAGAGAGAGAGAGATATCCAAATATACCTACTTTTTGGAGATAAAGATACACAGAATGCATACTTAGGGATTTTTTTTATCTTGAGGCAATGTATCAATGAAAATTAAAAAATCCACAGTTTTCATCTGATTACACACACTCAGAACATAAAATAATAGAATACACAGAATTTCAATGTTGTATGTTTTTGATATGCTAGTATGAAATGACCCTACAGTTTATTGTATCTCTTCTAAATGTTTAACTTGAGCTCATTATACAGCTATAAAGAAATTGTCATACAGCCATTGTTTAGATTTAATTAGTTTAAGAGAAAAATGTGCTGTATACAATTTATTCATATCTTCAATGTTTTCGGTATGAGTTATGAAAAATATTTAATTTCAGATCAATTATTTAATATTTATGAACTAGTGCATGACAAATTTTAATACCTTAATCTCTGAAGCTCTCTTGAAAATTTCAAGCTATTATGAGCCCCAAACAAGAAAGAGATTGACAGTTCACAGTGAAAGATAGGCAATATTGCCACTTGCCACAACCACGTGGAGAGTGTGATAGCAGTATGTGTAAGAAGACCGTTGGTTGCGTTTGGAATGTACCTCAGGTATAATTTATATTTGTATTCAAAGACAATAGTAAAATAGTGAATCTATATGCAAAGGATAGAATATGAAAGTATATATTGCTGTAAAGATTTATGTAACAAAGAAAACATACCTGTGAAATATTGCAATGGGAAATGTCGCTGATATCCAACTCGTATCATTACTCTTGTTGCCGGAATTACCCGCAAAAATGACAAACTGTCCTATCCTTGCTTCTAAGACTCCAGTTTTCCATATTGCATTTATTATGCCCTTTGTATCAGTTACCACTTGTTCACAGTTTTCAGCTTTTTATTGATGTAGCTTTATTACAGGCAACACAGTGAAATATTTGTTGTTTTGGACAACATAACCCTTTACTTCGACCCGAATTAATTAAATAGGATTACACTACTGAGACAGAATATTAGAAGACCCCAAAAAAAAATCGTTCATGTAAATGTTTGTTAAAAGTGTAATTCGTTTTTTGGTGTTGGTATGAGATAATTAAATGACGAAAACATGTTGATAAGGTTCATTGTTACGAACAACTAAGTTTGCACAAAGACGTCATAAATCTTTCCATATTTGATTTTAATATATGTGTATAAATATTAGAATTGTTTGTGTTCCATAATAAAAGTAGGAGACGATGATTGGGATCGCTTCCCTAACGAGAAAGAACTATTTGCGCGGATGAATAGCGCAGATGAATATGAAAAAGGCGGTGTGTCGCGTCAAAACGACGCCAAAAAACAGTTCACTAGCGTGTGTATCTCCGAGGTGGATGGACGTATTTTTATGTGTACGCGTCATGAAATAGTAAAAGTGAATTTACTAAGTGTTTAGAGACCTTTAATTAAATTTTGGCGATGTTAGGGAAGTTGATCCGCTAAAATAAGACTTTCTACTGTGATATGATTTAAAAATTGTGAACAAGAAGGTGCAAATAAAATGTTTGACTAAAGTTAAACCCGAGTGTATGTTCATTCCATCCGTTACCAAGCCCTGAGATCAAAAAGATCTCATTAGCTAAAAGACACAGCGTCGATAATAATCGCAAATACAGCACCACTACGAAAGGGGGAAACCAAACAGTTCAGCAACCATGTTCTTCAGTAAAACCATCGACTGCATAATCCTTTAATTGGGATATGTGCCTTATCAAACACAACTGTATTCGCTTCCCAAATACGTAAAGTTTTTACGTTTGGCTATGCTGTCTCCATCAATATTTTTGGACATAATTAAATATTCATTAATTGAGTGAGACAATTGCTAATGCTCACAATGTATGCACAGATTCAGACACACGTAAATACAAGGCAAATAACCACAATAAATAGAATAATGCAAACAAACCTTTCAGCACTCAGTCTGTCTAACTGATGCAAGCTTTGCAAGCTAGTGCTACAGGAAGGCATTGTATACATTGCAGGGAAAACAAAACATAAGACAGACAGTTTATGTTACCGCTGGATTGCAGGTCAGGCACATGCTAATCAGGTGTTAAATACAGACAACGTACGTTTAGCGTTGCTATGGAAACATCTTAGCTCTAACTGGTTCCTCTTTTCATTGCTGTGACGAGGGGCTCTAATGACCTAGCTGTCGACGGGCCCTTAAACCCTAACCACTCACTCACCCCCCTTGCTGTGACGATCGCAATGACGCATCCATCCCCTCCTGTTCATTTAGACCCTTCCACCACATGGATAGCAACTGTCGATCACCGTCTTATTTGGCGCAGAGAATAACAAGTTATAAACTAGGGTCCAAGGAGCGTTTTGAATGAAAAATGAAAAATGCTGAAAAGAAAAAAAGAATTGACAAAAATGGATTTTAAAGTTTAACAATATATTTTTGTACTTAAATCCAATCAACTTAAAATTCTGCAACACCATATACGGGCCCTCTGTTGCTTTCTTCTTGCCCTCAGTAGCGGTTTTCAAGAATTTTAAGTTTGCTTTCTTGTTTCTTAATACGAAAAGTTCCCTTTTGCCTTTGCATTGTTCACAAAATTGTTTTTAGCTGACCTCTACACTTGCAGTTTCACTAGTTTGTACACAAAAGTCATAAAATATCTGCTTGTTACTGCTTTACTATAAACTAACGAGTAACTTAAAATCTATTACATACCTAAATAATGCCTAATGTATAACTGCACCATTGAAATAATCTAGCAAGATTACAGAAAACTGTCTAGCAAATCATGCATAACGTTTGCAGCCAACTCACAACCTCTGAAACAAAACTCCCTGCAAGAGACTAAAATAAAAGCCAGTAAAAACGAAAATTGCATTTGTAAGCTCTAACGATGAGGTTTAGCGAGGAACACTCACCTACACTGGGACTTTAAAATGGCCGATATTGAGAAAATAAAAGTGTGCCATTAAAGTGCAAAGAGAAACTGGAAATGTAAAAATCAAAATTTTCAGCAATTTTCGCCAAATTTCATTGGTACACTGCCTTAATTGTACATATAATATACATTATACACAGTTTAAATGCATGTTTTAATGCACACCTAACTTTCTCTTTGTCTTATTTTAGCTTCAGCAATCAGGATTGAAAAAGGGAAATAAAATTAAAAAGATAAGGAGGGTTAGAGGAAACTGCAAAAGTAAATTAAGTAAAAATGATGCTATTTCAGAGACGTGGGCTGTATTTGATAATTAATATGCTGGGCCTTTTTGTATATCCTCTAGCATACTTTATCGGTCGTCTCTGTAGTGCGCTGGTAGCACTGTTGCTTACCAAGTAGGGGACCTGAGTTCGATTCCCGATACTGGTGTGGGGATTTTCTCCCATTGGGAGACCTGATCCAGGATGTACTGAGCCTTGTTAGGTTTCTGAGGGCCCAATTGATTGAAAAATAGTGGCCCTGGTCAAGAAGACCACATAACTGTTCAGGACAGACTACTTCCCACCTCCAGAACTGCACCATACTCATGATGCATGTGGTGGGCAAGGTGGGGGATGCAACGGTTGGAAGTAGATCTGGCCCTGGTCAAGAAGACCACATCCCACCTCCATACTGCACCACACTCATGATGCATGTGGTGGGCAAGGTGGGGGATGCAACGGTTGGAAGTAGATCTGGCCCTGGTCAAGAAGACCACATCCCACCTTCATACTGCACCACACTCATGATGCATGTGGTGGGCAAGGTGGGGGATGCAACGGTTGGAAGTAGATCTGGCCCTGGTCAAGAAGACCACATCCCACCTCCAGTACTGCACCCCGCTCATGATGCATGTGATGGGCAAGGTGGGGGATGCAGTGGTTTGACAGTAGATCTGGGCCCTGGTCAAGAAGACCACATAACTGTTCAGGACAGACTACTTCCCACCTCCATACTGCACCATACTCATGATGCATGTGGTGGGCAAGGTGGGGGATGCAGTGGTTTGACAGTAGATCTGGCCCTGGTCAAGAAGACCACATCCCACCTCCATTACTGCACCCCGCTCATGATGCATGTGATGGGCAAGGTGGGGGATGCAGTGGTTTGACAGTAGATCTGGGCCCTGGTCAAGAAGACCACATAACTGTTCAGGACAGACTACTTCCCACCTCCATACTGCACCCCGCTCATGATGCCTGTGGTGGGCAAGGTGGGGGATGCAGTGGTTTGACAGTAGATCTGGCCCTGGTCAAGAAGACCACATAACTGTTCAGGACAGACTACTTCCCACCTCCATACTGCACCCCGCTCATGATGCATGTGATGGGCAAGGTGGGGGATGCAGCGGTTGGACAGTAGATCTGGGCCCTGGTCAAGAAGACCACATAACTGTTCAGGACAGACTACTTCCCACCTCCATACTGCACCATACTCATGATGCATGTGGTGGGCAAGGTGGGGGATGCAGTGGTTTGACAGTAGATCTGGGCCCTGGTCAAGAAGACCACATAACTGTTCAGGACAGACTACTTCCCACCTCCATACTGCACCATACTCATGATGCCTGTGGTGGGCAAGGTGGGGGATGCAGTGGTTTGACAGTAGATCTGGGCCCTGGTCAAGAAGACCACATAACTGTTCAGGACAGACTACTTCCCACCTCCATACTGCACCATACTCATGATGCATGTGATGGGCAAGGTGGGGGATGCAGTGGTTTGACAGTAGATCTGGCCCTGGTCAAGAAGACCACATAACTGTTCAGGACAGACTACTTCCCACCTCCATACTGCACCATACTCATGATGCATGTGGTGGGCAAGGTGGGGGATGCAGTGGTTTGACAGTAGATCTGGGCCCTGGTCAAGAAGACCACATAACTGTTCAGGACAGACTACTTCCCACCTCCATACTGCACCATACTCATGATGCCTGTGGTGGGCAAGGTGGGGGATGCAGTGGTTTGACAGTAGATCTGGCCCTGGTCAAGAAGACCACATAACTGTTCAGGACAGACTACTTCCCACCTCCATACTGCACCATACTCATGATGCCTGTGGTGGTCAAGGTGGGGGATACAGCGGTTGGACAGTAGATCTGGGCCCTGGTCGAGAAGACCACATCTCACCTCCAGAACTGCACCATACTAATGATGCCTGTGGTGGGCAAGGTGGGGGATACAGCGGTTGGACAGTAGATCTGGCCCTGGTCGAGAAGACCACATCTCACCTCCAGAACTGCACCATACTCATGATGCCTGTGGTGGGCAAGGTGGGGGATACAGCGGTTGGACAGTAGATCTGGGCCCTGGTCGAGAAGACCACATCTCACCTCCAGAACTGCACCATACTAATGATGCCTGTGGTGGGCAAGGTGGGGGATACAGCGGTTGGACAGTAGATCTGGGCCCTGGTCGAGAAGACCACATCTCACCTCCAGAACTGCACCATACTCATGATGCCTGTGGTGGTCAAGGTGGGGGATACAGCGGTTGGACAGTAGATCTGGCCCTGGTCGAGAAGACCACATCTCACCTCCAGAACTGCACCATACTAATGATGCCTGTGGTGGGCAAGGTGGGTGATGCAGCGGTTGGACAGTAGATCTGGGCCCTGGTCGAGAAGACCACATAACTGTTCAGGACAGACTACTTCCCACCTCCATACTGCACCATACTCATGATGCATGTGATGGGCAAGGTGGGGGATGCAACGGTTGGACAGTAGATCTGGGCCCTGGTCGAGAAGACCACATCCCACCTCCAGTACTGCACCCCGCTCATGATGCCTGTGGTGGGCAAGGTGGGGGATGCAACGGTTGGACAGTAGATCTGGGCCCTGGTCGAGAAGACCACATAACTGTTCAGGACAGACTACTTCCCACCTCCATACTGCACCCCGCTCATGATGCATGTGATGGGCAAGGTGGGGGATGCAGTGGTTTGACAGTAGATCTGGGCCCTGGTCAAGAAGACCACATAACTGTTCAGGACAGACTACTTCCCACCTCCATACTGCACCATACTCATGATGCATGTGATGGGCAAGGTGGGGGATGCAGTGGTTTGACAGTAGATCTGGGCCCTGGTCAAGAAGACCACATAACTGTTCAGGACAGACTACTTCCCACCTCCATACTGCACCCCGCTCATGATGCATGTGATGGGCAAGGTGGGGGATGCAGTGGTTTGACAGTAGATCTGGGCCCTGGTCGAGAAGACCACATAACTGTTCAGGACAGACTACTTCCCACCTCCATACTGCACCCCGCTCATGATGCATGTGATGGGCAAGGTGGGGGATGCAGTGGTTTGACAGTAGGTCTGGGCCCTGGTCGAGAAGACCACATAACTGTTCAGGACAGACTACTTCCCACCTCCATACTGCACCCCGCTCATGATGCATGTGATGGGCAAGGTGGGGGATGCAGTGGTTTGACAGTAGATCTGGGCCCTGGTCGAGAAGACCACATAACTGTTCAGGACAGACTACTTCCCACCTCCATACTGCACCCCGCTCATGATGCCTGTGGTGGGCAAGGTGGGGGATGCAGCGGTTGGACAGTAGATCTGGCCCTGGTCAAGAAGACCACATAACTGTTCAGGACAGACTACTTCCAACCTCCAGAACTGCACCATACTCATGATGCATGTGGTGGGCAAGGTGGGGGATGCAGTGGTTTGACAGTAGATCTGGCCCTGGTCAAGAAGACCACATAACTGTTCAGGACAGACTACTTCCAACCTCCAGAACTGCACCATACTCATGATGCATGTGGTGGGCAAGGTGGGGGATGCAGTGGTTTGACAGTAGATCTGGGCCCTGGTCGAGAAGACCACATAACTGTTCAGGACAGACTACTTCCAACCTCCAGAACTGCACCATACTCATGATGCATGTGGTGGGCAAGGTGGGGGATGCAGCGGTTGGACAGTAGATCTGGCCCTGGTCAAGAAGACCACATAACTGTTCAGGACAGACTACTTCCCACCTCCATACTGCACCATACTCATGATGCATGTGGTGGGCAAGGTGGGGGATGCAGCGGTTGGACAGTAGATCTGGCCCTGGTCAAGAAGACCACATAACTGTTCAGGACAGACTACTTCCCACCTCCATACTGCACCATACTCATGATGCCTGTGGTGGGCAAGGTGGGGGATGCAGCGGTTGGACAGTAGATCTGGCCCTGGTCAAGAAGACCACATAACTGTTCAGGACAGACTACTTCCAACCTCCAGAACTGCACCCCGCTCATGATGCCTGTGATGGGCAAGGTGGGGGATGCAGCGGTTGGACAGTAGATCTGGCCCTGGTCAAGAAGACCACATAACTGTTCAGGACAGACTACTTCCCACCTCCATACTGCACCCCGCTCATGATGCCTGTGATGGGCAAGGTGGGGGATGCAGCGGTTGGACAGTAGATCTGGCCCTGGTCAAGAAGACCACATAACTGTTCAGGACAGACTACTTCCAACCTCCAGAACTGCACCATACTCATGATGCATGTGATGGGCAAGGTGGGGGATGCAGCGGTTTGACAGTAGATCTGGGCCCTGGTCAAGAAGACCACATAACTGTTCAGGACAGACTACTTCCCACCTCCATACTGCACCCCGCTCATGATGCCTGTGGTGGGCAAGGTGGGGGATGCAGCGGTTGGACAGTAGATCTGGACCCTGGTCGAGAAGACCACATCCCACCTCCAGTACTGCACCCCACTCATGATGCCTGTGGTGGGCAGAAGTGGAGGACACCGCAGTCGGGAGGTAGGTCTGGGCCCGTCCAACACTCATGGTTCATCCACAGCACAGTCCAAGCACTTCTATTATTTAATTATGCCAAGAAACTTACTGCTTTTTTTTAAATACACAAGTTGTATGTGGGCAATGTTTGAGAGGTAGAATTGGAACTGAAAAATTCAATGCCACAGCCGAGATTTGAACCAAAGGCAGCCATGCATGAAGCGAACATCTATGGGTCAAATCCCGGCTATAACATTGAATTTTTCAGTTCCACTTCTGTCTCTCAAAGTTATTTCTTCCCAAAATGTTTCTGCTCTCATTAGGTCAGGTACTTCAGGAACAACCTTCCAAAGTTTCCCATTTTTGGGATAGTTTTTGTGTATGAAGTATAAAATATGTACTAGAAATATGTGTCTAGTCTAGGAAGTGTGTTCCTTGTATTTATTGTGGAACAAGTAGTGTTAGCATACAAAATTTTTATTTATTTTACATGGAATGTCTGTACATTCATTCCACTTAATCTCTTGAGCGATGGCCATTTAAAACGTCCGCGAGCCGAGAACTGCTACCCAACATCCAGCGCAGGGCATTTAAATTGTTAAATGCGCTAAAAGTGCTTCATATATACACAGCTGTATTTTGTGTAAATATTAAGTTATTTTAATGAAACAAAAACTGGTATAAAACTTGTTATATGCAGTATACATGTACGTCATCAGCAAAGTTGAGTTGCATTTACAAAATGTTGAAATGGCACTATTTTATATGGCTTTGAGAATGAGCTGGACATAGCTTGAAACCCCAGGGTTAGCAAAAGAATAACAACATTACTAAGATAAATGAAGTTTTTAGTTTCTAATTTGTTCTTACTTTAGAATCTTGTTGCTTCACTGTTAATAGCTTCAATTTTCCTTATTTGGCACTATTTTGTTTCACTGTGGTGAAAAGTTCACTTTGTTCTGTAGAATGCATCTAATATAAGTTCCCTGAAAGAAACAGTAGTCAATGCATTGTATGTGTGGCTTGTATGTCAGCAAAACAAGGCATAATGTGACATAAAGCACTAGTGTATGCGTGGTCTATGAGTCATCAGAATAAAGCATGTTTGCAACTTTTCCTTATGTGTGTTTCGTAACTTGGATAGCAGGCTCCGTTTCTTTCTTTGTTGAAATACATACATATACTTTCCTGCTTGTATCTGAAGTGAGAAGTGGTATAAAAAGGTATTTTTGCACCAACTGGATATAACCATATACAATTGTTTGGTAATTTGGAGAGCTCTAAACCCACACAGGACAATGACCGACCTTGACTTCCGACTATCAATAGCTCGCAGTCTAATTGAACAATACCATGTTGGGGATTGAAAATCCAGAACCCCTGCACCCCTCAGACTTCAAGGAAAACATTATCCTAAAAGGATACCACCCACAGCAGAGAAGTCCCGCCCATCTCAAAAGTGTTTCGTGTGCCGCAAGAAGGGAACTCGCGAATGTGGAGATGTGCCCTTGTGTGTTTATCCCTGTTTTGAGGTAAATCACTGCACAAGGAACATATTAAGGAAAGCCAGTAAAGTATATAGACTTTACTTAAATGTTTCATAAAGGGAAAATTAAAATAAGTTGAGTTAGATAAGGGATAAATAAGGGTTAAATGCACAAACGCACAGGACGCGTATACATGCCCATATCTCTCATCCGTCATTTTAAATGGATGTGATTTCACGTCCATATCGCTGAAGAGGTTAATATGTTACGCATTTTAAATTTCACGTGTTGGACAGGAAAAAGTCTTACAGGTTTTAATTTAAGGAGGTTGGCAAGTATGTAAATGTGACTCACTTGAGAGCTAAGCAATTGCACAGTTGTCTGATTGTAATGTGTTTGTTGTAGGATCTCGCCCAATGACAATGTTATTTCCGTCACATGCAGGCAGTACGTGGAAATGTTAGCAGGAAATGTCCTAGCACCATATACATTCAAAGCAGTAAGTATCATTATCAACATTTGCCTACTGTGTTTCTTTGTTTAAAATGACAGTGTGACAGATGACACTTTCAGTTCTTTTTTTTGTCACTTTGTCTTCTAAAACTGACGCACAAAATCAGTTTTCTTTTTGTCGTTTACACAGTCTATAGTTATTTGTGAACTTAAAACTCACAACTGATCTGTCCTCATAACCTTGACTCATTCTCACTGTCTTTCACTTCTACCGTCTCTCTCTAACAAACTGTTGCTGACAATCACACTCACTAAAACTGCTTCACACAGGAAACAACTCTGTATCTACAAATGTCTGTGACGATATACACATTGTCCTAACACTGACTGCACATGCAGCTAGCAGCTGTCTAAAACTGCTTCACACAGGAAACAACTCTGTATCTACAAATGTCTGTGACGATATACACATTGTCCTAACAGTGACTGCACATGCAGCTAGCAGCTGTCTCGTTCAACAGTGAGGGTATTGCACATCAGACTGGGAGGAAAGACGATTTGGAAGTAAAGTAACATGTGGACAGAACTACAACCACGGTGCAGGCAAGTTGTTGAGCCTGACGGAGTTCCAGATAGCACAGAAAGTCCTCCACTGACCAGTTCTGGCTGAACAATTAGTCCCCCAGCTGACCACAGTGCCTCCTCTCAAACGAGCACCAAGACAGTGCAGCCTGGAGACAACCTGGAGACACTGGATTTTTTTTTTGGGCAGTGGAAGAATCTTCAAAAGACACCGCAAGTTCGGCAAGTTGGATTTCTACCAACTAAAAAATGGCTCCAGAATCATTAAACATTCTTCTTGGAACTACCCAGATGATATTACTTGAAGAAGACAGAGACAATACTGGATAGAGAGAATGAAGTGAAACGGGGGACACACTGTAAATATCCTACCCAGTGTTCAGCTGAGTGACCTGGAAAAACCTAAGTTCAGAGGAATCGAACCCACAATCTCCAGAATGAGGGCCACAGACGTTACCACCTGAGACATCCCACTCGTTGATTCAACGGTTGACGACTACATGATGAAAACTGGCTCATCTCGCCTACATAGACAAGAATGGTGTGGGATGGATTTTTCTGGAAGTTTACCTTTTCTTGAACTTGTAAATAAGCTGGCAGTAGAAAGGTTGGCAGACAATGTGGAAATGCTTTGTTCTGCACACTCCACGTCATCGGCCACGTATTTACGACTGGTGTGCAGAAGCTCTGATATCTACTGCAGTGTATGTCAGGAGTTAATGAAATCATTCTCCTTCTTGCTTCCCAACATTTTGATGTTAGAGTGAAAAGTCATAAGAGATTCACAATACTATTTCTTCTTATTTGGAGCATAATAAACAATTTGGAATTGTGAAAAGATGTTTATTTCAACAATCATGTCCAGTGATGAGTCGAAATGCAGCAACAGGAGATTTTCTTGGTAAATCAGGAACTACTGATGGGTCATCCAACATTTTCTTCCATTTTGACTGTTGGTTTCAAACTGTTATCTGTTGTTCATAATTTGGAGTTATTTTTATTTTAACAATTCTTTTAATTGATTCATGGGAAAAATTTTGTTTTATCACTAAATTGATTTTACATTCTTTCTTTGCTAAAATATCAGCCTTTTGATTTCCAAAAACAGCAAAGTGTGTAGGAATCCACTGTAAGACTGTATTTTTATGTAGGTTCTGTATTTGTATTATGTATTTCTTTGATGTTCATCATTCTGGGCCAAGTGGTAGAATTAGTAAGTTTATAATCAGACAGAATAACTACAAGTGATGTATCACCATCAGGATTGGGTGTATATTTCCCCAGCTGCTCCAGCTCCAGAAGAGTCATCAGTATAGATAGATATGAATCTGATTCTTTGTATTGTATCTAAAGCTCCAACTTGTTAGCACCAAACAATTTGGAATATTACTAAGATAAGTGAAGCTTTTAGTTTCTAATTTGTTTTTACTTTAGATTTGGTGCTGTTTTTAAATGCAAATGTTGCTTCGTGTTGGACTATGAGGCTATTATTTCTCTCCGGGCGTGGTACTAGGTGGAATGAATAAACACGCGATGCAACTTCACTATATATATTGCTTTATTAGCACCTTTTTCGTCTCTTTTCACACTTATTATAATTGGATTGAATTTTGTTACACCTTTTTGTATTATTTTGATCGTCTTTTCACTTTTATACAGTTTTTTAGACCTGTATTCACTAGCATTGCAAAAATACATCTACACATCTTTACCATACTGACGCCGTTAACAATTTTAGCACTACTTTACATGATGCTATTTTGTATACATCTGCGTATGCTTTCATTTTATATTTTCCCACCTTAAATAGTTCCTGTATTGTTAGGGAAGCGATCTTTAGCTATCCTCCCTTCGCTTTTAATATTAAATACATATGATTCTTTTATTTATACATATTAAATTTAAATGTGAAACTTAACATTTATGACGTTTTTAAACAATTCTTATTTTTTTTAACAATGAAAAATAGCAACACGTTTTCGTTATTCAACTAATTCGTATCAACACCAAAAATTAAATTACATTTGCAATAAATATTTACATAAATGATTTCCTTTTGGGGTCTTACAATATATTGTGTCTCAGATTCTTGTTGCTTCACTGTTAATAGCTTCATTATTTCGTTATTTAACTTTGTATTCTACTTACTGGAGTAAACTAAAGTAATTTTATAGTAACATTAATGTATAGAAAGAAGGTATGAGGTGTTGCATATAAACCGAGAGTGTCCAAGTGGCATGTTTACTCTCAGTATTGTCACAGTCTACATATCACTTGTTATCATTCTAACACTGTATTTTCATATGTAAAATGGGTTCGCAATACTTTGTTCCAAAACTTCATGATGAAGTGCTACTTTAACAAGCACAAATTCACAAATTATAAATAAATTTGAAACTACTGACTCAGTGCTCATTCATACATGAAAAGTTTTAACGGAGACATTGGTGTGAACCAATGAGGTCCCAGGAT
Organism: Tenodera sinensis; assembly: GCA_030765045.1. Lineage (NCBI taxonomy): Eukaryota > Metazoa > Arthropoda > Insecta > Mantodea > Mantidae > Tenodera > Tenodera sinensis. The sequence goes on from CM060963.1 coordinate 210,119,215, forward strand.
ACAGATATTTGCTTCAGTGTATAATACTAAGATTGTGGGTAATGTTAATAAGGTTTAATTATTGTTATAGGCTCTGTTAACACTGAGTTATTTTGCTCTTCTAATTCCTATCTCTTTTGGAGGCTCCTCAGCTGAAGTGATTGAAATAAGCATCATCAACATCAGAGAAATACACAATGCACTGGCCAACCATTTAAATCCAAGCGCCGTGAGTTTGAACTGCAGTCGCATGTGCCTCTGCTAAAGTACAGAGAAGATCCAAAGAAAATAATTACTGTAATGTTACACTTAGGAGCTAACAGGGTTTACATTTGACTGCAGTTGCAAGGATTTGCTTCTTACTCTTAAAAAAATTATTGAAAAAATTTAATATCTTTATAATATAACACAGTGCAAATACTTGAATTCTACTTATTTAGGATAGCTTAACAAAAAATTAGAATAAAAGAGCCCATAAAATATCTCAAAAATAAACAAATTTATGTATTGTATATATTATATGTTACGCTGGGTGTTGCAGGGGGAAGCAGTACATACACTTTATTGTAATAACAGTTTAATTGCATTGTCTAACTTAATTTGTCAACAGGAAAGGCGTACATTTTTGTTTCTTCTCAACTATGCACGAGCCTCAGATTGTTTGCCGCAGATCTGCCAACTGTACCGAGCCTCGACCCTCCCAGCTGCAGAGCAGAACAGCATGGTTGGTAATATTTAGGTTCATACACTCTTATAATAATTATTATTTATTTAAGAGGTAGAACTGGAACTTAAAAATTCAATGCCACAACTGGGATTTGAACCACAGACCTTCCGCTAGTTCGTATTTTTCCTGGTTCAAATCCCAGTTGTGGCATTGAATTTTTAAGTTCCAGTTCTACCTCTTAAACTTTGCCCACACACGGCTTGTGTGTTTAAAAACACCAACAGTAAGTTTGTTGGCATAAATAAATAATAATTATTATTTATTTGTTTATTATTAATTAGTACTAAGTACTCTCATTGCCTCACCTCCTTATATAGTGAGGATGACATAACATGGACTGTTGTCAGAGTTGACCTGGAACTTGTATAAATACACTGGCCATCGCACACTTGTCAAATAATGTCAAAAACACCTTTTGGCTTTGCCGCTCTGATTGTTATCAATTGTTTGCTCTTACGAGTGGTGTGAGGTAGCTTGATGATCATCGCTTGTTGTGCACCACAGCCAGTGTCACAATAATAATAATCTTTATCTGTTTATAGCCTTGTACAAGTTTCAAGCATCATTGAAGTGTTGAATATGTGGCATATTGTCATGCTAGTTCACCAATTGCATGTGAAGTACAAGAACTGTACACTACTTTCCAACGCAGATATAATCCCCCAGAGACCAAGGAAAACAGCGGTTGCAGCCTTCCGACTATTGACAAATCATGACTGCTTAGCAAGTCATCTCTACAGAATAGGTATCTCATCCTCACCGATATGTGTCTTGTGTAACGATCCAGCAGAAATGAACGAAGACCACCTGAAGACCTGTGAAGCATTAAGATCAGAGGAAACTACAGCTCAAAAGTATTGGAAAGCACGAATGCTAATGGCTTCATTGCCAGATGCAAGGCACTAGAAAACAACAACAACAACAAGAACTGTAGTTCAAACAGTGTGTTGTTATGAATGTTGTCAAGTACATTCTCCATGTGTATGTTGTCACACAGCATTTTCTGCCATTCCTTCACAATGTATTTGACAAACGAGCACTTTGATATGCTTTCGATCTGCGGAGAAACAAGAGCTAGTGCACCAACAGCTCAGCATTTGTACTGGGAGAGATATCCTAATAGACAACAGCAATACCACAAAATAGGAATAAAACAATTACAAATTAAAATAATAGTGGCTTTAAACTTAATAATTGTTCAAGGAATGTTATTTGTGAATATTATATGGTAAAAAATGAGTAGACACAGGAGATTGGAACCACCTAAATGCCAGACAGATTACTTACAAATCATGTGCTTGTTCAAACCAAAGTGCCTAGTAGCATGTGGTATTCGCTGTTCCCAGTGGTGCAGACTCCAGCTGTCTAATTGAGTATATTAAAAGGTGATGCTGTAACATTTATATTAGTACTAAGTTCGTTGAGTGTGTAACCAAACATCTATGTTAAATACTTGGGTAGAACCTAGCATAGTGGCTAATGTTTTCATGTTAGAGCATAAAATGCACATTACATAAAACTGGAAAATAAGTGGCAGCTTACTCGTGTGGTATTTACAAGCAAAACATAAAAAAAAGTGTTGTAAAAGTTTTAACAAATCTTAAGCTTCACTTATGTTAATATATGCTGAGAGTTCTTGAAAACCAACACAGACTACGTAGTTTCACATTAATTATAATGATTCATCAGTGCAAATCTTGTTCATAGTGCTTGCCATCGTAACAACCTAAACTACTTAAATTTCTATGTGTTACCAAACTATGAAACATTGTGGTCTGTGTTGGATTTCAGGAACTTTGAGCAGATATTAAGATAAGTGAAGTTTCTAGTCTCTAAGATTTGTCACAACCTTTAGAATTGTATTGCTTCAATGTTAATAGCTTCAGTTTTTACATAATAAAAAAAGTATGTTTTCATTTTAAACTGTGAAATTGGTTCCCACAAAGCGACATGTGGAAAGCTTTTCCATATCACAATTTGGAAGGCTCCTTGCTGCTCCAGTTTGAAACTGTTTGATTTATTTAAGAGATATTGACATGGACCTAAAACTGCAGTTAAACAGACACATGCCATGAACTGTGTTTGTGTATTGATTTATTTAAGAGATATTGACATGGACCTAAAACTGCAGTTAAACAGACACATGCCATGAACTGTGTTTGCAGATTGCAACAATTGTTCACTCACGACAGAGCCGTGTAAGTTTTGACACACTGTGGCTTGAAGATCTGTACGAGAAGGTGATAATGGAGTCTCAGGGGAGCAAGATAACCCCTCTAGTGGTGAATCCTGGTCGTGTGCTACTTACTTCATCACGTCTCTACTTCCAGCCATACAACAATGTCGAATCTGTAAGTACTTGTATTGTGGAATGAAAAAAGTGAAGTGATTAGCAGTCAAACTACGTAAATCTATAAATGTAATAATAACTTAGAGACAAATGTCTCTATCTTTTTATACAGAGAGATCCAAATACATGTGAACTGCTACACAGTGTTTTTCCACTGCGAGTGCAGAAATACAATAACAGCAGCTGATATGCACAAGATCATAAGCATCACTTGTTTTTCTCTGCTCTGCTCATAATCAGTATTGAGTTGATGCGATATCGTGCGACTGCATTATTACCAGTGTGCTTTATTATTTAGTTCTGCACTTAGTCAAAATGTGTATTATGGCTCATCTCTGCACAGCGTGCATTTATTTCATGAAATACCCCTTCATGATGGGTGTGCACCATTAGTGGAAAAACAGTTATAGGCCCAATTTTTTTCGAATCAATAGTTGACACCCGTACATACTTGAATACAATTTTGCACCTTTTTTATAGAGAATTAACCGACAGGGAGCGTGATTTTGCCTTTGTTCAACAAGACTCTGCAACAGCTCTTACAGCCAGTCTTTTGGTGAGAACAATTGAAAGTATGTTTCAGGACAGAACTATTAGTAGAAATTTGTGGCCCCATTAGTCCCCCGGCCTAACCCCCTGCGATTTCTATCTCTGGGGTAATTTAAAGCATAAAGTGTACAGGACAAACCCACACACCCTGGAAGAGTTAAAACAAAATATCTGTCAAGAAATTGCCAGCATTTCTCAACATGAACTACGGCAAGTGATGGATAACTTCATAAGGAGGTGTCAAAAATGTATGGACAACAACGGTAGCCAGTTTCAGCATCTGCTACAATTATATTGGTAAGTAAGGCCTTTAAAAGTAGTTTTAAAAATGCTGTTTGGTTTTATCCTTGCTGTTCTATGACAGCAGCAGTTGGCGACGAGCACAGAGGACCCGTACAGATAAAACACAGCACAGCCAGTTCAGTCTTTTGGATCACCCATTATATGAAATCTGTATTAAAACCATTAATTCTAGAGAAGGCGTATGATGAGGTGGATATACAATTACTATGGTACAAATTGCAATGCAAAGGATTGAATCAATGTATGGTAAAGACCTTGATGGCACTGTTCAAGGGCAACACCTTCTGTGTGAGGGTGGGGGAAGCAGTAGTCTCTCGGGAAATAGCACAAGGGAAAGGACTAAGGCAAGGGTGTAAATTGAGCCCTCTACTATTTAATTTATTTGTTGATGATATCCTGTTAGGGATAAGCAAGAACAATAGTGTATAAATAATATCATGAGTCCTGGGCTACTATTCGTTGATCTGGTAGTAGGATCAAATCCAGTAAATGGTCTGAAGCAAGTGTAGCAGGAGGTAGAGAAATACTGCAATGAATTGAACCTAACTGTAAATCAGGAGAATACACAAATAATGGTAATTAAGAAGGGAGCAAAATTGAGTAAATATGAAAAGTGGAAAAAGGGGAATAAGGAGTATAAAGTAGTACGAGAATGTATCTATTTAGGAGTAAAATTAGATGGGAGTGGTGGGGGGGGCAAAAGAAATTAGCTCTGACAAAGGGAAAGGAGCTATGTCAGCAATAAGTTGTAAGTACAGAGTACTGAATATTGGGGTCAAATGGTTGGAAAAAATTTATAATATGTGGTGGAACCAAAAATGCTCTATGGTATAGAAATATGGGGACTGAATGAGCGGGAGGAAACCATAGATACAGTTTATAGGATGTTTTGCAGGGAAGTATTGGGTCTTCCAAGTGCGGTGGCAAGAGAGGTAGCGCAGATGGAGATGGGAAGGGTGTCGAGGAAGGGTATGATTATAGAAAGAGCTCTGAAATTTTGGTACAGGATTTTGAATTTAGATAAAAATAATTTGTTAAAGCAGTGTGTACAATTGTAGAAAGAAGTATCTTCCGGGCTGTTATGCCGTGGTCTGCTGGAGATCTGTCTTCCAGATGTTTCGTTTACAACTGCGGTAAACATCCTCAGTGGCATTGTCGAAGTCTCCTCGTGGAAGGTATCACTGCGACTGATGCGTCGATTGTCTGTGGGGCTCCCTTTATACCATGCACAACGTGCGCTGATTGGCCCGGGGCGTCCAGAGGCGTGGTGGCTGGTGGAGGGGGTTCTATCTCTATTATGCTGCTGGTCTCTTCTGATTGGCTTACCTTGCTATCCTGCTTCTTATGATGTTCTATGACCGGATGCAGGATGCATCATAAGAAGCAGGATAGCAAGGTAAGCCAATCAGAAGAGACCAGCAGCATAATAGAGATAGAACCCCCTCCACCAGCCACCACGCCTCTGGACGCCCCGGGCCAATCAGCGCACGTTGCGCATGGTATAAAGGGAGCCCCACAGACAGTCGATGCATCAGTCGCAGTGATACCTTCCACGAGGAGACTTTGACAACGCCACTGAGGATGTTTACCGCAGTTGTAAACGAAACGTCTGGAAGACAGATCTCCAGCAGACCACGGCATAACAGCCCGGAAGATACTTCTTTCTACAATTTAGACGCCGGCCGTGAAAGCCTACATAGCTTTAGTGTGTACAATACTGGTAAAGTAGTCTTAGGGAATCTGGATGGACGAGTAGTATTCGAAAGAACCTAGAAGTAAATGGGATGGGGGATTACTGGAGGAGAGGGGAGAATAATCATAACAAATTCTGGAAAAAAAGTAAGAAAGAGGTTTGAAGACATAGAAATCCAAAAACTATTTGGTGGTATAATGGAAGAAAGGACCCTGGTAGATTACAAATCAATGAAGGAAACATGGGAAAGGGAAACATATGTTGATAAGGTAAACAAAGAACAAAGGGAGGCAATAACATGGATAAGAACTGGTGTTTGGAGGTTGAGAGGACTAAGCAAGGACATCATCCCTCAGAGTCAGTGTCCTATTTGTGAGGGGAAGGAACATCTGGAGCACATAGTCCAGGAGTACCAAGGAGCCAATAACATGGAAAAGAACTGGTGTTTGGAGGTTGAGAGGACTAAGTAAGGACATCATCCCTCAGAGTCAGTGTCCTATTTGTGGGGGGAAGGAGCATCTGGAGCGTATAGTCCAGGAGTACCAAGGAGCCAATAACATGGATAAGAACTGGTGTTTGGAGGTTGAGAGTACTCAGTAAGGACATCATCCCTCAGAGTCAGTGTCCTGTTTGTGGGGGGAAGGAACATCTGGAGCGTATAGTCCAGGAGTACCAAGGAGCCAATAACATGGATAAGAACTGGTGTTTGGAGGTTGAGAGGACTAAGTAAGGACATCATCCCTCAGAGTCAGTGTCCTATTTGTGGGGGGAAGGAACATCTGGAGCGTATAGTCCAGGAGTACCAAGGAGCCAATAACATGGATAAGAACTGGTGTTTGGAGGTTGAGAGGACTAAGTAAGGACATCATCCCTCAGAGTCAGTGTCCTATTTGTGGGGGGAAGGAGCATCTGGAGTGTATAGTCCAGGAGTACCAAGGAGCCAATAACATGGATAAGAACTGGTGTTTGGAGGTTGAGAGGACTAAGTAAGGACATCATCCCTCAGAGTCAGTGTCCTATTTGTGAGGGGAAGGAACATCTGGAGTGTATAGTCCAGGAGTACCAAGGAGCCAATAACATGGATAAGAACTGGTGTTTGGAGGTTGAGAGGACTAAGTAAGGACATCATCCCTCAGAGTCAGTGTCCTATTTGTGAGGGGAAGGAACATCTGGAGTGTATAGTCCAGGAGTACCAAGGAGCCAATAACATGGATAAGAACTGGTGTTTGGAGGTTGAGAGGACTAAGCAAGGACATCATCCCTCAGAGTCAGTGTCCTATTTGTGAGGGGAAGGAACATCTGGAGTGTATAGTCCAGGAGTACCAAGGAGCCAATAACATGGATAAGAACTGGTGTTTGGAGGTTGAGGGGACTAAGTAAGGACATCATCCCTCAGAGTCAGTGTCCTGTTTGTGGGGGGAAGGAACATCTGGAGCGTATAGTCCAGGAGTACCAAGGAGCCAATAACATGGATAAGAACTGGTGTTTGGAGGTTGAGAGTACTCAGTAAGGACATCATCCCTCAGAGTCAGTGTCCTATTTGTGAGGGGAAGGAGCATCTGGAGCGTATAGTCCAGGAGTACCAAGGAGCCAATAACATGGATAAGAACTGGTGTTTGGAGGTTGAGAGTACTCAGTAAGGACATCATCCCTCAGAGTCAGTGTCCTATTTGTGGGGGGAAGGAACATCTGGAGTGTATAGTCCAGGAGTACCAAGGAGCCAATAACATGGATAAGAACTGGTGTTTGGAGGTTGAGAGGACTAAGTAAGGACATCATCCCTCAGAGTCAGTGTCCTATTTCTGAGGGGAAGGAACATCTGGAGCGTATAGTCCAGGAGTACCAAGGAGCCAATAACATGGATAAGAACTGGTGTTTGGAGGTTGAGAAGACTAAGTAAGGACATCATCCCTCAGAGTCAGTGTCCTATTTGTGAGGGGAAGGAGCATCTGGAGTGTATAGTCCAGGAGTACCAAGGAGCCAATAACATGGATAAGAACTTGTGTTTGGAGGTTGAGAGGACTAAGTAAGGACATCATCCCTCAGAGTCAGTGTCCTATTTGTGGGGGGAAGGAGCATCTGGAGTGTATAGTCCAGGAGTACCAAGGAGCCAATAACATGGATAAGAACTTGTGTTTGGAGGTTGAGAGGACTAAGTAAGGACATCATCCCTCAGAGTCAGTGTCCTATTTGTGGGGGGAAGGAACATCTGGAGCACATAGTCCAGGAGTACTAAGGAGCCAATAACATGGATAAGAACTGGTGTTTGGAGGTTGAGAGTACTCAGTAAGGACATCATCCCTCAGAGTCAGTGTCCTATTTGTGAGGGGAAGGAACATCTGGGGCACATAGTCCAGGAGTACCAAGGAGCCAATAACATGGATAAGAACTGGTGTTTGGAGGTTGAGGGGACTAAGTAAGGACATCATCCCTCAGAGTCAGTGTCCTATTTGTGGGGGGAAGGAACATCTGGGGCACATAGTCCAGGAGTACCAAGGAGCCAATAACATGGATAAGAACTGGTGTTTGGAGGTTGAGGGGACTAAGTAAGGACATCATCCCTCAGAGTCAGTGTCCTATTTGTGGGGGGAAGGAACATCTGGGGCACATAGTCCAGGAGTACCAAGGAGCCAATAACATGGATAAGAACTGGTGTTTGGAGGTTGAGAGGACTAAGTAAGGACATCATCCCTCAGAGTCAGTGTCCTATTTGTGGGGGGAAGGAACATCTGGAGCGTATAGTCCAGGAGTACCAAGGAGCCAATAACATGGATAAGAACTGGTGTTTGGAGGTTGAGGGGACTAAGGAAGGACATCATCCCTCAGAGTCAGTGTCCTATTTGTGAGGGGAAGGAACATCTGGGGCACATAGTCCAGGAGTACCAAGGAACCAATAACATGTATAAGAACTGGTGTTTGGAGGTTGAGAGGACTAAGTAAGGACATCATCCCTCAGAGTCAGTGTCCTATTTGTGGGGGGAAGGAACATCTGGAGCGTATAGTCCAGGAGTACCAAGGAACCAATAACATGGATAAGAACTGGTGTTTTGAGGTTGAGAGTACTAAGTAAGGACATCATCCCTCAGAGTCAGTGTCCTATTTGTGGGGGGAAGGAGCATCTGGAGTGTATAGTCCAGGAGTACCAAGGAGCCAATAACATGGATAAGAACTGGTGTTTGGAGGTTGAGAGTACTCAGTAAGGACATCATCCCTCAGAGTCAGTGTCCTATTTGTGGGGGAAGGAACATCTGGAGCACATAGTCCAGGAGTACCAAGGAGCCAATAACATGTATAAGAACTGGTGTTTGGAGGTTGAGAGTACTAAGTAAGGACATCATCCCTCAGAGTCAGTGTCCTGTTTGTGGGGGGAAGGAACATCTGGAGCATATAGTCCAGGAGTACCAAGGAGCCAATAACATGGATAAGAACTGGTGTTTGGAGATTGAGAGTACTAAGTAAGGACATCATCCCTCAGAGTCAGTGTCCTGTTTGTGGGGGGAAGGAACATCTGGAGCACATACTCTTTGAGTTTCAAGGAACGAACGTATGGAGGAAAGAATTTCTGTAGCAGAAATGTCAGAGGGGAGATAGGATAACAGCACATTTAAGAGGATTTTTAGAAAGGAGGCCAGGAATTTATGTCTATTTTTAAGAAGAGTTCAGAAAAAATGGAATTGGTTTGTACAAAGAGAACAGAATTAAAAATTTGGTGTTATGTGTTAAATAGCTATAGAGAAGCAAAATGTATGTATAAGAAATTATGTTGAGTGGATAAGACAGGTTAAAAGCCTGGGCTGAATGTCTTATTCAAGTATGTATTAATTTAAAGTAAAAAAAGAAAAACAAAAGCATTAATTACTGCATTGTTGATAACGTGTTTATATTCTGTGTTAACTTCTTCCTTATTATGTGTGTCCATTCCTCCTCAGGATATTTGATTTGCAGTGTTTTTAATGGTATCATATTTGGAGCTTTTTGTTTGTTAAAGATTTTGCAGAGGTGTGTATTATATTCTATTTCAAACCTTTTTATTGAATTAATGGGATGTAATTGAATGAACTGAAAAAATACAGAATTTTTTTTAAGTATTTAGGAGTGTATTTTCATAACAGACTTACATGACTGCATCAAGTGGAATGTATTACAAATAAAGTAAATAAGAGGTTGAAAATACTAAAATGACTAGTAAGAACTAAATGGGGCAGCTCTAGAAAAAGGCTAAACGTGGCACAAGCGAACTTAAAATAATGTGGTGATGTATCTAAGTGTTGTGAAAAAGAATAATTAGAGAAAGGCATTACACATAATAACGGTGCAATTAAGCTATCTCAGTGGAAACCCTTGCCTCTACAACCTCTAATAAGTCAATAAACATACAGTTTGAATAACAAACTCGATAACTCGTGAAAAATTATAGGAATTGTCAATTTTAATAAACTTGACAGACATCAAGATTTTAAATGTATACTAAAAACCCAAAAATGATTTGTGCTAGAAGTAAAAAAGATAAAAGAAAAACTACACATCCCTATTTCCTGTCAAATGTTGTCAGTAGTCTGTAGGCTGCAACTGCAATGTCTTGGCTTAATTATAAAGGTCTAACTGGGTTTGCTAGAACATGAACTTGTAACATGTTTAATGTACCAAATTGTGTTTTGTTTCAGTATCCTGTTTTGAAAATTCGTCTGCAGGATATAAAAAGAATCATTCCAAGAAGATTCCTCTTGAGGCACGTAGTAAGTATGCAACACTTACAGTTGATGTTACTACTGTTGTGCACGTTAATTTAAACAAAATATTGTTAGAGGTGCAATTGTTTGTTATACACCTGAAGCATGCCCTTAACATAAGCATAATTACTTTCATGTGGTTTGTTTTCTTATAAGGTCACAGTGATGAGCTCTTTGTTTCAGGCTCATACTTGGTGGGTGATAATTAAACATGGCAAAGTCTAATGTTTATTCAAATTAAAGTCTGTATTCCAACAAAATAAATTTTATTTATTTTCAGAAAGTGTATATTTACAAATCGTCACATTTTTTACTTTCTCTACTATATATAGTACAGTAGAGGAAGTATTGTATTCCACTCTAAAGTTCGACATTAAGATTTCACCGAAAATATATGTTTTCAGGCCCACTGAATCCAAAACCACCATTTTTAGAGAAAGTTCCATCTGTCTGTCTGTCTGTCTGTCTGTCTGTCTGTCTGTGTCTGTCTGTCTGTCTGTCTGCCTGTGGACAGCATACCTCAAAACAGAAAACTTGTTTAAAAAGCAAAGTTGGTATTTATGTTTAATATCTTTCAAGGATGCGACTTGAAGATTTTGAAGAAAATTGCCCTACCCTAAACTACCTTTTATATGGAAAATTTTTCAAAAATTTTGAATTTTTGGAAAATGGCTCTAATGATTTTCATTAAAATGCCATATGTTTGAGATATTTTTATGACAAATAAAATCCATATTTCGAATTTTCTGGCTATAGCCTATGCAGTCCTGTTTACTCCGTATGACTTTTATATAACTGGTAAACCGTAAGAGATAAACCAAATCTTACTATAGAAAAAATGTAGATTTTATTAAAATACACAATTTATGTCCAAATAAACTTTTTTGTACAGTGAACCATTTCGGACATATACCTTGTTATTTGTGAGTTTTGGAGAACTTATACTTCTATCTAGTATAACATCATTGTTAATTTTTTTATATGTTAGTCATGCAAAGTGAACGGAATCTCAAAGTTTTATAACACTTGACTATCGCTGAAAGTCTACTATATTCCCATATTCCCCTTGTACTTACAAGGAAATAAGCAATAAGATAATCTGTACAAATGTTTATCTTGACTAACACAAAGAAGATATAGGAATAAGAGTTCGTAAGAATAGTTAGTACAAGAGTAGAGAAATTCATGTGAGTGCACAACATCAGATTTTTTAGTACACTGAACACACATGCATTTGTCTTATGCATAGCTTGCGGAGAAGGCTGCGTTATCATGCATAAAATTGCTGACTTTACCCTCATCTTGTCACGGGCTTCTTCTGCGCTCTTGTCTGATCCATGCTTATGTATCAGCAGTTCTGTTGTGGCCTCGTCCCTTTGCTCCTGATTGGCTGTGTGTCCACCAACCAATATCAGTGCCAGTGTCCCTATTTCTTGGCAGTCTTCGAGACGGATTCTTCTGCCTTTTTCTTTATTTGTTTCTGTAGTTCTTAAAAGTGTTGTGAGTCAACACACTAGATTTTTAAATTGTGAATTGATTTTTTTTTTCTGTTAGGAATGAAATATCTGATGAAGGATTGTATATGTTACTTTTTGCCAAATGATGCGCTTGTTTCGTATGCACACAAAGCACAGTGTGCTGGAACAAGTACGTTGTTTTAAGTAAGTGAACTAGTCGATGCTGGGAGTGTCAAAGTGACAACGCCTCAACTTGTTTACATTTTGTAATCAATTAAAAATACATTATAAACATAGGGAAATTAAAGGGAGTATAAAAATGCTGTAAAATGTGTAGGTGGAATATAAGAAGGATATTGAATTGTTTGCAGGGTTTGGAAATTTACTGCGACAATACTAGTCATGTGACCCACCTGTATTTGTCGTTCAAGTCACAAGCAGAGCGAGATGAACTGTACAGCAATCTGAAGTGTCAGCCCTCGCTGCGTTTGGAGAACACAGAGAAAGAGATGATGACTCTGCAGTGGCAGAATGGAGTTCTTTCTAACTTTGACTATCTTCTTTATCTCAACAGGTAATAAGTGTTTGTATAATAAGGAGTTGCTTTCAAACATGGTCCAAGAAGCACTCACATAATGAAGCCACTCGTAAAATAATAAAGTAAAATTGCACTTGGAAGAGCGTTGAAGTTCTGCACGAGATTTTGTCTTTGGTAATGTTGCTGAATACGGGCTTAGGGACTGCATAATGCAGGGTGCCCATGTATGAGGAATGAAAGTAGTAAACATCATTTGAATAATGTTGGAATTGTGTATATCGCAGTGTGTAAAGATGAGAATGAAGATAACTTCCGTACTTAGGTGACGTAGATATGAAAAAGGCGAGAAACTCTATTCTCGTTCATAATGATGAATTTTGGCAACTAGAAGGTGGGAACTCTATTATACTTACACTTTCAACCCAAATGTAGCACTGAGCACCACAATTACAGAATTATTGAGCATCCCTTCATGTTCCAATCAAACAAATAACTTATGAATCACGTTACCTGAAATAATTATGAAGTCATAAGCATATATGCAGCAAGACATTGATAATCTTAAATGTGAATCTATTTTGTAAATATACATTTATGAAAGAAATATAAAGTTGCATTTTGGAGGTATAAACCATAATAATGATTATTCAAAATGTTTAGTTCTTCCTGGCATGTAGGCCGTGGTCTAGAAGGCTTGGTAGATACCAACGTTTCACCAAGTACTACACTTGGCATCATCAGGGTAACACGATCCTCTGTCTGCACTGGTCAGTTTGAATGTGGAAGCAAAGAAACAGTGGAAAAATGACCGTTAACGTCCGTGTACAACCGGCCAATCACTACCGTAGACAGCGCAACAATGCCCCACCCACCCTCACCCATATAAATAAACATAATGTCCTTTATGTACATTTTTCCACTATTTAGTTCATGCTTCTATTTCAGTGCTCCAGTGTTAGATTGCGCTTCCGTTCCATTACCTGTGTTCCTCTCTGATTCGTAGTTGTCAAGCTCTTTCTCCAATAGCGTGTTCCTTTATGTCAAATTGGCATGGTTTAGTGACATTGCACATCAAGAAGCAACATTAACTTGTCTTTTATCACATGTCAGTCACTATACTGTACGAGGTTTAACTTGGTACTTTGTGCACGGGCTGTCCTGCAGGCATCAGTGGTGTAACAGTGAAGAAGGATCACCCACCCATACACTGGTATGTTCACCTTGCCTGGCTCGCCATCTTTCTTTCACTTTCTAAAAAGTAGGTGCCAAGTTAAATCTTTACTGCTATAGTTTGGTGAAACTTCCACATTTGATATGTCGCCAGGCCTATAATTGCATGTGTTTGTGACTACCATCTGTTTGGGTCAATGAAAGAAACATTGGGAGGGGAGTACTTTGACAACAATGTTGCAGAGGAGGAGTTTATGTACAGATGACTCAACACCCACCCTTCTTCTTTCTGGCAAAATGCAATCTCCAAAATGTCTAAATGCTGGCAAGAGTTTGCTTCTCTTGCTGAAAGTTGTATGGAAAAATAAGATATGTCTTGGTATTTGTATTTTGTTTCAATAATTATAAAAATAAATTCCTGTGTATATTTTAGTGACCCTTGTACTTTTGGATTGAGGGAGCTTGCAGTAAAATGTTAATATAAATGTGTAATTTTCAGCATGGCAGATAGGACATTCAATGACCTGACACAATACCCAGTATTCCCGTGGGTGATTCAGGACTATGTGTCATCAGAACTGGATCTGGACAGCCCAAACTCGTACAGGGACCTGCGTAAACCAATTGGTGCTCTCAGCGAAGTGAGGTTAGCAAGACTCAAGGTCAGTAAATAAACATGTCAATATGACAGTAATGGTACAAGACAGACTCTTACAGGGACCTGCATAAACCAGTTGGTACTCTCAGTGAAGTGAGGTTAGAAAGACTCAAGGTCAGTAAATAAACATGTCAATAAGACAGTAATGGTGCAAGACAGACTCTTACAGGGACCTGCATAAACTAGTTGGTACCCTCAGTGAAGTTAGGTTAGCAAGACTCAAGGTCAGTAAATAAACATGTCAATATGACAGTAATGGTACAAGACAGACTCTTACAGAGACCTGCATAAACCAGTTGGTACTCTCAGTGAAGTTAGGTTAGCAAGACTCAAGGTCAGTAAATAAACATGTCAATATGACAGTAATGGTGCAAGACAGACTCTTACAGGGACCTGCATAAACTAGTTGGTACCCTCAGTGAAGTTAGGTTAGCAAGGTCAGTAAATAAACATGTCAATATGACAGTAATGGTACAAGACAGACTCTTACAGGGACCTGCATGAACCAGTTGGTACTCTCAGTGAAGTGAGGTTAGCAAGACTCAAGGTCAGTAAATAAACATGTCAATATGACAGTAATGGTACAAGACAGACTCTTACAGGGACCTGCATAAACCAGTTGGTACTCTCAGTGAAGTTAGGTTAGCAAGGTCAGTAAATAAACATGTCAATATGACAGTAATGGTACAAGACAGACTCTTACAGGGACCTGCATAAACCAGTTGGTACTCTCAGTGAAGTTAGGTTAGCAAGACTCAAGGTCAGTAAATAAACATGTCAATATGACAGTAATGGTACAAGACAGACTCTTACAGGGACCTGCATAAACCAGTTGGTACTCTCAGTGAAGTGAGGTTAGCAAGACTCAAGGTCAGTAAAGAAACATGTCAATATGACAGTAATGGTACAAGACAGACTCTTACAGGGACCTGCATAAACCAGTTGGTACTCTCAGTGAAGTGAGGTTAGCAAGGTCAGTAAATAAACATGTCAATATGACAGTAATGGTACAAGACAGACTCTTACAGGGACCTGCATAAACCAGTTGGTACTCTCAGTGAAGTGAGGTTAGCAAGGTCAGTAAATAAACATGTCAATATGACAGTAATGGTACAAGACAGACTCTTACAGAGACCTGCATAAACCAGTTGGTACTCTCAGTGAAGTTAGGTTAGCAAGACTCAAGGTCAGTAAATAAACATGTCAATATGACAGTAATGGTACAAGACAGACTCTTACAGAGACCTGCATAAACCAGTTGGTACTCTCAGTGAAGTTAGGTTAGCAAGACTCAAGGTCAGTAAATAAACATGTCAATATGACAGTAATGGTACAAGACAGACTCTTACAGAGACCTGCATAAACTAGTTGGTACCCTCAGTGAAGTTAGGTTAGCAAAACTCAAGGTCAGTAAATAAACATGTCAATATGACAGTAATGGTACAAGACAGACTCTTACAGGGACCTGCATGAACCAGTTGGTACTCTCAGTGAAGTGAGGTTAGCAAGACTCAAGGTCAGTAAATAAACATGTCAATATGACAGTAATGGTACAAGACAGACTCTTACAGGGACCTGCATAAACCAGTTGGTACTCTCAGTGAAGTTAGGTTAGCAAGGTCAGTAAATAAACATGTCAATATGACAGTAATGGTACAAGACAGACTCTTACAGGGACCTGCATAAACCAGTTGGTACTCTCAGTGAAGTTAGGTTAGCAAGACTCAAGGTCAGTAAATAAACATGTCAATATGACAGTAATGGTACAAGACAGACTCTTACAGGGACCTGCATAAACCAGTTGGTACTCTCAGTGAAGTGAGGTTAGCAAGACTCAAGGTCAGTAAAGAAACATGTCAATATGACAGTAATGGTACAAGACAGACTCTTACAGGGACCTGCATAAACCAGTTGGTACTCTCAGTGAAGTGAGGTTAGCAAGGTCAGTAAATAAACATGTCAATATGACAGTAATGGTACAAGACAGACTCTTACAGGGACCTGCATAAACCAGTTGGTACTCTCAGTGAAGTGAGGTTAGCAAGGTCAGTAAATAAACATGTCAATATGACAGTAATGGTACAAGACAGACTCTTACAGAGACCTGCATAAACCAGTTGGTACTCTCAGTGAAGTTAGGTTAGCAAGACTCAAGGTCAGTAAATAAACATGTCAATATGACAGTAATGGTACAAGACAGACTCTTACAGAGACCTGCATAAACCAGTTGGTACTCTCAGTGAAGTTAGGTTAGCAAGACTCAAGGTCAGTAAATAAACATGTCAATATGACAGTAATGGTGCAAGACAGACTCTTACAGGGACCTGCATAAACTAGTTGGTACCCTCAGTGAAGTTAGGTTAGCAAGACTCAAGGTCAGTAAATAAACATGTCAATATGACAGTAATGGTACAAGACAGACTCTTACAGGGACCTGCATAAACCAGTTGGTACTCTCAGTGAAGTGAGGTTAGCAAGACTCAAGGTCAGTAAATAAACATGTCAATATGACAGTAATGGTACAAGACAGACTCTTACAGGGACCTGCATAAACCAGTTGGTACTCTCAGTGAAGTTAGGTTAGCAAGGTCAGTAAATAAACATGTCAATATGACAGTAATGGTACAAGACAGACTCTTACAGGGACCTGCATAAACCAGTTGGTACTCTCAGTGAAGTTAGGTTAGCAAGACTCAAGGTCAGTAAATAAACATGTCAATATGACAGTAATGGTACAAGACAGACTCTTACAGGGACCTCCATAAACCAGTTGGTACTCAGTGAAGTGAGGTTAGCAAGGTCAGTAAATAAACATGTCAATATGACAGTAATGGTACAAGACAGACTCTTACAGTGACCTCCATAAACCAGTTGGTACTCAGTGAAGTGAGGTTAGCAAGGTCAGTAAATAAACATGTCAATATGACAGTAATGGTACAAGACAGACTCTTACAGGGACCTGCATAAACCAGTTGGTACTCTCAGTGAAGTGAGGTTAGCAAGACTCAAGGTCAGTAAATAAACATGTCAATATGACAGTAATGGTACAAGACAGACTCTTACAGGGACCTGCATAAACCAGTTGGTACCCTCAGTGAAGTTAGGTTAGCAAGACTCAAGGTCAGTAAATAAACATGTCAATATGACAGTAATGGTACAAGACAGACTCTTACAGGAACCTGCATAAACCAGTTGGTACTCTCAGTGAAGTGGGGTTAGCAAGACTCAAGGTCAGTAAATAAACATGTCAATATGACAGTAATGGTACAAGACAGACTCTTACAGGGACCTGCATAAACCAGTTGGTACTCTCAGTGAAGTGAGGTTAGCAAGACTCAAGGTCAGTAAATAAACATGTCAATATGACAGTAATGGTACAAGACAGACTCTTACAGGGACCTGCATAAACCAGTTGGTACTCTCAGTGAAGTGAGGTTAGCAAGACTCAAGGTCAGTAAATAAACATGTCAATATGACAGTAATGGTACAAGACAGACTCTTACAGGGACCTGCATAAACCAGTTGGTACTCTCAGTGAAGTGGGGTTAGCAAGGTCAGTAAATAAACATGTCAATATGACAGTAATGGTACAAGACAGACTCTTACAGGGACCTGCATAAACCAGTTGGTACTCTCAGTGAAGTGAGGTTAGCAAGACTCAAGGTCAGTAAATAAACATGTCAATATGACAGTAATGGTACAAGACAGACTCTTACAGGGACCTGCATAAACCAGTTGGTACTCTCAGTGAAGTGGGGTTAGCAAGACTCAAGGTCAGTAAATAAACATGTCAATATGACAGTAATGGTACAAGACAGACTCTTACAGGGACCTGCATAAACCAGTTGGTACTCTCAGTGAAGTGAGGTTAGCAAGACTCAAGGTCAGTAAATAAACATGTCAATATGACAGTAATGGTACAAGACAGACTCTTACAGGGACCTGCATAAACCAGTTGGTACTCTCAGTGAAGTGGGGTTAGCAAGGTCAGTAAATAAACATGTCAATATGACAGTAATGGTACAAGACAGACTCTTACAGGGACCTGCATAAACCAGTTGGTACTCTCAGTGAAGTGAGGTTAGCAAGACTCAAGGTCAGTAAATAAACATGTCAATATGACAGTAATGGTACAAGACAGACTCTTACAGGGACCTGCATAAACCAGTTGGTACTCTCAGTGAAGTGGGGTTAGCAAGGTTAGTAAATAAACATGTCAATATGACAGTAATGGTACAAGACAGACTCTTACAGGGACCTGCATAAACCAGTTGGTACTCTCAGTGAAGTTAGGTTAGCAAGACTCAAGGTCAGTAAATAAACATGTCAATATGACAGTAATGGTACAAGACAGACTCTTACAGGGACCTGCATAAACCGGTTGGTACTCTCAGTGAAGTGAGGTTAGCAAGGTCAGTAAATAAACATGTCAATATGACAGTAATGGTACAAGACAGACTCTTACAGGGACCTCCATAAACCAGTTGGTACTCAGTGAAGTGAGGTTAGCAAGGTCAGTAAATAAACATGTCAATATGACAGTAATGGTACAAGACAGACTCTTACAGGGACCTGCATAAACCAGTTGGTACTCTCAGTGAAGTGAGGTTAGCAAGACTCAAGGTCAGTAAATAAACATGTCAATATGACAGTAATGGTACAAGACAGACTCTTACAGGGACCTGCATGAACCAGTTGGTACTCTCAGTGAAGTGAGGTTAGCAAGGTCAGTAAATAAACATGTCAATATGACAGTAATGGTACAAGACAGACTCTTACAGGGACCTGCATAAACCAGTTGGTACTCTCAGTGAAGTGAGGTTAGCAAGACTCAAGGTCAGTAAATAAACATGTCAATATGACAGTAATGGTACAAGACAGACTCTTACAGGGACCTGCATAAACCAGTTGGTACTCTCAGTGAAGTGAGGTTAGCAAGACTCAAGGTCAGTAAATAAACATGTCAATATGACAGTAATGGTACAAGACAGACTCTTACAGGGACCTGCATAAACCAGTTGGTACTCTCAGTGAAGTGAGGTTAGCAAGACTCAAGGTCAGTAAATAAACATGTCAATATGACAGTAATGGTACAAGACAGACTCTTACAGGGACCTGCATAAACCAGTTGGTACTCTCAGTGAAGTGAGGTTAGCAAGACTCAAGGTCAGTAAATAAACATGTCAATATGACAGTAATGGTACAAGACAGACTCTTACAGGGACCTGCATAAACCAGTTGGTACTCTCAGTGAAGTGAGGTTAGCAAGACTCAAGGTCAGTAAATAAACATGTCAATATGACAGTAATGGTACAAGACAGACTCTTACAGGGACCTGCATAAACCAGTTGGTACTCTCAGTGAAGTTAGGTTAGCAAGACTCAAGGTCAGTAAATAAACATGTCAATATGACAGTAATGGTACAAGACAGACTCTTACAGGAACCTGCATAAACCAGTTGGTACTCTCAGTGAAGTGAGGTTAGCAAGACTCAAGGTCAGTAAATAAACATGTCAATATGACAGTAATGGTACAAGACAGACTCTTACAGAGACCTGCATAAACCAGTTGGTACTCTCAGTGAAGTGAGGTTAGCAAGACTCAAGGTCAGTAAATAAACATGTCAATATGACAGTAATGGTACAAGACAGACTCTTACAGGGACCTGCATAAACCAGTTGGTACTCTCAGTGAAGTGAGGTTAGCAAGACTCAAGGTCAGTAAATAAACATGTCAATATGACAGTAATGGTACAAGACAGACTCTTACAGGGACCTGCATAAACCAGTTGGTACTCTCAGTGAAGTGGGGTTAGCAAGGTCAGTAAATAAACATCTCAATATGACAGTAATGGTACAAGACAGACTCTTACAGGGACCTGCATAAACCAGTTGGTACTCTCAGTGAAGTGAGGTTAGCAAGGTCAGTAAATAAACATGTCAATATGACAGTAATGGTACAAGACAGACTCTTACAGGGACCTGCATAAACCAGTTGGTACTCTCCGTGAAGTGAGGTTAGCAAGACTCAAGGTCAGTAAATAAACATGTCAATATGACAGGAATGCTATACATAAAGTATACCATATCATTGACAGATCGACACACTTTTAAAAATGTTGAACATCAGAACAAGCAACATTTTATAAAAATGTTGGAGAGTGTCTGAAAGAATGAGTAATAAGTGTCTTTTTCTCACACACACACAGAGCACAAAAAAATCATATGGGCAGAGATTCAGAAATGTCCTTTTTCTTTTCTTTATATGGTGTAAAATTTAAGTTTAAATTGCATAATCTTAATTTGTTGCAGTTGAAGTATTTAAAAAATACAAGCCAAAGCAAGGACTCTATATCATCTTCCTTTCATAGAAGTTTGAAATCAGTGTTGTGGTAATTAATTAATTTTTTAAAGGTGAGTTAATAACATTGAACAACACTTATACAGTATTTTTGCGGGACGTGTTTCGAAGGTTAACTTTCCTCCATTATCAACCGGACAATAACTGGGTTTCCATGGTGTTTCATGGTGCAGATGGTGATGCTTCCTCTGATGTTTCTTCTGGTAATGGTTCAATGAACTTACTGAAAATGTCTCTCTGAGGAATGTCGAAATTAAATACTCGGTTTCTATTTTCTAAAATGAAGATCTGTTCCCATGTGGACAGTTCTTTTTTTCCAGTTATGTGTTTGAGAAGTTTCGGTTCTAGCTTTATGTCATGATTTTTTGTCCAAAAGTAAAATGCAACTGTTGATTTTTCTAATTGTTTACTCTTAATGTTTCTAACGTGTTCCTTGGATCTGGTTTCTAAATTTCTTTTGGGTTTTCCTATGTACATTACATTACAATTGTAATGAAACATTAGAAACATTAAGAGTAAACAATTAGAAAAATCAGCGGTTGCATTTCACTTTTGGACAAAAAATCATGACATAAAGCTAGAACCGAAACTTCTCAAACACATAACCGGAAAACAAGAACTGTCCACATGGGAACAAATCTTCATTTTAAAAAATAGAAACCGAGTATTTAATTTTGACATTCCTTAGAGGGACATTTTCAGTAAGTTCATTGAACCGTTACCAGAAGAAACATCAGAAGAAGCATCGCCATCAGCACCATGAAACACCATGGAAACCCAGTTATTGTCCAGTTGATAATGGAGGAAAATTAACCTTCGAAACGTGTCCCGGAAAAATATTTTGTAAGTGTTGTTCAGTGTTATTAATTAACTCACCTTTTAAAAAATAAACTGTACATCATATTCGCTAAAATTTGATAGGTCCAGGAAAAGTCAAGAGCTAAGTCCATTTTTTGTTTTTGAGTTTTCACCAATACATGAAAATATGGAACAGACCCAATATTTGTGATGATGACAACAACGACGGCGATGATGATGATAAAGAGCAGGAGGAAAGGAGGGAGGAGTAGGTTAAGGAAGAAGAATTATTATTTATTTATGCCAATAAGCTTACTGCTGGTGTTTTTAAACACAAGCTGTGTGTGGACAATGTTTAAGAAGCGGAAGATCCGTGGTTCAAATCCTGGCTATGGCATTCAATTTTTCAGTCCTGATTCCACCTCTTAAAGGAAAAGAGGAACTTTATTCATCATATAACACTTACATACCTGTGCATTCGCTTGTAAGTTGGTTGCTCGTCAGACATTTAACACTGAAATTTCCAAATATACTAATTTGTTTATATAGTTTTGAGAATGAGTTGGAGTCAACTCGAAACTTTAGTCAGCTTTCCACCAAGAACTTGCAATATTACTAAGATAAGTGAGGCTTTTAGTTTCTAATTTGTTCTTACTTTAGAATCTTGTTGCTTCACTGTTAATAGCTTCAATTTCCTTAATTAACTGAAATTTCCGCTAAAAACTACAAGATTTACAGTTTGAAGGATACATATTAGTCATTCCATGTCAAGCCGCACAACAAGTGTACTTCTACCCCTCTGGTGTTTATGAAATTTATCTTACACATTCTACTCGGCATTCCATTACACTTGTATTTTTTTGTCTAGTCCGGAAAAAAAATATTTTAACTGATATTAAATACTGAATTTGTTGAAGTGACATGCACCACATAATTTGATCAACTATATCTTCTGTTCTAATAATTCAAATTACATGATCTTTGTTGCAAATTAAAGATAAACAAACAATCTTTATCGTCATTAGTTAAAATACTCTTTACTGTGTTTTTTAGTATTTTTTCCCAACTCATTAAATCAATGGGTCCACTTAATTGTTTTAATTATTTAACCTTTGGATTTATTTCATGATTAAAGGATGAAAAATGATCTGCCACAGCTGACTTGTAACAGTTGACTGTTTGTTGAATATTTCTAAAATATTTGTTTATTCTGGTTTCCAAATGACATTTGGTTTGGAAAAAGATATTCATTTTGAAAAATTAAGACCGCATAATACCGCCAATTGATTCTATTAACAAAGTTGGTTAGTTTCCAGTGATTGATAACACAAAAATATTAAGTGATCTTGTGTTGGTTACAATAGCCAGCAGTGTAAACTATAGTGGCTCTGCTGATACAGTAAATATACTGTGAAACTGTACTTTGCAACAGAGTGTATGCATGTTGTAACAGGAGCGAGCAGAAGAGATGTCGCCACCAAGGTTCCTGTATGGTTCACATTACTCTGCCCCAGGATTTGTGCTCTTCTACCTAGTAAGGAAATACCCACACTACATGTTGTGTCTGCAGAACGGCCGCTTTGATCATCCAGACCGAATGTTCAACAGGTTAGTCACAGACAAGAACACTGTAGTTTATGGTGTGTCAGGTTGGTATCTCTCAGTCAACATTGCAGGAATGCATGTTTAAGTACAGTGCTACTTGCATTATCAGCAATCCCTTGTTTATCAAACT
Organism: Tenodera sinensis; assembly: GCA_030765045.1. Taxonomy (NCBI): domain Eukaryota; kingdom Metazoa; phylum Arthropoda; class Insecta; order Mantodea; family Mantidae; genus Tenodera; species Tenodera sinensis. Next base: position 210,142,262 of record CM060963.1, read on the forward strand.
GAGACGTTACCCCCACCATCAATTTGCATGATGTCACTCACTTGCACAGATTCTAGCAAGGTCATTCATCATGTCTAAAAAATACCTCTGTATAATGTTGATAACCAACCAGCCAACCCTGCAGCGCAACTGCCCTTTCTATGCCAAGGCCTATCACTCAGTTGTAGCATCCCCCACCGCTACCCACCACGGGCATCAAGAGTGGGGTGCAGTACTGCAGATGGAATGTGGGTAGTACCCCCTGGTCCCTCCCAACCATTGGGAGAAAGTCCCCATGCCAGTACCAGGAATCAAACCTGGATCTCCTGATTGGTAAGCAGTAGCACCAAATAGACAAGCAATTTTGACAGCTGCTAAACCTTAAGGGACAGACAAAAATACACATCTCTTTATAAAAACACAATTTGAAGTAAGTATTTTGTAGTATGAATCATATGCAAGACATGTGCGTTATTTTTTATTTAAATTTGGTGTTGCTATTCAGTTGTTTCTCACAATGTCAATCAAAGTGTATGGAATTTGAAAGCCAACAAATAACAACACACTTTGAAACATCTGAATATTTATTTTTTTTTTTGTTCTTTTCCTTGTACATTGAAGAAAATGTATAAAGTAATGTGAAGTAGATAAAAAGTAAAGTTTAATGAGGATAAAGGTAGAGAAAGTGATGTAATACATGGCAATAACAATACAGGCTGAGACATGGGAAAAATGATGAACTGAGCCCATGTATTGTTTTGTGTGTATAATGTCAAGGTAGGGATGTGACAGGAAGCAAAGAGCATCAGGGGGAAAGTGAGAAGTAAGCAGGGGAGAAAGGCATATTTGGCAGAGAGTAACAAGGTTGAGAAAATGGTTAGGAGCGGAGCAGAGGGTTTTTTATATGCAGTTAAAGTGAGGTTATAGTGAAGTGTATAATGTAAATGAGTTAACAAAAGTTACAAGAGTGGAGCTGATTAGAATAGTTGAGAAAGAGGGAAAGTGAAATAAAGCAGGGGAAACAAACGTTCACAAATGAAACACATGTATATACTGAAGGAGTAGCCCAAGGGTGTAAGGCCGTGTGACGTATTTAAACGAAGAGTCAGCTTGTACGTTCGTGTGACGTCAGGCAAGAGTGGTGTATTGCTATGCTGCCTAGATCAGCGGCGCTACTTGCACGAAACTGAATGAATATGAAAAATGTTAACATCCCCGGGTTGTTTAGGGAGAACCCTCTTCAGCCTAGTCTGAGGGTTTTTATTTATTGTGTGCGGAATCTTAACGGCGTTAGAGCGAATTTTGTACTGTATTTTGTGTTTTTGTTGTGTGTAGTAGTTTTGTGTTTGTGTTCAGTTCCCTGTGTTTCACACCAGTTTGAGACCAGGCTTCAAGATGTAGAAACATTGTCAACCACGTTTCAAGTCTTTGCGACCCCGTATTCATTGGATGTTAACAATGTTTCTAGGAGGTAGCAAATTGAATTGATAAATTTACAGTGCGACGATTTGCTGAAGGACAACTATAAACACAAGGAAGACTTGGCTGATTTTTATAAGAATGTTCCTCAAACCAGATTTCTGAGGTTATATGCCCTTGTTGCACAGATATTATGTATGTTTGGTTCTACGCATGTGTGCGAACAATTCTTTTCTGTTATGAAACTTTCTAAATCAAAATCCCGAAGCATATTGTCAGATCACAATCTAACATGCAGTTTTCGGTTACAAATGTGCCGTACATTACGCCCTAACATTGACAAACTAGTTAGAGTTAAGCGAAACGGCAAGTGTCGGAAAATGTCCACCTAATTGTTCTGTATAGCTCTCCTCTAGCTCAGGCAAAATAGTTATAATTTCTGTTCTATTTGCGTTATAACATGACTGTTCACATAAACTAGAATATATATATGGCATAAAGCCGAAATGTAATTATTTATAATCTGTGACTATTCCATAATTGAAACAGTCAGCATTAAAATTGCGATGTCCTGCACACCTTTGCTCTTGCCCGCTGTGGCGTCACACGTTCAACTGGCCGTCGTTGTGAGCATGTGAGCTGAGTGGGCTGAGTCGCAACAGCGATACCTGGGTGCTGTGTGCATGTGGGTGGGTGCTGTGTGTGTGTGGGTGCTGTGTGTTAGTGGGTGGGTGCTGTGTGCATGGGGGTGGGTGTGTGTGTGGGGGTGGGTGTGGGTGGGGGTGAGTGCATGGGTGCTGTGTGCATGTGGGTGGGGGTGAGTGCATGGGTGCTGTGTGCATGGGGTGGGGGTGGGTGCTGTGTGCATGGGGGTGGGTGTGTGTGGGGGTGGGTGCTGTGTGTTAGTGGGTGGGTGCTGTGTGCATGGGGGTGGGTGTGTGTGTGGGGGTGGGTGTGTGTGGGGGTGGGTGCTGTGTGCATGGGGGTGGGTGTGTGTGTGGGGGGTGGGTGCTGTGTGCATGTGTGTTAGTGGGTGGGTGCTGTATGCATGTGGGTGGGGGTGGGTGCTGTATACATGGGGGTGGGTGCTGTTTGCATGTGGGTGCATGTGTTGGGGTGGGTGCTGTATGCATGGGGGTGGGTGATGTGGGTGGGTGTGTGTGGGGGTGGGTGCTGTATGCATTGGGGTGGGTGCTTTGTGCATGTGGGTGGGTGTGTGGGGGCGGGTGCTGTATGCATGGGGGTGGGTGCTGTGTGAATGGGGGTGGGTGCTGTGTGCATGTGGGTGGGTGTGTGGGCTGGGTGCTGTATGCATGGGGGTGGGTGCTGTGTGTATGTGGGTGGGGGTGGGTGCTGTATGCATTGGGGTGGGTGCTTTGTGCATGTGGGTGGGTGTGTGGGGGCGGGTGCTGTATGCATGTGGGTGGGTGTTGTATGCATGGGGGTGGGTGCTGCGTGCATGTGGGTGGGTGTGTGGGGGTGGGTGCTGTAGGCATGGGGGTAGGTGTGTGTGGGGGTGGGTGATGTGTGCATGTGGGGGTGGGTGCTGTATGCATTAGGGTGGGTGCTTTGTGCATGTGGGTGGGTGTGTGGGGGTGGGTGCTGTGTGCATGTGGGTGGGTGTGTGGGCTGGGTGCTGTATTCATGGGGGTGGGTGCTGTGTGCATGTGGGTGGGTGTGGGTGTAGGTGGGTGCTGTAGGCATGGGGGTGGGTGCTGTGTGCATGTGGGTGGGTGTGTGGGGGTGGGTGCTGTGTGCATGTGGGTGGGTGTGTGTGGGGCTGGGTGCTGTGTGCATGTGGGTGGGTGTGTGTGCATGGCAGTGGGTGCAGTGTGCATGTGGGTGGGTGCTGTGTGCATGTGGGTGGGGGTGGGTGCATGTGGGTGGGTGCTGTGTACATGTGGGTGTGGGTGGGTGCTGTGTGCATGTGGGTGGGGGTGGTTGCTGTGTGCATGTGGGTGGGGTGGGTGCTGTGTGCATGTGGGTGGGTGCTGTGTTCATGTGGGTGTGGGTGGGGGTGGGTGCTGTGTGCATGTGGGTGTGGGTGCATGCGTGCTGTGTGCATGTGGGTGGGGGTGGATGCTGTGTGCATGTGGGTGGGGTGGGTGCTGTGTGCATGTGGGTGGAGGTGGGTGCTGTGTGCATGTGGGTGGGGGTGGGTGTGGGTGCGTGCTGTGTGCATGTGGGTGTGGGTGCGTGCGTGTGTTGCTCTGGAGTGAACAAAATCATTCTGTGTTGCTTCCCAATATTTAGCAATTAGATGTTGGATGTTTGGACCTTGGCGTACTGTCAGATAGTTTTTATCCATATTCACAACATGCATAGGGGAGGTGTTACTAGATGTTTACCAAGACAATCATTGCCTATGAGAAGACAAAAAATAGCGACACTTGATTTTCTTGGAATGTTTGGGATTGAACTTAATTTTTTTTTCCATTTCTTGGCAGTTGAAATTTTTAAAAGATTTTTTATTATTTGCTTAATTGACATGAATGGGATTTTTTGTTTTGCTTTATAAGTAATTTTGAATTCTTTCTTTGCTAACATGTCCGCTCATTCATTGCCAGTTATTCCACAATGAGCTGGAATCCATTGGAAAAATATTTTGATGTAATTTTTGTAGTTGGATGAATGTATTAAGTATTTTACATAGGTGTACAGTTTTTGGACAATTGATGTTATAGCTTGAATTGTGGCTTTGGAATCAGATAAGACTATACTAGTAAATTTGTTTTGTAATGATATAAATATAGATAGCATCAAAGTTGGTGGAATTGTCTCCAACATGTTTATAAAAGGAAGTGGCCCCAGCACCTGCACTTCATCTTGACTGTAAAGGGAGCCAGCCAGCCAGCCTGCCTGCCATCTGTACAGATATGACTTCATTCATTCATTCATTCATTCATTCATCTTCTGGGAACCTTAAATTCATGGTTTCAAGGGCATATTGTGTAGCTTCTGTAGGAGTGACATCTTTTTTTGCAAAATGTTCAAGTAGATCTAAATGATGGTTCACTTCTAGGATATTCAACGGATTATTGAGATATATTAATGGTTCTCTTTCATATGGATAATTTATATTGTTGTACAATTCTTGTACTTTCTGTATTACATCTACTTGAGTTTTTAAAGTATTGACAAAATTATGGTATTTTCCCCAACTGTTATTATCTGGTAGTCTCATAATTTGTTTGTAGGGTAACATAGCTTGTTGTTGAAGTTCCATTGTGAAAGGTTTATTGCATGTTACAGCTTGTAATGCTAGGATTGGAGTGGTTTTAACTGCCGCAGCTTTATTTTGAGCACATTCAAGTATTGCTAAGGTTGAGCGGGATGCAGTTATAACAACTTCATCGCTGTATTTGAGAATTGGTTTTATGTAATGTTGTATGTTGAATTGAGAGGAATTTCTGAGCATCCTCATTTAGTTTAAAACAATTGGTGGCTTTATCCTTTACATTTTTGAAGTAATTTTTCCAAGTTTGTTATTTTACAAAAAGTACACCAAGGCATCATGCATTTGCAGTTCTAGGTAACAGGGCACTATCATATGATAAGAGGATATTGACTGATTTATTTCTTAATTAAAAGAATTGAAAGCTGCTGTTATGAGTATTAACTTGCACAAAGATGTTATTGCACCAATATTTGAGTTATATGGGAAATATTAAACAATTTAAAAGAATGTTTTGGAAAGAGGCAATGTTGTATATTTTAATGAGCTGTCCTGTTTGATAGTGTGCCAGACGTATGGAAGAATGTAATGACAAACATGTCAGACTTCAAGGAAGTAATCCCAGCATTCTATGATACACAGCAAGCAGGGGACTTCCTGGTGAACAGCATGGGTATTAATTTCGGTTATCGACATGATGGAACTAAGGTTGGAGATGTGCAGCTACCTCCATGGGCAGCAGGTACGTCAATGTGTAGCTACCTCCATGGACAGCAGGTACGTCAATGTGTAGCTACCTCCATGGGCAACAGGTACGTCAATGTGTAGCTACCTCGATGGGCAGCAGGTACGTCAATGTGTAGCTACCTCCATGGGCAGCAGGTACGTCAATGTGTAACTACCTCCATGGGCTGCAGGTACATCAATGTGTAGCTACCTCCATGGGCAGCAGGTACGTCAATGTGTAGCTAACTCCATGGGCAGCAGGTATGTCAATGTGTAGCTACCTCCATGGGCAGCAGGTACGTCAATGTGTAACTACCTCCATGGGCAGCAGGTACGTCAATGTGTAGCTACCTCCATGGGCTGCAGGTACATCAATGTGTAGCTACCTCCATGGGCAGCAGGTACGTCAATGTGTAGCTACCTCCATGGGCAGCAGGTATGTCAATGTGTAGCTACCTCCATGGGCAGCAGGTACGTCAATGTGTAACTACCTCCATGGGCAGCAGGTACGTCAATGTGTAGCTACCTCCATGGGCTGCAGGTACATCAATGTGTAGCTACCTCCATGGGCAGCAGGTACGTCAATGTGTAGCTACCTCCATGGGCAGCAGGTATGTCAATGTGTAGCTACCTCCATGGGCAGCAGGTACGTCAATGTGTAACTACCTCCATGGGCAGCAGGTACGTCAATGTGTAACTACCTCCATGGGCTGCAGGTACATCAATGTGTAGCTACCTCCATGGGCAGCAGGTACGTCAATGTGTAGCTACCTCCATGGGCAGCAGGTATGTCAATGTGTAGCTACCTCCATGGGCAGCAGGTACGTCAATGTGTAACTACCTCCATGGGCAGCAGGTACGTCAATGTGTAGGTACCACCATGGGCAGCAGAAACGTCAATGTGTAGGTACCACCATGGGCAGCAGGTACGTCAATGTGTAACTACCTCCATGGGCAGCAGGTACGTCAATGTGTAACTACCTCCATGGGCAGCAGGTACGTCAATGTGTAGGTACCACCATGGGCAGCAGAAACGTCAATGTGTAGCTACCTCGATGGGCAGCAGGTACGTCAATGTGTAACTACCTCCATGGGCAGCAGGTATGTCAATGTGTAGCTACCTCCATGGGCAGCAGGTACGTCAATGTGTAACTACCTCCATGGGCAGCAGGTACGTCAATGTGTAACTACCTCCATGGGCAGCAGGTACGTCAATGTGTAGGTACCACCATGGGCAGCAGAAACGTCAATGTGTAGCTACCTCGATGGGCAGCAGGTACGTCAATGTGTAGCTACCTCCATGGGCAGCAGGTACGTCAATGTGTAACTACCTCCATGGGCAGCAGGTACGTCAATGTGTAGCTACCTCCATGGGCAGCAGGTACGTCAATGTGTAACTACCTCCATGGGCAGCAGGTACGTCAATGTGTAACTACCTCCATGGGCAGCAGGTACGTCAATGTGTAACTACCTCCATGGGCAGCAGGTACATCAATGTGTAGGTACCACCATGGGCAGCAGGTACGTCAATGTGTAGCTACCTCCATGGGCAGCAGGTACGTCAATGTGTAGCTACCTCCATGGGCAGCAGGTACATCAATGTGTAGGTACCTCCATGGACAGCAGGTACATCAATGTGTAGGTACCTCCATGGGCAGCAGGTACGTCAATGTGTAGGTACCTCCATGGGCAGCAGGTACGTCAATGTGTAACTACCTCCATGGGCAGCAGGTACGTCAATGTGTAACTACCTCCATGGGCAGCAGGTACATCAATGTGTAACTACCTCCATGGGCAGCAGGTACATCAATGTGTAGGTACCACCATGGGCAGCAGAAACGTCAATGTGTAGGTACCACCATGGACAGCAGGTACATCAATGTGTAACTACCTCCATGGGCAGCAGGTACGTCAATGTGTAGGTACCACCATGGGCAGCAGGTACATCAATGTGTAGGTACCACCATGGACAGCAGGTACGTCAATGTGTAGCTACCTCCATGGGCAGCAGGTACGTCAATGTGTAGGTACCACCATGGGCAGCAGGTACATCAATGTGTAACTACCTCCATGGGCAGCAGGTACGTCAATGTGTAGGTACCACCATGGGCAGCAGGTACATCAATGTGTAGGTACCACCATGGACAGCAGGTACGTCAATGTGTAGCTACCTCCATGGGCAGCAGGTACGTCAATGTGTAGGTACCACCATGGGCAGCAGGTACATCAATGTGTAGGTACCACCATGGGCAGCAGGTACGTCAATGTGTAGCTACCTCCATGGGCAGCAGGTACATCAATGTGTAACTACCTCCATGGGCAGCAGGTACGTCAATGTGTAACTACCTCCATGGGCAGCAGGTACGTCAATGTGTAGGTACCACCATGGGCAGCAGGTACATCAATGTGTAGGTACCACCATGGACAGCAGGTACGTCAATGTGTAGCTACCTCCATGGGCAGCAGGTACGTCAATGTGTAGGTACCACCATGGACAGCAGGTACGTCAATGTGTAACTACCTCCATGGGCAGCAGGTACGTCAATGTGTAGGTACCACCATGGGCAGCAGGTACATCAATGTGTAGGTACCACCATGGACAGCAGGTACGTCAATGTGTAGCTACCTCCATGGGCAGCAGGTACATCAATGTGTAACTACCTCCATGGGCAGCAGGTACGTCAATGTGTAGGTACCACCATGGGCAGCAGGTACATCAATGTGTAACTACCTCCATGGGCAGCAGGTACGTCAATGTGTAGGTACCACCATGGACAGCAGGTACGTCAATGTGTAGCTACCTCCATGGGCAGCAGGTACGTCAATGTGTAGCTACCTCCATGGGCAGCAGGTACGTCAATGTGTAGGTACCACCATGGGCAGCAGGTACGTCAATGTGTAGCTACCTCCATGGGCAGCAGGTACATCAATGTGTAGCTACCTCCATGGGCAGCAGGTACGTCAATGTGTAGCTACCTCGATGGGCAGCAGGTACGTCAATGTGTAACTACCTCCATGGGCAGCAGGTACGTCAATGTGTAGCTACCTCGATGGGCAGCAGGTACGGCAATGTGTAGCTACCTCCATGGGCAGCAGGTACGTCAATGTGTAACTACCTCCATGGACAGCAGGTACGTCAATGTGTAGCTACCTCGATGGGCAGCAGGTACGTCAATGTGTAGCTACCTCCATGGACAGCAGGTACGTCAATGTGTAACTACCTCCATGGGCAGCAGGTACATCAATGTGTAACTACCTCCATGGACAGCAGGTACGTCAATGTGTAGCTACCTCCATGGGCAGCAGGTACGTCAATGTGTAGCTACCTCCATGGGCAGCAGGTACGTCAATGTGTAGCTACCTCCATGGGCAGCAGGTACGTCAATGTGTAACTACCTCCATGGACAGCAGGTACGTCAATGTGTAGCTACCTCGATGGGCAGCAGGTACGTCAATGTGTAGCTACCTCCATGGACAGCAGGTACGTCAATGTGTAACTACCTCCATGGGCAGCAGGTACATCAATGTGTAACTACCTCCATGGGCAGCAGGTACATCAATGTGTAACTACCTCCATGGACAGCAGGTACGTCAATGTGTAGCTACCTCCATGGGCAGCAGGTACGTCAATGTGTAGCTACCTCCATGGACAGCAGGTATGTCAATGTGTAGCTACCTCCATGGACAGCAGGTACGTCAATGTGTAGCTACCTCGATGGGCAGCAGGTACGTCAATGTGTAGCTACCTCCATGGACAGCAGGTACGTCAATGTGTAACTACCTCCATGGGCAGCAGGTACGTCAATGTGTAGCTACCTCCATGGACAGTAGGTACGTCAATGTGTAGCTACCTCGATGGGCAGCAGGTACGTCAATGTGTAGCTACCTCCATGGACAGCAGGTACGTCAATGTGTAGCTACCTCGATGGGCAGCAGGTACGTCAATGTGTAGCTACCTCCATGGACAGCAGGTACGTCAATGTGTAGCTACCTCCATGGGCAGCAGGTACGTCAATGTGTAGCTACCTCGATGGGCAGCAGGTACGTCAATGTGTAGCTACCTCCATGGGCAGCAGGTACATCAATGTGTAGCTACCTCGATGGGCAGCAGGTACGTCAATGTGTAGCTACCTCGATGGGCAGCAGGTACGTCAATGTGTAGCTACCTCCATGGGCAGCAGGTACGTCTATGTGTAGCTACCTCGATGGGCAGCAGGTACGTCTATGTGTAGCTACCTCCATGGGCAGCAGGTACATCAATGTGTAGCTACCTCCATGGGCAGCAGGTACATCAATGTGTAGCTACCTCGATGGGCAGCAGGTACGTCAATGTGTAGGTACCACCATGGGCAGCAGGTACGTCAATGTGTAACTGCCTCCATGGACAGAAGGTACGTCAATGTGTAGGTACCACCATGGACAGCAGGTACGTCAATGTGTAACTACCTCCATGGACAGCAGGTACGTCAATGTGTAGGTACCACCATGGACAGCAGGTACATCAATGTGTAGCTACCTCCATGGGCAGCAGGTACATCAATGTGTAGCTACCTCCATGGGCAGCAGGTATGTCAATGTGTAGCTACCTCCATGGGCAGCAGGTACATCAATGTGTAGCTACCTCCATGGGCAGCAGGTATATCAATGTGTAGCTACCTCCATGGGCAGCAGGTACGTCAATGTGTAGCTACCTCCATGGGCAGCAGGTATATCAATGTGTAGCTACCTCCATGGGCAGCAGGTATGTCAATGTGTAGCTACCTCCATGGGCAGCAGGTATATCAATGTGTAGCTACCTCCATGGGCAGCAGGTACGTCAATGTGTAGCTACCTCCATGAGCAGCAGGTACGTCAATGTGTAGCTACCTCCATGGACAGCAGGTACGTCAATGTGTAACTACCTCCATGGGCTGCAGGTACGTCAATGTGTAACTACCTCCATGGGCAGCAGGTACGTCAATGTGTAGCTACCTCCATGGGCAGCAGGTATATCAATGTGTAGCTACCTCCATGGGCAGCAGGTACGTCAATGTGTAACTACCTCCATGGGCAGCAGGTACATCAATGTGTAGCTACCTCCATGGGCAGCAGGTACGTCAATGTGTAGCTACCTCCATGGGCAGCAGGTATATCAATGTGTAGCTACCTCCATGGACAGCAGGTACGTCAATGGGTAGCTACCTCCATGAGCAGCAGGTACGTCAATGTGTAGCTACCTCCATGGGCTGCAGGTACATCAATGTGTAACTACCTCCATGGGCAGCAGGTACGTCAATGTGTAGCTACCTCCATGGACAGCAGGTACATCAATGTGTAGCTACCTCCATGGGCAGCAGGTACGTCAATGTGTAGCTACCTCCATGGACAGCAGGTACGTCAATGTGTAGCTACCTCCATGGGCTGCAGGTACATCAATGTGTAACTACCTCCATGGGCAGCAGGTATATCAATGTGTAGCTACCTCCATGGGCAGCAGGTACGTCAATGTGTAGCTACCTCCATGGACAGCAGGTACATCAATGTGTAGCTACCTCCATGGGCAGCAGGTACGTCTATGTGTAACTACCTCCATGGGCAGCAGGTACATCAATGTGTAGCTACCTCGATGGGCAGCAGGTACGTCAATGTGTAGCTACCTCCATGGGCAGCAGGTACATCAATGTGTAGCTACCTCGATGGGCAGCAGGTACGTCAATGTGTAGCTACCTCGATGGGCAGCAGGTACGTCAATGTGTTGCTACCTCCGTGGACAGCAGGTACATCAATGTGTAGCTACTTCCATGGGCAGCAGGTATATCAATGTGTAGCTACCTCGATGGGCAGCAGGTACGTCAATGTGTAGCTACCTCCATGGGCAGCAGGTACATCAATGTGTAGCTACCTCGATGGGCAGCAGGTACGTCAATGTGTAGCTACCTCGATGGGCAGCAGGTACGTCAATGTGTAGCTACCTCCATGGGCAGCAGGTACGTCAATGTGTAGCTACCTCCATGGGCAGCAGGTATGTCAATGTGTAGCTACCTCCATGGGCTGCAGGTACGTCAATGTGTAGCTACCTCGATGGGCTGCAGGTACGTCAATGTGTAGCTACCTCCATGGGCAGCAGGTATGTCAATGTGTAGCTACCTCCATGGGCAGCAGGTACGTCAATGTGTAGCTACCTCGATGGGCTGCAGGTACGTCAATGTGTAGCTACCTCCATGGGCAGCAGGTACGTCAATGTGTAGCTACCTCCATGGGCAGCAGGTACGTCAATGTGTAGCTACCTCCATGGGCTGCAGGTACGTCAATGTGTAGCTACCTCCATGGGCAGCAGGTATGTCAATGTGTAGCTACCTCCATGGGCTGCAGGTACGTCAATGTGTAGCTACCTCCATGGGCTGCAGGTACGTCAATGTGTAGCTACCTCGATGGGTAGCAGGTACGTCACTGTGTAGGTGCCTCCATGGGCAGCAGGTTATTTGCAGAGATAGAATTGAAACTGAAAAGTTCCATGCCACAGCTGGGATTTGAACCACAGACCCCTTGTTTACCTGTTGGGTGCTCTATCCATTAAGCTACTGTGAGATCCTGAGCACACTTGGCTTGTGTGTTTAAAAACACCAGGAGTAAATTTGTTGGCATAAATTAATAATTACTATAATTTACAGTTGAACTTTTAAAGGTTTATTAGCATTCTGATCCACCACAAGTAGTGTTTGTTCTGGCAACCACCAAGTTTGGTGGATATGCACAATGGGTTATCACAGTCACACCTGCTGACAGTGCCGGTAGCTCTTTCTTCACCTGGTGCAGTATTGTGGTGAAAAGGGTGTGTAGTGGAGTGGGACATTGTGGATAAAGGCAGTGACCAGGTCTTCCATTAGCGTGAGCTTTGCCCAATACAAGGATCACTGACACTCAGACTCGTGAATAAGCCTCAGAGAGTTAGGATAGACATGAGCTGATCCAACATAAACACCCCCCACCATGTACCTGCCTACCTGTGTTGAACTTGCTGTTGCAAGGAAACAGCACATTTCCACACATGAGTTGCAAGTCCAAGTGGTCCCATCTACAATTCATAGAAGGGGAATTAGAGAACACCCTGTATGAGTGAGTGTGTTTCTGCTGAACAAAAAAAGAATATGGAAAATGTAAATCATAAATGACAATTGCCTTAGTTCTGTTGTTCCAACAATTGCTTGCTCAAAAAATAATTTAGTGGTTTAAGTAAGAAAAACATGTCTTCCTTCTTGGAAGTTTCAAAATAGTGTTGTAATATTCAGTTTAAACCAAAAGGGTAAGTTGATTAGTAACACTACACAACACTTAGTTTCGGAGGCTGACTTTCCTCCATTGGACTGGACGTGAACATCATCGGACATTGACCAGTCGATAACTGAGGAAGGTCAGCCTCCGAAACTAAGTGTTGTGTAGTGTTATTAATCAACTTACCCTTTTGGTTTAAAAAGGAAAATGCATATTAAGATTTGGTTGATTTTTTATTTGTCAGGACCACAAGAGTTTGTAAAGAAGCTTCGTGCAGCATTAGAATCAGAACATGTCTCAAGAAACCTGCATCACTGGATAGACCTGATATTTGGGTACAAGCAGACTGGGGAAGAAGCCATGAAGGCAGACAACTGTAAGTACGTACAGGTTACTCCATTCACCATCTTGTTTTGTGTGGTAGCAATGTTGATAAACCACCCTTGATGATGCCGCTGTCAAGTATGTACTCCAATATCTCATGTCTCTTTACAAACTTGAATTTTGAGTTGTATTTATGTATTTGTATGATATTTGAATAAGCTAGCAACAGTCTCTGAATGTTAATTTATAGAAAAGAATTAGTGCAAGTTGCAACACTTATTTGTGTTTCTCATTGAAGTAGTAAACACATGTTAGAAGTGACACTTTGAAACAAAGTGCTTTGATTGAGCCCCTTGCCACCAGTAGAGCATTGAGGGTTTTGTTAACAAAGGACGACACCAATTATGGTGATGTCTTTAATAAGTATTTGAATGAGAGGTTGCAGACCAATGTTAATTATGAGATAATTTACTAACTAAATAAAACTGCTGGTATTTAACCCTTTCACTGTTGAGATATGTTCCACTTTCTTGTTATGTTAACCTAAATAAATTGAATTAAAGTATTTGCAGCCGTTTACATTGTAAAAATAATAATTTGTTAAACTTTTGTAACAAAACTAGGTTTTTTCTCCTTTTTTTGAGAAAAAAAGCAAAATCCATGCAACTGCAGTCAAATGTAGCCCCATCAGCTACCAAGCATGCCATTACACTGATTAGTTTACTTGGGCCCTCCCCTTCCTTTACCAGAGGCACATTTGACTGCAGTTGTTGGGATTTGGTATTGAATGAATGCCCAGTTCACTGCGTGTTGCTTTAGCCATCATGGCTATCTGAATTGCTTCGGCCGAGGTGCCTCGGAATTAGAGGATTCAAACTCGTAACATTTGGCTTTGAATGATAGCCATGGCTATCTGAATTGCTTCAGTCGAGGTGCCTTGGAATTAGAGGATTCAAACTCATGATGTTTGGCTTTGAATGATAGCCATGGCTATCTGAATTGCTTCAGTCGAGGTGCCTCGGAATTAGAGGATTCAAACTCGTGATGTTTGGCTTTGAATGATAGCCATGGCTATCTGAATTGTTTCGGCCGAGATGCCTCGGAATTAGAGGATTCGAACTCGTGATGTTTGGCTTTGAATGATAGCCATGACTATCTGAATTGTTTCGGCCGAGATGCCTCGGAATTAGAGGATTCAAACTCGTGATGTTTGGCTTTGAATGATAGCCATGGCTATCTGAATTGCTTCAGTCGAGGTGCCTCGGAATTAGAGGATTCAAACTCATGATGTTTGGCTTTGAATGATAGCCATGGCTATCTGAATTGCTTCAGTCGAGGTGCCTCGGAATTAGAGGATTCAAACTTGTGATGTTTGGCTTTGAATGATAGCCATGGCTATCTGAATTGCTTTGGCCGAGATGCCTCGGAATTAGAGGATTCAAACTCATGATGTTTGGCTTTGAATGATAGCCATGGCTATCTGAATTGCTTTGGCCGAGATGCCTCGGAATTAGAGGATTCAAACTCCTGATGTTTGGCTTTGAATGATAGCCATGGCTATCTGAATTGCTTTGGCCGAGATGCCTCGGAATTAGAGGATTCAAACTCATGATGTTTGGCTTTGAATGATAGCCATGGCTATCTGAATTGCTTTGGCCGAGATGCCTCGGAATTAGAGGATTCAAACTCATGATGTTTGGCTTTGAATGATAGCCATGGCTATCTGAATTGCTTTGGCCGAGATGCCTCGGAATTAGAGGATTCAAACTCATGATGTTTGGCTTTGAATGATAGCCATGGCTATCTGAATTGCTTTGGCCAAGATGCCTCGGAATTAGAGGATTCAAACTCATGATGTTTGGCTTTGAATGATAGCCATGGCTATCTGAATTGCTTTGGCCGAGATGCCTCGGAATTAGAGGATTCGAACTCGTGATGTTTGGCTTTGAATGATAGCCATGGCTATCTGAATTGCTTCAGTCGAGATGCCTCGGAATTAGAGGATTCGAACTCGTGATGTTTGGCTTTGAATGATAGCCATGGCTATCTGAATTGCTTCAGTCGAGGTGCCTCGGAATTAGAGGATTCAAACTCGTAACATTTGGCTTTGAATGATAGCCATGACTATCTGAATTGCTTCAGTCGAGGTGCCTTGGAATTAGAAGATTCAAACTCGTGATGTTTGGCTTTGAATGATAGCCATGGCTATCTGAATTGCTTCAGTCGAGGTGCCTCGGAATTAGAGGATTCAAACTCGTGATGTTTGGCTTTGAATGATAGCCATGACTATCTGAATTGCTTCAGTCGAGGTGCCTTGGAATTAGAAGATTCAAACTCGTGATGTTTGGCTTTGAATGATAGCCATGGCTATCTGAATTGTTTCAGTCGAGGTGCCTCGGAATTAGAGGATTCGAACTCGTGATGTTTGGCTTTGAATGATAGCCATCGCTATCTGAATTGCTTCAGTCGAGGTGCCTCGGAATTAGAGGATTCGAACTCGTGATGTTTGGCTTTGAATGATAGCCATGGCTATCTGAATTGCTTCAGTCGAGGTGCCTCGGAATTAGAGGATTCAAACTCGTAACATTTGGCTTTGAATGATAGCCATAGCTATCTGAATTGCTTCAGTCGAGGTGCCTCGGAATTAGAGGATTCAAACTCGTAACATTTGGCTTTGAATGATAGCCATGGCTATCTGAATTGCTTCAGTCGAGATGCCTCGGAATTAGAGGATTCAAACTCGTGATGTTTGGCTTTGAATGATAGCCATGGCTATCTGAATTGCTTCAGTCGAGATGCCTCGGAATTAGAGGATTCAAACTCGTGATGTTTGGCTTTGAATGATAGCCATGGCTATCTGAATTGCTTCAGTCGAGGTGCTCGGAATTAGAGGATTCAAACTCGTGATGTTTGGCTTTGAATGATAGCCATGGCTATCTGAATTGCTTCAGTCGAGATGCCTCGGAATTAGAGGATTCAAACTCGTGATGTTTGGCTTTGAATGATAGCCATGGCTATCTGAATTGCTTCAGTCGAGATGCCTCGGAATTAGAGGATTCAAACTCGTAACATTTGGCTTTGAATGATAGCCATGACTATCTGAATTGCTTCAGTCGAGATGCCTCGGAATTAGAGGATTCAAACTCGTGATGTTTGGCTTTGAATGATAGCCATGGCTATCTGAATTGCTTCAGTCGAGGTGCCTCGGAATTAGAGGATTCGAACTCGTGATGTTTGGCTTTGAATGATAGCCATGACTATCTGAATTGCTTCAGTCGAGATGCCTCGGAATTAGAGGATTCAAACTCGTGGTGTTTGGCTTTGAATGATAGCCATGGCTATCTGAATTGTTTCGGCCGAGGTGCCTCGGAATTAGAGGATTCAAACTCGTGGTGTTTGGCTTTGAATGATAGCCATGACTATCTGAATTGCTTCAGTCGAGATGCCTCGGAATTAGAGGATTCAAACTCGTGGTGTTTGGCTTTGAATGATAGCCATGACTATCTGAATTGCTTCAGTCGAGGTGCCTCGGAATTAGAGGATTCAAACTCGTAACATTTGGCTTTGAATGATAGCCATGGCTATCTGAATTGTTTCGGCCGAGATGCCTCGGAATTAGAGGATTCAAACTTGTAACATTTGGCTTTGAATGATAGCCATGGCTATCTGAATTGCTTCAGTCGAGGTGCCTCGGAATTAGAGGATTCAAACTCGTAACATTTGGCTTTGAATGATAGCCATGGCTATCTGAATTGCTTCAGTCGAGATGCCTCGGAATTAGAGGATTCAAACTCGTAACATTTGGCTTTGAATGATAGCCATGGCTATCTGAATTGCTTCAGTCGAGGTGCCTCGGAATTAGAGGATTCAAACTTGTAACATTTGGCTTTGAATGATAGCCATGACTATCTGAATTGCTTCAGTCGAGGTGCCTCGGAATTAGAGGATTCAAACTCGTAACATTTGGCTTTGAATGATAGCCATGGCTATCTGAATTGCTTCAGTCGAGGTGCTCGGAATTAGAGGATTCAAACTCGTAACATTTGGCTTTGAATGATAGCCATGGCTATCTGAATTGCTTCAGTCGAGGTGCTCGGAATTAGAGGATTCAAACTCGTGATGTTTGGCTTTGAATGATAGCCATGGCTATCTGAATTGCTTCAGTCGAGGTGCCTCGGAATTAGAGGATTCAAACTCGTAACATTTGGCTTTGAATGTTAGCCATGGCTATCTGAATTGCTTCAGTCGAGATGCCTCGGAATTAGAGGATTCAAACTCGTAACATTTGGCTTTGAATGATAGCCATGGCTATCTGAATTGCTTCAGTCGAGGTGCTCGGAATTAGAGGATTCAAACTCGTGATGTTTGGCTTTGAATGATAGCCATGGCTATCTGAATTGCTTCAGTCGAGGTGCCTCGGAATTAGAGGATTCAAACTCGTAACATTTGGCTTTGAATGTTAGCCATGGCTATCTGAATTGCTTCAGTCGAGGTGCCTTGGAATTAGAGGATTCAAACTCGTGATGTTTGGCTTTGAATGATAGCCATAGCTATCTGCATTGCTTTGGCTGAGGTACCTAGGAAAGGGATATATAGGAAAGTATGTCAGCAGTGAAAGGGTTGTGAAGTTAGCAATTGTGGCCATGCTTGTACATAAACTGTTGTTATGGGTGATACATTGTGCCACTCTCATGTGGCTACCTCTTCTTTTTCTCTATTCTCTATTTTTAAATGATTAATTTTCTGAATATATAATTTTGGTATCAACACAAGATAGATAGAAGCATAATACAGTAAAAGTTCATGTATACATTTTCCAGGGAACGAAAGGTAAAAAAATCTGTGTGTGAAAGTCAGTAAATAAAAATTAGATAATTTATACAGCATATGAGTTATAGTTATTAAGCGAACAACAAGAAATAATAATAGGATTCTAAAGTAAGAACAAATTAGAAACTAAAAACTTCACTTATCTTAGTAATATTGCAATTTCTTATGTATGAAGAAAGTTGAGCTACTTTACAAGGTAGCTTGTTATCTTGGCTTGTTTTTTGTTGGTTATGGCATGAATAGTATTTTCAAGCTGGTACAATTTGGCCATTATTTGCTCAGAAACATTATGTCCACTGATTGGAATGCCTTCTGCCCTATGTTGCATGAACTATTGTAATAAACAATCGTTCAAACTATCTTCTTTCTTGGAAGTTTTAAAACAGTGCTGTAATAATTTAAACCAAAAAGGTGAGTTGATTAATAACACTAGGTGTTCAAACTTCCAAGAAATAAAATAAGTAAGTGTTGTGTAGTTATTAATCGACTCACCTTTTTGGTTTAAATCATTCAAATGTTTGTATTTTCCGCCCTGAATGTGGGTGTGCTTATTTGTAGAAACACCTAACACATGCGTACTTTCTTGAGTTCCACTGCCTTAACTACAGTTGCATTTAAGGTACACAGAGCAATCACTAATTTCTTAGCAATTTGTGTGTGATTCATGCCACCACTTTCCTTCACTACATTCAGTAATCATAATGCATTTCCTTTTCCTATTACCGACGTTCAAAACGAGATTAATCACAACTACGCTCAAAACTAGTTTCCATGCTGAGGACTGTACAGTGTGAGACAAAGGTTTCAGCTTTGAATATTTCTTGATATTTTAAGGAACAAACCATCGTAAATGTATAAATGGTGTGTTTTGCCCTTAGGGATGTGAGCTATAATCGTATAAGCATAAAAATTGTATAAATGAAATAAATGTATATGTAAAAATTGTATAAATGAAATAATTTGTCATAACATATTATATGGCCGGCCACTTCTAGTGCTGTTCCCATCCATCAGTGAGAGCAAGAGGATTAATGACTTCATTGTCAGAAATCCAGCATTAGCTAACAACAAATAGGATTTTGCTGGGACCACTGAAAAAAATGTGTAAAAGAAGTTTTACTGTAGTGCTAAATACACAGCACTTGGAATTATAAGATAGCAACACCATATAATGAATTTTGCTTTTGTACCAAAAAGTAGATCTCACCACATGTATGTAGTCAGTCTCGGTGGCTCATTTGCTTAGACACTGGCCTACTGACCCCAAGGTCCCGGGTTCAAAAATGGGTTCAGTGATTTCAGCTTAAAAATGACAGTAGGTTTACTGGCATGCAAAAGAACTCCTGCGGGACAAAATTCCAGCACACAGGCAACGCTGATCTAACCCTGGCAATTGACAGGGTCGTTAAACTACAAAACAGTTTTAATTTAAACTCACCACATGTAGATGTCACCACCACCACTTGTGACGAGTGTTTGAACTGTGACTGTAAATATCTGTGTATATTTGGCTTGTTCTTGTGACCGTAGTGTTCTACTACCTGTGCTACGAGGGTGCTGTGGACCTGGACTCTATCAACGACATGAACCAGCGACATGCCCTCGAAGTGCAGATCATGGAGTTTGGACAAATCCCCAAACAAATCTTCTCTGTACCGCATCCACAGAGGTTAACTGGCCTACCTGAGATGATATCCTTCAAACTAGAAGATGATGGGGCAGAGAGCAATGTGACATCAGGTAAACATGAACCTATTTAAACCAAAAAGGTGAGTTGATTAACAACCCTTATTTGTTTTTTACCGGAACATGTTTGGGAGACTTGAATTTCCCCCATTATATCAACTGGTTCTCCCTGGCGTTGGTGTTGTTGTCAGCTAATGCTGGATTTCTGACAATGAAGTCATTAATCCTCATGCTCTCCAATATTTTACACACCTCTCACATTACGCCACCACACACACCACCTCACACACTATGCCTACACACACTTCATATATCATGCCACCACACACCCCACCTCACACATTTACCCCTACACATGCCACTTCATATATCATGCCACCACACACCCCACCTCACACATTACGCCACCACACACCCCACCTCACACATGCCTACACACACCACTTCATATATCACGCCACCACACACCCCACTTCACACATTTACCCCTACACATGCCACCTCATATATCACGCCACCACACACCACCTCACACATTTACCCCTACACATGCCACTTCATATATCATGCCACCACACACCCCACCTCACACATTACGCCACCACACACCCCACCTCACACATGCCTACACACACCACTTCATATATCACGCCACCACACACCCCACTTCACACATTTACCCCTACACATGCCACCTCATATATCATGCCACCACACACCCCACCTCACACACTACGCCCACACACACACCACCTCACACATTATGCCTACACACACCACTTCATATATCACGCCACCACACATCCCACCTCACACATTTACCCCTACACATGCCACCTCATATACCGTGCCACCACACACACCACCTCACACACTACGCCCACACACACCACTTCATATATCATGCCACCACACACCCCACCTCACACATTACGCCACCACACACCCCACCTCACACATTATGCCACCACACACCCCACCTCACACATTACGCCACCACACACCCCACCTCACACATTATGCCACCACACACACCACCTCACACACTACGCCCACACACACCACTTCATATATCATGCCACCACACACCCCACCTCACACATTACGCCACCACACACCCCACCTCACACATTATGCCACCACACACCCCACCTCACACATTACGCCACCACACACCCCACCTCACACATTATGCCACCACACACCCCACCTCACACATTATGCCTACACACACGACTTCATATATCACGCCACCACACACCCCACCTCACACATTTACCCCTACACATGCCACCTCATATATCACGTCACCACACACCACCTCACACACTACACCCACACACACTACACCCACACACACCACTTCATATATCATGCCACCACACACCCCACCTCACACATTTACACCTACACATGCCACCTCATATATCATGCCACCACACACCCCACCTCACACATTTACCCCTACACATGCCACCTCATATATCACGCCACCACACACCCCACCTCACACACTACGCCCACACACACCACCTCACACACTATGCCTACACACACCACTTCATATATCACGCCACCACACACCCCACCTCACACATTTATCCCTACACATGCCACTTCATATATCACGCCACCACACACACCACCTCACACTACGCCCACACACACCACTTCATATATCATGCCACCACACACCCCACCTCACACATTACGCCACCACACACCCCACCTCACACATTACGCCACCACACACCCCACCTCACACACTATGCCTACACACACCACTTCATATATCATGCCACCACACACCCCACCTCACATTATGCCACCACACACCTCCCATTATGCCACCACACAGCCCACCTCACATTACACTGCAACACACCCCACCTCGCACATGCCAACACACCCCACCTCACACATTACGCCACCACACACACCAGCTCACACATTATCCCAATACACACCCCACCTCACACATTTACCCCTACACATGCCACCTCATATATCACGCCACCACACACACCACCTCACACATTACGCCACCACCTCACACATTACGCCACCACACACACCACCTCAAACATGCGGCGGCCCGGGTTCGATCCCAGGGACCCGCATGTGGTATTCGTGGTGGACGAAGCTGCGTCAGGGCGGGTTTTCTCTGGGTGCTGCAGTTTCCCCCGCCATCTCATTCCACCGGTGCTCCATCTTCATTCCATGTATCATCAGTGTCACCGCCTGCGGTGCCGTAGTAGTAAAAGCGGGCGTTAAACACTACAACAACAAACCTCAAACATGCCTACACACACCCCACCTCACACACCACGCCTACACACACCACTTCATATATCATGCCACCACACACCCCACCTCACACATTACGCCACCATACACCTCCCATTATGCCACCACACAGCCCACCTCACATTACACTGCAACACCCCACCTCACACATGCCAACACACCCCACCTCACACATTTACCCCTACACATGCCACCTCATATATCACGCCACCACACACCCCACCTCACACACTACGCCCACACACCCCACCTCACACATTATGCCACCACACACCCCACCTCACACACTACGCCTACACACACCACTTCATATATCACACCACCACACACCCCACCTCACATTACGCCACCACACACCTCCTATTATGCCACCACACAGCCCACCTTACATTACACTGCAACACACCCCACCTCACACATTACGCCACCACACAACCAAATTCACATTTTATGCCACCATACAACCTAATTCACACGTTTACACCACACACCACCTTACACATTAAGCCACGACACTCAGGCCACTACACCCCACCTCACGCCACCCCACAACCCACCTCAATCATTATGCCACCACACGTCTCAGATTACGCCACCACACACCCCACCTTACATCATGCCACCACACATCCAATCTCATACATTCCAGCACACATCATGCCACCAAAAACCCTACCTCACACATCACGCCATCAAACACCCTACCTCATACATCATGCCACCACACACCCCACCTCACATTACGACACCTCTCACATTATACCACCACACCACAACACACCCCACCTTACATTATGCTGCCACACACCTCACTTCACACATTACGCCACAACACACCCCACCTCACACATCACGCCACCACATCACGCATTACGCCACCACACACTCCACCTCACATCACGCCAAAAACATACCCCTCACATTACGCTACCACACAACCCAATTCACACATTATGCCACCACACAATCCACCTCACATTACATCACCACACACCTCATCCCAGTGCACACCCACTTCACACATGCCAGCACACACCTAACACATCACGCCAACACCTCACACATCACACCACTATATCCCACCTCACATCATGCCACCAAACCCCACCTCACACCACGCCACCACACCCCACCTTACACATCATGCCACCACACCCCACCTCACACATCATGCCACCACACCCCACCTCACACATCACGCCACCACACACCCCACCTCACACATCACACCACCACGCACCCCACCTCACATCATGGCACCACACACCCCATGTCACATACCACACTACACATCATGCCACAAAACATCCTCTTCACAATACACCACCACACACCCCACCTTACACATCACTTCATACATTATGCCACCACACCCCACCTCACTCATTACGCCACCACACTGCAACTCACACATGCCGCCCCACTTCACACATGCCATCACACTGCACCTCACACATTATGCCACCAAACACCCCATCACATACCACCACAAACACCTCCTCATCACACAGCACCACACCCCAACATTCACATGCCACCACACACATACATCACTCCACCACTCTCACCAAGCCACCACACCAGTCCACAATCACCCAACACACATCACGCCACCACACCATGCCACACCCCACTACACAATCATGCCACCACACACCCAACCTTGCATAATACCACCATAAACTCCAAATCACACAACACACCACCATACACCACACCTCACACACCATGCCACCACATCCAACCACATTCCACATGCCATGCCACTGCACACCCCACCACACACTGCCATCACACCCCTCCTCACAACACCACACACCTCATCACACACACCACAACACCATATACCTCACCTTACGCACGTCACCACGCACCTCACACCATGCCACCATTCTACCACATGCAACCACACTCCACACACACCATGCCGCTGCATACCCTGCCACACACCACCAACATCATGCCACCACACACCTCACCACACCCATCGTGCCACCACACCCCATCACCCACATCATGCGACCACATACCTCACCATACCCATCGTGCCACCACACCCCTCACCACACCCATCGTGCCACCACACACCTCACCACACCCATCGTACCACCACACCCCTCACCACACCCATCGTGCCACCACACCCCATCACCCACATCATGCGACTACATA
Organism: Tenodera sinensis; assembly: GCA_030765045.1. Taxonomy (NCBI): domain Eukaryota; kingdom Metazoa; phylum Arthropoda; class Insecta; order Mantodea; family Mantidae; genus Tenodera; species Tenodera sinensis. The sequence goes on from CM060963.1 coordinate 210,166,131, forward strand.
CCTCACCACACCCATCGTGCCACCACACACCTCACCACACCCATCGTACCACCACACCCCTCACCACACCCCTCACCACACCCATCGTGCCACCACACCCCATCACCCACATCATGCGACTACATACCTCACCACACCCACCGTGCTACCACACACCCCATGCCACCTCCATCATGCCACCACACACTATGCCACCACATCACCCAGGCAGGTGCTCAAGCAGAGGGTCAGTGTGTCAAATCCGAGCTTGTTGCAATATAACACAGAAAGTGAACAACAATAACGCGGAAGAAGTGAAAACAGACATTTCCTAAAAATTCTAGAGGACTCAGGGGTCTCCGTGTAGGGGGTATGTGAATGGCGACCACAAGGTACCCAAGCTGAGCAGAATATTACTTCCACTTACTGGTGTCTAGGAGATATGTGAATAGTGACCACAAGGTACCCAAGCTGAGCAGAACATTACTTCCACTTACTGGTGTCTAGGGGATATGTGAATAGTGACCACAAGGTACCCAAGCTGAGCAGAACATTACTTCCACTTACTGGTGTCTAGGGGATATGTGGATAGTGACCACAAGGTACCCAAGCTGAGCAGAACATTACTTCCACTTACTGGTGTCTAGGGGATATGTGAATAGTGACCACAAGGTACCCAAGCTGAGCAGAACATTACTTCCACTTACTGGTGTCCAGGGGATATGTGGATAGTGACCACAAGGTACCCAAGCTGAGCAGAACATTACTTCCACTTACTGGTGTCCAGGGGATATGTGGATAGTGACCACAAGGTACCCAAGCTGAGCAGAACATTACTTCCACTTACTGGTGTCTACGGGATATGTGGATAGTGACCACAAGGTACCGAAGCTGAGCAGAACATTACTTCCACTTACTGGTGTCTAGGGGATATGTGAATAGTGACCACAAGGTACCCAAGCTGAGCAGAACATTACTTCCACTTACTGGTGTCCAGGGGATATGTGGATAGTGACCACAAGGTACCCAAGCTGAGCAGAACATTACTTCCACTTACTGGTGTCTACGGGATATGTGGATAGTGACCACAAGGTACCGAAGCTGAGCAGAACATTACTTCCACTTACTGGTGTCTAGGGGATATGTGAATAGTGACCACAAGGTACCCAAGCTGAGCAGAACATTACTTCCACTTACTGGTGTCCAGGGGATATGTGGATAGTGACCACAAGGTACCCAAGCTGAGCAGAACAATACTTCCACTTACTGATGTCTAGGGGATATGTGGATAGTGACCACAAGGTACCCAAGCTGAGCAGAACATTACCTCCACTTACTGGTGTCTAGGGGATATGTGGATAGTGACCACAAGGTACCCAAGCTGAGCAGTACATTACTTCCACTTACTGGTGTCTAGGGGATATGTGGATAGCGACCACAAGGTACCCAAGCTGAGCAGAACATTACTTCCACTTACTGGTGTCTAGGGGATATGTGGATAGCACCACAAGGTACCCAAGCTGAGCAGAATATTACTTCCACTTACTGGTGTCTAGGGGATATGTGGATAGTGACCACAAGGTACCCAAGCTGAGCAGAACATTACTTCCACTTACTGGTGTCTAGGGGATATGTGGGTAGCACCACAAGGTACCCAAGCTGAGCAGAACATTACTTCCACTTACTGGTGTCTAGGGGATATGTGGATAGTGACCACAAGGTACCCAAGCTGAGCAGAACATTACTTGTTGTTGTTGTTGTTGTTGTAGTGTTTAACGCCCGCTTTTACTACTACGGCACCGCAGGCGGTGACACTGATGATACATGAAGATGGAGCACCGGTGGAATGAGATGGCGGGGAAACTGGAGTACCCGGAGAAAACCCGCCCTGACGCCGCTTCGTCCACCATGAATACCACATGCGGGTCCCTGGGATCGAACCCTGGCCGCCTAGGTGGTAGGCGAGCGTGCTAACCGCTCGGCCACGGCGCCGCCAAACATTACTTCCACTTACTGGTGTCTAGGGGATATGTGGGTAGCACCACAAGGTACTCAAGCTGAGCAGAACAGTACTTCCACTTACTGGTGTCTAGGGGATATGTGGGTAGCACCACAAGGTACCCAAGCTGAGCAGAACATTACTTCCACTTACTGGTGTCTAGGGGATATGTGGGTAGCACCACAAGGTACCCAAGCTGAGCAGAACATTACTTCCACTTACTGGTGTCTAGGGGATATGTGAATAGCACCACAAGGTACCCAAGCTGAGCAGAACATTACTTCCACTTACTGGTGTCTAGGGGATATGTGGATAGCACCACAAGGTACCCAAGCTGAGCAGAACATTACTTCCACTTACTGGTGTCTAGGGGATATGTGGATAGTGACCACAAGGTACCCAAGCTGAGCAGAACATTACTTCCACTTACTGGTGTTTTGCTCCTCACTGTAGCTTTTCTATCTGAACTTACCTTGGTCATCTCTTGTTCCCTTCCGACTCTGATGCTATTAGGGTTCCCGAGGGCTAGGGAGTCTTTATTTTTCCAGCTCTCCATTTCTCTAATTTCTCTATAAAATATTAACCCCTAACATGCTGACCTGTCATGGCATGTAATACGTCCTCTGATTGGTAATCTGAGCATATTATTGGTGAATTTATTTTGATAATTCTCCTGGTCAGGTCGGCTCTCTTCAATATCAAATTATGAAGTAGGACTCGAGTGGTAAAAATTTCCAGAGTTAAAATAGTCCCCATTCGGATCTCTGGATGGGGACTACTTCTCGAGAACAAAAATATTATAGTAATAGAAGATCTAATATCAGAATTCGTCAATGGGACGCAGGTGGTCTCACTAGAATTGGGATATATTCTTCACCACTCTATCCTCTATGTGATCTGCAAGAGGAGATGAACCAAGACCACCTTCAAATATGCCCGGCCACTTCTAGGGGCCACCACACAACCCATCTTACCCATTTTTAGGCGTAATGTGTGAGGTGGGTTGTGTGGTGGTGTAATGCAAGGTGGATTGTGTGGTAGCATAATGTGTGAGGTGGGGTGAATTGGCATGATGTGTGAGGTGGGCTGTGTTGGTGACTTGAGGTGGGGTGTGTGGTGGCATGATGTGTGAGGTGGGAAGTGTGTTGGTGTGATGTGAGGTGGGGTGTGTGTTGGTGACTTGAGGTGGGGTGTGTGGTGGCATGATGTGTGAGGTGGGAAGTGTGTTGGTGTGATGTGAGGTGGGGTGTGTGTTGGTGACTTGAGGTGGGAAGTGTGTTGGTGTGATGTGAGGTGGGATGTGTGTTGGTGACTTGAGGTGGGGTGTGTGGTGGCATGATGTGTGAGGTGGAGTGTGTTGGCGTGATGTGAGGTGGGGTGTGTGGTGGCATGATGTGTGAGGTGGGGTGTGTGGTGGCATGATAAGTGAGGTGGGAAGTGTGTTGGTGTGATGTGAGGTGGGGTGTGTGGTGGCATGATGTGTGAGGTGGAGTGTGTTGGCGTGATGTGAGGTGGGGTGTGTGGTGGCATGATGTGTGAGGTGGGAAGTGTGTTGGCGTGATGTGAGGTGGGGTGTGTGATGGCATAATGTGAGGTGTGTTGTGTGGTGGCATGATGTGAATGTATAAAGGCACTTTTTCTTAATAATGTTGTCTTTTTTGTATTAATGTTGTCCACTGTAGTGTCATATCGGATGGTGAATGAATGAAATGAGTGAAATGATGCTTAAACAAGCCCGAGGTCCATAGAGCTTTAAGTTAACTGACATTCATCTTCTCAGCATAAGGGAAAACCTTGGTAAAAACCTTATCCTGATAACAGAGAGATTCGAACTCTCGACCTCTTGGACGTGAGGCAGACACGCTACCACCATGCTACTGAGGTGGTGGTAAGTTTCCTGTATGTGCCAAACTTTATTTTGTTTTTGTCTTATGATTTTCAGATCTAAAAATGGTAGCTAACCATCTTTTAGAGTTTCAAAAGTGAACTTTATTGCTGGGTTCTGTAAATTTGTTCATTTTGGTGCTTATGGAACTATTTCATATAAGATACAGTTAAGAATCACATATAATATAAAATCTTAGAACTACAGTTCTAATTTTTTTCTTTAATCCGCCTATCCTGAGAGAAGAGTTTCCTGCATAATTATAATCTCCTATTACCGACGCTAGCCGAAGAAAATCATCATTCCTTACCATCTTCTCACCCAGACGGCAATACACAAACCCAGCCAAAAATCTCACATCAACGTCCTGCATCACATAACATTGGAACCATTATGACACCAAATTGTTCCCATCCATCCCTGGTGTGGATGGTGATATTTGCTGTGGTGGTGGTGGTGGTTAAAGGAACTTGCTGAAGATATCTTTCTTGGAATGTTGAAATAGAATATTCTGTTTTTCAAAATGAAGATTTGTTCCCACATGGACAGCTCTTGTTTTCCCGTTACATGTTTGAGGAGTTTTGGTTCAGGTGTTTATGTTGTGGTTTTGTGACAACAGTTGGAAAATCAGCAGTGGAGTGGGGCAACCCAGCCCCAAACCTTTTGCATGTTGCTGCTGCCGTCAGCTAACATCACACAGTAGAAACAAATGAATTGCCAGTGCACAATATGGTATGTTGTCATTCTCATTGCCGGACTGTTGTTAAGGAAAGTATTGAGTGCTGATTGCTGTTGCTGTTGTCACGTGATTGTGAACCTGTGTGAGACGTCGACCCAGGAGCATGTATCAACAAGACCTAGAAAACAAACTGTCATTTCTCTACATACCATATACTGTACTGACTTCAGAATACATGTTACCTAGACCACATTTTCAAATTAAAATTCTTGAATAATTATTTTCTTAGTTCATATCCATATTACACGAGCTTGCAATATAAGAATCTAGTATCTGTAAGACATAGTAGGTATTTGAGGAAAGATTCCATTTGTTCACAGACAAAAGCAACAAGTTCCGTGAAAGAGTACAGAGCTTGTGCCAGTTCCCAGTTTGGCAGAATGTTGACAGTCTGCGCTGTGCTGCATCATTCCAGTCACACAAAGAGGCAGTATCGGCCGTGGCAATATCAGCAACTAGGCAGTATGTTGTGTCTGTGGGACAGGATTCCCTGCTGAAGATGTACTCTCTGACAGAGAAACGTCAGGTGCGCAGTGTCACAGTCTCTTCCATGACTCTCTCCTCTTGCATCATCCTGCCAGATGATAAGACGCTCATTGTGGGAAGTTGGGACAATAACATGTGAGTTCATTTCCATATGTGAGGCATGTTTTTAAGGTAAATATTGCTTAGATATTTTGAGCATGCACAATTATTTCCCCCATTCATTAAGAAGTCAGACACAGCTGTGAGCAATTGTCACTTTGTGTTTTCCTATTGTTTGAGTGTTTCGAAATGTTCAAAACAATCGAATGACCAGCCGACTGAGGTCTAATCAGTAATTTGTTTTTTAAGTATGACAAATGTTATGTCAGTAAACATTAATCGCCAACTGTGAAAGATATATGCGGAAACAGTGAGTGCCAACTTAATGTATTTGAAGTGATATGAAGTGAAACTTTCCAAATGATTTCTAGAAATATTTGAGTCGACCTATAAACACTTTTAGTTTCTCATAACTTACTTTTTATCTGGGTGCAATTCAAAGACCATTGTCTTCATTATCAATGGTTTCTCGACTGGTGTTTGAAGAACAAGAAACTTGTGATTGTGCTGCTATCTAGGTTGCTGGATGTAAACTTCAGGATGTTCCCAAATTGTCAGTTCAGTTGCAGTTTTAATCATTTGATGTCCTATTTTATGCTGTGTTGAGTTGACCAGAAATATGAGCTGTAGCAGGAATTATATATCCAAATGAACTGATGAGAAAATTCACACATAAGGAAAAATTGAAGCTATTAACAGTGAAGCAATAAGATTCTAAAGTAAGAACAAATTAGAAACTAAAAACTTCACTTATCTTATTGTTTTGGTGCTAACCCTGGGGTTTCAAGCTGTGTCCAGCTCATTCTCAAAACCAACGAGTTTGTTTATATGGCTTTGAGAATGAGCTGGACACAGCTTGAAACCCCA